>JBBMOL010000085.1:0-1200000 GCA_037954665.1 Laguncularia racemosa | reverse complement strand
TATATGTCTCTGAACCTGTTGGTCTTCTGATGGTTAACACATTTGTTTCTGAACTTCTTAGACCTCTAAAGGTTTATTTATTTGCATTTGAACCTCTTGGTCCTTTGAAGGTTTACTAATCTACCTATGAAACTCTTGGACCTCTAATGGTGACATTGGGTTCAACACTATACGTTTACCCTCCCGTTAGAACATATAAGTATTTCTATAGCCATCATGCAAAACCCTCCTGTCATACAACCAAGGCCTACCAAGCAATATATAGGATACAACATGGGAAGAACGTCACATTCAATTTCATCATGATATTTATTCCCTATATTGAAAGGTACTCTAGTTCTCTAGGTAACATGGAGACTCCCCTGCTCACTCAGCCAATGTAATTTGTAGGGTTTTGGATGTGGGGTAGTTACAAGTTTTAATTTCGATACTAATGAGACAGCCATAACATTAGTAAAACTACCACCATCAATAATAATAACACACCAATTACCTTACACCTTACAAGAAGTGTGAAACAAGTTTTCTCTTTGCTCATCATTAAGGGTTGGAAAAGTAGTCAAGGCTCGGCATAGTACATTAATAGACAAATACAAATCACCTGACATAGTTGCTTATTAACTTCAACAAGCCAACAACATACTTCACCACACACACCACAACAACACACACTAACACACCCATGGTGCAACAAACAAGTAATGCAACATACACCCTCAACGGCTTCACACACACACTCCCACAATCATGCTACACACACTCTCCTACAGTTCACTTTACTTTACACCACAATACACACTTTTGGCACAACAACAACACCCTCTACACCCACGGTACACACACACTTGCTATACTTCAACACACAACCAAAGGCGACAAACACCTTCACAACAACACTACTCCAAACGCCACACAACAACCATTACAAAATAAAAACACAAAACTCCACTTAACTTCACACACACTTCCACACTTCAATTACAACAACAACAAGTAGAAGTAATAATTAAACACTTCTCTAATTGTAGGTTAATGAATTCAACTAAGCAAAGTGTTCAAGCATCAATACATAATAACTCCCACACTTTAATGCTTGCTTTTTGAAATTCAAATTTTAACCACTATAACCCCCCTTTCAATCATGGCACATACACACACTTACACTCCACGTGCAACTCCCTTCTCCACAACATAAACAACATAACACGTTGCAACACCCTTCAAAACATAAACAAACTTCACCATACACACACACCTCAACCACGGTGCAAGCTTCAAAAACCACCCACACTTATACTTCACATAACAATAAATTCAAATGCTACTTTGATAGAGCCATTTTATACTCAATCTTTATAGTATGAAGTGTGTTAATTTATTATAGATTTTATAGAAATCATAAGGAAATGGTACTTAATTCTATTATGGTGATAAATCAGGTTAAATGGAGTCAAGGGTGCTAATTCAAGTAAATTAGAGAAGTCATCTACAACTTGGATCAAAGACAAGGATTTACACCGCCGGAGGAAAGTACATGGGCGTGTAGTTGAAGTACACGACCGTGTATCTATCTAGAAGGAGGCACGGTTTGAGATATGGCCATGGTGAAAACCGTGCTACACACTGCATGAGAAGGAGAGAGACACAACTTGTGACACGGCCATGGTGGAAGCCGTAGTGTCAGCCGTGGTGGAAACCGTGGTGGAAGCTTGATGAAGCCGTGCTATATACTAAATAAGAAGGAGAAATTGTGGAACTTCGACCAGAGGATGACACGACTTGGGATCTGGCCGTGGTTTAAACCGTGGTACACACTGGATATAGATGAAGAATTGTAGATTATCCACAGAGGAAGGCACGACTTGACATCTGGCCGTAGTGGAAGACGTGGCACACACTGGACACGGAAGATGATATATGAATTATACACAGAGGAAGGCACGACTTGACCTACGGCCGTGTTGTAGGGCGTGCCAGGCGGATGATTATTTTCTTCTCGAGATTTACTTGAAAAAGGAAAGATATTTTCGTATCTTGCTAGCAAAAGATTACTTGCCATCCCTTTAACAATATAAATAGAACTAACCTTAGAGGGTTAGGAGAATCTTGGATCATCTTGGAGACAAGAAGGAAGGAGGGAGGCAGAGCAAAAACCGGGAACTGAGGCTTGTTATGTTTTTACTTTTAATTTTCGTTTTTATGATGAACGTGTGTAGCTAAGTAGATTTTCTAGCCAAAGGGTCATAGAAGTTTGATTCTCCATGAATTGTGAGATCTAATTGATTTGTATTTAATCTATTCTTTGTTTTTGGATATTTATATATCTTCTGAACGTCTTGTCATTATTATCTTTGTTGATTGGTATGAATTAGGGCTCTTCTACTCAATTAGCAAGTTAATATATTGTCAACTAACACGTCAAATTCGTAATTGTTTGATAGTTCTAGTCTCGGTGACACGATAACATGTTTGATTATAAAATAGATGATCGAATTCATGTTATGGAGATGTATGATCTTGTTTAAATAGGTTATCTTATAATCTACTGGCATGAATTGGTGGCCTCTCTTGTTTTTAATGCTGTTGGTAGATTAAATCCTAAGAGCTTGTTTAGGGTTGTCTAATCGATAAGAGAAGTAATCAAAGAGCTTGTTTTGATTATCGAAGAAGTAAGGAGAGATAGGTTATTAGAGCTTGTTAATAACCATAACCAGTTTATCTAGAAATAAGGATAGAAGACATTTGCATCGATGATCAATTCCTAGAATTAAACTATCTTGATTCCTTTGGCTAGGCTTTTATCAATATTTTATTTTATTATCTTGTTTCAATCTTATTTTGATTCACAAACAAAACCCCCCATTTTTCTTTTCCTCTTTATTCGCTTTGAGTAGAAATATATTTAACCAATCCCTGTGGATACGACCCTACTCACTACTATACGCAAATCATATCATTGTCTAGGAGTAGGTTTTTATTTTTGTTGGATTCGACACCCATCAAATTTTGGCGCCGTTGCTGGGGATTGGTGTCAAATTTATTTCTATTCTTGTATGACTCGTTCTTCTCAGATAGGTGAACTCACTTATAATCCAGAGATTGAGAAGACTCTTAAGAGGCTGCGAAGAGAAGCTAGATCATCCCTTGGACTGAACTTAGCATCGGATTTGTCTGATTCATCCATTGATTCTGAGAAAGAAGACGATATGGCAAATCCCGAAAGAACATTGCGAGAATTGGCTGCACCGGATGTGAATCAACAACCACCTTATATTCACTATCTCGAACTAACTGTTGAATTCGAGTTGAAATCTGGGTTGATACATCTACTACCCACCTTTCATGGTCTTGAGAATGAAGATCCTCACAAACATTTGAAAGAATTTCATATAGTGTGTTCTAGTATGAGGCCGCAAGGAATAATCGACGATCAAATCAAGTTACGTGCTTTTCCATTCTCTTTAAGTACTAAAGCTAAAGATTGGTTGTTTTATTTGCCTCCAGGTTCTATAGCCACTTGGACAGATATGGTGAGACTCTTCTTGGACAAATTTTTCCCTGCATCTAGAGCTGCTGGTATAAGAAGAGAAATTTGCGGCATCAAACAGAGGGACACCGAGACTCTTCATGAGTATTGGGAGAGGTTCAAGCAACTCTGTGCAAGCTGTCCACAACATGGGATATCTGAACAACTTCTCATTCAATACTTCTATGAAGGATTGCTTCCGATGGAGAAGAAGATGATGGATGCTGCAAGTGGAGGCGCCATAGTAAACAAAAACCCCTGGTCAAGCTAGGGAATTGATCTCCATTATGACTGCTAATTCGTAACAATTTGGGTATAGGCATGATACGTCTTCAAGGAAGGTAAATGAGGTAAGTGTGTCTAACCTTGAACATCAAATTTCTAACCTAACCTCCCTTGTGCAGCAGCTAGCTCTTGGAAATACCCAGCAGGTGAAGGCTTATGGAATTTGTGCTGCTCCTAATCATCCTACCGACATGTGCCCCACATTGCAAGATGACAATCATGAACACGCCAATGCTGTAGGAGGATTCCCAGGATAGCCACAGAGGAGATATGATCCCTACTCGAATACTTACAATCCTGGATGGAGGGATCATCCTAACTTCCGGTACGACAATAACCCACAACATTTCTAACAATTCCAACCTAAGCCATCAAACCAAATACCCCAAGCTCCTTCCACTTCAGGTATGTCTCTTGAGGAAATTGTTAAATCTCTTGCTGTTAATACAAAACAATTTCAGGATGAGACAAAGCAGAGCATCCACAACTTGGAAAATCAGGTAAGCCAACTTGCTTCTGCTGTAAACAGGTTAGAAACTCAAGGTAAGTTACCTTCTCAAACTATTACAAATCCAAAGCAAAGCGTTAATGCAATTACCTTAAGAAGTGGAACAGAATTGCAGGGATTAAATAAGAAAGGACACCCATCTAATCTTGAGGAAGAGACTAAGAAAGAAATTTCAACTTCGAGCCAGCAGGACAACCAGAGTAGAGGGTCTCTAGTAGAGCCATCAAAGGTCATGCTGACACCACCTCCTTTCCCTTCTAGATTAGCGAAATCCAAGCATGAAGCGGAAGAAAAAGAGATTCTGGAAACTTTTCGAAAAGTTGAGGTAAATATTCTTTGCTTGATGCCATTAAGCAAATACCTCGCTATGCTAAATTTCTCAAAGAATTGTGCACTAACAAAAGGAAGCTGAAAGGTAATGAAAAGATTAGTGTGAGTGAGAACGTTTAAGCTATTATTCAGAAGAAGCTTCCTCCTAAATGCAAGGATCTAGGTATGTTTACTATTCCTTGCAAAATAGGTAATCTTGGAATCGCTAAAGCCATGTGTGATCTAGGAGCTTCAATCAATGTTATGCCTTTATTTGTTTATCAAAGCTTGAATGTTGGTCCCTTAAAGGAAACAGGTGTTATTGTTCAACTTGTTGACAGGTCCAATGTTTATCCTGAAGGAGTTCTAGAGGATGTTTTAGTTCAAGTTAATGGGTTGGTTTTTCCTGCTGATTTTTATGTGCTTGACATAGAAGATAATGATTCCCATAATTCATCACTGATATTATTAGGGCGACCATTCCTTAAGACATCCAAGACAAAAATTGATGTAAATGATGGTACCCTCACTATGGAATTTGATGGTGAAATGATTAAATTTAACATTTATGATTCCATGAAACATCCTAGCAATATCTCTCCTGTTTTTGTTGCGAATGTTATTGACCCATCACCACAGGCACCAAAGCTGGAATCAAAACCCTTACCCGAACATCTAGCCAGGAATGTCTAGCTAAAGACGTTAAAGAAAGGCGCTTCATGGGACGCAACCCATGTCAAAATTTTTTTTTTTCAATTTTTAGTTTTCTTTTGTTTTAGTTTTGTTTTGTTTTAGTTTTGTTTTGATTTTAGTTTTGTTTTGATTCTTTCTTGTGGATTAGCTGCAGCAAGGGTATATATCATCAGATGACACTCTCTAGTGCCTAAGGGGAGAATTCCAATTACTCTACACTTCATACCAGGGAAGTACCAGTATTTCCTTTTTCTTATTCTCTAATGTTCCTTGAGTTGTTAATTCCTCTTTAATTGTGCTGAATTAAGAACAGTGAGGACACTGTTCAAGCTAAGTGTGTGTGTGTGGGGGGGGGGGGGAGAGGATAATAAAATATAGAGAATAGAGAACTGACTTATACTCTGAATGTTTGTCCTTAAGCAATTTTAAGCCAAATTTTCAAAATTATCATGAAATCTGGAGATTATACTAAATGTTATAATAAGCATCTACAAAATGTGAAATTGACTTGTTCAGATGCTTTACTCACCTACTGTTGTGATTAGAATACTTGGTTAAAATTAAGTAGTGAAATCTTTAAGAAACAAATTTACCTTGTATTTAGCTTTAGAATTGGAAGTCTAAGAGTAAGTCGAGTCCCTAAGTGAAAAATAAACAAATTTACTTCTAGGTTATATTAGCAACTGTATACTCTTTGAAGTTGTTGTGAAAAAAAAAATAATAATATCAAGCATAGCCATTACTCCAATAATTTAAATAATTGAGTTAAGAGTATTCAAACTTGAATGTTAGAGTGAGGAAGAGTCCGTAGGGGTATCTCAAAACCCGGTCACTTGAGTGACGAGCTCGGGATGTGCCGACTCAATGAACTCACTATAACGATAAGGGCGAAAAAGGCAAAAGTTCATGAAAAGAAGCGGGCAAAAACCCGTCAAAATAGATGCTTGATTAAATCAAAAGAACAATGAATGTAAACATTCATTGAATTAAACAAGACTTATAATAAAAAGGAAGAAAATCTATGGAAAGAGTTGATACTATATGCTTTTACTTTATGTTGCAAGAATTATATACTTGATAATATCCAATGAAGTTTAATTGGGTATTTTTCCTTAGTGGATTAAGTATTTATTTTTGGAATAAAAATTCTTTTGCTAAACATGAGGATTAAAGTTTGTTTTGTTTAGATTAGCTATTAAATTTTGTCCATGGTAATTTGATCACATGAAACCAATTTGGTTGAAGTAATAGACATTAAAATTACAAGTCATGAATTACAAATGAATAGATGCTTGGAATGATGAAAAGAAAAGTTCGTATAATCTATGACGGATTTCTCAATTGATTTGATTCAATTGCTTGAGGACAAGCAAGAGTTTAAGTGTGGGGGAATTTGATAGAGCCATTTTATACTCAATCTTTATAGTATGAAGTGTGTTAATTTATTATAGATTTTATAGAAATCATAAAGAAATGGTACTTAATTCTATTATGGTGATAAATCAGGTTAAATGGAGTCAAGGGTGCTAATTCAAGTAAATTAGAGAAGTCATCTACAACTTGGATCAAAGACAAGGATTTACATCGCTGGAGGAAAGTACATGGGCGTGTAGTTGAAGTACACGACTGTGTATCTGTCTAGAAGGAGGCACGGTTTGAGATACGGCCATGGTGAAAACCGTGCTACACACTGCATGAGAAGGAGAGAGACACGACTTGTGACACGGCCGTGGTGGAAGCCGTGGTGTCAACCGTGGTGGAAACCATGGTGGAAGCTTGATGAAGTCGTGCCATATACTAAATAAGAAGGAGAAATTGTGGAACTTCGACCAGAGGATGACACGGCTTGGGATCTGGCCGTGGTTTAAACCGTGGTACACATTGGATATAGATGAAGAATTGTAGATTATCCACAGAGGAAGGCACGACTTGACATCTGGCCGTGGTGGAAGACGTGGCATACACTAGACACGGAAGATGATATATGAATTATACACAGAGGAAGGCACGACTTGACCTACGGCCGTGTTGTAGGGTGTGTTAGGCGGATGATTATTTTCTTCTCGAGATCTACTTGAAAAAGGAAAGACATTTTCGTATCTTGCTAGCAAAAGATCACCTGCCATCCCTTTAACAATATAAATAGAACTAACCCTAGAGGGTTAGGAGAATCTTGGATCATCTTGGAGACAAGAAGGAAGGAGGGAAGCAGAGCAAAAACTGGGAACTGAGGCTTGTTATGTTTTTACTTTTAATTTTTGTTTTTATGATGAACGTGTGTAGCTAAGTAGATTTTCTAGCCAAAGGGTCATAGAAGTTTGATTCTCCACGAATTATGAGATCTAATTGATTTGTATTTAATCTATTCTTTGTTTTTGGATATTCATATATCTTCTGAACGTCTTGTCATTATTATCTTTGTTGATTGGTATGAATTAGAGCTCTTCTACTCAATTAGCAAGTTAATATATTGTCAACTAGCACGTCAAATCCGTAATTGTTTGATAGTTTTAGTCTCGGTGACACGATAACATGTTTGATTATAAAATAGATGATCGAATTCATGTTATGGAGATGTATGATCTTGTTTAAATAGGTTATCTTATAATCTACTGGCATGAATTGGTGGTCTCTCTTGTTTTTAATGCTATTGGTAGATTAAATCCTAAGAACTTGTTTAGGGTTGTCTAATCGATAAGAGAAGTAATCAAAGAGCTTGTTTTGATTATCGAAGAAGTAAGGAGAGATAGGTTATTAGAGCTTGTTAATAACCATAACCAGTTTATCTAGAAATAAGGATAGAAGACATTTGCATCGATGATCAATTCCTAGAATTAAACTATCTTGATTCCTTTAGCTAGGCTTTTATCAATATTCTATTTTATTATCTTGTTTCAATCTTATTTTGATTCACAAACAAACCCCCCCATTTTTCTTTTCCTCTTTATTCGCTTTGAATAGAAATATATTTAACCAATCCCTGTGAATACGACCCTACTCACTACTATACGCAAATCATATCATTGTCTAGGAGTAGGTTTTTATTTTTGTTGGATTCGACACCCATCATACTCTTAGTGAAACTCCTCCACAAATGGTAAGAAGCAATTTAAAATTCAAATAACATTCAATCAATACTACACAATTACTTCTTCAAACTTAATGAATGTGGTTGAATTCAAATAATTTCATATTCTCTACACAAGGCAAATCTGAAAATTGCAAATGACAATCCTCAATTTCAGAAACCACAAATAAGTAATTCACTCCTCTTTTGTCTAAAGAAATGTATCTCTAATTTCCAAAACAAGCATAAAGGAAAACACACCTCTTACTTCCCTTCTCCTCATGGTAAGTTCAAGAACACAAAGGCTACTACAAGGCCTCCACGTCCACTTCAACAAAAACAATTATAATGCAACAAAAACCACAATCAACTAGTACAATTTCACTTCGACAATTCGGATCAAGAAGTCAAATTCAAGAACCCTAAATGTCAAATGAAGTTCACACAATTCCCCTTCTCAAAACCATGCATTGATACCAAAAATTACGATGTGCCTAACCAAATTAGATAGCAAACACATCAATCAAGTGGTGTGAACAACCAACTCCAACAACAAATGACGTGTTCAAATTACTTCACAATTGAAGTCCAATTCACTAATTTGAACATTGAATTCATGTAAGGAAAAAACAAGTGTATAAACTTCAATAGAACAACACGGAAATGAATTATAATTTGATCCTAATTTGAAATGATAAAATTTGAAAATAAAGAACCCTAATTCACCTGATAAGAACAAGTAACCAACAAATTATACTTAGATATTACTCACTAAACACAATTTGTAAAACAACAAGAGTAAGATTGATATGACTCATAATCCACTCTAATTGATTCTAGCCACAATTTCACAACGAAATTGATAAGAGATCTTTGTATGCAAAGGATGAACCCTCACGACACAAGTGTTTGTTTTTCTCAAAATGTCAAAAAAGCTCCCTAAAAACCCTAGTTAGCAAGTATTTATACTTGCTCCAATTAGGGTAAAAATATACTAAAAATTACAAAGATACTACTTAAGTGGTCGGTTCCCAAAAGCACAAATTACAAATATAATCAATAAGTGACCAGTTTTGAATCAACAAATTACAAGTACAAATAATCTTTAAGTGGCTGATTCTTCACTTCAATTGAACATATTGTGGACCAGTTCTTCTTTGACTTATGTAGGTCTATGAATAACCCACAAACTGAGCTTTAGTGAGTTTATCTACTAATGTGCTTGAAAATCCAAATTCACAAGCACAAGATACAAATGATTAATTAATCACACAAATAATCAATTGAACTTAAAATTGGCATGAATTAAAGGATGAACAATCTCAAATGGCATGAACCAAATTAGAAGTACTACAAGGGAATTCCAATACCAATCAATTATAAGGAACAAGGCAATTCTAATATCTAAAATTGGCTAGTAATCTTAGCAATACATGAACCCTAATTTGGCGTGAAAGAACAAATAAAAAGATCAACTAACTATCACTAGATATTACACACTAGTAATAATAGGATGCAACTTAGAAAATCTTGATATGACTCATAAGAACTCTAAGCCAAACTCACCACAATTTCCAAAGAAATTGATAAGAGTGGATGCTAGCAAGATGGTGACTCTCTCATGGAAAAGTGTTTGTATTTTTATCAAATTATCAAAAGCTTCCTAAAAACCTTTTATTAGGGTTAAAAAAAAAACAAAAAAAATTACAAAGTTGCTACTAAGTGGCCGGTTTCAAAGATCAAAATTACAATTACAAAATAAACAAAAAATGGCCGGTTCTCATGAGCAACAAATACAAATACAAATGGTCTTCAAGTAGTCGGTTCTTCACTTCAATTGAACAATTTGTGGGCCGTTGGATGTGACTCCAAAAATGTCCCGTAAGTTGATCCTTAGTGTATGTTATTTGGCCATCCTGTAAAATTGATCAATGTACCTGCTAAATTGCAAAAATCAAACATTATTAGATAAAATGTGGCCATATGTGGATGTCTCGGCTCATGAATCCAAGTCAGGTTCCCCCACTGCTAGAAATGTATGACGGAGTCCCATCATCTCCTTAGGCTTCTAAAAGATTTGCCTTCAAATCTATGGAGTCTTCTCTTAAATTGAAACCCAATGTCTTTATTTGCTTGTTTGCTATACTTTTGGAAGAACCAAAGGTATTTCTAATTTTTTCTTGGAAAAAGCACACCTAAAATGGAGACATAGGAGTTAAGACTATCCGTGTACCATCCTTTTGAAACATGTAAGTGTTTTTGAACCTATCATGTAACACCTTTCTATCAAATAACCAAGGTTTACCCAACAATACGTGAAAGGCGTACATAGGAAGCACATCACAGATAATCTCATCATTGTATTTTTCTCCTTTATTGATTAGCACCTTTGCCCTCTATGTAATGTGCAGATTACCCTAATCATCCAACCAATGCAATTTGTAAGGGCTAGGATGCGAGCTAGTAGCTAGTTGTAAATTATCAACTAATGCAGCAGATATGACATTAGTACAACTACCACCATCAATGAAAAGCACACAAAGGTTACCTCGAATCCAACAAGGTATGTGGAACACGTTCTCCCTCTGTATGTCCTTGACATCTGGAGATAAAGTCAAAACCTTGTGTAACACATTAATAGGTAAGTAATGTTTACCCTTTTTGTCCTCATGTATCTCAGTGTTTTGATCATCATAGTACTACTGCAAGGCCATGGATAAATCTGTAGGCTTGACAGCTTCTTCCTCATCTTCTTCTTTGGTGCCCTCCATAACAATCATTACTCTTTCATTGGGACACTGTGCAACCATATGTTCAAATCCTGTGCATTTGAAATATTTAATTTGGTGCATCTTCCCACTGGTCGACCCTGGTACTGTTTGCCTAACATCAGATCCAACTACCTCTTTGCTTTTCTCAAAAACAATTTTCTCCTTTTCTATGCTAGGGATAACTTTATCTACTGCCCTAACATGCTCGCTTTCTCCCTTTGGTCCACCCAACTGACCATCTGCCCCTATGGGCTTACTAGTAGTACTAGGCTTGTTACTAGTAAATTGAAATGGATTGGATTGCCTCTACCTTTCCACTTTCAAGGCTAATTGTATAGCTTCATCAAGTGTACTATACCTTTACAACTCAACAACATAAGTTGTCTCATACTTCAACCTAGACACAAAACGTGCTAGGGTTTGCTCAGGAGTCTCTACTGACCCACACCTGATCATTAATGTTTCAAACTCCCGGACATAGTCATCTACTATTTAGCTTCCCTATCTTAATGTTTGTAGATGCATAAATAGTTCCTTCTTATAGTGCTTAAGAATGAACCTCTTCCTCAAAACCAGTTTCATGTCTCTCTAAGTGTGTATTTCAGCCTCTCCATCCCTTTGCTTGCTGATCACCAAATTCTTCCATTACAAGGCAGCATAACTTATGAACTTAATAGCAGCAAGATGAACTCTAGTGTTATCATCGACCTCATAACACCAAAAAGGCCCTCAACCTTATCCTCCCAATCTAGGTAATCGTCTGCCGAACCCCTACCATAAAATGAAGGTATCTGCAGCTTCACATATTTTAGTCCCTTAGGTGCCCTGAAATCTCTGTTCATGTATGGATTGACCCCAAAGTTATCATCTCTCTCCTCCCTAAAGGCATGATGATCTCCTTCCACTCTCTTTCCTATATTTCCTCCTATTACTCCCTCCCTTTGAACATTTTGAGGAGCTACTCTAAGTGGTGGTGCTTGGGGATTCGCTACTGGTGGTTGTGGCATCGTCATCCTATCAATCCTTGTTACTATTGTAGCAACAATAGTGGTGAGGTCCTAAAGTTATTCCTCCATAGTTCTTCCACCTATAGTACGATGACCCTATCCTCCACTAACTTAGCTATTAGCCTCATTGCCAATTTCCCCATTTACACTGTCATTTGACATAGTTGTGGATTTGATTTGTCGAAATATAAATATAGTCTAAAACAATGTAGTACACTCCCTTCACTACAACCACACTTCACCCGCCACACAACAATCAAATCACCTACAAAATAAACACAAAACTCTACTTAACTTCACATACCATGACAACACACACATTTACACACCCACGATGCAACAGGCAACCAATGCAACACACACTTTCCCACACTTCAATTACGACAACAAGAAGTGGAACAATAATTAAACACTTCTAAATGGTAAGTTAATGAATTCAACTAACCAAGTGTTTAAGCATCAATATATAATAACTTCACACTTTAATGCTTGTTTTGAAATTCAAATTTAACCACTATGATTCTCTTTCTAATCACGGCACAAACATATACCTCTACTTCATGTGCAACACCTTCTTCACAACACAAACTCACAACAAGTTGCAATTTTCTTCACTACACACTCACACCGCCACACATATACAACACAATCACAGTGCAACTCCCTTCAAACCACAACACCACTTCACATGTAGCACCTTTTCATCACTACACGCACAATACTTCACGGCAACAAATTTAAAATACCACTCTTAATGCAACCTTTCCACAAATGTTGAGAAGCAAATTCAAATTCAAATAATCATTCAATCAACTATTACACAATAACTTCTTCAACTTAATGAATGTGTTTGAATTTCAAATAACTTCCTAAATCTCCCATGCAATGCAAATCTAAAAATTTGCAAATGACAACCTCAATTTTTGAAATCACCAACAAATAATCCACCCTTCTTTGTCTCAATTTCCACTTTTCCAAAATAATCACAAAGGATTACTCCTCCTTCTTCATGGCAAGTTTAAGAAAAACAAATGCTACCACAAGTACTCCATGTCCACTTCAACAACAATAATTAGAATGCAACAAAGTCTACAATCACTACTACAAATCACTTCAACAATTTCGGATCAAGAAATCAACTTCAAGAACCCAAATTGTCAAATGAAGCTCACACAATTCCCTTTTCTCAAAGCCTATGCTCTGATACCAAAATATGATGTGCTTGAAAATCCAAATTCATAAGCACAAAGATACAAATGATTAATCAATCACACAAATAATCAATTGGACTCAAAATTAGTATGAATTAAAGGATGAACAATCTCAAATGGCATGAACCAAATTAGAAGCACTACAAGGGAATTCCAATACCAATCAATTACAAGGAACAAAGCAATTCCAATCTCTAAAATTGGCTTGTAATCTTAGCAATACATGAACCCTAATTTAGTGTGAAAGAACAAATAAAAAGATCAACTAACTATCACTAGATATTATACACTAGTAATAACAGGATGCAACTTAGAAAATCTTGATATGACTCACAAGAATTCCAAGCCAAACTCGCCACAATGTCCAAAGAAATTGATAAGAGTAGATGCTAGCAAAAGGGTGACTCTCTCACGGCAAAGTGTTTGTATTTTTATCAAATTATCAAAAGCTTACTAAAAACCCTAGTTAGCAAGTATTTATACTTGCTCCTATTAGGGTTAAAAAAAAAAATACAAAGTTGCCACTAAGTGGCCGATTCCAAATATCAAAATTACAAGTACAAAATAAACAAAAAAGGTCGGTTCTCATGTGCAACAAATATAAATACAAATGGACTTCAAGTGGCTAGTTCTTCATTTCAGTTGAACAATTTGCAAGCCGTTGGATGTGACTCCAAAAATGTCCCACAAGTTGTTCCTTAGTGCATGTTATTTGGCTATCCTGTTAAACTGATTAATGTACCTGCTAAAGTGCAAAAATCAAACATTATTAGATAAAATGTGGCCATATGTGGATGTCTAGACTCATGCATCCAAGTCAGGTTCACCCACTACTAGAAAAATAGGATGGATTCCCATCATCTACCATCTTGTAAAAACCGACAAGCATACCTACTGGAATGCACAACAAATGTGTAATAGAAAAGAAGTTACTAAACAAATATTTTTGTGGTCGAATTATTCAAAAAGGACTCTCATCACCAAATTTTGTAACCCTTTGGCTCTTATTCTAGTGATAGGTTCTGTAGGATTTTGATTCCTATCATAGATATATATATATATATATATATATAAAGATATTTAAAGTATTTTTCTCTCATTTTAATTTTTTTTGAAGAATTTAAATTTTAATTAAGTAATATTTTAATTTTAGGGCTTTGATGTATAATTGAATTAAAATGAGTCAAATTTTACTCAATTTGGAGCCAAATAAAAGAAGTTATGAACTTTTGAAGATAGATATGGATAGTAGACATGACCATGCTAAAATCATGTCCAAATTAAAGCCTAAAGAAATGAAAGATAAGAGTTACACGGAGGTGAGACACAGTCGTGTCTATTAGTCATATATCTTTCGAAAATAATTATTTTAAAGCATGACTTAGACACGACCTCTAGACATGACCGTGTTTAGGCTGTGTCAACTATATATTTCAAATTTCCAAAATTTGGCTCGATCATTTTGACGTGACCTGAAGCACAACTATTGTTAGACAACATGTTGGCCTAAAAATAGAGTTTTTGACACCTGCTATATAAAAGACAAGAAGGAGCTGACCTTAAAAGGGGCAGAAGACTTTTTATTTTTATGTTTTAGGGTTCTTTTGAGAGAATAGAAGAGTACTTTCTTTTACTTTAAGAATTATGGTTTTTCTCTAATTTCCCTAATGATGCATGCTTTTTCATCATTGAGGATTCTTGTTTTCAACATGATTTAAGTTTAATTTTCTTAGTATTTAGACTTCTGGATCTTATAATTATTATGTGACTGGGTTTATTACTATTTCAATGAAATCTTTAGTTTCAAGATTCAATCATGTGTTCTTGATTTTGTTAGATTAATATTTTTAGGGAATTATTCTAACTATTTGATATTATACATTATTATTGAGAAATCTAATGTGTAATCAAATCTAGCATGTTTGAAGGGAATTGATGTAATCTTAGGGATAAATTACATAATTCTTCTAGATCAATTCAATTGTTTTTAGAGAATTCATTGGTCTCGATGCAATATTTGAAACATGCTATTATGAAGAGATTCAAATAGGTATTTTTGAGATTAGGGTTGATAAACTTGAGAAAATTATTGATCTAATTTAAGAATTCTCTTTGTTGATGAAATTGAAGATGAATTTGAATAAATTTTATTAATGTCACATAATAAATCCTGGGAGAAATGATGTGCCTAAATGGGAATTAAGCACAAGCAAAATAATCCAACTAACAATCCCCAAAAGACAAGGTCACTTCGGTTCAATTTGGAGCAATATTGTTGCGTGAACCATAAATGCAATAGTTAATTCGAATGCTATAGTTCATGAAATGAATATCACAATGATATATTCCTCAATGAAGATCACTAAATAAACTTGAAAAGCCATGTGAATACTACACAAAATCAAATGGATCATTGACTGTGATCCACCTTCCACAACACTTGCTTTCACGGTTAAAAAAAAAATGTGCAAAATGGAAGAATAAAATTCAAGGCTAAAAGCCACTCAATTAGGCAATAATAATTTGATTACAAATGCAATCAAATCTGACCAAGAGAGCTTCAATCCAACCCTAGATATGACTCACTAGAGAAGAAAAGAAACACAATAAATAGAAATGGATACAACTCACAATTTCTCCTTATTGCACTCGCTACAATTTCAACTCTTGGGATTGAAATTAATAAGAGGAATTGAACTAAGGAAGAACCCTAATTCTCTCACGTAAAATGATGTGTCTATTATGAAAATTCTTCCCCTCAAAAACCTACTTAAGCAAGTATTTATACTTGCTCTCTTTAGGGTTAAAAAGTCCATAAAATTACAACTATGCCACTTTTAGGGTGGTCGGTCCTAACTGAAAATTACAAACAAATGTAAGTGTCCCAAAAGAAAATTACAACATAAAATGGTCCATGTAAATAACAAATATATAAAAAGAAATTAGTCTTCAAGATGCCGATCTTCAAGATACTTTCAAAATGAGTCCTGATAAGGATCCCAACTCACTCAAAAGTATAGGTGATTTGACACCTTATAAGACTGACAAGTGAACCTGCTGGAATGCATAATAAGTATAAAATATGAATGAAGAAATTAAGTTAGCTTCCTCAGGATTAGGTTTCTCATGTAGGATTATCAAAACTAAGTTGTGTAGGCCCTTAACTCGGGCCCTGGTGATAGGTCCTATGGGAATCTAATTCCTATCGTCTCCTTAGGCCGCTGGAAGATTTCCCCTCAAATCTGATAGGTTTTCATGTATGTCGTCTGATAAGTATGGTGATAGATGTGCAACATTAGTGGTTGCTGATACTCCATACTCTCCTAGTAAATCTATCCGATAGGTGTTGTTGTTGATGTGCTTTAAAACTTTGAACGGTTCATCTGATCTAGGAGATAACTTCTGTGACTTCGTATGTGGAAACCTGTCCCTACTAAGATTAATCCAGACTAAGTCACCTAGATTATAAAGATGAGTTTTCCTGTGTCTATGTTCCTGAATTCTTTGTTGTTCCTAGGTCTTCTAAAGGTGTTTAGTTGTTTTGTCATGAATGTGCTAAATTTGCCTGGCTCGATTAACTCCACTAAGACTCTCTTCCTTTGTTGCTGGTCCTGCTATAAAATTCAATGGAATAGAAGGATTATGGCCATAAACAACTTCAAAGGAAGACTTACTGGTTGAACTACGAGTAGACCTATTGTAAGCAAACTCAATAATAGGAAGACACAAGTCCCAATCAGTAAGATTCTTACCAACTATTGCTCTAAGTAAATTTCCAAGCGTACGGTTAACAACTTCTGTTTGCCTGTTTGTCTATGGATGGCAGGAGGTACTATATATAAGCTTAGTACCTAGTCTTCTCCATAATGTCTTCTAAAAGAAACTAAGAAACTTAGTGTCTCTATTTGACACTATGCTGTGTGGTACTCCATGTATTTTGACAATTTCCTGCACAAAAATGTTAGCAATAAAAGGGCATCATTTGTTTTGTGACAAGGCACAAAATGTGACATTTTGCTAAACCTATCAACAACCACCATGATAGAATCTTTTCCTCTTTGTGTTCTAGGTAACCTTAAAACAAAATAGATACTGATATTAGTCCAGGGTTTATCTAGTATAGGCAAAGGCATGTACTTACCCTATACACCTTTCTTCCCTTTAGCTCTCTTACATATACCACACATTTCTAACACCTTATGGACATCCTTTATCATACCCTTCCAATAGAAATTCTCTCTCAATATGGCTAGGGTTCTCTTCTCACCAAAGTGTCCTGACAATCCTCCTACATGTGCTTCCCTCACCAATAACTCCCTCACAAATCCAAAAGGTATACATAATTTTCCAGATTTATATAGAAACCCCTTAATCACGCAATAACCCCCATACATCTTGCCCCCATAACACCTCTCCATAATAGTTTTGAATTGCTCATCATACATATACTGTTCTTTCAACAATTCAAAACCTAGCAGTTTTGACTGAAGAGAAGTGATAAGTACATACCGTCGTGATAAAGCTTCAGCAACAATATTCTAATTACCCTTCTTATACTTTATCATATAAGCAAAACCCTCCAAAAACTCCACCCACTTAGCTTGGCGTTTAGACAAATTCTACTGTCCCTTGAAATGTTTCAATAATTCACGATCTGTATAAATAATACTCTCTCGGAAGGAGATAATGCTGCTACGTCATGAGAGCCCTCGCTAAGGAATAAAATTCTTTATCATAAATAGAATAGTTTAAAGTTACACCACTCAACTTCTCACTAAAATATGCTATAGGTCTCTTTTCCTGCATTAATACAACACTAATTCCTATCCCAAAAGCATCACATTCCAATTCAAAAACTTTGTCAAAATCAGGTAAAGCCAATAATGGAGCACAAGTGACTTTTTCTTTTACCTCTTCAAAACTCCTTTAGGCCCTTTCACTCTAAATGAAAGTTACATTCTTTTTAGTCAGTTCTATGAGAAGACCGATAATACTACTGAAATTATGGACAAAGCGTCTATAAAAAGATGCTAGTCCATGAAAACTTCTTACCTCAATAACTGAGGTGGGTGTTGGCCATTCCCTGATTTCTTTCACTTTTTCCTTATCCACCATAACACCTAAACCAAATACAACAAAACTAAAAAATGTTACCTCAGTTTGATAAAAGGAACACTTTTAGAGATTTGCAATTAGCCGTTATGCCCTCAATACTGAGAATACTGCTCGAAGATGCTCCATATGTTGTTCTAGGTCTTTGCTGTATATTAGAATATCATCAAAATAAACAACAACAAATTTTCCTAAAAATTCTTTTAATATATAATTCATCAGCCTCATAAACGTACTAGGAGCATTACTCAAACCAAAGGGCATAACAAACCACTCATATAGTCCATGATGTGTTTTAAAAGTGGTTTTCCATTTGTCCCCCTCTTTCATCCGAATTTGGTGATATCCGCTTTTAAGATCTATTTT
Organism: Laguncularia racemosa; assembly: GCA_037954665.1. Classification (NCBI taxonomy): domain Eukaryota; kingdom Viridiplantae; phylum Streptophyta; class Magnoliopsida; order Myrtales; family Combretaceae; genus Laguncularia; species Laguncularia racemosa. The sequence goes on along the minus strand of JBBMOL010000085.1, from coordinate 1,181,145 downwards.
GGAGAAAACCTATGAACCATGCAGCTCATCTAACATATCATCAAGTCTAGGAATAGGATACTTGTATTTGATGGTGATTTTGTTGATGGCCTTACTGTTGATACACATTCTCCAAGTACCATCCTTATTAGGAACAAGAAGGGCGGGAACAACACATGGATTGAGACTCTCCCTGACAAATCCCCACTCAACCAACTTATCCACCTAACGTTTCAATTCTCTAGCCTCCTTAGGATTCATGCGATATGCAGGTCAATTCGATAATACTGAACCGAGCATAAGATCGATAGCATGCTCTATCCCCCTCAAAGGTGGTAACCCTGCTGGCAAATCATCAGGAAAAATATCAGTATACTCATTCAATACTTGAGAAACTACTGAGGGTAGAGATTGTGATTCCTGTACCCCTAGTTTACATTTCAACTGAAGCAAGTATACTAGGGTCTCTTTTGTAACAAGCCTCTCCAATTCACCCTGTCCCATTAATAATACCTTCTTTTCCTTATAATCATTACACTGTACTGAAACCCTTTTAACCTCTGATGGCTTACTAATCTGTTGCTGAACCTTTTAGACCTCTGAAGGTGACATCGAATTCAGAATAATGCATTTGCCCTACTTCTGGAATACATATGTATTCCTGAAGCCATCATGTAAGACCCTCCTATCATATAACCAAGGCCTGCCTAACAATATATAGGATGCACACATGGGCAAAATATCACATTCAATCTCATCACAGTATTTATCCCCTACATTGAATGGTACCTTAGCTCTTTGGATCACATGCAAACTCCCCTGATCACTAAGCCAACGCAATTTATATGGTTTAGGATGTGGAGTGGTAGTAAGTCTTGCTTCGATATTACATTGGTACAACTACTACCATCAACTATAAGGACACACAAATTTCCTTGTACCCTACAAGAAGTATGGAACAAGTTTTCCCTTTGTTCTTCATCCTTAGTAGTAAATGTAGTCAATGTTCGGTGCAACACATTAGCATAATGAAAAATCTCACTAGACATTGTTGTGTTTTAAATTCAACACCACAATAATAATCCTTACGCCTTCCATGGCTTAAGTACACAACTACACCATAAATGAAGTACTCACACGCAATTACTCTTAAGTAGATAGAATTTAAATTCAACTTTAAGTGTTTAAGTAACTTATTCTATTACCTTCACACTTTAATGACTTGTTTGAATTTTAAATTCTATTACTCAACCTTCCTTTTCTTATTTTGATTTCACACTACAATCAACCACAATGTGTAGCACTTCAACAAATGCAAAATACTTAAATCCACCGCCACACTACTCCTCTTAGCCCATGGTGCTATTTCACTCACGCCTACTACAATTGTCCACAATGTACACACCAAAAATAATCCACACTGAAATGCACACAACCTTCACAAAATTTTGTAAACACAAATCTACATACACTCCACGGTTTACACTCTCAAACATATAAGTCTCACCACTACAAACACCAATGAAAACCACAACTTATACACCAAAACAACAACAATTCAATTTTGAAAATCAAACCACTTCATTGATTGTAACCCTTCCACAATTGGTAAGAAGTAATTTTCAAATTCAAACAACCATACATTAACTTCTTCAACTTAATGTTTGTTTTAAAAATCAAATAATTTCCAAATCTTCCACACAACTTAAATCTGGAAATGCTCAATTACACCCTCTATTTTCTGAAAACAAACATGTAAAGTCCACAATTCTTTTTCTTACACAATTAGAGACACTTTACACTTCCGAATTTATTTTTAAAAAAAATGCACTAACTCTCCTCTTCGTTCATGGTGAAGTCCACAACATAGAAGCTTCAAAAAGTACTCAAAACTTACTCTAACAAGCAGCAAGTTCAACTTCCACTCAAGACAATCACACCACTTCAAGTAATTACAATAATAATTTCAATTTACTCTCAATTTTGGAATTGAAGATGTAAGAACATGAACCCTAAATTTTCGAAATTCAAAATCAAATAACCCTTCTCTCAACCTCAAGCTTTGACACCAAAAAGATGATGTGCCTAAATGGGAATTAAGCACAAGCAAAATAATCCAACTAACAATCCCCAAAAGACAAGGTCACTTCAATTCAATTTAGAGCAATATTGTTTGTGTACCCTAAATGCAATAGTTGATTCGAATGCTATAGTTCATGAAATGAATATCACAATGATATATTCCCTAATGAAGATCACTAAATAAACTTGAAAAGCCACATGAATACTACACAAAATCAAACGGATCATTGATCGTGATCTACCTTCCACAACACTTGCTTTCACAGTTTAAGAAAAATGTGCGAAATGGAAGAATAAAATTCAAAGCTAAAAGCCAATCAATTAGGCAATAATAATTTGATTGCAAATGCAATCAAATCTGACCAAGAGAGCTTCAATCCAACCCTAGATATGACTCACTAGAGAATAAAAGAAACAACAAATAGAAATTGATACAACTTACAATTTCTCCTTGTTGCACTCGCCACAATTCTAACTCTTAGGATTGAAATTGATAAGAGGAATTGAACTGAGGAAGAACCCTAATTCTCTCACGTAAAATGATGTGTCTATTTTGAAAATTCTTCCCCTCAAAACCCTACTTAAGCCAGTATTTATACTTGCTCCCTTTAGGGTTAAAAAGTCCACAAAATTACAATTATGCTACTTTTAGGGTAGCCGGTCTTAAATGAAAATTACAAACAAATGAAAGTGTCCTAAAAGAAAATTACAACATAAAATGGTCCAAGTAAATAAAAAATATATATAAAAAAATTAGTCTTCAAGATGCCGGTCTTCAAGGTACTTTCGAAATGAGTCTCGATGAGGATCCTGACTCACTCAAAAGTATAGGTGATTTAGCACCCTGTAGGACTTACAAGTGAACTTGCTAGAATGTAGAACAAGTATAAAATAGGAATAGAGAAATTAAGTTAGCTTCCTCAAGATTAGGTTTCTCATGTAGGATTCTCAAAACTAAGTTGTGTAGGCCCTTAGCTCGGGCCCTAGTGATAGGTCTTATGGGAATCTAAGTCCTATCAAGAAATAAAATTTGATACTTGTATTGCCATCTTGAAATTAATTATAATCTATTTTATTCTTCTTTCTGTGAATTTAATCTTTAGTTTAATAGTTAATAATTAGTTATAGGTTTGAATCAATCAACCTATGCAACTTATTGGTTAGTTAATAGAGTGTAGGCTAGTATTAGTACTTGTAATCCCTATGGGATGATATTCGTATCTAATCCACTATATTACAAAATTTGAAAAGTATACTTGTCTCAAATCAATTTTTTAGCATCGTCGCTAAAGGATTTCAATATTAAGAATACTAATCACTTTATTAATTTAACCATTCTTTTTAGTTTTTTATTTTTAGTTTTCTTTTTCTATAGTGATAAATATTATAAAGCACTTATTAATTGTAATATTTATAAGTCTTTTGTTTACTTCTCTTATATTTTAGATGGATATTACACTTAATCACTCTTTATTTTGATTTCAAAGCTTTGAAATGTAATTTATGATTTAATAGAAGAATTTCATGAATTTTGATACAAAAAATATCAATTTTACAATATTAGAAAGCACAACATGGTGAAGAACACAACTGTGTCTAAGGCCTATAGAACAAAATGAGGAAAATCATTTTAAAGTAGCCATGCAAGCAGTTGTGTAAAAGTACACGGGCAAGAACATGTATGTGTCAATGGGCATGTTGAAGGAAAATTTTAGCTATATTTGAAACAAAATGGTACACTGGCAATAGCATGACTATGCTATACCTATGCCAAGCCAAAAATCAACTTTCTAAAATTGATTTCTAAGCTCAATTTCACTTCCCAAAAGTGCAATTCATCTTGATTTGATTTTCTTTCAAAAGTAGCTGAGTTTCCTAAAATCTGAAGAAGTCATTGTTACCTATTGAATTAATATTTGCTAGTTTATGAAGATTCTCAAGATTTTTCTAGGAAACTAAAACATTACCAATAGGGTAGAAATTGATGGTTATATTAGCAGTATGAATTTCCAACAAAGGGGAGGGAATTTTAGGTTAATAGTAGTATAGTGATAAATTTTAGTATTGTTGCTTATTTGATACTTTTCTTTATGCACTCTTTTTATATTGTCGCTTTTAGATCAATATATTGCTAACTTAAAATTTCTTTTATATACAAGTACAATAAACCATAAAATGAATATGTAATTTTCTAATTTATTATTCAATAAATTGTTTGTTATTCTTGTGATCCAATTATGTATTCTTCAATGTTTTTAATTTAATATCATTGGCATATTAATTTAGAAATTAATGATTCTTAGGATTTTCCTAGGAAACTGAAACGTTCCTAAAAGGGTAGAAATTGATGGTTATATTAGCAATATGAATTTCCAACAAAGGGGAGGGAATTTTAGGTTAATAGTAGTATAGTGATAGATTTTAGTATTGTTGCTATTTGATGCTTTTCTTTATGCACTCTTTTTATATTGTCACTTTTAGATCAATATGTTGCTAACTTAAAATTTCTTTTGTACACAAGTATAATAAATCAAAGAATGAATACGTATTTTTCTAATTTAATATTTAATAAATTATTTGTTATTCTTGTAATCCAATTATGTGTTCTTCATTGTTTTTAATTTAATATCGTTAGCATATTAAGGTGAAGTTCGATTTCTTATATAGAGATGAAGAAATCTTATATCAGAATATATCTAGCATAATTGGAAGGAGTTGTACGCAATCTTAGAGTTAGAATAACATAAATCTTCTGAATTAGGGTTAAACCTAATAGAGTAGTTCGTAGATTGAATGTAATGCAATTCTAGGGGTTTTAATTAGAAATAGATCCTAATTAATCAACCTAGACTTAGAAATTAGTAGACTCAAGAGAGCTATTAGTTCAATTTAAGAATTCCTATAATTCAAGAATATAATAATGAAATTGAATAATAATTAGTTAATGATGTGCCAAGGATCCAATTACAAGTACACAAAGCCAATTGAAGAATCAACTAAACAAAGTTCACAAAATGATGTGATTCCAATTGCCATGTGAACCTTAATTACACGAATCAATTTGCTTTGCTACCAAATTATGATGTGCTCAATTGGAATTCTAATACCAATCAAAGAAACAAGCACAATTGATTCCAATTTCTAACTAAATGGAGTGAACCCTAGATTGAAAAATGGACCTCAATTGCGAGAAACAAGAACAAAATAAGAATAACTAATTCCTTACCAGATATTACGCACTAGTTAGAGTTAGGATCAACTTGTAATTTGTTGATGTTACAACAAATCCAAGTCCACTCGCCGCAATCAAAACTTGAATTGATAAGAGTATTTTGTGAAGAGTCAAACCCTTACATGAAAAGGTAGACGGAATGTGTATGTGAAAAAGCTCCTTTCTAACCCTACTTTGCAACTATTTATACTTGCTCTAAGTAAGGCAAGTTTAACAAAGAAAAATAACAAGTAACCAGTTTTAGCACCAAAAGAAAATTACAAGTAGACCCATCATAAGTGGCCGACTTCTTCACTTTCATGGAACAATTGTTAGACCGGTTTTGCCTGTCATCCTGTAAAACCAATAAATTTATCCTTAGTGAATTTATCCTTCACTTTCATGCACCATAAGTGATCCACAATTGATCCTTAGTGAATTTTGCCTGTCATCCTGTAAAACCAATAAATTTATCTGCTACAAGGCAAAGAGAAATATTTATTAGATAAATAAAATAACATATGGATTTCTAGGCTCATTTGTTCAATTTGATTTCCCCACTATTGGATCCGAAGGTTTGATTCCCATAATCTCCTCGGGCCTTTGAAAGATTTGTCCTCAAATCTAAGGAGTCTTTTCTTGGACTAACATTTGGTGTTTGCGTGTGCTTGTTGGCCTGAAATCCTGAGAAGCCATTAGTTTTACTTATCTATTCTTGAAATGTGCGAACTTTAGATGGAGACATAAGAGTCAAGAAAATTTGTGAACCATCTTTCTGAAACACATAAGTGTTTTTGAACCCGCCATGCAGCACCTTCCTGTTAAACAACCAAGGCCTACCTAGCAGTATATGAAAGGCACACATAGGAAGAACATTAAAGATAATCTCATCACTATATCTATCTCCTATATTGAATGGCACCTTTGCCCTCTGTATAACATGCAAACTACCTCGGTCATCCAACCAATGTAATTTATTAGGGTGTGGATGTGGACTGGTGACTAATTGTAAGTTATTTACTAATGCAACAGATACGACATTAGTGCAACTACCACCATCAATGAAAAGAACACACAAGTTACCTCAAATCCGACAAGGTATGTGGAATAGGTTCTCCCTCTATATGTTCCGAACATCTGGAGATATTGTCATGGCCCTGCGTAACACATTAATAGGCAAGTATTTATTATCCCCTTTGTCCTCATGTGTCTCAGCATCATGATCATCATAATATTCTGGTAGAGCTATAGATAAATTTGTAGGCTTGACAACTTCTTCTTGATCATCTTCATTGTTTCCCTCTATAATAGTCATCACCCTTTTATTAGGATACTACGCAACCATGTGTCCAAGACCTATGCATTTGAAATATTTAATTTGGTGCGTTTTCCCACTAGTTGACCCTGGCACTATTTACCTGAAATTAGCCCCAACAACCTCTTTTCCTTTCCCAGAAGCATCCCCCTTCCTATCAATGTTAAAGATATTCTTGTCCAAAGCCTAGCATGTTCCCCTATTCCTTTTTGTCCTCCCATCTGACCATCTAACCTAAGAGGTTTGGTAGAAGTTCCATAACTGTCACTAGCTACTCAGAAAGGGTTGGATCGCCTCTGCCTCTCCACTTTCAAGGTTAACTGGATAGCCTCATCAAATGTATTATACCTCTGTAACTCTACAATGCAGGCAATCTCATACTTCAACCAAGACACAAATCATGCTAGGGTTTGCTCAAGAGGCTCGATCGATCCACATCTGATCATCAGTGTCTCAAACTCCTATACATAATCATCAACTGTTTTGCCTCCCTACCTCAGTGTTTAGAGACGTATAAACAGTTCCTGCCTGTAATGCTCGAGTATAAACCTTTTGCTCAATACCTATTTCATGTCCCACCAAGTATGTATATCAGCCTCACCATCCCTTCGTCTGCTAACCATAAGATTTTTTCACTATAAGGTGGCATAACCTATGAATTCCACAACTACAAGATGAACTCGAGTGTTATCATCAATCTCATAGCACTCGAATAGACCCTCAACCTTGTCCTCCCAATTCAAATAATCATCTGCAAAATCCCTGCCATTGAATGAAGGCATCTACAATTTCACGTACTCCAATCCCCGAGGTGGTCTAAACTCCCTATTTGGGTAAGGGTCATTTTCAAAATTATCATCTCTTTCCTCCCTAAGAGCATGATAATCTCCCTCCATTCTCCTGCCCCTATTACCTCCAACAGCTCCCTCTCTATGAACATTTTGAGGAACTACTCTAGGTGGTGGTGCCTGAGGATTTACCATTGGTGGTTGTGGCATCATCATTTAATCTATCCTTATTGCTAATGTAGCAACAATGGTGGTGAGATCCTGCAACTGCTCCTCCAATGTTCTTCCACCTGTAGTTTGATGACCCTGATAGCCACCAACTTGACTATTGACCTCATTGCCAATTCCCCCATTAACACTATCATTCAACATGGCTAATGAATTGATTTGTTGAAACACAAAAACAATTCCAGACAACTGCAATATATTTCACGTCAAATGCAATACACAATAATCACTCCATGGTATACATAAACTCACGGCTTCACACACAATTCACAAGTCAACATACACTTACTTCACACTTCAACACACACTTACTCTACGGTATACACACACACTCACGATGTAGCACCCTTCAAACCACAATTCACACACTTCTACACCACACACACACACACATCACCCATGGTACAACAACCTTTAACCACAACACACTCACTACGCCACATACACACTCCTCACTCACGGTGCAGCACACACACTCCACTTCCAATCACAGCAACTAAACAAAATGGAAACAATTAAAGATACTTCCTCAAATGGTAAGTAAATAATTCAAACTAGTCAAAGTGTATTATGATGATCAATACACAATAACTCCTTTAACTTAATGATTGTTTTTTAATTTCAAATTGTTTCCAAATCCTCCACGCAATGAAAGAAAATCTGGAAATGAAAATGTGTTCTAATTCTGAAACCCCCAAGAAAATGCAATTCCCTTCTTCCTTAAAAAAGCAACTCACGGCAAGATGAAGAATAGAAAGATCAAGTCTGAAATTTCCACTACCAATTCTGCAACAATAAAGGTATATCATAATACAATCACTTATAATTACTTCACTTCCACTTCAAATAACTTCAATTAAGAAATGGAAGATCAAGAACCTTAATTCTCAAATTGAAAATTACGCAATCCCTTCTCAAAACCCTTGCTTTAAACCCTAGATTGAAAAATGGACCTCAATTGCGTGAAACAAGAACAAAATAAGAATAACTAATTCCTTACAAGATATTATGCACTAGTTAGAATTAGGATCAACTTGTAATTTGTTGATATTACTCATAACAAATCGAAGTCCACTCGTCATAATCCAAACTTGAATTAATAAGAGTATTTTGTAAAGATTTAAACCCTTACAAGAAAAGAAAACCGAAATGTGTATGTCAAAAAGCTCCCTTCTAACCCTACTTTGCAAGTATTTATACTTGCTCTAAATAGGGCAAATTTAACAAAGAAAAATAACAAGTGACCGATTTTAGCACCAAAAGAAAATTACAAGTAAACCTATCATAAGTGGCCAGCTTCTTCACTTCCAGAGAACAATTGTTGGACTGGTTCTTTTTTATTGATGTAAGTCCATAAGTGACCCACAATTGATCCTTAGTGAATTTTACCTATCGTCCTATAAAACCGATAGATTTATCTACTACAATGTAAAGACAAACATTTATTAGATAAATAAAATAACATGTGGATATTTGGGCTCATTTATTTAATTTGATTTCTCCACTATTGAATTCAGAGGTTTGATTCTCATTAGTTAATTACATTAGTAGTTCTAGGAGGATTCAATATCCAAGTACACTTTTAATGATTATTGTTCTCGTTTAAATACTCATTGTTTCAATTTACTCACTCCACTTAATTTTTCATATTAGATAATAAGAAAAAAAGGTAATTATTAGTAATCGTAATCCCCGTAGGATCAACACTTGATATCAATATCCACAATACTATAAAATCAATAGGTGTAGTTACCGATAGGTCTAAAGTAGTAAGATAGACCGATATCAAGTTTTTGGCATCGTTAGCGAGGATTAGGATATTAGGAATTGATGAAAGCCATGATGGGAGTCAAGCTAGAAGGTGGAATTTGGATCGTCTTGAAGTGCCACCTGGACCGATCACAAGAACTCGAGCGAAATGATTCAAGGAAGCATTTAACGGGTTGATAAAAGATATCTAAGAAGCCGGAAAAGATTTGAGCAACCATGAGAATGAACTTGCATTTGTATAAGTCATTCAAGGAGATCAAAGCTGTTGGCCTTGACAATGCTGGCTTAAACGCTGCCGGCTTTGAACTAGCATTGCAATTAGAGCGCGACAGAGGGACTACACCGCCTACTACACCACCGGCGTACAAAGCCTGTTTGTTATTTTTCCGCAACTTTATTATGTTATGTCGTTTTGGGCTTTTGTTTTACGAGTTGTAAACCCTATTAATAGCTGCTAGGGTTGGAAAACAGAAGATAGAACATACATACAACATTGAATATTACAATTTGAGAGAATTCCTCTTTTGGTTCTCTAAAGCACTTCTCTTGAACTTATCGGATCCCTTCCGTGGTGTTCAAACCAGACTTATGAATCGATCTTTCATCCCGATTGTAGCGTCAACAGAATATACCAAAGGGTTCTTGCCTCACCTACAGACAACGGGTCGCAATTCCACTTTGATTGTTTTGGCATCTTGGGTTGCAATTCCAAACGTATTGGTATAGGGTTTCATCACACGTAGGTGTGGTTTGTATCAGGAACACCTATATCTTATTAATCTAATCATTATTGATCTTATTGCTTATTTTTCATTAATATCTATTTTCCATAGTTTCTAATTTTCTTTTATTGTTTATGCCTAGGGGACACTAAAGAGCAAGTAAAAAATATCAAGTTTTGGCTCAAGACTTAGATGATAACCAATTAATCAACATGGCTGATGAATAGGATGAGAGAACAATATTTGACTATGCAAGGCCCTCACTTATAGGAGCTAATTCAAGTGTTATTAGGCTTGCAATTGCAGCTAGCAACTTTGAAATTAAGCTTAATATTACTTAGATAGTTCAACAATTCATTTAATTAGATGGGCTGCACGATGAAGATCCAAACACACATATTGCAAGCTTTTTGGAAATCTATGACACATTCAAAATTAATGGGGCATGGACAATGCCATCAAGTTATGACTTTTCCCTTTTTCTTTAAGAAATAGAGCTAAACAATGGTTGAATTCTTTTCCTAAGGGTTTGATCACTATATGTGATCAAATGGTAGAGAAATTCCAACAAAATATTTTTCACCAGCAAAAACTGCAAAATTATGGAACAATATCTCCTTTTATGCTTAAATAGAGTCTGAGACACTATACGATACATGGGAGAGATATAAAGATTTATTGAGGAGATACCAACATCACTGTCTCCCATTGTAGATTCAAAATCAAACTTTCTATAGAGAACTAAATTAGACTACTAAGCAAATGATTGATGTAGTTGTTGGAGGAACTTTAAATAATGAAACACTTGAAGAGGCCTAGAACTTTGAATAATAAAACACCTCAACAGCTATAAGTGAAATGTTACAAGAGCTAGACAAAAAAGAGCAGTAAGAGTTTATGATGTAGATGTTGCTACTTCTTTAGCAGCACAAGTTAAAGCACTGAGCAAGAAAATTGATGGAATATCCATGGTACAACAATTAGGTTAATTAGATTTTGTTTCCAATTTTAATGAACATATTAATCTTATAGGATTCTCGAATAGGCAACAAAACAATTCCCACAATAACAATTATACTCCAACTTAGAGAAATCATCTCAATTTTTCTGAGGGAAATCAACTAAAGAATAGTCCACTTGGATTCCAACAATCACATCACTCACTACAAAGAAGCCAAATTTAGAAGATTTCATGATAAAGTTTATCCATACCACTAAAATACATTTCCAAGCTATAAAAGCATCATTGAGGAATCAAGAAACTTCAATCCAAAATCTTGAAAATCAAGTTGGATAGATTGCAAAGATGATTTTAGAAAGACCTTAGGGAATTCTACCTAGAAACACAGAACCTAATCCTAGGGAAAAAGTTAAGGCAGTCTTCTAAATGAATGAAAGAGAAATGAAAATTAAAGGGGGAGGTAAAAAGATAGAGAAAAAGGAGCAGCCCCCAAAGGTCAAAGAATACATTCCACGCATTCCTTATCCAACTCAATTGAAGGAAGAAAGTGTAGAGGAGCATTTAGGTAAGTTTCTAGAAATTTTTAAACAACTACACATTAATTTACCCTTTGTTGATGCTCTATCACAGATGCCTAAGTATGCCAAATACTTGAAGGTACTACTCTCAAACAAGAAAAAGCTAGAAGAGATGTCAACTGCAACATTAAGTGAGGAATGCTTAGTACTGATGCAAAATAAGCTACCACAAAAATTGAATGATCCAAGGAGTTTCACTCTACCATATCTTATTGGAAATTTATCAATAATGAAGCTTTAGCTGACCTAGGTGCAATTATAAATTTAATGCCACATCATATGTTTAAAAAGTTAAGATTAGGGAAATCGAAACCAACACATATGAGTAATCAACTAGCTAATAGGTCTGTTAAGTACCCCATCATTATCATTGAAGATGTGTTAGCCAAGGTAGGTACATTCATTTTTCCAGTAGATTTCGTAATCTTAGATATAGATAAGGACATCAAGGCACTACTAATTTTAGGTTGCCCTTTTCTAGCTAATGTTAGGGCAGTTATAGATGTAGACAATTAGACATTAACTATGAAAATTTGGGATAAAGAAAAAAATTCCAAAACGCTTGATATAATCCCACATCCTCTAAAGAGTGGCAATACCTACTATTTCTTAAATACATCTAACTTACTTGATTATACTTATGTGCAAGATAACATTTACATAGACCCAATACAACAATATCCCACTCATGGCAATTAACAAGGTCTAGGAAAATTCGAGAAATTTGAGCATAAAAAAATTAATGGTCATCCCCCTGATTAGCAAAAGAAAAGACCATCGAGCGAATGACATTAACCAAAAGCGCTTCTTAGGAGGCAACCCAAGCTTTAATTAGTTTAGTTTGCTTTTGTTTTGTTTTATTTAGTTTATTTTAGTTTAGTTTTATTCTCTTTTATTTTATTTTATGCTTTTACCTTTTTTTATCTTCTTATTTTGTAAGGGCTACTATACTTATCAATTGGAAAATTAAATCAAGATATAACTAAACTAATTAAATTAAGGAAGTATTTTAGTTTTATCTATTTCCTTTCCCATGAGTTTTAACTTGTTTATTTTTATCTTTTATACTTATTTTGTATATTGGGAACAATGTACAATTTTAAGCGTGAGAGAGAGAAATAATATAAAAAGCCATAAATTTTTACTTTATCAAGCAATTACTAAAGGATAATTTATCACTCTTAATAGTATTAAATAAATAAATCGCATTCATAATTTGGAGGATTCACTCTTAATATATACCTATCTCTTAAAATTTTTTGTCTGTACTATGTTCTTAAATAACTAAACTGGCAAAAAGTAAAAAAAAAAAATGTCAATTGAATATAATTATAAATTTTGAAAAAGTAAAAAATAATTAAAAATAATTATTTCATAATTTCAATCCTTTAAGTTTCTCCTTTCATTTTCGTTGCATCTATTCAAAAAAATCATACATTTCTAATACATATTCTATAGTTTAAAAAACTATAGGGAAATTAGAAAGATTAAGAAACTATTGCTAAAATTAAAAACATATTGAAAAAAATTATTACATATTATTCTTTTAAAAAACTCTTATACATAGTATTAATTTTTTTTTTTAATTTTCTCTGACTCTTTAATAAAATAAATAAATTATAAAAATATGTACATTTTAAAAACTTCTAGCAAATTAAAAATTTTGATAAAAAAGTCTTGATTAAAAAATATGCAAAAACTTACACATGGTATTATTTCTAAAACATTTACACATTTACTTAACTCTTAATTGTTTTAAAGAAATTTTTCAACAAATATCAAAAATTAAAAAGAAAAATCACACTACTTTTATGGAAAATTACATAAAACTAAGGAAAAATTGCAAAAGTTTGAGCATGTCTTTATACATGATCTTAGAAATTAGGTCCTTATTTTTCTAAAGTTACATTAAATAGTAATATATATATATATATATATACATGCCTTAAAATTTTAGAAAATTACATAGAATTCTAGAAGAGAATAAATACATAAAAAATAGAAAATTAAAAAAAGGGAGTGAAATGAGAATCCACCTTAATTGCAATTGTGCAAACTTTTGAATACTATATTTCTACAAAAGAAAATTATAGTTAACATTAAACATGGAATGTCAAAAAGAAGAAGGGAATAGAAGGAGATAGAAGAGAAATAAAGAGATAAGAAGAAGAAAATTGAGCTTTCAAATATTTTGCATGCAACCACACAAACACTATCACAACCGTTAAGCATATCCCACAATCCTGTCATAAAGGACTTTTTTTTTTTTGGGAAAATCCAAACTAAACATGCCTAACCCATTAATATTATCTTATCATAAACAATTACTCATCTAAATTTAATAGTTAAATTTAATTACAATTGAGAATGACAACAAACTAAGTTTTCAATTTTTAACTTTTGGGTTTATGTTTTGACCAGAAGTTTAAATTGGATGTTGCATATCATATCGAGAATACTATTGTGTTGTCGCTTGATTGATTTTGTATAAGTATTGACAAAGCATACTAATAGGTCCATAATTATATATATATAAAGTAAGATTTAAAATATTTTTCCCTTATTTTAGCATTTTTTAAAGATTTTAAATTTTAATTGAGTAATATTCTAATTTTAGGGCTTTGATGGATGGTTGAATTAAAAAGCAAGAAAAGAAATCCAATTTTACTCAATTTAAAGCTAAATAGAAGAAGCTTTGGAGTTTGAAAGATAAACATGGCCCAAATATGACCATGCCCAGAATATGTTGAATTTAAAGTATTGAAAGAGATGTACATGGGAGCTAGACACAATCGTGTTTATTGATCGTGTATCACTCAGAGATAATTAATTTTAAAGCACAACTTAGACACAACCTCTAGAAATGACCATATTTAAGCCGCGTCTACTGCAAGGCCCAATTTTCTTAGTTTTTACCAATGAATTTGACACAGCCCAAAGCATGACCATGTTAAATAGTGTGTCAGGCTAAAAAATATAATTTTTGACACTCACTATATAAAGGATAAGAAGGACTCGACCAAAGAGAAGACTTTTTTTTTTTATTATTATTCAAGGTTTTTATGAGAGACTAGAAAGTTATTTCTCTATACTTCAAGAATTTAGGGTTTTTCTTAGTTGTCTTTAATTTCCTTAATGATGCATGTTTATACATCATTGAAGATTTCTGTTCTCAATATGATTACATCTTAAATTTTCTTACTATCTTGACTTGTAGATCATAAGATCATTATGTGACTAGGTTTATTGTCATTTAATGAATTCTTATATTTCTTGATTCATGCACGTGTTTTTGATATTGTATAGATTAATATCTTTAAGGTATTGTTCTATCTATTTGATAGTATACATTAAGATTGAGAAATCTAATATGTAATTAAATCTAGCATGTTTAAAGAGAATTAACATAATCTTAGAGATAAGTTACATAATTCTTCCAAAATTAATTAATTTGTTTTTAAGAATTCAATGTTTTTAATGCCGTCTTAGAAATATGCTATTATGAAGAGATTTGCTTAGGCATTTCTACTATTAGGGTTAATAAGTTTGAGAAAGTTATTAAACTAATTTAGGAATTCCCCTGGTCAATGAAATTAAGAAGGATTTAAATGAATTTTGTGATTGTCAAATGATAATTCTTAGGGGAAACAAAGTCTAGATATTAGTTTTACCATCTTAAAGTTAATGATAACCTATTTTTCTCTTCTTTCTTTCAATTTAATCTCTAGTTCATTAATCAATACTTAGTTATAGGGTTTAAATTAATTAATCTTTATAATTTACCAATTAGATAATATAGTGTATGTTAGTATTAGTACTCGTAACATTTGTGGGACGATATCCATATTTAATACACTATACTACAAAATTTGATAGGTATATTTGCCTCTCATCAAGTTTTTGGTGCCGTTATTGAGGATTTCGATGTTAAGAATATCGATCACTTTATTAATTTAACCATTTTCTTTTCTTTTTTACTAATGCATGACCAGGAATACTCCATCATATATGCTGATTTTTTATCTAGAGATTGAAAGAACAACTAGGCATTTATAGATAATAGTTTGGCAAATACTAGAGGAATTAAATCAAGGGTGTCCTTTAAGAATTGAGGCAGAAGAGGAGGAAGATGAGTTGGAAATCATGGGTGATGAAAACCAGAACCAACAGCAGACTATGTCCAATTACTCCACCTCTTTAGTCAAAGCTAACTTAAGTATCTGTAAACACCCCATTTTTGCCATAAGAATCAATAATAATTAATTTCCAATTTTTCCAATATTTTCCATATTTTTTTCTAATTTAGCAAAAATAATAAAAATATTCAAAAAAATAAAAATAAATAGGAAAACACATCAATTTTGAAAAATGATTTCAGAAATGGCAATAATAAGGATTAAATAAGTTTTACAAATTTTTTAAATTTCAAAAAATACAAAAAAATAAAAAAATTGCATCGCATATATACAATTTGCGAAATAAATAAAATCAGGAAAATGGGCTAGCTCAGCTGGTCCGAGCCACGGTCAGGTAGGCGCGCGCGGGTGCGAGGTCAGGGGTTTGAAATGCGGGGAAGCAGAATCCGCGTTTTGCAAATTTTTCCTTTACTTGGGACACGTGGCAGCACCTGATTGGCTGGAGCGAACGCACGCGTCGGGCGCGTGATCGTCTTCAACCTCGGTCCGAGATCGCTGGCGAAGGGAAAAATTCGAATTTCGGCCGTTTCGATTCGATTTTTTGCACAAATCCAGCAGGTCTTCAATAGAATTGAGATAAACATCATCCAATTAGAATCAAATCTCAACAAATCGACGGATTTACACGAATCAGAGTTGGTTCGTTTAACCATAAATCCGATTTGCCTCGATCGATGGAAATCCGAGCTTATCCAGCTCGATTTCGAAAGCCTATAAATAGAGGATGAAGTGAGGAAGCCAAATCACAGATCAAAAGCGAGAGAATCGAAGTTCACCGAAGTTGTTTCGAAACCGTGACCGCCGATTAAGAGTTGGGCAACCACCAGGAGGCATTTCTGGAGCAAACCACCGCCACCATTGGATTCCTCACCCTCGATAACCTAGGATTCGACACCTTAACCGCTGCAAAAGGCCGCCGAAACGCCGTCAACGAACACTCTCCGCAGCCGTGTCCAACCGCGTCGACCCGACCCTATCCGACCTGACCAACCCGACCCGGATCCAGGTAAGTCGGATTTTCCCGATTTTCTTTAATTTATTTATTTATTTGGTTTATTTATTTCGAATTAATTATTATTTATTTATTTATTTATTGGTTATTTATTTACTTATGTGTTATTTATATTTCAATAAGTAGAAAAAATGTTAGAAATTAAATCTTTAGGATTTAACGATATAAAAATAAAAATATAATTATAATAATAAAAAAATAAAAATATAGAAAATAATAAAAATATTAGAAAAAATGATAATAAAAGTTGGTGATAAAATATGATAGATAAGAATCTAGGAGGAAAATTTTTTAGTAAAAAAAAAATTCATAAAAATTATGAAAAATTAATAAAAATAATAAAAATTTATAAAAATCATGAAAACTCATAAAGATTATAAAAAATTATAAAAAAATAATAAAAATTATAAAAATCATAAAAATTAAAAGAATAAAAGTTAAAAAAATTAACAAAAATCATAAAAATTAATAAAAAATAAAAATTTATAATAGCATAAATAAGTTAAAAAATAGAAAAAAAAAATGAGTTTTATCACTTAGAAAAATCATTTTCTCAAATAAATCCAAAATTGATGTTTTCCCTTAAAATTATTTTCAAGACTCAAATTAAAGCTTAGGCTTAGATTTTTTTAGAAAAATCCTAAAATGGTAAAAACATAAATCAAAAGAGATTTCAAAATTAAAATTCACAAAAACACTAAATCTTTTCAGGAAAAGCGAATTACGACTTGTTTGATCCTGAATAGCAGGTACGTAGGCACCCATTTGGGGCAACCTTAAAAAGAATAAAAAATTCATTTTCTTAGAATAATTCACTCAAAAATACAATAAAACGCAACAAAAATAAAATAAAAGACATTTCTAAATGGGGATAATTTTAGGAGATTAGGTGGTAACCTTAGGGTTTTAATAGGTTAGCCTCCGAACTTAGAAACTCTGGTTTTCCCTTTTCCTCTTTTCACCAAAACGAGAAGAGGAAATCTCAACGACTAGTGGTCTAAATTAAAACTAATCCGCTCCTTTAGTCTTAATTCAATCTTTCCCAACAACAGTTGGGTGGTGACTCCAAAATTAAACGAAATTCCTAACTCAAGTCAAGGATCTATATTAGATGAGCATAGGGTCTAATCTAGATCGGATTAGGAATGGGAAAAATAAAAAATTAGACTCGACAGGATGGCGACTCCACTAGGGAACTCATTCCAGTAGGCTAGCCACCTGAATCTCCTCAAATTGTTCTTTTAAAAGATGTCTTTCAATTATTATTCTGTTGCTAACTTTTCAGGGATTAGCTAAGTTTACAATTCAGTTTTTTTACTGTTGGGTCTGCATGCATGCATTTGTGTGAATAGATGCGGTTGAACCCGGACCGTCCTAGGACCCTACGATAGGAAGCCATTGTGTAGGTTTCGGGCGAAGTGAGTTGATCACCGTTCGGGACCGATTAGGCTACCCCACCCAATGCTTCGATATGTCTTGAGATCCATTTCTCCGAGAATGCGAGAGGCCATAGAGTTTGGGGACCATTTAGAACCAACCTACTTGCATACATTAAGTCACGGGTTGACAATTGACGATAATGTAATATTTGTTGTTTTGTTCATGGAGTTTGGATCTACTTCCATGTAATATTTTCATAGTTTTGGTTGTAATTAGGAAATTTCTTGTTGTAATAGATGGCTAGTACCGCAGTCGACCGCCTCCTCCGCAAAGAGTTCCGGGTGTACAAACCTTTGGACCCAAAGTTGGTACTGGACCACTGGTTTAGCTTGTACAATCCAGAGGAGCAGGCCTTCATCCAGCAGAAAATAGGGCCCATCTTCTCACTAACAAAGATGGAGGTGAATTTGCCTTTGGTACGGGCCATGCTCCAGTTATGGGAAATCAAGCCCGCAACCTTCTTTATCGGGCCTCATGAAATCACCCCTACCTTGGAAGAGTATACCCAGCCGCTACAGGCTCCAGCATTAGCTAATCAAATCTATGTGCCAAATCTCAAGGCCGGGCCAGCCGGTACTTTCAGCAGACTATTGGGTATCCGCAAACCAGCAGTCAATAAGGCCTTATCAGACTGTAATGGATATTGCATTTGGATGGACGATTTGGAAGCCTGGTTCATCGCCCGAGAAGACAATGGGGATAGAAAAGACATACTGTATGGGGACCCCAAGACTTATAGATAGAGAAGGGTGAACACTTTCATCTTGACAGCTTTCGCCACCATACTATTCCCCACCGGAACTTTCTATGTTCACTACCAGGTTGTAGAGCTGGTGACCCAATTCCTAGAAGGAAGATCTTACATCCTGGCTCTATTGGCTGAAAAAGTTCCTCAAGAAGAAAGGCCATGGGATCCTCCGCTTCAACATCAACCTTATGCTGATATGGTTCGAGAGCCACCTTAAGTGTTTCGGGCTGAACATGGTCCGGAAAACCTTGGCTCAACAAGTGGATCTTGTGGATTCATGCATAGAAAAGATAAAGCTACCCGACGACCTTACCAGCCACAGTTGGGTAGAGGTGCTTAGAAGCTTCAGTGCCGAGGATATTCTGTGGACAACAAGGTGGAGTTGTTGCGACAAAACTATTTTAACCTGCAGTAATTTTCAAGCTGTGCCTTTGATCGGAATCAGTGGATGTATTGGGTATCACCCCAATTCAGTGGTTCGCCAGTTTGGTACTATCCAAGACATAGTTTATCGACCCTCGCTGGAAGCAGTCACCTTCGAGTACCAAGATCCGAACTTGCTGGTGGCTGAAAAGTTTGCTAAGTTGGCAGAGGTTAAAGCACTTTGGGAAGCCAGAATTGAAAGCCCGAATGTAGACCTCGGTGAGTTAGATGGCGAAGTGGGAAAACACCGAGCTACCAGAGAGTTTGTGATCCGCCAGCTGTATCAGACAGGGGAAAGAGCATACCGGGTCCCAGATGTCACTCAACCAAAGCCAGATAAGATAAATCCAGAGCTAGAAATCTACCTGGAACAGGTCAAGGCCCAGATAGAGGTCTATTTTGAAGCTGCGGATTATAAGAAAGACATCTGGAAAGGACGATTCAAGGAATCTGACCAAAGGAACAAAGCCTTGGAAGCACAGTTGGAGAAGACCAAAGCTAGAGTCGAAGAACTAGAAGCCGTCATCAACAGGAAACCTGAGCCTCCACAATAGAAGACCAAGAGAGCTAGGAAATAGATTATCATTGTAATTTTTTATTTGTTTTCTTTGAGTATCGAACTCCAAAATTTTCAATATTAATAAAAGTAAAGTTTCAATATTACATCGTCAACCAATTGTCGACCCTTTTATTTTTAGCATCCGTGTAACACATGCATAACATTTGAATACATTATACTAAAGAATAAACAAAATGCGCGCCAGGTATCAAGATAGCTCCCAAACAACCAAACCCTTCCAGAAGCCCAATTCGCACACGTTCAAGAGCAAAAATGGCAAACAGTAGCGACAACTGCAATAACACAAATGCTGAAGCCACCTCAAACTCCAGGATCGTATCTCTAGAACAAACGGTCCAACAATTGGCTGCCCAGGTCCACCTCTTAATTGAAAGCATCGGCCTCCTTCGCTCTACCCAGCCGACCCAGGAAGAACATTTAGAGGCCAGGAAAGGGAAGGTAGTGGAGGGACAGCCTCCGGAGTATGAAGAAATCAATTCCCACCTCAACCCGGCCTTTGAATATGAGCCGAGAATCAACCAGGGGCCAACCTCTGATGACCTGAAGAGAGAGATGGAAGAGAGACAGAAAGAGATGGAGAAAAGACTCTTCCAGCAGCTCCATGAAAAAATGAAAACAATTAAGGGTTCTTATGGTTTCAAGCAAGCCGGAATCACCAGTCTGCCAGTATACGGGGAAGAGGTTTATCCTGAGAAGTTCAAGACCCTGGAGTTTGAAAAGTATGATGGGACGGGGTGCCCTAAAATGCATACAAGGCTATATGCCCGAAAAATGAGCAAGTACGCCTAGTACGAACAACTCATGATCTAGACTTTCCAAGACAGCCTCATGGGCCCTGCATTGGTCTGGTATGCCCACTTGGACTTCAATAATGTCAACACCTGGGAAAAGCTAGCCCGGGTGTTCTATGACCAGTACAAGTTCAATATTGAGGTCGCCCCCTCCGTGATTGATCTGGTGAGTCTCCGAAAAAGACACATTGAGCCGTTTAAAGAGTATGCTCAGCGCTGGAGAGCCCAGGCCGCTAGAGTAACAACCCCAATCTCTGAGAAGGAGTTGACATCCATATTTGTCAACACCTTAGACAAGACATACTTTTCAAATTTGGTAGGCCAGACCTCATCTAGCTTTGCAGAGGTGGTAGCTGCAGGGTGCCGGATCGAAAGTGCCATCACCACCGGTAGACTCCAAACAATGGATTCTCCTAGGATCACACCAACACAAAGGCCCCTAGGAGGTAATAGAGCCAAAGAGTCTACCGTCAGCACGGTCCACTCCGATAAGGTAGACAAGACCGGAACTCGTGTGACATTTCAGACCACGAGTACCTCAGCTCAGCACTCCACGACAAGTCATACCCAGGCCACCAGGGCCCCAAGGCAGTTCACTCCAATTCCCATCCTGCTCAGCCAGGTCTTTGCTCGGTTGAGGGCAGACAACTTGATCAGCTTCGAGATCCCTAACAACCGGTACAAGCCCAAGAACTTCGACCCAAACCTCAAATGTGATTACCATATGGGTTAAGAGGGCCACTCTACAGATAGATGCTGGAGGCTCCAGCACAAAATCCAGGACTTAATCAACGCGGGAATTGTACAGTTGGATTTTGTTAACACCCCAGCACCTAATGTCAACACCAACCCGCTGCCCAATCATAAGCCCGCCATCAACATGATCACATTTGAGGAGTCAGCTCCTAAAGAAGCCCCTAAGCAGAAGATGACGGACCAACAGAAAAGGCAGTCCCGTCGAGTTCCAGAGAAAACCCCAAAGTCACATATCAAAGGAAGATGGTTAGTTGGAGACCCAACAGTCGGCACTTTTGGGGAGTCCCATGGGAGATTTGAGTACTTGGTGAACTATTCTTACACCCCAACTGAATATAGGCCACCTAGTGGATGGGGGCCAGAGTTTGAGAAGGAGGACAACCCGCCAAAGGAAGAGGAGAAGACTATAAACATGATCAATTCTCATCAGAAGCCTAGGGTCATAAAATGCTATGAGGGACAGTCAACCGAGGTACAAATCCCGAAGAAAAGATGTGTATTTAATGTCCCGATACCAGCAGAGAGGTATAAGGCTGCACCTTTTGACTATCAGACCCTTGAACAAGAGCAACCTCCTATGGTAGGAGGAATCACCCGCTCTGGGAGAATATACGACCCAAAATATAAAGCCCCGACCGAAGAGCCCAACGTAGAGAAAGGAGAGGAAGAGGAAGAGGGGCTCGCTACGTTTACAAAGATGGTCAAGGCAAGTGAATACAAGATAATGGAACAGCTAAATAAAGTTCCAACATCAGATATCACTCATGGACCTTCTTACAGCATCTGAGCCCCACAGGGAAGCACTCTTCAAAGTGCTCAAATAGATTCAGGTCCCAGAAGGCATCGCTAAAGATAAAATAAGTCACGTGGCAGATTCTATTTTCACAATGGACCAGATATCTTTCTCTCCAAAAGAGCTAAGAGAGGAGGGAGACCAACACACGAAACCATTGTTCATAGTGGTCAGGTGCAACGACACAATTGTCTCCCGGGTACTCATCGACAACGGATCGTTCCTCAACGTTTGCCCAATGGCTACCCTCGACCTATTGGGGGTCGATCCAAGCAATATAACACCTAGCTCAATAGTGGTCAGAGCTTTTGATGGGTCAAAAAGAGATATAGTAGGAGAGATAAACCTACCAGTGGAGATTGGTCCACAAGTATTCCACATATCTTTCCAGGTCCTCGATATCCCAAGATCTTTCAACCTACTCTTGGGAAGACCTTGGATACATGCTGCTGGAGCCATCCCCTCTAGTCTCCACCAAAGGGTTAAATTTATTGCGAGTGGCCAGATAGTCACCATACTGGGCGAGTAGGATTACGCCATATACAAAGAAACTACCATACCATATATTGGGGAAGAAGGTTCAGAAGACCTTGGTCTACAAATTTTTAATGAAGTGAATGTGGTGATCAGCAAGGAGGGCCATCAGTTTAAGGAGGGGCAGCAAGGGACGTTTGGACTAGGGTACGTTCCTACAGCCAGAGAAACAAGCAAAATGTGTCAAAGGTAGAATGAAGGAAAAGCCAAGCAACACCCCGATGTGTATTCCACCCCTCCAACAATCTTTGCGAAAAGCAAATATCATTCAAGAGCCTCGGATAAGCGAGGGTGACGACAACAATGGGAACCCAACCCCCCGCACGTCCAGTCAGCATCCAGCTCTAAATAATTGGTTTTGTTATCCTATCAATAGTTCTAGGTCAGCTCAAAAGTAAAGAACGATTATTGAACAAATTTTATTGAAACTCTTTATTAATTCAATTACAGTCTATTTTTGCTTATACACATGCTTTTATTTTACTTTACCCAGATCTCCTACCATCGAACATCAAGGATATTTCGAGCAGGTAGAAAATAAAAACGCTGATATCGTTTCCAACGCTGCTGGGTCAGTTGTTGAAGGCGATATCCTTGACAATGAAATAATACAAGAAAATTGGCAAAAACATGAACAAAGCGGAATTTCAATTGACGAGCCGGTGGAGACAGTAAATTTAAGAAGCATGGAAAACTCTAAAAACCTCAAAATCGGGACCAGCTTAAGCGCTAAGCAAAAGTGTGAGATAACCGAGCTATTAACAGAATATGCAGATGTGTTCGCCTGGTCATATGGCGACATGCCAGGACTAGACCAATCAATAGTGGTTCATAGGCTTCCCACAAGGGAAGATGTCAAACCTAAAAAACAAAAACTGAGAAGATTTAGGCCTGACATCTTACTGAAGATTAAGGAAGAAATCAAGAAACTGCTAGACGTAGAGTTTATCGAAGTATCCGATTACCCAGAATGGGTGGCAAATATAGTCCCTGTTATGAAAAAGAATGGAAAAGTACGTGTATGCGTAGACTTCCGGGACTTGAACCAAGCTACGCCAAAGGATAACTTCCCCCTACCTCACATTGATGTTTAGTAGACAACACTGCGGGAAACCATCTTTTCTTATTCATGGACGGTTTCTCAGGATATAATCAAATAAAAATGGCTGAAGAAGATAAAACCAAAACGACTTTTATCACAATGTGGGGAACTTTCTATTACAAAGTCATGCCCTTCAGTTTAAAAAACGCCGGGGCAACGTATCAGAGAACCATGGTCGCGATACTTCATGACATGATGCATCGAGAGGTTGAAGTATATGTCGACGACATGATAGCTAAATCTAAGGAAGGAGGAAGCCATATAGATATCCTGAGGAAATTGTTTAAGTGACTGAGAAAATTCCAGCTCAAGTTAAACCTAGAGAAATGCACTTTCGGGGTCACAACGGGGAAATTGTTAGGGTTTGTCATAAGCTAGGAAGGCATTAAAATCAACCCTGACAAAGTAAAGTCTATATTAGAGTTACCTTCCCCATGCTCCATTAAAGAAGTAAGAAGCTTGCTGGGAAGATTAAATTATATAGCTCGTTTTATCTCACAGCTCACCGATAAATGCCGGCCACTATTCCGTCTGTTGAAAAAGAATGCCACCATAGAATGGGACGACGAATGCAAAGAAGCATTCACGACGATCAAAGACTACCTTATAAAACCTCCGGTCTTGATAGTCCCGAAGTAGGGGAAGCCCTTATTCTTATACCTCACTATACTCCTTGAATCCATGGGTTGCGTGCTGGGGTAGGAAGATGAAGAGGGAAGAGAGTGTTCCATATATTACTTAAGCAAGAAATTCACAGAAGGGGAACGGGGGTACTCAGAGGTAGAGAAGACTTGTTGTGCTCTAATTTGGGTCATGCATCGATTAAGGCAATACACCCTTTACTATCATATTGAGCTACGGACAAGACACGATCCCTTAAAATACTTGGCAGAGAAACCAGCTTTGATAGGGAGAATCTCTAAATGGTAGATACTCTTATCCGAGTTTGACATCACATACGTGAATCAGAACTCAATGAAAGGGCAAGCCTTAGCCGACCAATTGGCAGAACACCCTGTCGAGACAGATTCCCAAGGACTATAAGACCAATTCCCAGACGAAAATATATTAACAGTGGAAGATATACCGGTAGAAGACTTTGGGATAGAGCAGAACGCTAAGTGAAAACTGTTTTTCGACGGAGCTGCCAACGTATTCGGTTGCGGGATCAGGGCAGTATTGATATCCCCGAGCGGCACACAATTCCCTGCAGCGACAAGACTCATATTTCCATATACCAATAATATTGCGGAATATAAGGCGTGCATTCTTGGCCTCAAAATGGCCTGCCAAATGGAAATCTGCGAATTAGAAGTATACGGAGATTCATCGCTCATCATACTATAGACAAGAGGGGAATACAAGACTAAAGACCCCAAACTGGTACCGTATCATCAACATTTGACAGAGCTGATTGAAGAATTCAAAGCAATCACTTTCACATATATCCCGAGAACTCAGAATCAGTTTGCAGATGCATTAGCTACACTAGCATCTATGATCCAGATAACGGGGAGAGCCGAAGTCCAACCGATGAAAATAGACATCGAAAATCGGCCCGCCTACTGTTTAGCAATTGAAAAAGCATAAGACGACAAGCCTTAGTATCATGACATCAAGACCTTTCTCCAAGAAGGTAAATACCCTGAAATGGCTAGCAAGAATGACCAAAGAACACTTAGAAGGTTAGCAAGCCATTTCTTATTAAGTGGGTCTATACTTTACAAAAGATCATCTAATACCACCTTGTTAAGATGTGTGGACAAAAACGAAGCTTGTGAACTAATGAAAGAAGTACATGAAGGAGTATGTGGACCTCATATGAATGGCTACATGTTAGCCCGGAAAATCATGAGGTTAGGATACTATTGGTTAACCATGGAATCAGATTGCATAAAATATGTCAAGCACTGTCATCTGTGTCAAATATACGCGAACCGGATAAATGCTCCGCCAATGAGCTACACTTGTTGTCAGCACCATGGCCTTTCTCCATGTGGGGAATCGACATAATTGGCCCAATCACTCCGATAGCATCCAATGGCCATAGGTTTATACTGGTAGCAATCGATTACTTCACCAAATGGGTAGAAGCTTCGTCATATGCCAATATCACAAAAGGGGTGATAGTCCGCTTCTTGAAAAGGGACATAATAGCCCGATATGGAGTTCCTGAGTCCATCATCACCGATAATGGTACCAATCTTAATAACAAGTCGATGACTGGTTTATGTCAACAATTCCACATAAACCATAGAAATTCAAATCCCTACCGACCTCAAATGAACAGGGCAGTAGAAGCAGCTAACAAGAATATCAAAAAGATCATCAAGAAAATGACAACTATTTAGGTTCTCCCAAATGCCCAAGACTCCAGAGGAAAATTCACCCCAAACTATGAAGGTCCTTATGTGGTAAAAAAGGTTCTGTCAGGAGGTGCTCTGATACTAACTCAAATGGATGGTTCGAAATTGAGAGACCCCATTAACACAGATGCTGTAAAGATATACTACCCTTAGGCAAGGGGATTGAAATTTTGCCAATGTTTATGAAAGCCAATGTTTGATACAAATTTCGTTGAGTCGAGTTTTTACTTTTTACAAGAAAAGTTAATATCCTTGAATGGTCAATAATCCCAACCAATTCTCATCACAACAAATATTCCTAAACACGTTACCCATCACTTCACCAATAAAAGATAAACACTAAAATGATAATGAATCTCAATAAATTTTGTGATATAATTCTATCTACTTTTGAGCATTAGAACCTAGTGCATTAGTAGGATAACATTACTGTCAAAAGAGCCATGTGCACAAAAAATGAAGCACATCAAGATTTTCAACCCCGTGTCAAGATAGGAAGAAGTGAAGCAGAAACAAACCAGCATGAAGGTTCGGTTGTTTGGTTGCTATCCACGATAAATTGGCAAGCATATTAAAATGAATAACTATCATCATATCATGAAAAGCATCACATCATTTAGCTCAGTCAGTAGAATCATATTCAAGAGCATAAGATGAGTCAGCCCATAATGGGGCACTTGTTTAAGCATCCCCTTTAATCGGTTAGTCAGCCCAAAGAGGGGCATTTTCCTAGATCTCCTCCTAAGGTCAGCCTATAAAGGCACTTTTCAAGACATGTATTCCTACTATAGGTTAGTCAGCCCACAATGGGGCACTTTCCTAAATATCTTGTCTCAATGTCAGCCCATAGGGGAACTTTTTGAGACATTTCCCCTAGGGTCGTTAGTCTAAGAAGACACTTCCCGCTATAGGTTAGTCAGCCCAAAGAAGGGGCACTTTCCTAGACACTATCGATTAGTTAGCTCAAAGGAGCACTTTTCAAATCTCTCGATTAGTTAGCTCAGAGGAGCACTTTTCGAATCCCTCGATTAGTTAGCTCAGAGGAGCACTTTTCGAATCCATCGATTAATTAGCTCAGAGGAGCACTTTTCGAACCCCTCGATTAGTTAGCTCAAAGGAGCACTTTTCGAACCCCTCGATTAGTTAGCTCAAAGGAGCACTTTTCGAATCCATCGATTAGTTAGCTCAGAGGAGCACTTTTCGAACACCTCAATTAGTTAGCTCAAAGGAGCACTTTTCGAATCCCTCGATTAGTTAGCTCAAAGGAGCACTTTTTGAGCCCCTCGATTAGTTAGCTCAAAGGAGCACTTTTCAAATCCCTCGATTAGTTAGCTCAAAGGAGCACTTTTCGAATCCCTCGATTAGTTAGCTCAAAGGAGCACTTTTCGAATCCCTCGATTAGTTAGCTAAAAGGAGCACTTTTCGAATCCATCGATTAGTTAGCTCAGAGGAGCACTTTTCGAATCTATCAATTAATCAGCTCATAGGAGCACTTTTTCAAACTTTTGATGATCGATTTGTCAGCTCATAGGAGCACTTTTCGGAAGTATTTTTCCAAACAGCCGCTAGTCTAGTCAGACACTTCTGTTGACAGGTGGCCAGCTCATAAGGGCGCTTCCTAAAATAATCGTCTCTTCAAGGTTGCTAGTCTGATAAGACGCTTCCTATCATCAATTATTTTATACTCCTAAACAATTCTTGAGATGTTTCCTATTGCCAATTAGTCAGTCCATAGAGCACTTTTTGGGAGGATACATTACTATAGATTGTTAGGACCATTCCAAACTCATGAGATTATTAGCTCATGGAGCATTTTCCTACCAGAAACCAAATTCCATATAACCAGCCAAACCAAGGCGTTATCTATTCAACCAAGAGGCTAAAAATGGCGTCTTTTTTTGTCTTTGTAGTTAAGTTTTTCAAAATTAACTACAAAGAGGGGCAGCTGTAAACACCCCATTTTTGCCCTAAGAATCAATAATAATCAATTTCCAATTTTTCCAATTTTTTTCCATATTTTTCTCTAATTTAGCAAAAATAATAAAAATATTCAAAAAAATAAAAATAAATAGGAAAACAAATCAATTTTGAAAAATAATTTCAGAAATGGAAATAATAAGGATTAAATAATTTTTACAAATTTTTGAAATTTCAAAAAATACAAAAAAATAAAAAAAATTGCATCACATATATACAATTTGCGAAATAAATAAAATTAGGAAAATGGGCTAGCTTAGTTGGTCCGAGCCACGGTCAGGCAGGCACGCGCGGGTGTTAGGTCAGGGGTTCAAAACGTAGGGGAAGCAGAATCCGCGTTTTGTAAATTTTTCCTTTACTTGGGACACGTGGCAGCACCTGATTTCCTAGTGGTCCTCTAGGTGTAGTCCTTATAGGCTATGGGGCTTGTGAAGATGCAGTTGTCTGAGTGTGCTAAGCACTACACTTAAATGATTCGTGTCTTCTCTGCTTATAAGTGTAGTAGAAAGTCTGAGGGAGGGTCCTTTCCGTACAGCTCCTGCTGGTATGTCTTGTTTTGACACAAGAGAAGCATGCCTCTTCTAGCTAATTACACTATTGCAGATCATGTGGTCCTAAACATCAAGTACATCTCACACCTTAACCTGTTTGTGGTGGGGGAGGCAATGCTAGAGATGCAGGCCTAGTTTAAAGAGGTCTAGGTGCATAAGCCATAGGTTTAATTGGATATACAACTGGTCTCTTCCCTTTATCTGCATAAGATATGTTGGAAGCAGGCCTTTTTCCTAGAATTGATCTTGATTTATGAGATAATTGTTCCTCCATTCTCTTTTTGCTCTACTCCAAGTATTTTGCTTTATCAACTACTCCTGCATAAGTAGTTAATTAAAAAGCCCTCACTTCATGTTGTAGAGTAGGCTCTAGTCCCCTCAAGATTCTCTTAGCTCGATAGGCATCATCTCCTCTCATCACCTCTGGAAAAAGTTTGCTTAAGCGGTTCATCTCCACTTCATATGCCTCAACAAATTTACTGCCCTGCTGGCAGTTATAATAATCCGCCTCCATTTTATCCCTAATGCTATTAAGGAAGTACTTCTCTTAAAAGAGTTCCTTAAACCTTTTACCATTGGTCAAGAGCTCCTGTTAATCTGGACATACTAGTACACTAATCTGCAGCTGCTCCCTTCAGCATATAAGTAGCATACCTCACTTTTCTATCTTATGGGACCATGAAGGCTTCAAAGGTCCTCTCAGTCTCAATGATCCAATATTCAGCCTCTATTGGATCATCAACCTTTGGGTGGAACTCCTTAGCTAGTCTTATAAATTTGTTTAGCCTATAAGGTTCCTCTACAAACCTGATAGGTCATATAGTCTACTATTGTTGTTATGCCAACATTTCCACTAGAGCATTTACAGTCTTTAGCAACTGAGCAGTAGTGACATTAGCCTGCTATGGGGTTTCCTACCGAGGTGGTCTTTAAGGGTTCCTATCCTTTAGGGCATCTCCAACTTATCCAACACTAGATGAACCTCGAATGATATTTCTTCTTGGAGGCATTCTGTGTAAATTAAGACAACAAAATGATTCCGCTGTTAGAATTTATAAGGGGAGTTAGTGATAGTATACATCTATTTATACTTAAGCTCAAGCATATACATATACATATGTGTAGTTAAATAGGAATATTCAATAAAATACATCCACATAGAATATTAGGATTAACACAACATAATAGTAATCCCATAATTTACCCACTCTCTTCATTCTTATGGATCTATAGATCATTTACTTAGTCTTCTAGTGATTATAACTTACCTTCTATTGACTAAATCCTACACCTTTTTTTACCATTACTTGACTCTAGGAGTCGTCAACTTAATCTTTGTTTGATCATATCTTAATTTCTAAAGATCATCAAAACCTAGTGCTCTCATACTACTTACTTATATTCTTTTGATCAAACTTAGCTTCTAGGGATCATTAACTTAAGCTCTGATACCACTTAAGCTGTAACGCCTCAGAAACTAAAGCACCACAGCTTGCCACGTGTCACTACTACCAAGCGACATATTAAGGCTCTAAAACTTCAACATACTTCAAACCTGCTCATATACATTATCCATCATACTACTATAACTATAATCAAATGAATGACTTACAAATGAGTCATTCTAAATTTCATTATTTAATAACCATAAAGTCTCAAGCTACAATCTATCTCCATAATTTCAATTTAACAATAAAACATCAATTTACAATAATTCACAATTCTTATCACTCTTCCTCCACATAGTAATAGTGTTCTCTTCCCATCTCATCCATGTAATGTCCCACTAAGTTTCCATTCTCATCATACTTTAATTGTTCATTATTTTTGCCTAAAGTTAAAAAAAATTATAGGAAAGGGGGTGAGCTTAAGCTCAATACGTGAGTACCACACCTACATGCACATGACACACCACATTAATATCACATGCATGTACGCAGCATTTATTCTCAACACATTCACAATTCAATTCACACATCAACACCAATAATTAATTATAACACATTGGGGTACTCATAATCCTAATATACACAACATTTGTCCTAGTGGGAACTGCCTTTGTGGGTCTCACCTAACCCTAATGGGAACTGCCACTGCGAGCCTTGTCTAATCCTAATCTACCTCAAATCATTTCGATATATAGCTCCACAAGGGACAACGTGGCATACTGATCATCGAGGTGCCCCCTAAGGATTTACCACTGCGGGAGCCTAGGTCGAGCTAAGCACAAGCAACATATGTCATTCCATTCACATAATACTGCATTACTTCTTGATACCACATGATTCACATTATGTCTCAGCATTTCATTATTTCACATACAACTCATTATATAGCTTCCTAACAATCGCATACAACAAATAAAGTAAACACATACCTGGAATCCTAACCTTAAGCACTTCTTGTCCCAAACTTAAGCTGAGTCGATATCTGTATGATCATCAAGACATCATTCTTAATATTAATCCAAATATAATATATTTCTCTTAATTCCTCTTAATCTATTATGTTATCTATGGTTATACTAGTTGCCCCAGTTGTGTGAAACTTAGTTAATTAAGAAGATAATTTCATATACAATGATCACATCCATCACTTAACATGGCCATGTTGGAGGTTGTGTTGCTCACCCTGGGTTAGTCCACGACTGTGTTAGGGGTCATGTATCTCTCGGTGAGATCTGGTTTCAACACAGTTGAAACACGGTCGTGTTGAGAGGCCATGTTTCTCTTAATCTCTCGGCATGACTTTTGGACTCAACACTGTCGAAACACGATCGTGTATCTCTCGGTACACTTTGTAAATTAACATGAGAGCAGCACGACCATGTTGAATAGTCGTGTATCCCTCGGTATGTCATTCGAACCCTAATTTTTCTAAATTCATTCATCTAATCTTCTCATTTTCTAATCCTAAGCTTAATTAAATTTAAAAATACAAATTAGAATCTCTTACTTGATTGGAATCTTGCTTGAAACTCTAAATCCAACAACTCCCATGATTGTCCAATCTGTCCTCAAGCTCAATTCCTATAAATCCCTATATAAAATAAAACCGTTCTATGATTAGGTCATCGCTATTATAATAGGTCTTGTAATAACTCCAAATCCTTACCTTTTCGTTGCGCCATGATATGTCCTTGGATCACTATAAACACTCAATTTTTGTCCTCTATTTATAATTAATGTTTTCCTTTTCTTTGGATTAATCATTTTTTTCTATTTTTCAAAGATAAAGAAAAAAATAATGATAAAAATAAAATAAATAGGAATAATACACCAATAATAGAAAATAAAGGTAAAAATAACAATAAAAAGTATTTAGGGATCTTTATTAAATTTTAAAATAATATAAAATTAATAAATATTGTTGAGTTTATATATAAATTGTGCATAATAGAAAACTGAGATTTGGGCCAGCTCAGCTGGCTTGTGTGCATGCCTGGACGTGTGCGGGAAGGGAGAGATTGTAGGTTCGAGTCTCACGAAAGGCACTTTATGCCATTTTGTTTTTTTTCCTCCAAGCTGCCACGTGTCAACAACTTATTGGGCGACATGAAGGCACACGCCTGGCGCGTGCTCATCTTCATCCTTCAATCGAGAATGACAGCAATGCGAGGAGAATGGAATCCGGTCGTTTTGATTCAAATTTTAACGCAAATCCAACAAATCTTTAGCTAAAAGAGGATAAACATCATCAAATTAACACGAATCCTAACAAAAAACCAAGGATTAACACAAATCGAAAAAAAGGAAAAGGGATGGAAAAGATCCAAGCTTATCAAGCTCAGTTTTAAGAGTCTATAAATAAGACTCAACCTTGTAGAGGAAGAATCAAAAGAAAAAAATTCGAAGAACACTGAGAGAAAAAAAAGACCCTTGCCAAAGTTCTCTCTCTCTCCCTCAAAAACCCTCACTGTAGCCACTCGAACCGCCACCTAGGGTGGTTTTCGACGAAAACCGCCACCGCCATCAGCTTCCTCACCTTTAGAAAGCTCAAAAGCACCTATTAATTGCCGCTAATCGTTGTCGAAAAGTCGCCATCGAAGAGCTCTGATCACCATGTGTGTGGTCAACCCAATCCAACCTGACTCGACTTGAACCGCGACTTGCATCCAAGTTAGTCGGATCTCTCTATTTTATTTTATTTATTTATTTATTATTAGTAAGAATATATATAAAAATAAAAAATGATAATAATAGAATAGAAAATAAAAAAATATATAAAGATGTATTTTTTTTAGGAATGTATTAATAAGACTAGGTTTAGAGTTTTCTAAAATAAATAAATAAATAAATAAATATGTCTATTATAATTAATAGATAATTAATAAAAATTAATAAAAAATAATAAATATTTTTATCACTTAGAAAACTTCTTTTCATGAAATAAATGAATGAAAATAATTGATGTTTTTCAAAATTAGAAGTTTTAGTTTTTTTTTTTCAAAATTAAGAAATAAAGCCTAGGCTTAAAAAATTCTTTAAATAAATTTAAATGGTAATAAACGTAAACCTGACATGTTTTCGTAATTAAAATTAACTAATCTACTAAAGTTTTATAAAAAGCGAACTACGTCCTGTTTGATCCTGAATAGCGGGTACGTAAGCACCCTTATGGGGCAACTTTAAAAAGAATAAAAAAAATATTTTTTTAATCATTATTAGTATAATCCTTATATCATTTTTTTTTTGTAATATTTTCTTTTAATACTAAAAAGGATATCATAACATAATTCAGATTTCAGATTAATAGGGTGGTAACTTAGGGTTTTAATAGGATAGCCCTCAAGTCGAGAATTCTAGTTTTTCTTTCTTCTTCTTTTTCTTTCATAAGAATAAAAAGAGGAGATTTCGTTGACTAGTTGTTTAGATTATAATTAACCCGCTCAATTAATTCTAATTCCATAATGTTTTCCTAACTCCAGTTGGTGGCAACTCCAAATAAATAAAAGCTTCCTAATTCAAGTCAAGGATTTATATTGGATGAGCATAAGATCTAATATGAATCAGATTAGGGAGATAATATAAAATTTTTAAATTAGACTCGACAATCACTCTAGGTTTTCTTGAAGAAGATCTCTCTCCTTTTCTCATAAGGCAGCTATTGTAAAAGTGTATAGAAAAAGAACTCTAGGTCAGTTTCATATATATATAGTCCCACTAAGAAAAGACGAAATTGCCCCTTAATCCATATGTCCATTTACGACTTTGCCCCTCATTATATTTTTACACATATTTATTTATTTACGAATAAAAATAACGTGTATTACATCATAAATAATATTAAGAAAGCTATCGATAATTTTATTTATTCTATCAATATATCTTATACAATATAAATTGAAATGATATACTATAATTACACTCCTATTTTTTTATATAATTGGTAAGCTATTTTTCGTATTGAATTCTTGCTACAGTATGTAAATTTGACGTCTGTCATGTGGAAACACTTGCCTTCGTCTAGATGATGAAAGCGATGATGTAGATTTTTCTTTGTAAGCACGCGCCATTTTTTTTTTAAGTAACTTCACACTTATTTAAAAATATATATATTGACTTATAAGAAAGCGCTAATCTCACATTCCATAAATATCAAACTTAAATCACTTAAATAAATTATACTAATATCATAATCATGGAAATAGAAACTCGGATATAAATTGACAATTAGACTTGTCTATTTCTTGCTTTTAATTTTGATCCTTGTATAAATCATACTTTAAATTTGTATGCTTTGCATCAAATATGAGGATCCTGGAAATATTATTAATAGCCTATACGATCTAAACTAAAATAACTAAAAGGCTTTCGTCTGAAATTTGATATTATCGTCCTTTTATTTACCTATGTACTAAAGAGTTAAGTATTAAATATCAAATCTTAACCCTAATTTTTTTTTTCTTGATGATATTCTTCATGATGACTTTATGTTTTACATACAACAACGTGATTGAGATATTGGATCAAGATAAAAGAATATCAACCTATTTGGATTGATTTTATTAACTAAACTAGTCAAGTTGCTTAGGCCAATTTGCAAATAATTTTTTTTTTTTTTTTACTTTAAAAGTGCCTAGCATAGAGTGTTTTGAAATTAATTTGAGACACAAAGAGAAAGGTACTTTATCTATATAGCTTTTCTTTATTAAATACATATCAACATTGAATAAAGTTGAACCATGCCTTGAATAAGCATTACCACATATATATTTATATACACACATACATAGTATTTTATCTAACAAATGAATTATATATATACATTATATATAGATATATAATTTATTTATGTGTTGCACGTATAACACAAACATTTATAATCAATGTACATATAGATTAATACATAACACATATATATAACATATAAGTACATAAAATTATAGATTGTATATAAAACTTTACATATATAACTAATAGATATTAAATATAACAAATATATATATAAAAATATATAGGAAAAATAACATATTTAACTTTCAACGTTTCATGGTTTTTCTATTATAGTCCTAAATCTTTTATTTTTTTGCATTTAAATCCTAAATGTTAGCAAATATTAACAAACAAGCCCTTTTATTGAAGATACTAAATTTTCTATCTATAGTTGATACATGGTACAATTTCACTTGAAAAAGACACTCATCTATGGCAACAGTTGAAAGCTAATAATAATTGCAAAGTAAAGAAGGAAAACAGGAAGCTCCACATATTTCTTATCCTACTAGCAATCGATCGCCCCAGCTGGCCCATACCCATTATTATTATTGTCTTTAACCGTCACCTTCTACAAAGGCAACAAATCATCGCAGTCCCTTGAAATAATTAGTATAAAGATTCAACCGTGATAACTGTCGGCCGCTTCACGTCATTATCCTTTGCAATGATATATAGAAGCATTTTAACGACGCCAGCCACGTCTAAGATTTAATTATTACAATACCACTATATTTGAATTATAATATATAAAATGTATTAATAGTTTTTTTTAAGTTATCAATAATATTAAAAAAATTATCGATAATTTAATTTATATTATTAATATATCTTATATAATATAAATCAAAATGATATACTATAATTAAATTCTTATTTCTTTTTTATATTGGTAAGCTATTTTTTCATATTGAATTCTTACTACAGTATGTAAATTTTACGTCTGTTATATGGTAACACTTGCCTTTGTTTATATGATGAAAGCGATGATGTAGATTTTTCTTTATAAGTACATACTATTTTTTTTTTAAGTAAGTTCACACTTATTTAAAAATATATATATTGACTTATATGAAAGCGCTAATCTCACATTCCATAAATATCAAACTTAAATCACTTAAATAAATTATACTAATATCATAATCACGGAAGTAGAAACTCGGATATAAATTGACAATTAGACTTATCTATTTCTAGCTTTTAATTTTCTTCGTGTGGAGTTCTCTGGAAATTTTGATCCTTGTATAAAATAAGCGGTCCGAATGAATGGACGTGGCCACATCTGTATTGCGTGAAAGCCAGAGAGCCAATAAAGCAAAAGCGACGAATAAGAAAATTAATTGTCCCTATTTAAAGAAAAAGCCAGAAAACATTTATTACGTAATCTTTACTAATTCAGGACCCAGCCGGTGTCAATAGGACGGATACTCGATTTAGCCTATAGCCTATTCCAACTAGCCACCCTAGTCTACAAATCTTTGATCGTGAAGTAAGGAATAAATCAGACTTTAAATTTGTATGCTTTGCATCAAATATGAGGATCCTGGAAATATTATTAATAGCCTATACGATCTAAACTAAAATAACTAAAAAGCTTTCGTCTGAAATTTGAGATTATCGTCATTGTATTTACCTGTGTACTAAAGAGCTAAGTATTAAATATCAAATCTTAACCCTAAATTTTTTTTTCTTGACGGTATTCTTCATGATGACTTTATGTTTTACATACAACAACGTGATTGAGATATTGGATCAAGATAAAAGAATATCAACCTGTTTGGATTGATTTTATTAACTAAACTAGTCGAGTTGCTTAGGCCAATTTGCAACTATATATATATTTTTTTACTTTAAAAGTGCCTAGCATAGGGTGTCTTTGAAATTAATTTGAGACACAAAGAGAAAGGTCCTTTATCTATGTAGCTTTTCTTTATTAATTACACAACATTGAATAAAGATGAACCATGCCTTCAACGGGCATTAACACACACACACACATATATATATATAGCATTTTATCTAACAAATGAATTTTATATATACATTATTCATATATATATATATATATATATATATAATTTATTTATGTGTTGTACGTATAACACACACATTTATAATCAATGTACATATAGATTAATACATAACACATATATGTAACATATAAATACATAAAATTATAGATTTTACATACATAACTAATAGATACTAAATATAACAAATATATACATATAAATATATACGAAAAATTACATATTTAACTCTCAATGTTTAGTGGTTTTTCTATTTTAGTCCGAAATCTTTTATTTTAGCAAATATTAACAAACAAGCCCTTTTATTGAAAGTGCTAAATTTTCTATCTATATTTGACACATGGTACAATTTCATTGGTCTACATAATAATATAAATTAGATAATATAATTATATGGACTAACAAAATTGTACCATATGTCATTCTCTAATAAAAAAATTATTAATCAAAAGACTGGTTTATTACATGTATAACATTAAAGATTATATACATACCACATATAACGTTATATAATATATATATATATATATATATATATAATAATCATTTTATTTTATTATATGTATAATACTATACACACATGCACAAAATGTTATATATAATCTAATCTATATAGATTATATATATAACAAATATACATAACATTATACATATATACCATATATAACATAAATATGTAAAATATATATTTAAATATATGTTTAATAAAATATATATATCAAACATATAAGTATAGAATTTATTTTTGTTATATGCATAACATATATATAACATAATGGATTGTATAATATTCTCTTATATATATATATATATATGTATGTATATATAACATAATAGATTGTATAATATTATATATATAACAAATATGTAATCTTTTTATTGTTATGTATATAACACCACATGCATGTGCATGCACGTGCACACACACACACACACATATATATTCTACTTATTTGTTATATATATAACCTACATATAGATATAACACATATATATACATAATATTATAGATTTTATACATAACATTACATCTATAATGTGAAGTCCGAAAATTTTGAAAAATTATATAAACAATTAAAGGAAAATAAATAGAATAATAAAT
Source organism: Laguncularia racemosa (assembly GCA_037954665.1). Classification (NCBI taxonomy): domain Eukaryota; kingdom Viridiplantae; phylum Streptophyta; class Magnoliopsida; order Myrtales; family Combretaceae; genus Laguncularia; species Laguncularia racemosa. Next base: position 1,142,895 of record JBBMOL010000085.1, on the reverse strand, counting down.
TACTCGAAACGTAATTTTCAAATAATATTTGGTTAAATAATAAAATTAATTCAAATTATAAATATAGGAATTTTAAATGGAAATTTAGAGTAAACATATATGTTCGGAATAATCAAATTAACATAGACATAAAAAAAAATCGTAATAAAACGCTAAAAATATGAAATTTAAATATATTCTCGTACGCAAGCCAAATAATAAAAGAGAGACATAACAATATATATAAAATGATATAAATATATAGATATATACACACAAAAAAAGGGCAGCCGCAGCAGGGTGGCGTGACCGGCCGTCATGTCCATCACCTCCTGTCCCCTTGCTCCCTCTCTCTTCCGTCTGCTTTTCTTCTTCTTTCTTCTTTTTCTTTCTTTCTTTCTTCTTCTTTTTCTTTTCTTTCATTTCCTTTCTTCCTTCTTGGCCAGCCACCGTGCTTCTCTTCTCTTCCCAGATCTTCTTCTTCCTCTCTTCTTCTCTGGTTGCATCATCTTTTCCCCTAATTCTTCCTCGGACCCATGTAGATTCCCCTTCCTTCCTTCTTCTCGTCGTCCCTTTCTTTTTCTTTTTCTTCTTCTTCTTCGTCTTCCTTCTCCTTCACCTCTAAGGGGTTGTGCCTTCTTCAGTAACTTCCAACAGCAACAATGGCGTCCGCGACAACCCCGACAACAGCAGCCACACGCGTCCATCACGTCGCCGGCGCCAAGTCTCCAGTCGTGTCCACATGAGGAGAGGAGTTCGACAACAGCGATGACAAGCAATGGCGATTATAGCGACGACTGCAACAGCGACGGTAGCAATGAACAACAACGGTGATCCCAACTCCAGCAGTAGCAACGACCATAATGACAACAGCAATGACACGATAGCAAACAATGACCATGACGGTGACGAAGATGATCACGGTGGCCATAACAACCGACAACAACTTCGGTGGCAACAGCAATGAGACATCAACGACAACCACGATCGCAATTGTGGCGTAGCAGCCACGCCAGCAACCACGACGATTGCCACAGCGGCGGTGGCATAATGACGACGATGACAATGGTGGCAGTAGCCTCTAAGTCATGTTTGTCTCATCTTCTTCTCTAATGAAGGAGGCAACGGTGGTAGCAACGGTTGGAGGAGGAAAAGAAAAATAGGGGAAGGGAGAGAAGGAGTCGCGTGTGCGTGTATGTGCGCAAGGGAAGAGGACCGCGACTACAGCGACGGTAGCAACTAGCCAGTGGCCACGACGACAACTACACCAACACCTACAAAAGCAAATGGGGGAAGAGGAAGAGAAATGAATGTGTATGTGTGGGAGCATGTGGATGGAGGCCGTGAGTGTGTATACATATGTGGGGGAAAGGGAAAGGCAAGTGTGTAGTGTGTATGTACATATGTGTATTGAAAGGGTGTGCAGTAGAGGATGATGTGTGTGTAGTGAAGGATGGTGAGATGTGCATGAGGATGTGTGTGTGCATGTGAAGGAAGTGGGGGTATGTGAGAGTGTGTGGACGTACACGAATGGAGGTTGTGTACGTGTGTGCGTGTGAGTGTGTGTGGTTGTGTGCAACTGTGTGCGTACATGAGAAAGATGCGTATGTATGGGTGGATGATGGTATGGGATGTACGAGAGTATATGTGTATGTGCAAGAAGGAGGATATGTATAAAGATGTATATATGCGTATGTGTGTATAAGGGTATGATGTATGAGAAGTGTATGTGTATAGGGTGTGTATGTGGTGTGTGTGAAAGGGGGGTATATGCATATGGATGGTGTGTGGTAGGTGCGGTTTGTGTGTGTGCAAGTAGATGCCATGTAGTGTGTAACGGTGTACGTGTATATGTATGGAAGGTGTGGAATGTGCGGAACGTGTGTATATATGTATGGAAGGCTTAGGGTGCGTGGTATTAGGGTGTATATGGATGGTGTATGTGGGATATGTAGCATTTATACATGTATAAGGAAGGAGTGGTATGTGTGGGCATGTATGTATGTATGTATGTGAAATAGTGTATGGTGTATGGACATATGTGGAAGTTGAGGATGATGTATGTAGGATATGTACATATGAGTATGAGATGATGTACGAAGTGTGAACATGAATGTGTAGGTATGGAAGGTAAATATAGTGTGTACAAAGTATGTGGGTGTATGTATTGGTGATGTAAGACGTATATGCAGTATGTGAGTAGGTGTATGAGATAATGTATGGTGTGGCTGTGTGAGTATGGATATGGGAGGTGTGTAATATGTGTAGAGTATGTGGGTAAGTATGTATTGGTAGTGTGAAGTATATGTAGGGCATGTATGTATATGTGTGTGATAGTGGTGTGGAAGGTGAAAGAAGCAGGTGTGTATGTATGTATAGGTGTGTTTATGGGGTGTGAAGTGTGTATGTATATGGATAAGAAAATGTTGGTGCGTATGTGATGTGTGGGAAAGGTTAGTGTATGAATGATAGAAGCATGAGTGAGGATGAAAACCAGTAGAAAGTATGGGGAACTCATAGGTGGAAATATCAATAAAGAAGAGAAGAAAGAAGATGATACAAACCTTTAAGTACTGCTAAATCCCGCGAGTTATCCTACAAGTAGTTCATTGGAAAATATTAGAGACAATTGGATAAATGAAAGGTTCAAAGATGCTTCATGGACGAGAGAAGCGTCTATGATGATATAAACGGTGAAGGGAATGATTCAAGCAATATCCAAGATGATGGCCTGGGAGATATTTGGAATGAAATTGATTTCACAATGGAATGTTCAAAGGATGTTAAGGAAGATCATTCTTGGCCAAATACCCTAATGTAAGATCTTCAATTGTCCTTTCCAAGGATATCTTGCATATATGGAAGAAGGAATTCCAAATTTGGCAAGCCGAAGACATTCCATTGCTCGACTTCTACACAAGAAAAGTAGACAGTCAATTACAGCAACTTGAGGTGTTGGAAGCACGGATTCGAAGGAAGTTCAATATTCGAATCTCATTCGCCCAAAGTTCCATAAGGAGGAAACTTCACGCCTTGTCATCAACCACAAGATGAGCAGAGTACACATATTGGGTGCTAGAAGACTACCAAAGTCATGTGGAGATGCAGCTTTATGATTGGGTTGAGGAGGCATCGCAGAAGGATACTGACTTTAAGAGGAACGCAAAGGAGTTACCTGTTGGAATCGCTTGATTCCGGCTAGGACTACGGTAACTCTAAATAAGTGAGTGGGAAACTTAATGATATGCTACTATGTTGTGTTATATGTGGAATGTTATGCATGTGAAATTGATGTTTGTTGTGCTGCTATTTGATATGATTGTTGTTAAGTTAAGTTATGCGGTAGAAAATAATGAGTTAGGTAAGAAGTCATGAAGAAAATAGGGGAATGAATGGTCCGAAAGTTTAGATGTCATTACCTTAATGACAGCACCTATCGCCATATCGCTAGTGCTATAACCATAAGCCTAACCTATGTTTTACAAATCGTTTTCTTTCAAAACAAACCAGGACATAAAAACTTAGCTTTTCCTTCTACAGCTACTGAGTAGGTAAGCTTAGTGGGAATAAGGTGTATAGGTATCATTATGTATACATATAAAAAATGGTTCCTGAATATGTATACTTATACTCAACGAACTTATTTTCATATTATATTTACGAAATACACTCACGAACCCAACCATACCAATCATGAGTGCAACTATGGTTTTTATACTAAATGACCATATTTTCTCACCCTCTTAAGTCCGCAAGGGGAGATGTCTAGTAAATTGTCCTTAATTACGGAGAGGTCCCAAACATATGTAGGTATAGATATGTATATATGTATATTATACGCAAGTGTCATGAAGACATTAAAAGGAAGATGCGAGATGACCTTTCTGGCTCTCGAAAGTGTGAGAATGATAAAGCACTTAAGAAGTGCGATGGCATAGAGGTATTAAAGATGATTAATGTAAATCAACCCTGAGTGGTTGGTTTGACATGTGAGATAAATGACACAGAGGTGCCAGAATTGATTGTAAGTCAACCCGGGCGGTTTAACATTTAAAAGAAATGGCACAGAGAGGTACAGAGATAATTTAATCCATTGTAAAACTGGATAGGTCCATGTCTACGGGGTCTAGGTTCAGTATCTATCTTTAGTGATAAGAAAAACATGATTTGTGCTTGTTGTGACGAGTGAAATGAAATGTTTGACGTTTACTTTTGTGGTATGATTGATTGTGATTGTAAATGTTGTTTGATCACCCTAAATAAATTAATTAAGGAAGAGGACCTGATTTAAAAACCTAACATGCATTTTCACGAGACATTGCATGAGATTGAAGGCGATTATTGTCACAGGATGCGTCAGAAGTGATCAAGAGGATAGCTGTTCCACCAAGTACAAACTAAGTGATTAAGGGATTATCGCACCTTGACGATTCTGAGTCCGGCCTGTCTTTAAGGGTTTGCTCTGTTTGGTGTAGAGAGGCACGAGAGCGTTTACGGTTGAGTTAATAAAATTATCCTAGTTAACAAGTGATAAGATAAATAATTTGGGTAATGACCTGGGCACTGATGGTGGCTTCGAAATCCTTAACCGTAAACCCTAGACTTCACGTCGGTTACTGGAAGACCACGTGAGATGTTGCATTCATATGGTTGTTCATGCATAGCATATGTTTAATATCTGAATTTGAATTTGCTTGTATATGTATATAGCATATGTTAAGTTTGTTTGTGTGTGTGTACGTAGCATTGAAAGTGTTACCATCCCATTCATCGAGATATAGTGTGCTCACCCCCTCACAGACTTTATGTAGGTGACGATAGCAAAAGCGCGGGATAGGCTAAGATGTGAAGTGTTGAGAGTTTTGGAAGACCAAAACAATGAAGTAAAATTTGTGAAGGATAGATTTACTTAGATGAAATGTTAGGACCCTCATATGAAAAGATTTTAAAGTTGAGAACCTAGGATTTATCCTATTTTACTGATTAATAGGGGATACCGATTCTCTACGATCATGGTTGACCATGGGGTACGGGATCCATAGTTGTATTTTATTATCTAATTATATGTACTATAACTTGTTGTAAATGTAATTATTTACTTAGAGTCTTATGATCTTTAACTCGTAAGATGATTATCATGTAACGGGTGCACACGCACCATGATAATTTTGGTAGAGACTTCTAGGCCCCCTTTCGGGGCATGACAGGATTTTTGGTATCAGAGCTCTAGGTTGTCAGAGATAGGAACAACCTACCAAACAATGAGATGGGGTAGAACCTGGGTAGATTGTAAGAATAAAATCATAAAAGACTTAGATGATAGTCTATACATACATATATATATTTATCAATCTAGAGTTTCTCCTAGTTCTAAGTTACTTCAACGCGTTAACCCTTAAACTATATATCCTCCTTCAAAACCACGTAGAGGATATTATGAAACGTGATGAATGACAAGTCGTACCCATCAAGCTTGAGGACGACACTACCATCGGGGGTAACGACACTCTACGAAGTAAATCGAGGCCTGTATGGGCCCATAACCCACAGGTTCCAGGATCGAACCCGTGTAGCATAGAAAGAAAACACGAGAACAACCCCTTAGTGATAAGCTCCATAATAGAAGGACCACCATGAAGAGAGCTTCACTGGATGATATGAAGTTCTCTAGCTCATGGACAAGTACCTTAGGAAAAACATGACACCGCTTTCATGTTGTGAGAATCTGAAGTTGGGATATCCTAACCATAGCGTTAAAGCAATATTATAACCTTAACTGAAACAATAAGGAAAAGGGACATAAAATGGGTAGGTATACAAACATATATCACTCATTATCATAGCCCGAACGTTGACTAACAAAACTAATGGATTGTCTATTGATTTTGATTATGGGCAAGAACATGTCTACTCTAAAATGATTCAAAATCAAACTTTCTATGGAGAACTAAATCAGATTACTAAGTAAACAATTGATGCAGTTGTTGGAGGAACATTAAATAATAAAACACCTGAAGAGGCCTAGAACTTTGAATAATAAAACACATCGATAGGTATAAGTGAAATGTTACAAGAGCTAGATAAAAAGAGTAGTAAGAGTTTATGATGTAGATGTTGCTACTGCCTTAGTAGAACAAGTTAAAGCACTAAGCAAGAAAATTAATGGAATATCCAGGCACATCAATCAGACTAATTAGATTTTGTTTCCAATTTTAATGAACATATTAATCTTATAGGATTCTCGAATAGGAAGCAAAACAATTCCCCACAATAACACTTATAATTTCGAGTTAGAGAAATCATCTCAATTTTTCTTAGGGAAATCAACTAAAGAATAGTCCACTTAGATTCCAACAATCACATCACTCATTAGAAAGAAGCCAAATTTAGAAGATTTCATGATAAAGTTTATCCAAACCACTAAAATACATTTCTAAGCTACAAAAGCATCATTAAGGAATCAAGAAACTTCAATCCAGAATCTTGAAAATCAAGTTAGACATGTTGCAAAGATGATTTCAGAAAGACCTCAGGGAATTTTGCCTAGAAACACAAAACCTAATCCTAGGGAACAAGTTAAGGAAGTCATCCTAATGAATGAAAGAGAAATGAAAATTGAAGGGGAAGGTAAAAAGACAAAGAAAAAGGAGCAGCCCTAAAGGTCAAAGAATATATTCCACACATTCCTTATCTAACTCAATTGAAGGAAGAAAGTGTAGAAGAGCATTTAGGTAAGTTTCTAGAAATTTTTAAACAACTACACATTAATTTACCCATTGTTGATGCTCTATCATAGATGCCTAAGTATGCCAAATACTTGAAGGTACTACTCTTGAACAAGAAAAAGCTAGAGGAGATATCAACTGCAACATTAAGTGAGGAATGCTTAGTACTGATGCAAAATAAGCTGCTACAAAAATTGCATGTTCCAAGGAGTTTCACTCTACCATGTCTTATTGGAATTTTATCAATAATGAAGCTCTAGCTGACCTATGTGCAAGTATAAATTTAATGCCACATCATATGTTTAAAAAGTTAAGACTAGGGAAATCGAAACCAACACATATAAGTAATCAACTAGCTAATAGGTCCGTTAAGTACCCCATCATTATCATTGAAGATGTGTTAGCTAACGTAGGTACATTCATTTTTCCAGTAGATTTCATAATCTTAGATATAGATGAGGAAATTAAGGCACTACTGATTTTAGGTTGCCCTTTTCTAGCTACTATTAGGGCAATTATAGATGTAGACAATTGGACATTAACTATGAAAATTTGGGATAAAGAAAAAACTTCCAAAACGCTTGATATAATCCTACATCCTCCAAAGAGTAACAATACCTACTATTTCTTAAATACATCTAACTTACTTGATTATACTTGTGTGCAAGATAACGTTCACATAGGCCCAATACAACAATATTCACTCATGGCAATTAACAAGGTCTAGGAAAATTCGAGAAATTTGAACACAAAAAAATTAATGGCCATCCCCCTGACTGCAAAAGATAAGACCATTGAGCCAACGACATTAACCAAAAGTGCTTCTTAGGAGGCAACCCAAGCTTTAATTAGTTTAATTTGCTTTTTTTTTTATTTGGTTTATTTTAGTTTAGTTTTATTCTCTTCTATTTTATTTTATGCTTTTACCTTTTTTTATCTTTTTATTTTATAAGGACTACTGTACTTATCAATTGGAAAATTAAATCAAGATATAACTAAACTAAGTAAATCGGGGAAGTATTTTAGTTTAATCTATTTCCTTTCCCATGAGTTTTAACTTGTTTATTTTTATCTTTTACACTTATTTTGTACATTGGGAACAATGTACAATTTTAAGTGTGGGAGAGAGAAATAATATAAAAAAGCCTTAAATTTTACTTTATCAAGGAATTACTAGAGGATAATTTATCACTCTTAATAGTACTAAATAAATAAATCGTATTCATAATTTGGAGGATTATTGGAATTTTTTTCATAATATATTTTTACCTTTTCATTAGTGAACTTATAACACTTGATTAGAGTCAAATTGTGAATTCTTTGTAAATCAAAGTTACATGTTATTTAGACTTAGAATTTAGAAACACTAGATTGAAATGACATTACTAATTAAAGATTGAGAATTCGAGTTTTAAACTTACTTTAATATATACCTATCTCTTAAAAGTTTTGTGAGTACTATGCTCTTGAATAACTAAACTGGAAAAAAGTAAAAAAAAAAAATGTCAATTGAATATAATTATAAATTTTAAAAAAGTAAAAAATAATTAAAAATAATTATTTCATAATTTCGATCCTTTAAGTGTCTCCTTTCATTTTCATTGCATCTTTTCAAAAAAATCATACATTTCTAATACATATTCTATAGTTTAAAAAACTATAAGGAAATTGGAAAGATTAAGATACTATTGCTAAAATAAAAAACATATTGAAAAAAATTATTACGTATTATTCTTTTAAAAAAATCTTATATATAGTATTAATTCTTTTTTTTTTAATTTTCTCTAACTCTTTAATAAAATAAAAAATTCTAAAAATATGTACATCTTAAAAACTTCTAGCAAATTAAAAAAATTGATAAAAAAAGTCTTGATTGAAAAATATGCAAAAATTTACACAAGCTATTATTTCTAAAACATTTACACATTTACTTAACTCTTAATAGTTTTAATGAAATTTCTCAACAAATATAAAAAATTAAAAAGAAAAATCACACTACTTGTATGAAAAATTACATAAAATTAAGGAAAAATTGCAAAAGTTTGAACCTGTCTTTATACATGATCTTAGAAATTAGGTCATTATTTTTCTAAAGTTACATTAAATAGTAATGTATATATATATATATACATACCTTAAAATTTTAGAAAATTACATAGAATTCTAGAAGAGAATAAATACATAAAAAATAGAAAATTAAAAAAAGCGAGTAAAATGAGAATCCACCTTAATTATGATTGTGCAAACTTTTGAAAGCTATATTTCTACAAAAGAAAATTATAGTTAACATTAAAAATGAAATGTCAAAAAGAAGAAGGGAATAGAGGGAGATAAAAGAGAAATAAAGAGATAAGAAGAAGAAAATTGACCTTTCGTATATTTTGCATGCAACCACACAAACACTGTCACAACCGCTAAGCATATCCCACAATCTTGTCATAGGGGGCTTTTTTTAATTTTTGGAAAAATCTAAATTAAACATACTTAACCCATTAATATTATCTTATCTTAAACAATTTCACATCTAAATTTAATAGTTAAATTTAATTACAATTAAGAATGATAACAAACTAAGTTTCAATTTTTGACTTTTGGGTTTATGTTTTGACCAGAAGTTTAAATTGGATGTTGCATATGATATTGAGATTACTGTTGTGTTGTCGCTTGATTGATTTTGTATAAGTATTGACAAAGCATACTGATAGGTATATTTTTCCCTTATTTTAGATTTGTTTTTGAAGATTTTGAATTTTCATTGAGTAATATTCTAATTTTAGGGCTTTGATGGATGGTTGAATTAAAAAGGAAGAAAAGAAATCCAATTTACTCAATTTGGAGCTAAATAGAAGAAGTTTTGAAGTTTGAAAGATAGACATGGCCCAAATATGACCATGCCCAGAACATGTTGAATTTAAAGTATAGAAAGAGAGTTACATGGGAGCTAGACACAATTGTGTTTATTTGATGTGCCTAAAAGGGAGTTTAAGCACATGCAAATAAACCAATGGAACAACTCCAAAATGACAAGATCAAAATTGGTTCAAAGGACAACAAAATTGTGTGATCCTTTATGATGTAAGATGATATGAATGTTATAGTTTTCAAGGAAACAATACTACAATGATGAAATCCTCAATTGCAACACTAAACACACTTGAAATCCCACATGATTAACACACAAAATCAATAAGAACAAATATGCGATCTACTTCCCAAACAAAATGATTCACGGTTCAAATGAGGCTAAATTGAAGGTTAAAAACCAAGGCTAAAACCAATCAATTAAGCAATAAGAATTTGATTACAAATGCAATCAAATCTAACCAAGAAAACATTCAATTCAACCCTAGATATAACTCACTAGTGATGAAAAGGAAACACAACAAAAAGGAATAGATATTACTCACAATTTTTCCTTGTTGCACTCGCTACAATTCCAATTCTTGTTATTGAAATTGATAAGAGCAAATGAATTAGGAAGAAACCCTAACCCTCTCACGTAAAAGTGAATTTCTATTATGAAAATTTCTCCCCTCAAAACCCTACTTAAGCAAGTATTTATACTTGCTCCCTTTAGGGTTAAAAAGTTCACAAAATTACAACTATGCCACTTTTAGGGTAGCCGGCTATAAAGACAATTACAAGTAAAAGAAAGTATCCAAAAAGAAAATTACAACATAAAATGGTCCAAAGAACAATTAGAAAATACAAAAAATAATATAAATCCTCAAAGAGCCAATGTATCGAAGTGATGTCAATCTTAGCAGGCCATTGGAAGATAATCTGATGATGTCCCATGGCGATCAACTAACGTAAGTCATTTGGCATCCCATGGAGAAATATTATTGTACCTGTAAGATTATTACTCAAACATTTATTAGATAAAAGAAATAAGGTAAAATATGAGTGATTTAAATCATCATCTAAATCGAGTTCTGAGGACATCTAGGTTGTCAGGAAAATTCCCATCATTCTTGGTCGTGTATCTCTTAGAGATAATTAATTTTAAAGCATGACTTAGACACAACCTCTAGACATGACCATATCTAAGCTATGTCTACTGCAATGCCTAATTTTCTAAGTTTTTTACCAATGAATTTGACACGGCCCAAAGCATGACCATGTTAAATAGCGTGTTGACCTAAAAAACACAATATTTGACACTTACTATATAAAGGACAAGAAGGACTCGACCAAAAAAGAGAAGACTTTTTTTCTTATTTATTCTAGGGTTTTTTGAGAGACTAGAAAGTTATTTCTCTATACTTCAAGAATTTAGGGTTTTTCTTAGTTGTCTTTAATTTCCTTGATGATGCATGTTTATAAATCATTAAAGATTTCTATTTTCAATATGATTAGAGCTTAAATTTTCTTACTATCTTGACTTGTAGATCATAAGATTATTGTATGACTAGGTTTATTGTTATTCAATGAATTCTTAGATTTCTTTATTCATGCACATGTTTTTTATATTGTATAGATTAATATCTTTAAGGTATTGTTTTATCTATTTAATAGTATACGTTAAGATTGAGAAATCTAATATATAATTAGATCTAGCATGTTTAAAGAGAATTAACATAATCTTAGAGATAAGTTACATAATTATTCCAAAATTAATTAATTTGTTTTTAGGAATTCAATGTTTTTAATGTTGTCTTAGAAATATGCTATTATAAAGAGATTCACTTAAGCATTTCTACTATTAGGGTTAATAAGTTTGAGAAAGTATTAAACTAATTTAGGAATTCCCCTGGTCAATGAAATTAAGAAGGATTTAAATGAATTTTGTGATTGTCAAATGATAATTCTTAGGGGAAACAAAGTCTATATACTAGTTTTACCACCTTAAAGTTAATGATAACCTATTTTGCTCTTCTTTCTTTCAATTTAATATCTAGTTCATTAATCAATGCTTAGTTATAGGGTTTAAATCAATTAATCTCTATAATTTACCAGTTAGATAATAGAGTGTTTGTTAGTATTAGTACTTATAATCTTTATGTGACGATGTCCTTATTTAATACACTATACTACAAAATTTGATAGGTATATTTGCCTCTCATCAAGTTTTTGACACCATTACCGAGGATTTCAATATTAAGAATACTAATCACTTTATTAATTTAACCTTTTTTTTTATGTTTCTTGTTTTTGGTTTCTTTTCTTTTTCACTAGTGCATGACCAAGAATACTCCATCATATACGCTGATTTTTTATTTGGAGATTGAAAGAACAGCTAAGCATTTATAGAGAATAATTTGGCAAATAGTAGAGGAATTAAATCAAGGGTGTCCTTTAAGAATTGAGGCAGAAGAGGAAGAAAATGAGTTGGAAATCATGGGTGATGAAAACCAGAACCAACAGCAGACTATATTTGATTCAAATAATGCAATCAAATTGCGACTCTTCCCTTTCTCACTAAGGGGTTGAGTAAAATAGTGGTTGAATTCGCTTCCAATGGCATCTACCACTACCTAGGATGATATAGCTTAAAAGATCCTTAAAAAATACTTTCCACCCACTAAAACCACCAAACTCTGAAAGGACATATCATGATATGCTTAGTTAGAGGCCAAAACCTTATATGACACTTAGGAGAGATATAAAGAGCTGTTGAGAAGATGCCCACATCATGGCATCCCCCTATGGATGCAAATTCAAATTTTCTACAATGGTTTAAATTTATCAACCAAGCAAATGATAGATGTGACTACAAGATGAGCATTAAACACCAAAACGTTTGAAGATGTTCGATCCTTGATTGAGGGCATAATTATGAATAGCTCTCAATGGGAAGGTGTTAGGATAAGGAATAGAGCAGCAAGTATTTATGAATTAGATGTAGTGACAAATTTAGCAAATAAATTTAATGCCATTAGTTGGAAGTTGGATACACTTTCCATTAATCCCTAATGTAACTCAAGAGAAGTTGATGTAGAAGGAAGTGGTACTCATCATCCTTAGGAACAAGTAGACTATTTAGGAAACTCCTCTGGACCATAAAGCGACCCATATGGTAACACCTACAATATGAGATGAAGAAATCATCCAAATTTCTCTTGGAGTAATTAGAATTAAAATCAACAAAGGATGATTTTGCCTCCTCTAGGATTCTAGTGATCCCCACCACAAAAAAAAAAAAAAAAAATCAAGTTTAAAAGAAATTTTAACTGAATATATTCAAACTAGTGAAGCTTGATTGCATAATACAAAAACATCCCTAAGAAATCAAGATGCTCCCATTCGTAACCTAGAAAATCAAGTGGGACAACTTGCAAAGATGGTGACTAAGAGGCAATAAGGGAATCTACTAGGAAACTCCGACCCAAATCCTATAAAGCATGTGAACGCAGTAACCTTTAGAAGTAGAAAGGAAGTGCAAGTTGAATAGAAAATTAGTTGAGAATCAAAAAAGAAAGACAAGGAAGCTAAAGAGAAAGAAAGTATAAAGCCACCAAAAGTAAAGGAATACAGACTACCCATACCTTATCCTTAATGCTTGAAGAAAGATAGCTTTAATGAATAATTCAATAAGCTTCCTAAAATTTTTAAATAGTTACATATTAACTTACCTTTTGTTGATGCCTTATCACAGATGCCTAAATACACTGAGTACTTAAAGAAACTACTCTCGAATAAGAGGAAGTTGGAAGAGATATCAACTGTGACATTAAGTGAGGAATGCTCAGCACTGATGCAAAATAAGCTACCATGAAAATTAAATGATCTAAGGAGTTTTACTCTACTTTGTCTTATTGGTAACTTATCAATAAATGGAGCTTTAGCTGACTTAGGTACAAGTATAAGTTTAATGCCACATCATATGTTTGAAAAGTTAGGTTTATGGAACTCTAAACTAACCCATATGAGCATTCAATTAGCCAATAGATCTGTTAAGTACCCCATCAACATTATTGAAGATGTATTGGTTCAAGTAGGTACATTTATTCTTCTAATGGATTTTGTAATCCTAAATACAAATAAGGACATCGAGGCACCACTAATTTTAAGTCATCCTTTCTTAGCTACTATTAGGGCCATTATAAATGTAGGAAATTAAACACTAACTCTAAAAGTTAGGGATGAAGAAAGAATCTTTAAGACGTTTAACACAATTCAACAATCCCTTAAGAGTAACAATATTTGTTATTTCCTAACTACATCTAACCTGCTTGGTTCCACTTATGTGTAGGATGGCATTTACATAAACCCAGTTTCGCAATGTCTCATTCATGGCAAGCAAAAGGGTCTAGATAAACTTAAGCAATTTGAACACCAAAATTTTCATGGTCATCCACCTAAGTAGCAAAAGAGAAGTGTGTCAAGCCAACAACATTAAACAAAAGTGCTCATTGGGAGGTAACCTAAGTTTAGTTTAATTAGATTTATTTTCATTTATATATAAAAAAAAAGCCAATTTTTTTAGAGTTTGGCACAACCACCAAACACGGTTGTGTCAAGGGCGTGTTGAATAAAAGACATTATTTAGATGTGACATGACCTTTAGACATGAGCATGTTGAAGTCATGTCAAGACTGTTTACCAAAAATTATTTTTTTTTTCGAGAGTTACATGACTTTTTGACATGGTCATGTTTAGGTTGTGTCTAAGGGCATTTTGAAATTAATTCTTTTAGAGAGAAACACGACACATAGACACGATCATGTCAAGATCGTGTCAAAACATCCAAAGAATGTTAATTATTTTCGAGAGTTACACAAACTTGAGACACGGTCGTGTCTAAGGTCATGTCAAGTGTGCCATGTTTTAATTTTTTTTCATGAGATATACAATCTTTAGACACAATCATGTCTCGACTATATTGACCCTGAATCCCCTATTTTATTTTATTTTTGTATGGACACGAGGAGATGAAGAAGATGCTAATCATGATTATAGTGACTAACTTCTTTATTTTCTTTGATGTACTAACAAGACTATTGTAGCTTGCTAAACTAGATTGTAATCATTGTTTTTTTACTGTTGTTTTAGTTTTCTATTCCTTTTTTCCTTTTTGTAGCTTTTACATGTTTAAAGTGTTCAAGATCAACCACTTTATATGCTGAGCGTGTTTTACAGTGGAATAGATGCCATATTCAATGGAGTACTAGTTCTTTTCTCCACTAATTTCCTCAATTTTTTATTTTCTTTAATTCTTATTTTACTAGTTTTTGTTTCTATTCGTACATTGAGGACAATGTATGGTTCTAAGTGTAGGGAAGGGGGGTAATAAAATTTGTGGCTATTTAAGAAACCAAATTTGTTTATTTAACTTGGAAATCATTAAGTTAACTTACATGCTATACGATAACTCTTTGGGTAGTATAAAACACTTAATCAATAAGTGCTTTAATGACACTTTACTTAAATTGAATAACAAAATCTTTGTAAAGAAGAGTTACTTATTATTTAGTTTTGAACTTTAAAATTTAGAAATTTGAATAACATGACTAGTTATAAATTAGTCATAGATTTCTTTTAAACTTGCTTTGATGTATATTTTCCCCCTTTGGTATTTCTAGAGCACTATAATCCTTGATTTGTAAATAGTTGATACTTACCCTTTGAAAATTTCTTGAAAAGTCAATATAGTTAGAGATGAAATAAATAAAGAGGATAAATTAATTCAATTGAAGTTTAGTTGTAGGCCTCATTGACTCGAGGAATTAAGATTGCGGGATGCCTCCTTTATGTGGAATAACACCTGTTAACTTGAATAACAAGCTCGAGATTATCAACTAAAAGCTCACTAAAAAGGCAAGAAAAAACTCCATGTAAAAGCTAAATATAAGTAAATAAACTCTATTAAACAAAGGTAGTGAATGGTTCAAAGGGGCATTTTAAAACCTAATAGCCTAAAATCATCTAGTCTAAGATTTACTAACCGATGAAACTACTTTTAAATTAGAGGAATGATTGAGGGATAATTGGATGTATTTATCTTGGATTATTGTGTTTAGTAAAGTGTTTATGACTTTTTCTTGATTAAGGAGATGATAATTCAAGTTTTGAAGTCTTAGAAATTCTTTGTTAAATAATATAAGTAAACTTTGATTTGCATTGATTAAGTAGTAAATTCAAATCTTTTGTATGTTTAAGACAATTGGTTAAGTGAAAAGTATAAGAGTTGTAGTTAATCTTCTTTTAAAACTACAAGTTAATTAAGAGTTTATTTCTTAAGCTATTACAAGGTCAAATAAGAATTATTTTAATTGATTTCTTGAATAGTAATAAGTTGATTAAGTATTTCTTGTCCTACTATTTGATTTGATTAATTTGCTTGATGACAAGCAAATGCTTGAGTATAGAGAAGTTTAATAGGTGCTTAATTATATATATATATATAAGTGGGATTTAAAGTCTTTTTTCCTTATTTTGGCATGTTTTTGAAGAATTTAAATTTTAATTGAGTAATATTCTAATTTTAAGGCTTTGATGGATAATTCAATTAAAAAGGAAGAAAAGGAATTCAATTTTACTCAATTTGAAGCTAAATAAAAGAAGTTATGAAGTTTGAAAGATAGATATGGCGTAAACATGACCATGTCTAGAATGTGTTGAATTTAAAGCATAAAATAGAGAGCTACACAAGGGTTAGACACAATCATGTTTATTGGTCATGTATCTCTTAGAGATAAGTAATTTTAAAGCACAGCCTCTAGATATGACCATGTCTAGGCTGTGTCTGTTGCAATGCCCAATTTTATAAGTTTTTTACCAACAAATTTGACATGACCCAAAACATGACCATGTTGGATAACGTGTTGGCCTAAAAAAATAGAACTTTTTATGCTCACTATATAAAGGACAAAGGGGACTGAACAAAAAAAAAAAAGAGAGAAGAAGATTCTTTTTATTTGTTCTAGGTTTTTTGAGAGACTAGAAAGTTATTTCTATATACTTCAAGAATTTATGGTTTTCTTTAATTTTCTTAATGATGCATGTTTATACATTATTGAAGATTTCCGTTTTCAAAATGATTAAAGCTTAAATTTTCTTAGTATCTAGACTTATAGATCTTAAGATTATTATGTGACTAGGTTTATTGCTATTCAATGAATTCTTATAATCTTTTATTCATGCGTATATTTTTTATATTGTATAGATTAATATTTCTAGGATATTATTCTATCTATTTGACATTATGCATTAGGATTGAAAAATCTGATGTGTACAATCTAATATGTTTGAAGAGAATTAATGTAATTTTAGAGATAAATTATGTAATTATTTCATAATTAATTAATTTTTTTCAGGAATTCATTATTTTTAATGCAATCCTAGAAATATATTATTGTGAAGAGATTTAATTAAGTATTTCTAAGATTAGGGCTAATAAGCTTGAGAAAGTTATTAAACTAATTTAAGAATTCTCTTAGTCAATGAAATTAAGAAGGATTTAAACGAATTTTGTGAATGTCACATAATAATTCTTAAGGAAAACAAAGTCTAGATATTAGTTTTACTATCTTGAATTTAATTATAACCTATTTTGCTCTTCTTTCTTTCAATTTAATCTCTATTTCATTAATTAATACTTTGTTATAGGGTTTAGATTAATTAATCTTTATAATTTACCAATTAAATAATAGAGCATAGGTTAATATTAATACATGTAATCATTATGGGACGATGTATGTATTTAATATACTATATTACAAATTTTGATATATATATTGCCTCCTGTCACATACTAGTATCACTAGTGTTTAACGTAGGGCATGGAAAATTGAATGTTTATAATAGTATTGTGATTGAATTGTATATTTTGCATGCATTGCATATCATATATCCAACGGCATATGCATCAATAATAAATTGATATAGGATTTACAAAGTATGTGTGTCTTTGTTTAGAGAAAAGCCATAGGTATACAAGTTTTGAATACTAACTGGAAGATATTTAATTGAACCAAGTCCTTATTATTGCCTTGTTAAGTATGTGGCAACCCTTTAAGGTTACCCTATAACATATGAGGTACCTCTCTTAATGTCATATGAATGACTTTCCATGATATTATGCACCAACGAAATTGAATTGCAACATTCCTAACTTGATATGATTTATAAATCTAGAAAGTTGGGTATTCACCATAATCCTAAGGTTGATAAGAATGAGAGATTTTGAAAGAGGAAGACTCAATAAAAGAAATTATCTTCAAGTATTCACACATGAGATAAAGCATTCTATTAAGCTACTTTCTTGGTATTAAAGTGCATCAAGATTTTTAAACGGCTTAGTTTTGTAGAAAGAAAAACACATCAATGATCTTATACACAAAATAAAAATGGATGGTGAATAGCCTATAGCTACAATTGACACAACTTGTTTTCACCTTCGAAGACATGGCAAACCAATGTTGGATGCATCGATTTTTCTCTATGTTGTCAAAGATCTTTGATATGCTACCATTATGTGACTAGAGATAACATATGTTTTGAATTACATATGCATAATCCTATAGAAGATCCTTGGTTAGCAATAAAATAATTTCTTAAGTACTTGAAAGGAACAATTGGTCGTCGTCTTTCTTATCTTGTCCACTTTCAACCCAAGACTCACCATTTATACCGATGGCAGTTGGGCACATGACCTCAACAGTTGATGCTCTACCTATTGTGATTTCGTTTTGGCATGCTAAGCAGAGGACAATTCTAGCCATTCATGTCATTGAGTTAGAGAATAAAATGCTTCATTTCCTTCTAAAATCTCTCTGTATATCTATGCAATTACCATGATTCCAAACAGTATTTTTGTATATTATGACTAGAAAAAATTACTCACAAAATGATCAATATTTCAGGTTAAATTCAAATAAGTGATCGAATTTTCAATTGTCTAAAATAAATTATCAATGTTATATGATAAGTGGTTTAATAGATAATCAAATTTTCTAGTGATTAAAATAGTATATCAACATTATGATAAGTGGTTCAAATAAATGATCAAAAGCCTAATTTTATTTCACAATTTCTTTCATCTTAATCTTCTATTTAAATTACTTAATATAATATTGATAATCTATTTTAACAATTTAAAATTTTGATTATTTATTTTAACTTGACTTCAAGTGATGATCTTTTCACATATTATTTTTCCATTCTAACGAGCACATTCTTTGTATTGTTTTTACTCTTATAAATAGATGATATCATAAGGGTGGAGATTACTCATTCACTTTCCCAATTACTAAGCCTTCTTACTTTCTTTTTTCTTTTTCTTTTTTCTTTTTCAAGAGTAACATGCACTGTGTAATAAATTATATGATCATGCATAACATAATTACAGCATGGACACAATAAAGACAATTACTGTAATCTTTAATTAAATGCATTCATAATCTTATCCATTTACACGGTCCATTATGATTCATAAGCAATTTCTTACTGTTTTAGTTCCTTTTATGTTTACATCAAAGGCAGCAAAAGTAATGAAAAATTGCAATACATAAAATTAAGAAGTCGACCAGCATATTGTTCCCCACAATCCCACGCCCACCCCCACCACTCCGCCCCACAACAAATGCATTTTATGGAAGGAACATCGTCCAAGTTGATGAAGAAGCTTACCGCCAGACCGACATGTGGCCACCGAGTGATGAAAGTACGGCTATCTCAAACAGTTACATAGTGTTTCATTTTATCTTATATATATTGGGATGCAAGCCATAGTTGTTTAAACAAATAGGCAGCGATTTCCGCTTGTTCTTATATACCATGCAAGTTGTTACACACACAATTCGTAATCAAAATATGAAGGGTAATTATTCTTTAGGAGTAAGAAAAGGGGCGTGGACTTCAGCAGAAGATGCTCTTCTACGAAAATGTATAGACGAGTTCGGGGAAGGGGAGTGGCATAAAGTCCCTCGCAGAGCTGGTATACATATACATGATATCTTTTCGAATAATCATATATTATTTATCAGAAGTTTTGTTAACGAGTGTTCAATGATTATTTGTTTTTACAAAAAATGTTAATGTATAAAAATATGTGTATTACGTGTTTAATTCGTTTGGTTCGTTTATATGAATAGATTTAAATAGGTGTCGGAAAAGCTGCAGGTTGAGGTGGTTGAATTACCTGAAACCAGGAATCAAGAGAGGAGTGTTTGAAGAAGATGAGGTAGACATGATCCTTAGACTTCACAAGCTTTTGGGAAACAGGCAAGTAGCGACGTGTGCGTGTGTGTGTGTGTAGTCGCTGTTGACTTGTGATAAAGATAAAATATAGAACAAAAGGAACGCTACAAAAAATTGTTTACTTTGAACCGGAAAAGGAAAATACCTTCTCGAATGGAAAGAAAAAATCTACTATTTTTACAAAAGAAAAGCAGCTGGCATTTTTATAAGATCCTGTACGTCAAGATATTTGTTAAGATCTAATAATAAAAAAGTTTTAGCACTCCAATATTGAATACCCACTTTAATCCTCCAAACTACTATTTCCTTATCAAAGTTTAAATTTTAAGAGTCCGATTATTTAGAAATAATAAAAAAGAAATGAAACAGTTATTTTTATAATGCTTTATATTAGTTTTTTTACTTATAAATTACACCCAAAAAAATTATTTTAGACAACTTTTTTATTCTTTCTTTATAAAGAATAATTGTTATCATTTACAAAGTAATATTTTTTAATCCCTCTCCATAAAAAATAAAAAGTTTAAGTAAATGAAAGATTGTACTCTCAAAAAATAGCTATTAATTATATTCTTTAATAACCAAATAAAGATATATTGGTTTTTTTTTCGTTGGATTTTTTATTTAATATTATAATTAATAAGGTATGGTAAACATTAAAATAAGTATTTTCAATAATAAAAATTTACAAAAAGTAAATACTATAATATTAACATTTAGTTTATTAGTAAAAGTCATTCACAATGAATGATTTTTCTATTCACTAACGAATTTATTTTTAAAAATAAATTAACCGTAATAGTCTCTCTTCTAACAGTTCGGAGTGGTGTCTAAAGTTGCCAAAATTTATTAAACTAATCACCACCCTCTCTAGTTGACTCGAGCCTTAGATTAAAGAATGATAACAGTAACGATAGAGAGAAGGAAAGAAGAAGTTTTGACGAAAGGCTTTAAACTCTATAGGATACATTTCTTGTTTTATCTTTTTATAATCATATAACTATAAAAAAACTAGACTGAACTCGAAAATCCGTCATACAATAAGGTTATTATAGCGAACATGCTGGCCGCCAGGCCTTTGTTCCAGAAGGGTCGCTCTTAATTCCTTTACAACTACAACTAGCAGCTCATAGTAATACCATTGCAGTGAAAATCTCACAATATTATGAATTTCTTATAATATATATACTTTTATTTTTTTACTTTTTATTTCTAAAAAGAGTGTTTTCATTATTTTCTTAAACCAAAACACCAGCGAGAAATTTAATGCTTAAACGACCAAAATTCCTCCACGTAGACAGCAATGCTTAACTATTGGCATTTTGTAAACGTTCGATCATCATTCAAAGGTCAAATAGAAGATTATTTTTGAGAGAAAGTAACATACGGATATCGATTTGAAAATTTTCATGCTTGCATTTACTTTTTTTTCTTCTTTTTTTTTTTTTTTTCAATATCTACTATTACAATCATTGGAGAAGAGAGGAGCCCAACCAAGTCTCTATATATATATTTATACCATTTGTTTATAAGAACCTTGGTATATTTTTGTGTTTAAAGATAAAATAGGATTCGTCATTTTTCTTAACTAATTAAATATATCTACAAACACATATATGTATAATTAGAAACTACACTTAAAGGGACATGACTACTTCTAGAAACACAAAAATCTAGTTTGTTCCATAATAGAATTATTGGGAAGGTAGGAAACAAGTGTTTTGGGGGAGGGAGGGATGGGGGTAGGTGGGTTTGGAGGGATGGTGTGGTTTGTTTAGAAGACCCTCGGTGTATTTTGATGGTTGGGGGATGGTGTGGTTTGTTTATAAGAACCTTGGTGCATTTTGTGTTTGAAGATAAAACAAGATTCAATATTTTTCTTAACTAATTAAATATATCTACAAACACATATATGTATAATTAGAAACTACACTTAAAGGGACATGACTAATTTAGGAAATATGAAAATCTAGTTTGTTCCATAACAATATGTTTGGGAGGGGGGAAAAGGAAGGAAACAAGTGTTGTGTCAAGGGGGATGGGGGTTGGGGGTCCATAATTTGGAAGGAGAAGGAAATTAGAAGAGGAATGAATGGGGAAGGAATTTTTTTTTTTTAGGTCTCATCTCTCTCTTTTTCTTTTCTTTTTTTTTCCTCTCAAATTTGAGAAAAAGTAAAGAAAAAATAAGGGGAAAAAAATTATTGTTCAGTTTGTCCCTCTTCTATCTATCTTTCAAAATAATAATGCAATATTTTATTAGGATTTATGGTTTCTTTAAAGCTTTAATATATGGAAAAGGAAAACATTTAAGTACACAATTGGCATTGAGTAGCAAGTTGTGACTATCTTGCATGCTTTGAAATGTTTTAATACTTCCAATACATTTTTCCCTTTTATTATTACACTATATGTACTTTCATAGTTGATTATGCTTTCAATTTTTTCAGGTGGGCGCTAATTGCTGCACGGTTACCCGGAAGAACAGCAAATGATATAAAAAACTTTTGGAATACTCATATTGAGAAAAAGGCAACACTAAGAGAAAGATTGAAAGAAGATAATGGAAACAATAACCATGTTAATAAGCCCAAAAGTACAGCGAAAGTAGAGGTGATAAGGCCCCATCCTCATACCATCTCCAAGAATTTATTGTCTTGGCTTAAACACACCTATAATAGTGAAGTCCCCAATGACAATAATGGACCAAGCACTTCTAAGAACACCTCTAAAGCAGACAACTTAAGAGGAGCATCGGATTGTAACCTTACAGAGATGACTGCACATTGTTGTAGCGGTGGAGAAGATGGAAACGAGGCAATACCATCTATCTCTGACTTGATCACTCTTGATGCAGAGTGTTTCTTTACCTGTTATGGAACGGATTTCACTTGTGGAGATGCTCAATCACTTGCAATAAATAGCCCTATTGTTGAGGAGGCAGATAATTACTGGAAAGACCTACCTTCTAATGTGGATTTGTGGAAATCTTTCACTGTTGCAGAGGAAGAAACTAATATTTGGGAGTAATGATTTTTTCTTACACTGAACTAGGGAATATTAAATGTATTTGCACTTGCCATTGTTGTGGTCAAATTATTATTCTAGCTCAAAATAAATTAGCTGGAAACTCTATTTTTGAATTAAAATTCAATTATGTCTTTCATCCTCTTATTGTGTTAAATAAATGCTTGATGTTACAAACAAAGGTATTTCAAATAGGGGTTTTATTATTAATATTATTTTTATGTATAATCAAATAAAATAATATTCACTACTTCATTATTATAATTTTTACTAATTGCAATTGTATTTTTTTCTTATTCCATTTCTCTAACTAAATGTTTTCATTGATTTATTATTAATATTATTTTTATGTATAATCAAATAAAATAATATTCACTACTTCATTATTATAATTTTTACTAATTGCAATTGTATTTTTTTCTTATTCCATTTCTCTAACTAAATGTTTTCATTGATTTAGTTTCTCGACTCACTAAAATAATCATAAGGGCTATAGAGATACTATGTAATAGCACATATCGGTTATTAATAGCACATCAACATCACAATCGACAACTGAATGTCGCTCATATCCTCTTCCCCCATCCTCGATGACTAGATCATCCAGGCTCTCATATGCCAATTGAGCCTCTACATCAGTGAACAACTTTACGTTACCAATTAAATAGTCCATATTGTAAATATGGCAATGCTCAAAACATTGCACCACACACCAATCAACACCTAACTTCATCTCCTCCAAGTAATATACTTGTTTTGCTTATGATGCTAACACATATGGGTCATTTACATACCAAGTATGAGTGACCTTAATACTCTTAATGCTATTCTCAACTCTAACATTATGATGTTGGCTATCTATATCCCACCACTTACATTTAAATAAGAACACTTTCTTGTTCCGTATGTAATTGAACTCATATATATCTGTAACAACCTCATAAAATTTTATTGATGCTTGCATATCCCCATGATTCCCCTCTACAAGAACTCCATTGTTCTGAGTCTTCTTCCTACTATCAAACTCTGATGTGTAAAACCAAACACATTATATATCAGCTTGTTGTATCTCTTATAGCAGGAATCAAGCCCTATGGACAATGCATATGATGCACTAAGCACTGAGTCAAGACTATCATAGCATGGTCTCATTTGTACCATCGACAAATTAAAAAGTGAATGCTTATCTTAAAAAGTTAACTTCTCAATTAGACAAAACATCATATTATTGCGTTTACCTTATCCATAAACCATTGACGAAATTCCCTTTTATGGATGTCATCTATGTTGTCACCATATTGTGCTCTTAAAATGACCTTATGCTCCCTATATTACAGTTTTCAACTTAGGTTAATCATTAATTCATAGCAATCTTGTAAAATTTGAGAAGCTCCTATTCACACTTACTCTATATAAAGCTGAATTTCATGATAGTTGTTGATGATATACCATGTCATGACTTTAACCTCCTTGTTTGATAATACAACATATGTAGGAGGGGATATGAGGCCAACTCTGTTAGTGAAAACATCAACACCACCTTCTTCTAAGGTATCAAAATTCCTATCTGGACGATTAAATGTTGTTTCAATGTCTTCTAAGTAAAGCGAGCACCAAGTCAAGCACTCATTAACAACATATGCTTCTACAATGGAGCCTTCTGGATAAGTTCTATTTCTAACAAATTGCTTTAATGAACCCAGGTACCTACACTCATTAATTTACATAGAGTGTCAGAAGGTATAATAATACTAACACATAACTGGTGAATATGAAAACCAATATCATACCTCTCAATGGGATACATCCATCAATAAGCAACTGGTCTAGCCAGCAATGCTTCTCCAAGCAAGTGGATAGCTAGATGCACCATAATGTAAAAAAAAGCAAGGGGAAAGATCAACTCTAGCTTACATAGTATGGTGACAATATCACTCTGCATCTTTTGTACCTCTTCCACATTAGAATGAGTCTACATAGCTTTTGAAAAAAGGTTCCAAGCTTGGTTATGGCCATGGTGACTTCTTTAAGCAATATGCCACGAATAGCTACAAGTAACAGCCTTTCCAAAATAACATGACAATCATGGCTCTTCAGACCAAAAAGCTTCGAGTTTGAATTATTGACACACCGACCAATATGCGATGCATAACCATTAGGTAATCTAACTCCCCTTATAAACTGATAAAACGATCTCCTCTCGCTAGTGCTCAATGAATAACTAGCACATGGCATGGAATACTTACCATCGGGCCACTTTAACAAATGTAAGTCCTTCCTAATGCCAAGGTCTTCTAGATCAAGCCAAGCCTTGTAGGTGTCTTTTGTTTTACCCTCAACCCTAAGAACTATATTAAGAACATTCTCACAAATATTCTTCTTAATATGCATAACATCTAAATTATGCCTAAGCATCAACTTTGACCAATATGGCAACTGAAAGAATATTGACCTTTTTGTCCAGTTAAACTCATCAGCATAATGGATTCTTTTAACTTTGTCGGGATGCTTTCCTATAGGCACATCTGTTATAGATTGTAATCGGTGAAGAAAATCATTATTGCTATATTCTTCAAGGGCTTCACGATAATCACACATTCTATAAAATTTTAAGTTGTGCCTCCATCGATGGTCATTCAGTAACCACATTCTGTGACCAACATATCTAATCTTGTTGTTAAGCCTTATTGACGGTGTTTGGTCTTTACATACCAGACAAGCAATGTAGCCTTTTGTACTCCACCCAAACAAGTTCCCATAGGCTAGAAAGTCATTGATGGTCTACAACAAAGCGACATGCATTTTGAAAGAAGATTTCGAATATGCATCATATGTCTATAATCCATTAACCCAAAGATCATTAAGTTCATTGATTAGAGGCTGCAAGCAGACATCAATCTCCTTCCCCGGTGCTTTAGGTCCTAGGATTAATAATGACATCATCAAGAACTCTTTCTTCATACATATCCAAGGTGGCAAGTTATATGTAAGTGGAACCACAGGCCACATTCTATATGATTGGCTCATAGATCTAAAGGGATTGAACCCATCACTAGCTAGCCCTAACTTGACATTACAAGAGTCCTTGGAAAACTCAGGGAATTCAATGTCAAAATTGACCCAAGATAGTCCATCTATAGGATGACCCATACAGTTCTCTTGTTTTTTATATTCCTCTTTATGCCAACACATTTTTTAAGCAACTTTAGCCTTCATGAAAAGGCATTGCAACCTTGGTTTCACAGAAAATTAACCCAAAACCTTTTGAGGAATACCCTTCTTAGATCCACCACACACCTTATACCTTGAGGTACCACATGTGGGGCATTGTGTGAGGTACTTGTTACTACCCCAAAACAAGCAACAATCATATTTGCATGCATGAATGTAATGGCAACCCATGCCCAATCCCGGTAAGTAGTTGTTTGCATGATAGTATAACTTAGAAAGCGACTCTCCATTAGGGATCACATCATGAAGAAGTTGGAGAAGCATATCAAAAGACTTATTACTCCACTTGATGTATACCTATGAGTGAAGTAGCTTCACGATAAATGAGAATTTTGATAACTTACACCCCGAATAAAGCTTTTGTTGCAAGTCAACTCGTAGCCCAACAACAAAATTGGGTGGGAAATCAAATCCATCCGTAGGAATTAGACCTTCAGCTTGATTGTCAATAAATGCCTCTAAATCTCCTAGCATCTCATCAAGTCCATCTATGTCATCATCATTTTCCTCATTGAACCCCTCGCTTCTATATGTTCTAAAATCATATTCTTCATGACGAATCCTACCTCGAGTTCTCCTTGGCAATTCAATGGTCGGCTCCTCACCATGGTATATCTAACAACAGTAAGTTATATCTATCCCATCAACAAGAAAGTGTACTCTTATTACATTCATAGTATGTGCGGACACATTTAAGTATTACCTACATGAATAACTTAACCTCTTGTCTATTCCATACTTCATGCGCAAGTATGCAATGAAAAACTCAGCACCTTACCGGTACTCTTCACTTCCAATATTACAATTCATCCAACTCTTATCCATAACTATAAAAGAATCCCATAGCAAATCAATCATGTTTTACACACATATAATGAAAACATTAGTTCTTAAATGGTAAACATACAATGAACTTTATTTTAAAGTAAAGTAGACCTGAAATTATAAACATATAAGCATTTAAAATGTGAACTTGTAAGTTTACTTAGTCTGGAAATATAAGGGCCCTAAAGAATTAGTGAAATTGCTAATAAACCTCCTATATGCACCACAAAAGAAAAAAAAAATCCACATTAAGTCAAATATCAAGTCAACACTATAGATATATGTTGAATGCTATAGACACGACATTGAGTATGATATCCAATAAGTTGGACTTAAAACATCTCATTTTTCACTTATTATTCTTCTTTAATACATAGAACTCTCAAGCCTACAACACAATCTTTATCAAACAAGATCAAGCGAAGACATAAAAAAAAAATCATAAATTACACTTCAAGTTAACCTTAACTAAGCCTTAACCATAGGGTGACAATACCTCTTCTATCGATAACAAAGATGAAGCATTGCAAAACCCCTCGCTAATCCAACTTACTGTCTAAGCATCATTGTTATTGTGCTTAAACACAATGTCAAAATCAAATGCTAATGGTCATAGCTATTATTCTATATACAAGAAATGAATATGCATTGCTATAAGGAAATACACCACAAACTAACATAACAAAGTCAGCAAACGTTGATAAAAAATTCAACTGCAGAACATAACAAGAAAGGGCGATGTGGAAGCTGCAGAACTCCCCTTCCTAACACTTTCAAACAGCACCGAATAGGGCACCATGGCTTCACATTTGTGTTAAGCTGCAGAACTCCCCTTCCCCTATCATGATTTATGATAGTTTTAAGCACATCATATGTGTGTGTGTGTGTGTGTGTGTGTGTGTGTGTTAAAAGCTACATGGAAAACATGATAGTCTGAGGTAACTCAATGGAATCATTCAACCATTCTCTACTCAAAGAGTATAAACTCATTCAACCACAGTGTGAACTCATTCAACGGCAACTCAATGAAAGCTACACGGCAAAGAAAGAATAGAAACAAAAGAAAGAAACAAAACAGAATTAGAGGAAATGAGGTAATATTTGTTATTCTGTTGTGCTTCAATATAGATACAAGTATATGAGATACAAACTAGCTTAATTGTTAGACCTCAAACATAAGATCTAGGCATGTAATAGTAACAAAAAGTAAATAACCAACAATTCTTCAATAACATGAAGGATAGGATCAAACAAAACAATTCCTAATGTATTATCAAGCTTGAAATTCTAAGGAAAAGGAATATTAACTAGCTTGGTTCCTATCAAACCGGCATCTTGAAGAATATCTAAAAGAGACTTGCATTGATGAAATAAAAAAAAAAAAAAAACTAGATGTAGTATGATAGATTTCTATCCCTAAGAAAAAATGTACTTCACCAACATCTTTAATGGTAAAAGCACAATCAAGAGCAGTCTTAACATTAATAATAGCAGACAAAGAATTCCAGACCACAAGACATCATCAACATACACAAGGATTGCCAAAAATTCATTGTCATGGCAAAAGTAAAAAGAGAGTAATCATTCTTGGATTGAATAAATCCCAAAGAAACAATGAACTGGGTAAGCTCTCTATTACATTGTCAAGATGCTTGTTTAAATCCATAAAGAGACTTAACAAGTTTATATACTTGTTTGAAACAAGTTTACACACTTGTTCGAATTTAGCCAAATTATAGCCTGCTAGTGGTTGCATATACATTTCCTCATCTAATGATCCATGTAAGAATGCATTGTTGACATCTGATTGATGAACAAACCATTGATTAATAGTAGCAATAGACAATAAGATGCATATAGTAGTAAGCTTGGCCATTAGAGAAAATGTATGAACATAATCAATGTGCTCAACTTAGGTATATCCTTTAGCAACTAATCTAGCCTTAAATCTTTCAATAAAATCATCAACCATTCTCCACTCAAAGAGTATGAACTCATTCAACCACGATATGAACTCATTCAATAGTAACTCAATGAAAGCTACACAAAAAACGTGATAGTCTATGATATGAACTCATGCAACCATTCTCTACTCAACTTTCCTATATGTATTGACCACTTAAATCTTAGTTAGTGAAGGGGGTAACTCAATGAAATCAAGGATAGATACTAAACAAAGGTTCCCTAAAACTTAGCTTTCGAAGACCACAAAAATTCAACATTGACATAAAAGAAGATGATTTTGATTCGCAGAATGCCCTAATTACAAAAAGAAACATTGACCACATCTACAGATATGTCCAAAAAATTCTATAGAAAAAAAAAATACGAAACCAAGCTAGCAACTATTTTGATAATCGGAATGCCCTAATCGGAATAAAACAGTGCAGCATTAAAACTAAATTAATTACTCACGTTTGTTCAAACTGTTTTAAAGGTAAATAAGATAATTTACCCTAAAATTATTCTTAAAACCCTAATTTTACAGAATGATTTGGAACAAATTTCTCACCTTGACAGTTATTGAAGCCTACAGTTGGAAGATGACAATTCCTCGCAGGTGTTGATGAACGGTTTCAACTCAAATTTTGTCATTCCTCAATCGGCTCCAGTTGTTCATCCAATCAAAGAAGACAAAGGGACAAGAGAAAATGTGTTTTGGTTATAATCGGTCACAAGGTTGGGAATAGTGGCCGGGCATTTCAAGCTGCACACAATTTGGCGCACTGTTTTTCTTTTTTTTTTTCATTAAAAAAGTCTAAAAATCTAAAAAAATAAATTATTAAACCAAAATTACAAAAATGTGTATTAATATTTTTATTTAATGAATGAAAAGTTACCAAAAAAAAAAACAAGTCTTACAACAAATAGTTTATTAGTAAATTAAAGTTTATATCTTAAACTTTAGTCATAAACGTCGTTAATAATATATTTTGTACAACGTTTAACAAACGTGACTAAGACACATTGGTATTGGCAACGTTTGTAAAATATACAAACGTCGCCAAATGCAAAAATTACTGTAGTGTATTTTGTAACATTATCTTTTATTCTATAATATAATTTTAACTATCGATTACATACAAAAAAGAAAATTAATGTAAATTAATAAAATGTTATATTATTATAAGAAACTTAGGGAGATGCTCCTCGTTTAGCTCGTTTACTTAGTTTTACTCTTAAGTAGATCCAAAAACCATCGTTCTAGTTTCCACGCTTGATAGAAACATAGAGGTTAAGTGTGCAGTGGATCTATATTGATGTTGCCTTGCTGTTCTGTTGTGCATAATTCATGCATGCATTGCTTTCCAATGCTGGAAGGTTAGTTTTAATAAAGAGTATTCTTTTATCAATATCATTTTTTATTTTTCAAGCACAAAATCCCCCAAAGTATGTACTATTGTATTTTTTGTGGTTCCATAATATCAATTAATTATATATTGTTGATTGTCTAATTGAGTTAAGGAGTTAGGCCATCAAATAAAAATTATTATTTGGTTAATTAATGAATATGACTATTAGATTTATCTCATGAATTTTTTGGTATGAGCTATAATGTATAAAAACACATGTATTTTATTTAATCTATTGTAATGGACTATAATAAAATAAAATAGTAAAGTTTATAAACAAGGTTGGGTCATTAGTTTAAATACTATATGCATCATGAAGGTTCTTTTTCTTTCTTTTCCCTTTTGTCTTTCTCACATCTTATTGATGAGAAAATAAAAAAGAGGCACCGCTATAGGTTGGAAAGCAAAACCCTTTTAACATTCTCTTTTGTTATGCATTTAAGTATATTTCCACAAACAATTAATTATTTTCTTTCGTGCTTTAATTTTACACATGAGATTTTGGAAAAATTATCTATGAAAATTCAAAGTTTTTTATCTCCAACAAATAGTATCAAAGCAATTATGTGTGACATTATGGCTTATTCAAGATGAAACTATGGGTATTTCTTAGGGTTCCTAGGAGTAATTATAGATATATGGTTTTATTTTTTTACAATGATGGTCTCGTTAGGGCAGCATAAAATAGTTGCCTGTTAAGGCTCCGAATTTGGTACTTAGTTTTATCATGTTCTCATGATTTTGAGGTATACATGATTATATGCTGCTCCTTGAAATTTTTTTTTGGTTTATATTCAGAAATTAATTTCATATTCTGCTTCATGAGTATTGAGAAAGCCTTGACGAATTTATGATTATGGTTTAATTTTAATGTCTCCTAATTGTTTCAATATTTTGCTCCATGTAATTGTTCCTATGGATTCAGCATATTGAGGAGCAACCCTGATAGACTGAATGGAACTCATAAATGTGTTTTCGTATAATAAGCAATCTTTGAATGCCATGTTTTTATTCCTCGTAAACTTAAATAATGATGCGTTTATTTGGTTGAGATGATGTGGATTTGAGACACAGTTGAAAAGTGATTGTAGTATCGAGGAATCAAAGATAGTTTTCAAATTCGGTTTCATAAAATAAAGAAATTAAGGATAGAGTCGAATATGTTTTCCGAGCACGCCTTTTAGTTGCGAAATTTTACATGACGACGAATTGAATTTTAAGAGATAAATAAAACTATATGGAAAGCTTGCATTATATGAGATCTGGAACAAAAATTTGATATATTGCAGAATAAATGTTTTTTTCTTTTTTGTAATATATGTGTCCATCGATTTCCTCATGTTATAGATTTATGTCATATGAGGATTTTTATTTGATTATTTATTTTTTCTCAATAAATATTATTTAATATTTTAAGATAAATTGATATATTATGTTACCAAAGTAACCTCTATTATTTAGATTTATTTTAAAATATTTAGATATCAAGTTAGAGATTTACATAAAATGTCTATATCTATACAAATAATAATTACCTCAAATGAACGTTATTGTTTGGCCAGATGATAGACATATGATGATAGATATGTGATCATTATGGTTTCATGCATGCGATTTGTGACCCAAAGAAAGACATTGTTGGTAGAATTATTTTTATCAATATTTATTATTGTTTTAGAAGATACCATTTAGAGTTGAGATTTTTGTCCAAAGACTAAATATCAATTATTTGCTAGGTATCTCATAAAGGCCCAATTAATGTATTACTTTTGTTATTAGTCTATGTTGATGTGACTTATTGTGTATGATAATTATAATTTATGTGTTATATTTATTCATGCATTAAAGTTTTAAAAAATCATTACTTGTGAGCATGCTTTATTATTTATCTAGTCAGTGTTACCTCTATTTCTGTCAATTTGAATAATATTGTGATGCTTAACGACATGAATTTCAAGAAATGGAAAGAACATATCACCATTTGCTAGAATGTATGGATCTTGACTATGCAATTAGGATTGATGAACCTTCTATCCTTACCGGTGAAAGAACTGCTAAGGAAATAGCGATTTATGAAAAGTAAGAGGGTTTTAACTGCATGAGTCTAATCATCATGATGCATTCCATTCCAAATACCATCAAGGGGGCTATGCTTGAGGGGGGAAATGCTAAAATGTTCCTAAGCCAAATAGTATATCAAATTGTAGGTTTTGAAAAGGTCAAAATGAGAACCATTCTTGCAAGGCTCATTTTTTTGCAGTATAATAGCAAGGAAATATAAGGGAGTACATCATAGAGATGTCTAATCTTATTACAAGACTAACGGCCTTAAAGTTAGAATCGTCTTATGACAATCTTGTGCACGTAGTCTTGATATCTCTTCTTACTTAGTTTAGTCTTTTCAAGACAAGTTACAACACTAAAAAGAAGAAATGGACATTAAATGAGTCAATTGCACATGTGTGCACAAGAGAGGACTGAAAGTGCTCATATAGTAACTCGCTCTCAAGATAAGAATCCTAAGAAAAGGAAAATGGATCATAAAGGTACAAGAGCTAT
Organism: Laguncularia racemosa; assembly: GCA_037954665.1. Taxonomy (NCBI): domain Eukaryota; kingdom Viridiplantae; phylum Streptophyta; class Magnoliopsida; order Myrtales; family Combretaceae; genus Laguncularia; species Laguncularia racemosa. The sequence continues at coordinate 1,110,056 of JBBMOL010000085.1, read as the reverse complement.
GGATGCTAGAACTTCACATGTGCAACAAAAACAAGATAAGGGCATCACATGTTTCTTCTACAAGAAAGCAGGTCATGTGAAGGAGGAATATCCTAAGTATGCAAAGTGGCTTACAAAGGAAGGTGAACTTCTTAACTTTTTTTGTTCAAAAGTTAATTTAGTTTTAATACCAACCCATATTTGATGGATAGATACAGGTGTAACTATTCACATAAGTGTTACCATGCAGGGTTGTCTAAGGAGTCAAGTGCCAAATGATGCTGAAAGATTCAGCGATGTGAGCAATGGTAGCAAGGTTCTTATTAAGGCTATCAATGTATTTAGATTACAATTAGAGTCTAGTTGTTATTTAGATTTGAGAAAAACTTATTCTATACTGTTATTTAGATGAAATTTAATTTCTATTTCTCATTTGAACAAATCCAGTTGTCTTTGTTCATTTAGAAATGAAACATTTAGTCTTTTTCAATATTCAAATGTTATTGCTACCAGTAATTTAATTGATAACACATACAAATTGAATGCATGCCTCATATACTGAAGAAACCTTACAAACAAGTAATTTTGGTATAAAGCAAAAATTAATAAATGATTGTGAAATAAGCATTTAGAACATATTTCTAAACAAAGGATTCAAAAGCTTGTGTTAGAAGGAATTCTTAATTCCCTTGACTTTTTTATTTTGAAATATTTGTTAAATGCGTCAAGGGAAAACAAATAAATATCAAGAAAATGAATATCAAAAGGAGTTCTAGTGTCTTAGAGTTAAGACATAGTGATATATGTGGTCCATACCTTACAGCTTCATGGAATGGTCAATAATATTTTATTACTTTCATAAATGACTATTCTCGTTATGGGTACCTATACTTGATACATGAAAAGTTAGTCTCTAGATGTTTTCAAGGAATATAAAAAGAAGTTAACAATCAACTTAATAAGAAAATTAAGGCTATTAGATCTAACCATAGTGTGAATACTATAATAGATTTGACAAATTCGATGAACAACATCTTAGAACTTTTGTGAGATACTTAAAAGAATGTGAGATTATTCCTCAATACACCATAACAAGACAACCAAGTAAAAATGGTATAGTTGAGAGACATAATTGAAACTTAAAGGTTCTAGTTAAAGGTATGATTGTTCTTCTTTACTAAAATCACTTTAGGGAGAAGCATTAAAGACCATAGTATACATCCTTAATCAAGTTCTAAGAAAAACACAATATGAGTTAGAGTAGTAAGTAGCCTAGTCTTAAGCATTTCCATATTTGGGGTTATCCAATTGAGGCTAGGCCATATAGACCTAATAAGATAAAATTAGACTAAAAAACAATTAGTTGTAACTTTTTTAAATATTCGAAGCAATCAAAAAGATATAAATTCTATGATCACTCAAATAGATCCTTTTTCAAGATTAGGAATGCTAAATTTCTTGAGGATGTTAAATATGGCAGGAGCATAACATTCAAAAATACTGTCTTTGAGAAAGAATGTGTTAACATTCCTATAGTTGTAACTGAAAATATATCAACGATTACACCCGTTACTTCTCAGGATCCAAATATGGATGTTTAAAATGTTCTTAGGATTCCTCCTATTATTGTAGAGGAATAAACTCCTACCCAATAGCAAGTACCATTGCATAGATCCACTAGGAAAAGAAGATTTGTGATTCCAAATGATTATGTCATACATCTTTAAGAGCATGAGTTTAATATAAGATTAGAAGATGATTCATCATCTATCAGTCAAGCTAAACAAAGTGCAAACTCCCAAAAAGTGGATTAGTGCCATGAAGGAAGAGATGAAATCAATGAAACATAATATCATTTAGGATCTTATTGAATTGCCTAAAGGTGTGAAGCCTATTAGTTGCAAATGGATTTTTAAACCAAACGGGATTTAAAAGGCAATGTCTAAAGATATAAAGCATATGTTGTTGCTAAGCGTTTCACTCAAAAGGAAGGAATCGACTATAATGAGACTTTCTCTCTAGTTTCATCAAAAGAATTTTTTAGAATTATTATGACACTTATTGCTCATTATGATCTAGAGCTTCATTAGATGGATGTAAAAACTGCATTTCTTAATGGTAACATTAAAGAAATGATATATATAGTGCAACTAGAAAGTTTTGAATTAGGAGAATCAAAACATCTGGTTTAAAAATTAAAGAGATCCATCTATAGATTAAAGCAAGCATCCTGTCAATGGTATCAAAAATTTGATGAAGTAACTACCTCTTTTGGTTTTAAGGAAAAACGTTGTTGATCAGTGTGTATATCACAAGATCAATGGAAGTAAATTTTTTCTTTTAGTGCTATATGTTGATGATATTCTACTTAAAAGTAACGATATAGGCATATTGCATGAGACCAAGGGATTTCTTCTAAATAATTTTAAAATGAAAGATCTTGGGAACGTATCCTTTGTGTTAGACAGAAAAATTCATCATAATCATTCACAAGGTATATTAAGCTTATTACAAAGGGCATATATCAATAAAGCACTTAGCAAATTCAACATGAAAGATTGCATACCAAGAGACACTCCAATGGCAAAGGGTGGTAAGTTCAATTTGAATCAATGTCCTAAGAATGATATTGAGGGAAAAAAAAAAAAGCAATGGTGCATATCCCTTATGCATCTATGGTAGGGAGTCTTATGTATGCTCACTATGTACACATCTGAATATTATGTATATTGTTAGAATGTTTGGAAAATGTACAAGTAATCTTCACATAGATCATTAGAAAGCATCAAAACCTCCCATGTGATACTTATAAAGAAAAAAGAATTTTATATTCACATATCAAAGATTTTATCATTTAGAGATCATGGGGTGTTCTGTCTTTAACTTCACTAGATGCCTTGATAGCAAAAAGTCTGCCTCTAGTTATATTTTCATAATGGTTAATGGAGTTGTGTCATGGAAGTGTCAAATAAATGCTTACAGCTTCTTCTATCATGGATGTAGAATTTATTACTCATTATGAGGCATCAAACTAAGGAATATGGTTGTAAACTTTTATCACAAGCTACAAATTGTTAGTGGTATTGAAAGATTGTTGAAGAACAATTGTGATAATAAGGCTACTGAATTGAGTTCATCAAAATCAAAATGCATCGAGATAAAGTTTCTTAGTTCCAAGTTCTCAAATATCAATTAAACATATTAGTATAAATCTCATGATTATGCATTTACTAACTAAAGATTTACCACCTAAAGTATTTGTGAGAATATCACTTGTATGGGTGTTTTTCATCTTGATGATGTGACAGTTTAGTGGAAGATTTGTTTTTAGTTAATATTTAGTTGTATATTACATTTTATTATATTTAATTCATACATGATAGTTTTGAATTCTCTAAAATGAAATATATATTCCTATTATAGTTGTGTATAAAGTAAGGAGTACATTGTGAGTTATCAAGTAGGACTTGCTAAAAATAGGCCTACTAAGGATCACATTGCAAGTAATTTCCATACTACACATCCACACTTGATCTATGTTGTCAATTATATTGGTACCAGTGACCATTGATGGGTTTTGTCACAATAAATAGTGACAATATTGTATGGTTGATGGACTAGATTGTTTGGAAATGAGATTCAATATAGACAGTAAAAGTTGAGCTCATAAGGATTTAACAAAATACAATTATCAAGTAATACATACGGTCCATGTGGGAGATTGTTCTATTTTTTGTGGTTCACAATTTCAATTAATTGTATGTTGTTGATTGTTTAATTGAGTTAAAAAGTTAAGCCATTAAATAAAAATGATCATTCAATTAATTAATGGAAGACTCATCTCATGGATTTTTTTATTTTTTTTTTTTTGTATGGGTTATAATGTGTAAAAACCCATGTATTTTATTTCATCTATTGTGATGGACCATAATAAAATAAAATAGTAAAAATCATAAATAAGGTTAGGTTTGTAGTCTAAGCAGTGTGTGCATCATTAAGATTCTTTTTCTTTCCTTTGCCTTTTATCTTTTCCACATCCCATTAGTGAGAAAAAAAAAAGAGAAGGCTTTACTATAAGCTAAAAGGTAAAACCCTTTAATATTCTATTTTTCTATGGATTTAGGTATGCTTCTACAAACAGTTAATTATTTGCTTGGTGTTTAATTTCACACATGAGATCTTGGAAAAATTGTCTACAAAAATTTAAAGTGTTTTATCTCCAACATGTACTAAAAGATAAAAGGAAATGATTTGCAAAAAAATTTTGGGGCGATAATAAAGATAAAAGAACTCTACATTAGATGAAGAGGAAGAACACCAGTGCAAGCATAAACAAGGGAGACCATGGAGTAGAAAGTTTAGAAGTTGTTTTAATACAAGATAACAAGCTTTGGTAGCTATTTTGTTCTAGAATGGGGTTATTTTCTAAATATATTCATGATAAATATGTAAGAAATAATTATCTTGCTATAGTCTAAGCAAGAAATGGAGATTCAATAGTTTGGAAAAGACTTTGAAAGCAAGATCCTTCACTAAGGAGCATGTGCACTTTGGGGCTCAATAAAGAAAACCAAATTTTTGTGTGATAATTGATTTAAGGGGACAAATTTAAGCTCTCTTGTAAAAAATGTTGTAGGGCCTTCTTTAGAAGTGCTGAGCTTTTTTTACAATGGAAGTTGGACCAAGGAGAAACCTAAAATGGTATTATGCAAAGACTTAACAAAAAGAGTTACCTAAGTTCCTCTGAAAGTAAATAAGGTAGATACCTCCATGTGGAGATTTTCATATAATGGTGCTTTTGATAGCAAAATGACATGGAATCACTTTATTACAGTCCAACTCATACAAGAGAATTCCCTAATGGTTTTGGCAAGATAGAATTCCAACAAAAATATCACTTTTCTTGTGGAGATTTTACCATAATTTGCTACCCTATAGATGAGGCTATAAAGACCAAGGGTTTCAGACTAGCTTCAAGGCGTTTTGTGTAAGAAAAAACAAGGATGCTTTGTGACATTGTTTATTGGAATGCATATAAGGACACATGGCAATAGGTATTGTGTTACACCAACATCACATTTATTGTGAGAGAAGCAAATTTAAAACAATTACTAAACTGGTGGTCTAGAAAAGTAAAAAGTAATTATTATTTTTTCTCTATAATATTTGGCTTTATATTATGGCATTCTTAGAAATGGAGACTAGATATGAGGCAATAAGGTGAAGGTCCAAAATAGACAACTTTAAGGAGAATATAGGTTTTGCGATTTACTTAGCATGAAAAAGCAAACCATGCACTCCAAAAGAATTTTTAAGGAGTTCTCAATTACAAGGACATCTTAATATTGAACTTCATCAAATGCATAAGACTCTAAAACTAGTGAATTTGGATCCACCTATATGTGAGAAATTAAAACTTAATTGTGACACGTCATTAAACAACAATATTGGAGCAAATTGTGGAGGTTTGGTGTGTGATCAATGTGGAAATCTGAAATTTGAAATTGACATTTAGCCATCCTTCATAAGCAAAATGATGAGGTGAAGGTATTAGCAAACAGGTATATGGTGAAATGGGACAAAATTGGGTTGGTCGTGACTTCTTTATTTCTGGACCTTATTTCGAAGGAAGTGAGCTAATTCAAAGAAATCAATACCTTTGGTGTTGAGCTATGCTATTTTTAAGGAAAATTCCTTCGTTTAGTCCCTTAAACAGTCAAATTTATTATTTTTAGTAATTTTTAGATTACTTATAACTTTTTATAGACACCTTTGTTTTGAGTTTCATTTATAGAGTTGTATTTTTTAAGCATTTCTATTTTTGGAAAATTTTTATGTTCTATTTTTGACAACTTTGTGCCTGCTATTATTTGTATACCTTAGGGCATTAAACAAGAGATTATTGAATATTATCGAATGTTGAGCCGTCTTTACTCTATTTTCTCCCAAATTCTTAAATTCATATAATTGTCGAATTTGGATACCAAATATCTAGGAATTCATAGAATCAATTAATATTTGAAGATCTCACACCAGACATTCACAGAATCAATGGTTTGTGATAATAATCTTATTTTTAATTTCATGTGTTACACTGCGTCACAAAAGCTATTGAAATTATCAAATCAGAAGAAATCAAAGTCTTCATTATGCTTGGAATTGAGACATCAAAAAGTGGACATTGAAGTTGATTATATGTTGGCAGTTTATTAGATTAAAGGGAAAACGAAAGTAAAATGGAAAATATTTTACATCATCTAGAGAATTTAGATGTTAATAAGCAAGGTGGAAGCGTCTATTGCAAATATCTTTAAGGAAGCCAATAAGGTTACTGATTACTTGGCAAACAAATCTAGAGCATTGAGATGCAATTTTTTTGTTTTGAATTTTTTGGATCTAGATAGCTATTTTAAGGGACTATTTCTTTTAGACCAAAAGAGAACTCTATTTGTTTGATCTTTATGTAATATTTTTAAGTGGAATAAAAATATTAATTTTCTTAGGAAAAACAAAAAAACAAAATTCATGCATGCATAGGTAAAATAAAAAAGTGGCTATTAAAAGAGCCTAAAGTGCTAAATTTGCTTTTCTTTTGCCAAACCAATGCCTATTGATAATATATTTCGAAGAATGCTCTTAAATAATGCATTTTTTTTTAATTTACAAAATAGCATACCTAAAAAAATTATTCAAAAAATAGATTATGAAAGCACGAATCGGATCTGCACCTACAGTAATTTGTACCGAAGGCACAAACACACCAATTGCTTGAAGGCACAGGTACAATCCACACCTTCAGTGCTAATTTTTGTTTTTTATCATTGAAAAAAAAAATATGAAAAATCATTATTTTCACATTCTTTTGTGCTTCATCTTGTAATATACGAAAAAAAAAAAGAAAAAAATTGTGCTAATGCGATTTGCTTTTGCAACTTTGAAAGGTCTTAACTTTTCACTCGTGTGAAGTTATAGAACCCATAATATATGAAAAAAGACTTGTTTGAGTCTACTATAACTGGGATCAAACTACATTGTCATTTGTTATTTCATAAGGATAAAATTGCTATGTTTTCATAGCCTACTAGTTACTAGATTAATTAAAAGAGAGAGAGAGAGAGAGCAAGAGAGAAAATAGGTGCTTGTGACCAATCCATCGTTAGCCACTTTAAGGCTAAACCATCAATGTTTGAGTTATAATCTACCTCTATAGGTAAGTAGCTAGTAAAATTCAGTAGGTTATTTTGCAGTGGTCTAACCACCTTAAGACTAGCCTCTTATTAACCTTAGGGTAACCAATGATCATAGAAGAGAGAAGCTAGCTACCCTTAGAGTTTGTCTCTTTTTAATGTTCTTTTATCTTTATTTTTATCATTTAATTTGATTAAAATATATTTAATCACTATGAGTTGTAAGTTAAGTTAGTTGACTAGCTAAGTTATTATACATTTCAAATTTTATTATATGGACAATTGCAAATATATTTTCAAAACCATTAATCAGGTGTAAGTAAATTCTTTAATCTTTTAAAGTATAACCTTACCACTATTGACTTTTGAAAAATACAAAAATTAAACCCCTAAATTGCCACTAAAACCCCTAAAATGATCACTAAAAGTACTATTATAGTGATAAATTTGCGATTTTAGTGATGGTTTAAGTTTATATATTTTTAATGTAATGAAAAGATAAAAGTATATTTTATAAATCTAATGGGTTTATCCATTCCAAACCTATAGTTATGATGTGTTTGCAATTTTCTTTTAGCATATTTATTAGCAATATTTTTATATCATCGATAAAAAGTTATTTGCATGTAGATGATAAGGTAAATGTTCTAGAATTGTTTTAGAATGTATAATGAATGGTTTCCTTCACCGTACTTGTCTATACATGTCCTTAGAAGATCATCTTCTACTAATGTAATACATGAATATTTTATTATTTATTCATTTATATAATAAAGATATGATTATAAAGAGCTAAGGACAAGGATGGAAATTATAAAAGTTAAAAAGACAATTTAGACATTTCATGACGGGGAGTATTTATACTCAAATGACCTAATGTTCCTCCTTTTCACTCCTCACAGTAACATAGCAGACAAAAACACTCTCTGAACAAAACCTAAGACAACAAAAGGAGATAACGTGACCTAATTCCATTTCTAAAGGTAAGGAATCTTGTATGGATTGCAAATTAGGATTTATGGAAATTGTAGTTATGAGCGTCAATTGTTCATGTAGAAAACGAGGTTGGTGAAAGGACGAAAGAGAACGGAGAATCGATGATCCGAGAGAATTCAACTTGTAGGGAATTTAAAGTAAGTAATCTAATCCATGTAATTTATTCATAATTACATGTTTTAGGAACTTAGTTAAGCTTAAGAATAGAAAGGATTAGGTTTAGGAGGAATTGAAGTAAGAGAATGAGGGCTCGTGGAGATCGCCGAGGGTAACACGACCTCCCAACATGGTCGTATTTCGACCGTATTGAAATGAAAGGGTGTATCGAGAGATATACGACCTCCCAACACGGTCGTGTTTCGATCATGTTGAAATAGAAAGGTGTACCGAAAGATACATAACTACCCAACATGGTCGTGTGTTCGACCATGTTAAGTTAAGGGCAACACGGCCTCTCAATACAGTCGTATTTAGACCATGTTGAAAGTAAGTTGTGCACCAAGAGATACAAAACCCCTAACATGATCGTGCTTCAGCCCATGTTAAATAAAGTATAACATGATTATATGTTTGTTTAACTTAGATTTAAACTAATTTCCACATAATCTAGATAACTAGTAAGGTTTTAGAGAAATTAAATGAATAGGATTAAGGAGATTAAGAATGATAATGATCTTAGATTGAATGCTAAGAAGAACATCTTAATGTGTATAGATTTCTAATTAGGTTAAGTCCAAGACCGGGAAGTGCTTAAGGCTAAGATCCAAGGTATATGTACCTTGTGTGTTGTTATGTGTTTGTTTAAGTTAGTACAAGTATTTGAAATTGAATTAAGTATATGATTCGGTTTAAGTACTCAAGTGATATGTTATATGTGCTTAGCTCAGCCTAGGGCCTGTAGTGGCAAACCCCTAAGGAGCACCCCAATGGTCCTTATGTGACGTTGTTCCTAGTGGAGTTGTACTTGCAAATGATCTGAGTTGGATGTTGTTCAAGGGTTTAAGTGTACATGAGTGTGAGGCCCATAGTGATAGTTCCCATCACCAAGTTCCAGTGTTTAAGTGGACATGGGTATAAGGCCCGTAGTGGCGTTCCCATCACCAAGTTTAAGGATTAAGGGATCATAGGTGTGGAGCCCATAGTGGCAGTTCCCATTACCAAAACATGCTCCATTGTGTTAAGTTTGTTAAGGGGGTCATGAGAACCCTATTGTTTGCTTGTGGACTAAAATTATATTATGAAATGATTGTCTGTGTTTAAGTTCTACATGATGCATGTGATACTCGTTTATGTTTGGCATGTGTATGTGTTTGTGTTATACGTATTGGGTATTAGCTCACCCTTCAGGGGACCATTTTTAGATGCAGGTGTTGAGGGAGATGAGAACCCAGAAGATAACTTGGGTTTAGGCAAACTACAAAGAGAGGAAGACGAAGAGTACTATTATTATTATGATGATTAAGTTTTAGGAAAAATTTTGATGCTTAACTGTAATAGATAATATCTATTGAGGATGTTATTTTGGTGTTTAAAGACTTCTGCTACATTAGACGTTTGATATGGTTTATGTTAATATTTGAAACTTTGGAGATATATGAAATGCTTTTATTATAGATGTTATAGGTTAAAAAGTATTGGATTTGTTTCAGAGCCTTAACATGTTCTTGTAAGATAAGGATACATGGTGGGCAATAGTGCGGCTCGAGTTTTGGGGCATTATAACTAAAGTCCATGTCCCTTTTTACACCCCTAAAGAATAACCACTCTTCATATGTTCAGCTATAATTATTATTGTATGTGCTATAATGGTGCCAAAATGAAATATTACATAGAATAAAAGAAAAGCACTCTCTCTTTATTTGAGGCTTGAGCAACTCCAACCCAATAACCATCCAATTTATAGACACCAACTCGTAAACATGTACAATGGGCATTTCCCCAAGTGTGCACACAGATATTAGCAAATGACGGATCCGTGACACGTGCGTTAATAGTAACAATTTAAAAAGAATGCAACAATACTTTGTTTTACCTATTGATCTCTTGAATTATAATAAATATGTAATAATATTTTCTATCCCACTTACTTAAAAAAAATGGCATAGTAATAACTATAATAAATCTGCTTTATTAGTTTATTTTTGAATTTATTCTCAAATAAAATAATTAAACTGGACTATTAATAAACTTACTTTATTAGTTTTTCTCAATATATATATATACCAATTAATCGATGATAAAAAATGGTCTTTAATCTTTTACGAAGATAAAAGGGTGAAAGTTGTTATGTTGAAAATTGAATGAATGACTCAATTTAGAAACTATTAATGTATAATAATAAAAATTAGCTAAAAGTTAAAAAGGTAATTAATGTTTTAGCCTAAAAAAATGAGCCATTTTGGAAAAGAAATGCTATGGGGGGAAATTACTTTAATAACCTTTCAACCGCTTTGTAAGATAAAGATATATGTATAATGCAAAGGAAAAATAATGAAATATTATGATAAAATTTGAGTTTTGAGAGAGTGAAATTCAAAACTTGGTGTTTTAATTTAACAATACAGATATGTGCTCTTTTTTTGTCAATGAACAATTAACCTATTGAAACCTAAAATCTCTTTTATTATAAATGGTTAGGTAAGTTTTGAAAAAGTATTGAAGATTATGAGATAAATTCAAATTTAAATATTCTACAATTTGCTCTAACAAAATAAGACACAAAAAGTTCAATATCTCTATATACTTTATAACTATCCTCAAACCTAATCTCTTAAGCTATATTAAGATATAAGTTTTAGAATTAAATATACCCACCTTCTGAAAATTTTTAATTAATAAATTCAAAATAACTAAATATAATAATTTTAACTTAATACATTCTCAATATCGAAAGCCTATTTACCCATTGAAAAAAGAAATGACAGTGTCTGTTTCTATGTTTGAAGTTTGTTTATTGCTTTTTATTAAATATTCTTACACTGATAAAAACTTGGGAAACTGCTGTAAATGCAAAATAGGATGCAGACAAAGCTCATATGCTACCTATTCTGCTCACTTTAAGTTCTATGGCCTCTACAAATGAAGTACATTATAATGATTATTAGCCATCGATCACTCTAATGGTGAACTTCTCCTCCTACATACACATGTGTAACACTAGTAATTGCTGGGCGAGTTCGAGGGTTAGCCCACAAAGCCCGCAAAAAATTGCGGAGCAAGCCAAAAAATTTAACCCGCTCAAGCTGCGGGCCATTTTAGCCAACACCCACGTAGCCTGTGGGGCGGGGCAAGTAAGTTCACGTGGGTGCAGGTTGGCCCGTTGACCCACAAAAAAAAATTGTTGTGTGACAACGTGAGTGTGACAACTGACGACTGACGAGACAACACCGACGCCGACCGACGATTGACGAGACAGCAGCCCGCAGCAGCTGAAGACTCTGACAAAGAGAGGAAGAGCAGGCACACGCATACGGCACAGCAGACAGACACTCACACTCCTAACTCCACACTCGGACTCGAACATACACAGTAGACAGACACTTACACTCCACATTGGGATGGACTCGGACTAAATCTGACACTCGCCATTCGCCTTCGAGTTTTCCACTTCCACTCCCCGTCCTCTTCCACTTCAGTTTCCGTCTTCCTCTCCTCTTCCACTTCAATTTCCATCTTCCTCTCCTCTTCCACTCTTCCTTCTCTAGTTGTCCTCAGCCCTCACGGAGTCACTATTCGAGATTTCCAGTCCACTGACCGTCGACCGCCTGTTCCATTTCCTTCGTGCCACTATCCTCGTTAAACATTAATTAAGATAAAGCAATAGATTTTGTCCTTTTACTTTTATTGCAGAGTAAGGTGTAGTGTGGCCATGTGGGGTAACGTCGATGGCTTGGAGAGTGTAGACGTATGGTGTGGTGCGACACGGTGTGCTTGTGGCCATGTGGGGTGGGGGTGACACCAGTGGCTTGGAGAATGGAAAGTGTGGTGTTAGGTGTGGTGTGATGTAGCCGTGTAGGGTGTGGGGTGTGATGTGGGTGTGGCCGTATAAGGTGGGGGTAACGCCGGTGGCTTGGAGAATGGAGAGTATGGTGTTAGCTGTGGTGTGGTGTGGCCATGTAGGGTAATGGCGGTTCAATGGAGAGTGTGGTGTGGTGCGGTGCGGTGTGGCCATGTAGGGTCGGGGTGACACCTGTGGCGGTAGCTTAGAGAATGGAGAGTGTGGTGTGGTGTGGCCGTGTGGGGTAACGGCGGTCCAATGGGGAGTGTGGTGTAGTGCAATGTGGTGTAGCTGTGTGGGTTGGGGGTGACACCAGTGGCTTGGAGAGTGTAGTGTAGCCACCGGCTGTGGCTTAGAGTGTGACCATTTGGCCACCGGCCGTGGCTTGGATGGTGTGGGGTATGGTGTGGCCATGTGGTCGCCGGTTGTGGCTTAGATAACGCCGATGCGGTGGCCGGTGGAGTGACTATATTTATATTTTATAAATAAGTGTACTACTACTAATAACATTTTCTATATTTACATAATGGATCCTCTAAGTGATGAGACTGCAATGGAACCTATTAATGTAGATGATGCATCTGAAGTCTGTGGGCATAACGATAATCTACAACCAGGATCTTCTCAATATGAAGAACATGTAGGTAAGAAGGCTCGAGTAGGTAGCTCTTCTTCTCAGGTATAGGAAATATTTACAAAAATTGGTATTGGGAAAAATGGTAAAAATAGGGCCAAGTGTAAAGCATGTGGGAAGGAATATGTTATTGGAACACATTTACATGGAACTTCATCTTTACGTCGACATAGAGAAAAGTGTCATTTGAGTCCAATTCCTAGATATAATGATGTTGGTGATATGATAATTGATCATACTGGCAAGTTAAGATCAAGAAAACCAGATCCTAAATTTGTTCGTGAGGTAATGACTATAGCTATTATTGAACATGAGCTGCCATTCTCATTTGTTGAATATAAGAGGATCACACAATTCATAAAGCTATATAATCCTAATTATAAGCCAATTAGTAGAAAAACTGCTACATCAGATGTTTGAAATTTATATTTGACTCAAAAGAAGAATTTGAAACAAATTTTGCAAAAAAAATCCAGGGAAAGTATGTTTGACTTCTAATGTATGGACTGCTTCCACTACTGAGAGATATATTTGTTTAATTAGACATTATGTGGATGACAATTGGAAATTAAATAATAAAATTCTTACTTTTTGCAAAATGCCCCCTCCTCACTCAAGGTTTGAGTTATTGAAAAAAATATTTGAATTTTTTAAAGATTGGGGCATAAATAGGAAGATATTCTCCCTTACATTGGATAATGCATCTGCAAATCATTGTATGCAAGATTTTCTAAAAGAGCAATTAAACTTACAACATAGTTTGTTATGTGGTGGTGAGTTTTTTCATAATAGATATTGTGCTCATATTCTTCATTTGATTATTAAAGAAGGATTGACTGTAAGTAGTGAAACATCGCATAAAGTAAGAGAAAGTGTCAAGTATATGAAGGGCTCTAAGAGTATAATAAAACACTTTTTGGAGTGTGTTGAACAAGTTGGCAACATTGATACGAATCTTGATTTGCGCTTGGATGTAACTACTAGATGGAATTCCACTTATCTTATGCTTCATAGCGCACTCAAGTATCGATGTGCTTTTTCTTGCTTTCAATTGAATGATCGTCATTATAAATATTGTCCAACCATTGATGAGTGGGAAAGAGCAGAAAAGATATGCAAGTTTCTGAGCCCGTTTCATAATATCACCAATTTGATGTTAGGGTCATCATATCCAACATCAAACCACTATTTTTTGCAAGTATGGAGGATTGAATGTTTACTGAGTGAAAATTTAAGTAGTGATGATCATGTCATAAGGGAGATGCCTATTAGAATGAAACAAAAGTTCGATAAGTATTGGAGTGATTATAATGTTATCCTTGCACTTGGAGCAATCTTTGATACTCGAATGAAGTTTGATTTTTTGAACTTCTATTTTAATAAACTTGATCCCCTCACTTGTGAAGAGAAGTTGGCTCACATAAAGAGCAAGTTATATAAACTCTATGATGAATATGAGAAGAGCAAAACAGATCACATATCTAGAATTAGAAGCCATCAGGTTAGATTATCTTCTCAGGGACAAGACACATTTGGAGGTAACAACAGTAAAGGAGCAACAACACTTAGAGCTGAGAAGGGCTTGGAGATTGATTTTGCTATATTGGTGGTAAGTTTAATAGTTTTTTTTATTTCTCAATTATATTTTTTTCGTAATATATATCAATATTTAATTAATTTTTTCCTTAATAATGTAGAAATTTCGATACCGTCAAGTAGAAGTACAAAGTTGTGGTAAATCTTCTTTGAATATTTATCTAGATGAGCCAATAATGGATATGGATTTCTACTCAGAATTGGATGTGTTATAACATTAGAAGAGTCAAAGCCAGAAATATCCTGATTTATCTATCACGGCCTCCGATATGCTTAACATTCCAATTACTAATGTAGCGTCAGAGTCAGCTTTCAGTATTGACACTCGTGTACTTAATAAGTATCGTAGTTCTATGCTTCCAGTCAATGTAGAAGCTTTAATTTGTATACGAAATTAGTTATAAGGATTTGCATGTGAAGGTAATTTATTTTTGTTATGTTGGTAATATTTTCTTTTAACGTATTATTTCAAGCATTTATTATCTAATTTAATTTTATGTGTAATGTCGTAAATTGTATATCAAAATGAAGACAATGGGAGTGGGGGTGGGAGTGAGACTACTTCATCAAAGGGAGACTCCAATTTGGTTTTTAATGATGATGATAGTGATGACTGATATGATGATTAATTTATATATGTGATTTTATCTCCTTCATTATTATTTTTGTTTTCCTATATAATTAGTGAAAAGTACTTTATGATAATTACTATAATTGCTTGATTATCGTTTTAGGTTGTTTTCTTTTCTATCGTATGAGAATAAGATTTAAGAGTAAGTGCGTATAAATTAAAGTTGTATAAAGAAAGTGAATGGAAAAATTGAGCAATTGCAATTTCCAAATTTGCAATTTATCTAGTTTATTTAGATGTGGAAATTGAGAACACTAATTTAAACAATTTTCAACAGTTTTTTTCCTAACATATGTAATATAAATTATACTTGCAAAGGAAAAAAAAAAGGTTTATCTAAAAAAAACAAAAAAATTTATCTAGCATGTCCTACTCCTACATAACACACTCTAAATCTCTAAAAATAAAATAAAATTGCGAGTTATCGTGGGCTAGCTCGCATTAGCGCGTGGAGCGGGGTGGACCGATTTTGGTAACTCGTAAGTCTTGCGAGCCACTATAGGCCAGCCCGCAACAACCCTCAAGACGGTGCGAGTCAGGACGGGCCGACCCATTTGGCCCACATTCCCAACTCTACATGTGCGTTCCACAAAAAGACTGCAATGATGAGGGGCCTTTTTCCCTCAACGGCATCGTCAACCATATTTATATTTACGAACCAGATCCAAGATTAATCACCGAGAAATTAAGAAAACAATCATTTCCACGTACTTCAAAGATAACCCCGACCTACGCCGTGGTTTGCAATCTACCAAGAATAAAACCAGAAAGTTCACAGATAGTTCGAACTACTAAACAACAAGATAAAAATATGAAGAAACTTTAATATTTTTATTTGATTGCTTTTAAAAGGATTTTATTAATGGATGTCTTAGAATATTTCTGAAAAAAAAATCTGATTACATTACACATTTTATAAAAAAACAAGTACATGAATAAAAATAAAAATTCTTTTATTTAACAATTTAATAAGTGTATTTTGAATGCTTATTAATATTTTCTTTTTAAAAAATATATAATCAATAATAACAAAAATAAAATTTTCTTTTTCTATAGTTATAGAGATTACTTATGAGTTATTTATTGGGTCGTATATATACTATCTATATACGAGTGATAAATATTAATAAAGTTTAAATATATTATAGGAATAATCATAATTTTAAAAAATTATTATTTATATTTATATATATTTCAATATAATCAAATTTTATTAATATTTATCTATTATATATATATATATATATATTCAAATTCTATTGAAGTGTGTACTTCACCCTAAATCCTTTTTCCAATCACGAAGTTCATACTTCATAACATGTGCAAGGACAATGGACACAAGTATTAATGTCCTTATCATGTGTCATTCTCTTTAATCATTGGAAATGATCCGGTAAATATAAACGTTTTTTCTTAAGAAGTGCATACGGACAAACATGCATAGTAAGGTGGGGGCTACAAGTATTAATTTGTGCTGGGCTGTTTGTGCACATGAATTGTCGATCCTGTCTACCTTTGTACGTCCCTTCAAGACAACAAAGAAAAGGGAGAAGTTACAAGTGAGATTCCACTCTCAACTTTCCATCCATAGATCTCACTCTTCACTTTCCAATGAATGATGATTGATGGAAACAAATTTAGTTCCGAGAACATCTTCAACCAACCATTGAATTTCCCCCCAAAAAAATAAAAATAAAAATAATAAAAAACTTGGAAGTTAGGTGTAGTTAATTTTAGATTCTAAGCAGATGAAAACTTCATAATACATGATTTTTTTAAGAAAAAAAAAGAATATATTAATAAATGATTCAGTTATATCGGTTGAAATGTCCATTAAAAAATGTTTTTTCACATATACATATACTTAATTTTTTGTAACAATATACGCCATTTTATTTGTTGAAGCACCACCGATTGCAATAATACGATGCACAAAATCACCAACAATAAAGTTAAACGGTCAAAAGAAAAAAAAAATGCAATACCATTAAAATCTCAAATTACATAGTTCAACTAAAATATAAAGATCCAATGATCCTCAACAGCTACTAAAATAAAACTAAGAATGAAATAGAATCACTGCTAAATTAATTATCAAATCACTCAAGAATGTCCAGTGAGTCAATCTACCTCCGGTCATAACTATAATAACTAGCCCTCTAAATCATCAATACCTAAAATATATTCCAACAGAATAAGTCACGAAATTTAGTACATAATAATTATGCAAACGCTAGAATTGCAACACTTGTACATTACTAAATGCAATAAACAATTAATAAACTCAATAGACATCGTTAAGTTTTATACAATCATTATAATGCAAATAATTGAAATTTGAAACTCTCAAATTCCACTTTCACACACAATTGAGCCATAACTCAATTTCAACTCTACTCCACCTTACTTTACTCGATAATTTTGGCTCATAAACCCTCAATATAATTTCTCAACTCTCAACTAGATAATATGCAAAGGTTAAACCCATCACCATTTACCTCAATATACTAATCATCCCATACTAAACTTATCTCTTGTTAAAACATTAGTGATTAAATTAATTACAATGATTCGACCAGTGTCCTGTTCCACTAGTTAACACTTTGTTGTAATATCATTCACTCTCTCTAATCATCTCGCTCATGAACCATTCATATTGACAACCTACTAATCATGATAGGGAATTTAAGCACCTAAACTACTCACTTCATCCATGACGTATATGTCTATGGCTACCACATTCATGCCCACATGGCCACACAACACAACACAATATTTAATTCAACCAAATATTTATTAATTGAGTTTCACTACCTTACTACATGCAACCAACCAAAAAAATTGCCACTTACTTGTTTTCCAACTCAACCACTCAACAACAACTTGAAATTGCTCAGCAACTATAATTCAATATACAAAGATCAAATTTAACTCTATTCAATGCTTACAAATCAAATCTAAAATTAGGTTTCTCACTTACACTTTTGATCAAAGCCTATTAGACACATCTATTACCACCAAACAACTCATAATAGGGCTAAAGTAAAACAATAGGGTAGTCCAAGACTTAAAAAACCAATTGACCATTAGACTAGGAAGAGGACGATCAATCACTAAAAGGAGTTGGTTGACCACGAGTTGATTGGCTACATAGACCATTTGACTGCCTACTTGAGTCCAATTAACCATGGCCTCTTTTAGAGGCTAGGTTGACTCCTTTTTATGGTCAAACAAATTTAATCTTCTATGGTTTTTCACCTATAGTTTCATCTTAAGTCAATCATATGTGAGTTTTTAGGGTTTTGTAACACTTATACCTTTATTAAAACCAACTTTTATGCAACAAAACATGTGTTTAATAAAAGATTACAACTTGTTCATAGATTCACATTAGGTTTTAATCTAAACCCCTAATTTGATTAACTTCTATAGTTTTAAACTTAGGATTTAAGAAAAAAGAGAAGAGAGGTTTAGATTCTTGAGAGAATGAATATCAATGAGAAAAAAGAAAAAGAAAAAAAAAAAAAAACAAACCTCGATACATTTGCTAGAAACTTTTCCTAGGATTTAAAAGGATCTAGTTTTTATCGATAGAAGAGAGATTGAAAAGAAAAAAAAAAACACAACCATAGAGATCGCCCTCCCCCGAAAGCTCAAAATTAATAATTATTTAAAGTTAATTAAAAAGGAGAAAAAATGAATTGTATGCATAATTTAAAAACTTTTTATTAATATGATATTAAATATGATTAAGTGGTTAAGTGTTACAAACTTAAAAGTTTGTGGTCATGGGTTGAAATCCCATAGAAAGCTTTCTTTTTTCTTTTTCCAAGTTGTATTTATTTTTTTTTTTTTAATAACATTTTCTTCTATCCTTTTTTAACTTTTTATTCATGATAATGAATAACATTAAATTTCATTCATCACAAAACTATAATTAACTAAAGAAATTTTCTTGAATTACTATTTGCTTATCTAGCAATTTTTTTATATAAATAATTCTAACTAAAAGATAAAGGAACTATTACCTAGATTCCGAACATCTCTTACTCACCATTAACAACAAAACCTATTGTGAGATAATACCTAGGGTTTCTTTAGTGTTATTGCCTAAAAAATGAGACTAAGGGAACCATATGTTTACATTAGGTTCCACAATTATCCCTAGGGACAAAAGCGAGATAATTATTATTACATCCTTATTTTTAGGATAAATTTAGAGGTATTGCACTAGAAATGAGCCTCAATCAAGTAGCAACAATTGTTAGTTGATTCAAGGGGGGGCGCAAAAATATGAGACTAGGGAAGGGAGGGCGACAAACTTATCATTTTAAATCGAAATTAAAATTACTTATTTGCATATACAATACTTCTTAATACTTAATAAGAATTGATATCAATGGAAATGTAACATAAAATATTTAAATAAGAAATCATAAGTAAAAATAAAAGGTCAACATGATATAAATATAAATACTCTTTGATTTTTTTTTTTTAGCAATAGCTCTACAAAATTATATCATAGCAATGTTATAGAAATTATTAATTTCATATGATTAATTAGGTAATTAGTCATTCAAGAATTCATATTTATTTTCATAATATCAACTATAAGAAGATTACATCAAGTAATATGATTGTTATTATTTACTAATATTTTATATAATAAGGTTGAAATATTTATAGTATTAATGTAATTATTATTTGTGATATACCACTAATAATTAAATAGCAACTTAAGACAATTTAGTTAGTTTACTATAATTTTATAATGAATGGAATTTAATAATATTAGTTATTGTGGAAAAAAATGGGGAAAAAGGTAAAAAAAATTATTAAAGCAATAAATACAACTTAAAAAAAAAACTATCATAAGAATTGAACTCAAAACCTTTAGTATATAAAACTTTATATTTACCACTAAACTATACAATAAACTTTATTAATAATTACTCTTAAAAAGGTACATACCATATATATAAATTCTTATTTTTTAAAAAATTATAATTAATTTTTTCCGAACTTAGGGAAAAATGTCTATCCCTAATTGATTACCTACTATTATCAACGGTCTCTAAGCTACTATGCTGAACTCAAACAGCCATATTTTAATTTCGTTAGGTTTTACAATCTCTAAGCCATCGCTTTGCCATGGCATTCATGTCTTACTTAACATATTACACTACCAAGGTATTCTGAGTTCACTACAATCTATTGCACTCCATTTTAGTGTTTTGACTTAGAATATGAGCCACATTTTAGTAATTAACCTTAAAAATCATATTCTTTTTATATGCTACAAGAAGCATTTATGGAAAACTTAGTAATGCAATCCTAAAAATTGTTACACTCCGTTTAATTCAAAAATTTTGATAAGCGAAGGAATAGCTGGCATAGGTTATAACTTTGTATTTGAGTATTTGGAATAACCCATTTGGCTAGTAATCTTAGTTTGTTTGGTTTATCACGGCTCTCAACCTTTTGGATATGAAGGCCGTCTACGACTTTATGAAGATATTAAAGTGAGAGAATGTTTACCTTTGCCAATCCCTCTGCAACTTAGCTTGATGAGAAGTTTTTTCCAAGCATATACAGTTATTTTACATCTATTGACCTAATATAAATCCCCTACCTTCATAAACTAACACTATTTAAATCAAACACTAAAATGCACTAAAGTAATTTACTAAGCTACTTGTACGCTGAGGTAAGAACCTACAGTCTTGTTGCTACGGATGCTGTGTTTCTCATTTTCCTTTGTATAATCCGAAATTATTAATTCTCTTGCTTTTTTATATCTCTTGTTTTTAAAAATTAATTTCATCATCTTAAGTATATCAAAAGAAAAGAATTCCTTTACTCCATCAACCAAAAGAAAAAAAAAAAAAAAAGAGGAGAATGCTTTTGTGGATGATAGTACAAGCGCGAATCCTCTTCCTTTTGCTGTATAACATACAATTGGAATAAAAATTTTCTAGTTTCTATGCTTGATGGCTGACGTAGCAATTTAGCATGAACAATCAAGATCAATCAACAATTGATCCAAGAAATAAAAGAAACTAATAAAATATTTCTCAAAAACGTCTCAAAGTTCTAATATTGTAATAAGATATAATAAGATACAACTAAAAACAAAAAGAATACTATAAAATTCCTAAAACATAGATCAACACGATTTTCAGTACTGGCGTGTAGAAGCCCGTGTATCAATATGTGGAATTTTCCTTCATAATGCACCTTCGACACGCCCACCAGCATGGACATGTTTGAAAACATGCCAACCAACACATCCATCAACACAGGCATGCTTAGGCCCGTGTTGCCCGCATTGATCTTTATCTTGCATTTTTTACATCATTCTCTCCCATCTGAGAAGAACTTAACCTCGAGTTCTCTTTTGGATACCAAGGAATACCATCTAGATAAAATGGGAATATATCCACCACATTTAACGTCTTTGAAATGCCCATACTATTAGGCAATCTAACTACATAGGTATTGTCATTAATCTACTGCAAATTCTAGTATAGACCATACATCTTGGGTTGCAGCTTGATGTACTTCCCCACTGGAAACCTTTCCCTTCATAGGAACACCATCACTCAATCACCCACTGACAACAAGCTTGTCCTGCTATGTTTATCTACTACTATTTTGTCCTTGGCATTTGTTTTCTTTATCTTCCCTAGAACTTGTTTCACACTCGACGCATGTATAATTTTCGATTCTATTATAATATCCTCCATCTCCTTTTTCAACTGATTAATTGTAAGGAATGAACACCCCTCCACCTTAGAAAGTTTAATACCACTTGTTAATTTCAAAGCCGAGACAATAAATTTCACCCCATCCTTTTCTAACCTATAGACATTCTCCCTACCCCTATGTTGGGTGTTGAAATCGTACTGCCAAGGCCTACCAAATAATAAGTGACAGGCATCCATATCTACTATATCACAATACACCTCATCCTAGTATTTACCAATGGGAAAAGGTAGTTTATAGTGCTCTCTAACCTTAACCTTCTCTACTAACTTGATCCACGCAATGGTACATGGGTTAGGATGTTTTTCTATTAGTAACTGCATCTTTTGTACAACCTTCCTACCTATGATACTCTCACAACTACTGCTATCTACTATTAATTCGAGGATCCTTCCATCAATCGTACATCTGGTATAGAACAATTGATGCCACTAAGCCTTATCCTCCTACTTTAGTGCCAACATTAACTTCCTGATTACAAAGGCCTACTCATTATACTCATTTGCATCCTCGTAATATGCATTACCCCCATCAAGTTCACAACAAATTCCATCCTCTTCATCCCTTTCTACTAAGTTAACCCCTCTTTTGTTAGGACACTCACTAAACCAATGGCTAGGTTGATTGCAATGGTAGTACTTCCCCAATATAGGCTTCGCATAAGGGTTGTTCTACCTTTGTTTGTCCTTCATCTCCACTGGCTTCTTATTTGTAGCTCTCTCCTCTTTCTTGTCAATAACTCTTCCTTGTGTCTCCAAGGTAGTCATATTCTTCTCAACCACAGATTTAATAGAACTTTCAGCCTCAAATCTACTACTACCACCATTAAACCTACTATTCTTCTCCTGCAACATCCACTCAACCCTAAGAGCCATATTTTTAGCCTTATTCAAAGTACGCAAAACATGTACCTTGATTTTGTCCTAAATCTACAATTTCAAACTATCTAGGTATCTAGCCACCTATTGACCCTCACTTTCCCTCAATTCATTCCTCTTTACTAGCCACATGAATTCTATGGCATACTCATAAATGGTCTTCTGCCCTTGACGACACTACTTATATTGTTGAAAAAGGATCTACTCATAATCAAGAGGTGGGAAATCCCATTGAAGCAATTGCTCCATTCTATACCATGTTCTCACTAATTGTTTACCCTCATGGTACCTCTTACTTTAGAGCCTCTCCCATCAGGCTAAAGCACCGCTTTTTTTGTTTACATGATACTAATTTCACCTTCTTTCCCTTAGAAATTTCCATATATTCAAAGAATCTATTTATTTTAGTAATCCAATCAATACAATCTTCAATATTTAAATTACCTTTAAAGCTAGGAATGTTAACCTTCAGCTTGAAGTCTCTGCTATCCCTAAAGTAGAACCCACAATCGTTTCTCCTATATCTACCATCATCACCACCTCTCCTACATGGCCATTCTTCCCCAAACAACACCTAGTCTTCCTCCTAATCATCCTTATACATTTGTAACCCATGATTTACAGCTATAGGTCTGACAACAGGATCACCACGCACATGCTCTGTCCTAAGTCGCATCCCACCACTATTCTTGTCTCCGTTAGCATCGAATCCCATTGCATCAAAATGCTCAATTAGGTCATCAAAGAATTGTTCTAAATGCTAGAATCGTCGATCCATGTTATTCAACACTACCCTTTGACCTTACACCTGAGTTCACAGGACTTTCACATCCCGAGCAACATTCGAAACGTGACCACCTATTAAATTGCCATTTCCTAACATCATGGTAAGAATTTCTCACTCTGATACCAACTGATGTAGCGAGTTAGCATGAACAATCAAAGATCAATTGATGATTGATCCAAAAAATCAAAGAAACCAATAAAGTCTTTCTCAAAAATGTCTCGAAATTATAATATTGTGATAAGATATAATAAGGTATAACTAAAAAAAAAAATATATTATAAAAATTCTAAAATATGAATCAGCATGATCTTTAACATAGACATATAGAAGCTCGTGTATCAATCTATAGAATTTTCTTTCATAGCGCACCTTCAACACATTCACCAATATTGGTGTGTTTGAGCCCATACCAACTAGTACGCCCATCAACACGGCATGCTTGGGCCTGCGTTGCCCGTGATCTTTATCTTGCACGTTCTGCATCAATGGCCCACCTTCTCTCATCTTATCCCGCAGCAATCCGAATGTAGTGGTTCGTTGACGTTCTGGGAAGATTAGACAGATGAGACAACAGTACGAGGCCACCGCGTGAAAGATTTATTGGAGACAGGGAAGACTACAAAGGCAGGCAGTGCAATGTCTCGTCTTAATAATATGCTCGGGTCCCACCTAGTCGCCAGGGGCGACAAGGTCATTACTTAATGAACGCCGTTGATATGACGTGAATGGTTTCGATGAAGATACGACGACGAATGCTTCACCGACGTAGTAAAACGGCTATATGTCCTTGGACTAAACATTGCTTTTTAAGATTAATGTGATTGGGGAGGAAAGGGTGTGAAAGTCTAATATTATTATTATTTTATTATTTTATATGGCAACATTCTATTTGTAGGTAGTATAATATAGCTAATATAAATAGTCATGAAACAGATTAACTATATACAATTTTCAATAATAGAATCCAGTTGTTTTGTGCTCGATTTCTTTTTCTTCCAAGTTGCTGTTACTTCGTAAGGCACATTCAATAGGTGTGCTCTATTTCTTCTTCCTTCCATGTTACTGTTACTTCAACTAGCACATACAACACCCAATACACCTTTCTGTTGCGTGCATCCATGTTGATGCAAGGTAGTGCATTCTATAGATAATTCACTAGAATTCGTTGGGTGCATTCTTGTTAAAGTAGAACAACATAATCTACAGTGGAAGTCTGCAGATGAATTCTTAGTACAATAAATGTCACATGATATCAGAGCATGTAGTAAAGATTCACTCTTGAGATAAAAAATCATGAATTTTGCAAGAATTTTGAATTTTGCAATTGGAGACTCATCGATTGCGAATCCGATGTTTCTTTTGAGTTCGAATATTTTTTGGATAGGAATTTGGTTTTCAATGGAAACAACTATTTGGGATGGAGTAGGTCCATAAAAATGGGTGGCCCAAGGAAATTAAAACTTAGATTCATAGATGGTACAATCTTGAAACTAGCAGAGTCATCATTAGAGTTTGTCAAATTGTCAAGAGACAAAATTTCATAAGTTACCATTTGCTAGAAGTTCATATATATCTAGTTTTGCTTTTAAGATCTTACATATAGATATTTGGGGTCCTTATAGTGTTATTTCAATCTCAAGAGCTAGATACTACTTGATAATCATTGATGATTTCACTAAATCAATTTAGACTTTCTTACTTCATCATAAAAGTAAAAAACATTTGATTATTAAAAAATTCTTTTCATTCATTTCAAATCATTTTCATATAGTTCCTAAATTTGTTAGGACTAATATTGAATCAGAATTTTTATCTAATTCATGTCAATCTATTTTCCAAAATTTAGGAATTGTTCATCAAAGAACTACTACATACACACCACAACAAAATGGTTGGATTAAAAGAAAGCATGGACATTTGTTAGATACTGCGTGAGCTCTTAGGATTCATGCTCACTTACCAAAAGAATTTTGGGATGAATGTATCCTTATGGCTACATACTTAATAAATAAAATGCTAATAAAAGGTTTAAATTGGAAAACACCACAAGATTTGGAAAGACACCATCTTATGATCATTTAAGAATTATGGGATGTTTATGTTATATAGCAAATCATCCTCATCCTAGTGATAAGTTTGAATCTAAAGGATTTAAATGTGTATTTTTAGGATATGCACAAGGACAAAAAGGTTATAGAGTTTACAGTTTAACTCATAAGAAAATAATTGTATCACGTGATATTATTTTCTTTAAAGAAGAATTTCCTTTCAAAGAAGATATAGCATCAGTTTTTAACAAAATGGAATCATCTGTCAAAAATCCTAATCTATTCGAGACTTCATATGCTAATAATTAGATCAGACCTGATTCCACTAATGTATAACTTGATAGCTTAATTCCTTCACTTTATCAATCTGTATCTCCTCATTCTTCTCATTTTGAAATCAGTTCTCATTCTGATAATAATCATCTTGATTTAAAAAGGTCATCTAGAAAAAAGAAAACTCCATCATGGTTGAAGGACTTTGTATATTTAGCTCAAAATACTACTGCTAATAGTCCTTTTTACATGGACCTAAAAACCAAATCAAATTCTTCATATCCCCTTTTTGATATTAAAGATTTATTACATATCTAACTAAATATGTAGCATCTCTAGCTAATGTATTACTTTGTTAAGAACCACGAAATTATTCAGAAGCATCTATGCATAAAGAATGGCAAAATGCAATGCACAATGAACTTGTTGCAGTAGAAAGTAATGACACTTGGGAATTAACTTCTTTACCAAAAGGAAAGAAACCAATAGGATGGAAGCGGGTTTATAAAATAAAATACAAACTAGATGGTACAATAGAAAGGTATAAAGCTTGACTTCTTGCTAAAGGATTTACACAAGTAGAAGGCAAAGACTATCATGATACATTTTCACATGTGGCAAAGCTAGGAATTGTATGCATCTTAATTGTTGTTGGTGCATATAATTAGGATTTACATCAAATAGATGTGAATAACGCCTTTTTACATGGTTTTCTTGACGAGGACAGATATGTGCTACCTCCAAAAGGATATAATAAAGCTCTTCCTAGTTAAGTCTGTTATTTGAAGAAATCACTTTATGGGCTTAAATAAGCATCTCATCAATGGAACTTAGAAATTTCTAAGTTTCTAGTTTCTCTTGGATTCTATGAGTCAAATCATGATTATTTGTTGTTTACATATCAAGATTAAAATGGAAGCGTGTTTATTTTGCTTTATGTTGATGATATGTTGATCACTTGATCTAATGAAAGATTCATATCTCAAATCAAACAATGACTTCATGAAGCCTTCACTATTAAAGATTTAGAAGCTGCTCAGTTTTTCCTTAGTTTAGAATTATGTCAAACAAATCAAGGAATTCTTCTGAATTAGTACAAGTTTATTTTGGATGTTCTACAAGATGTAGGCTTATTCGGAGAAAAGTCAATTTCATTTCCATTGCCACATGGTTTAAATCTTGACAAAATTATGAGGGATTTTCTTTTTTATCCTTCATTCTCAGAAGATTAATTAGACGTTTATTGTACATTACAATCACTCATCCAGATATAACTTTTACAGTTCACAAGTTAAGTCAATTTATGTCTCATCCTAGACAGCTACATCTTCAAGCATTGTTTCATCTACTTAAATATCTCAAAGGTTCTGCTACATTGGGAGTTTTTTTTATCCTACTAATAACATGTTGCAACTGCATGGTTATTCCAATTTAGATTGGGGCTCCAACAACAAAGATAGAAAGTCCATTTCAGGTTATTATGTAATGTTAAGTAATGCTCTAGTCTCTTGGAAAAAAGAAAAAAGAAAAAGAAGAATAAGAAGCAACCTACAATTTCTACATCAACTACTAAAGTTGAATATAGAAGTTTAGCAGCTACAACTAAGAAACTTCTTTGGATATCTTTTATACTTAGAGATCTACAGATTCCCATTTCCTTTTTGGTTAGACTTGCATGTGACAAAAAATCTTCTTTAATGATTGCAAAAAATCATTATTTGCATGGGAGAACAAAGCATCTAGATATGGATATACATTTTATGCACAATCGCATTAATTCTGGCTTTCTTAGCACATCATATGTTTCTTCCCAACTTCAACTTGCTGATATTCTTACTAAGTCCACATCTGCTCCACATCTTCAACAATTGTGTCTCAATTTGGGTCTCTAGGATACTCTAACATACAGGGGGGTATGAAAGTCTAATGTTATTATTATTTTATTATTCCACATGGCAACATTTGATTGGTAGATAGCATAATATAGCTAATATAAATGGTCATGTAATAAATTAACTATATGCAATTTTCAATAATAGAAAACAGTTATTTTGAGCTTTGTTTCTTTTTCTTCCAAGTTACTATTACTTTGTCTGGCTCATACAACATGTGTGCTCGTTTCTTCTTCCTTCAGTGTTACTGTTACTTCAGTTGGCACATACAAAACCTAATACTCCTTTCTATTACATGCATCCATGTTGATGTGGGATAGTGCATTCTGTAGATAATTCACTAGACTTCATTGCGTGCATTCTTGTTAAAGCAAAACAACATAATCTGCAATGGAAATCTGTAGATGAGTTCTTAGTACAATAAACGTCACAAGAAGGGGGGAGGAGGAGAAGGTGAATTTGTAGATAAATTACTTCTATTTTTTTATTTTATCTTATTTTTATGTGTTTAACTATTTTCATCTTTAAAATTGAATATTTATACTTGTCATATTTAAATTAGACTAATATAACCACTTTAGTTTTGATTTTACAATCTTTGTATTATTATTGGGGGGGGGTTGGCTGTGGGGGTGTGGTAGAAGTTAAAAAACATATTTTTTTTTTAATATTTAGGATCAAAGAACTCAAGTGTAAAGATAAATGGACTAAATATATATAAAGCACATACAATGGGATATATTTATAATTGACCCTAATAAATATTACTTTTTGATATATTTCCACTAGATGGAAACCATATATGTAATGTGTATGTTTAAAAATATAAGATCTTGAAAGGAACAATTGGTCATCATCTTTCTTATCTTGCCCACTTTCAACCCAAGACTTACCCTTTATTATGATTGCAATGGGGCATGTGACCTTAGTAGTCAATGCTCAACCTATAGTGATTTTACTAAGGCATGTCAAGGAGATGCCAATTCTAGCCATTCTTGGAGAAAAAATGATTCATTTCCTTCTAAAATCTCTTTGTATGTTGTGCAAAAATCATGATTTCAAACATTATTTTTGTATATTATGACTAGGAAAAATTACAACGTTCAAGGTTAAGTTCAAATAAGTGATCAAATTTTCAATTGATTAAAATAAAAGATCAACATTATATGATAAATGATCAAATTTTCAAGTAGTTAAAATAATATATTAACATTATGATAAGTGGCTTAAATAAATTTTTAAAACCCTAATTTCATTTCACAACTTTTCTCATTTTAATTATTTATTTAAATTACTTAATATAATATTGATCATCTATTTTAACCATTTGAAAATTCAATTATCCATTTAAGCTTGACTTTAAATATTGATTTTCTCACATGTTATTTTTTCCATTCTAACTAACACATTATTTGTATTGTTTTTACACTTACAAATAAGGTGATATCATAAGGGTGGAGATTATTCATTCAATTACCCAATTACTAAGCCTTTTTTATTTTTTTTTAATAGTAATATGCATTGTGTAATAAATTATATGATCATATAGAACATAATTACAGCATGGGCACAATAAAGATAATTGCTATAATCATATTCATTTACACAATATTCATAAGTAATTTCTTACTGTTAAAAGTAACGAAAAATTGCAATACATAAAATTACGAACTGGACTAGCATATGGTTCCAACACGACCCCCCCACATCACCACACCACCCCCCCCCCCAAAAAAAAAAAAAAAAAAAACCATTTTTTCGACTGGAAATGGTTGCTTTTAAGTGGTACAAACTTATCAACCATGTGTATTCAGTTGATTGGTCTCCTTTTATTGACTGCAAATGATTGACGAGACAAGAAAAATACATTTAAAAAAGAAATTAAAAAAAAAAATGAACAAAGAGGCTTTTTATCCGCACGTTTATGCATTTTGTGGAAGGAACATTGTGCACGTTGATGAAGAAGCTTACTGCCAGACCGATACGTGGCCACGGAGTAATGAAAGTACGACTATATCAAATATATAGTTGTCATAAATTTTAAAAATATATATATATAAATAATAATAATAATAAGCTTGATTTACAATAATAAAAAATAATACATAATAAAGATAATAATAAAAAATAATACATGATAAAGACAAAAAAAATAAAAAAGAAAAAAATAAAGAAAAATGATGAAAAAATTAATAAAAAAAAATAATAAAAATTGTAAGCATTTTCAATAAAAATAAGAAAATATGATACTCTAAATTAAGTTCAGGAACCTCGAAATCAATAAAAAATAACCAAAATTGTTAACTCATATATAATTTACGTGTAATAATAAACTAAGAATTGGGCTGGCTCAGCAGGTACGAGTGGTTGCCTGGTGTGCACATGGAGGGGTTAAGTCACGTGTTTGAATCCTATCCAAGGAACTTTGTGCCATTTTCTTTTCTTTTTTTTTGGCCTCGGATTACCACATGTCGGCTTCTGATTGGTCGAACTCGATCACGTGCTTGGCAGGTGATCATCTTCAACCTTTAGTCGACAACTGCAACAAGAAGATAACGATGAATCCAGTCGTTCCAAGCTCAATTTTTAGCATAAAGCCACCGTTATTCAACTAATAGATTGACAACTATCATTAAAAACAAATATTAACTTTCTTTAACCATTTATTCGCATGGTTTAATAACTCTACTTAGCCTAATGAATTTTTTTAAAGTCTAGAAATAATTTAATCTTGAGCTAAAGTACTATACCTCTACAAACTTTATTTGTCCTAACTATCACCTTTTTAAAATTTCACAAATTCCCCTCAGTTGTGATTATTATATCTCCAAACACTTGTTATTTATTCCTATCCAACTTATGTCTACAACTTTTCAAACTCTAAATCATTTCTCTTTTGATATCTCCAAATAATCTCCAAAGATATTCCTAATTTAGTTGTCTAACTTGTATCTACATGGTTTCCATTTTCTTTCTACAATGTTGTTCGCTATTTCTAAGTAACCTTTAGATTTCACCTTTTAATGTCTAAAATGATCATGACCTTAAGATAGATACTTCCAATCCTAACTTCTCTACTACTATACCTCATTCCAATAAGAAATTACTACTATTAACATTATTAAGGGTTGGATAGTAACACACACTTTCAGGGAACAAGCATTAAGCAACATCTACAAGTAATGCACACATGTTTTCCTTATTTTAGTTATTGATTGTTGTTATAAACTATAGTGGTTTAGATTTTATTTCTTTTAACTTTTCATCATTATATCTATTGTCGTTTTTATTTGTATATATATTTGTTGTCTTTAACCTTTTAAGATTTGACTTGATTATTGCTTTAGTTAAGTAGATTTCTTCTATGTTTATGATTATAAAGGTGAGTAGTTTCCTTTTGCTAGTATTATTGTGTTAGGTACTAAGGATTTGAGATGTTTGGTTTTAGCACAACTCAACTAGGATTGATCTATTATTCATGGTCTATAACTATCGGTCAATTTTTAGTATTCATTAGTCTTTTGCCATCCTTTTTATTACATGCCAAGTATTTTATTTAACTTATTAGGAATACCAATAGGGGTATGGTAGGCAAACCTCAACCTTCCCTTGACCTAGACTTGATAGGGATGCCTAAAAACTCAACTCTACGAAACTGACTCATAACCCGACTTAACATGACACAACACGAAAAGACATGAAACTAACAAAAACATGACTTCTTAATGTAGAGGAAGGAAGAGACAGTCATCGATTCACCATTTCATCTTATTCATTTGCTAACATGTCAACTTGATCATCTTTTATCCTTTACTATTTTGTGAGGTCATATCATCCTCTTAGATTGCTTTTTTATCATTATCGTGTCACTACTCACCTTTAGGGTCTAGTGAGATAGCTTGGTTTTTTTGGGAAGTATTTGATCCTTTTCATCACTATTCATTTACTATATTTGTCATTTCGCATTTATGTTGCCATCCTTTGGGAGGGTGGTTAAGATAGACTTGCTTCGCTTTCAGATATTTGACTACATTTTGTTATTTTGTATCTGAGTCGTCGTTCAATTGTGATTGAAATCATATTTTCTACTTCCTTTTTGAAATATCCTTTAGGTGTTTAATTATAGTCATAGCGCTTGTTATTATCATACAAGGTTGTTATTTTGGTAAGGTAGTGACACCGTCTATATGGCAAAGTTAATCAAGACAGTCATTTATTAGCTTATGATGTATTCAAATCTTTATGAATGCATCGGATGTTTTGATCAACTTAAAAGTGCCATAGCTAATTGTCGATCGATTTTAACATTATTGTTTCTTTTTCATCTTATGTTATTGATGTTACGTTCCATATAAGGTTTAGGGGAAATTTCAATATATGCTTATACATTATTAGAGACTTAATGTTACCGTGATCATGTATCAATATACTTTGCCTAATTCTTCACTATTCCTCTCACTCATATCTTGTCTACATTCTATCTATTCATTCCAATTCTATGAGAGTAAGTCTTATTTCCTTATTCTAGTCATTTTTAGAACTTCTTGTGGGATATCGTGTTCCAATATCCCTAGGAGAGGGCCTAATCATATTTCTTTTTATTTAATGTTGTGATTCACGAATCTTACTTGTAATTAATATATTAAGAACAACATTATTTTAATCATGTGTAGGTTAGGGGGTTTTCTACGCAAAATATTACCCTTTAACATAGTTGTTAAAATCACGATTTTTTCCATATGATTCTACAAGTTTACGATTTTATGAGACATTTTTTATTTAACTTGGGTATAAAACCATTTCCATAAAATCATAGAATCACAAGTCTACACATAAAATCAGTAAAATCTTACGTTTTTAACTGAGTTTACCGATTCTACATATTTTCGTTAAATAAGCTAAAAATTTAAAAATACAACTTAACTTTCACAAAATATGAATATTATTAGTTCTTTAAAAGAATTAGAATTATAATGTAAGATAATGTTAATAGTAATACCGATAATGATGTTGGTATTGATGATGAAGATAACAACGATGGTGATGATAGTAAAGAGAGAGTTGGTGATAATTTTGACTTTTGATAATGATTGTAAACACTCCATTTTTGCCATAGGAGTCAATAATTTTCAATAATAATCAATTTTCAATTTTTCCAAATTTTTCCATTTTTTTCCTAATTTAGCATAAAATAATAAAAATGTTCAAAAAATAAAAATAAATAGGAAAACACTTCAATTTTGAAAAATGATTTCGGAAATAGTAATAATGAATAATAAACAATTTTTACTAATTTTTTAAATTTCAAAAAAATACAAAAAAATAGAAAAATCGCATTGCATATATGTAATTTGCGAAATAAATAAAATCGCGAAAGTAGGCTAGCTCAGCTGGTCCGGACCATGGGCTAAGGCGCGGTGCGGGGTGCTCGGTCAGACGTTCGAATCGCGGGGGAAGCAGTTTCCGCGTTTTGCAATTTTTCGACTTATCCAGGACACGTGGCAGCATCTGATTGGCTGGAAGAAATGCACGCGCCGGGCGTGTGATCGTCTCCTACCTCGAGCCCGAGATCGCCGACGAGGAAAAAATTCGTATTTCGGCCGTTTTGATTCGATTTTTTTGCACAAATCCAACAGATCTTCAACAAAGATAAGATAAACATTATCTAATTAAAATCAAATCGCAACAAATCGTTGGATGGGCACGAATCGGAGTTGGTTTTTCAACCAAAAATTCGATCAGCTTCAATCGGAGGAAATCCGAGCTTATCCAGCTCGTTTTCAAGCGCCTATAAATAGAGGAGGAGATGAGGAAGCAAGGGAACATATCAGAATTGCGAGAGAGAGAGAAAAGAGTGTAGATCGGAGGAAACCCAAAGTTGCGACCGCTGATCGGAGTTGAGCCACCACAAGGAGACGTTCTGGGAGTAAACCGCCACCACCATCGGATTCAGCACCCTCAAGAAGCTAGGATTCGACACTTCACCCGCCACAAAGGACCGCCGGAACGCCGTGAACGAGCCAACCCCACCGCCGTGTCCGACCGATCCGACCCGACCCGATTCGACCCGACCGCGACACGCGACGACCCGGATCCAGGTAAGTCGGATTTTCCGGATTTTTTTATTTTATTTATTTATTCCGAATTAATTAAGTAATTTATTATTTATTATTTAGTTATTTAGTTATTTATTTATGTGTTATTTTTAACAAATAGGAAAATGTAGAAATTAGATTTTTCTAGAATTTAATGATGAAGAAAAAAATAAAAAAATAATAATAAATAGATAAATAAAATTAAAAAAAACAATAATAATAATAATAATAAATAATAAAAAATTAGGAAAATAAATCATAAAATTTTAGATGTCAAATAGGATAGACAATGAACAAAATTCCCAAAAAATCGCAAAAATCACAAAAATTCCCAAAAATCACGAAAATTAACAAAATTCCCAAAAAAATCACAAAAATCACAAAAACTCCCAAAAATCACGAAAATCAACAAAAATTCCCAAAAACCACAAAAATCCCCAAAAATTCTCAGAAATCACAAAAATAAAAAAAAATCATAAAAGTCATAAAAAATCATAAAAAGATAAATAAATAAGTTTTAGCACTTAGAAAAATCATTTTCATCAAATAAATCAAAATTGATGTTTTCCCTACAAAAATCATTTTCAAAATGAAATCAAGCTTAGGCTTAGAGGTTTTTTAGGAAAAATCCCAAAAATGGTAAGAACATAAATCGAAAGAAATTTCAAAATTAAAATTCACCAATGCACTAAAGATTTTCAGAAAAGCGAACTACGGCTTGTTTGATCCTGAGTAGCAGGTACGTAGGCACCCATTCGGGTCAACCCATAAAATAAATGAAAAATCCTTTTTTCTGAAATAAATTCAAAGACATAACAAAAATTAACAGAAACACAATGAAACACATTTCTAAAGATGAACAATTTTAGGAGATTAGGTGGTAACCGTACAGGTTTTAATAGGTTAGCCTCCGGACTTAGAAACTCTGGTTTTCCCTTTTTTCTTCTCATAAAAACGAGAAGAGGAAATAACGACGACTAGTAGTCCAAATTAAGACTAATCCGCTCCTTTAGTCTTAATTCACTTTTTCCCAACAACAGTTGGGTGGCGACTCCAAAAATCAAACGAAATTCCTAACCCAAGTCGAGGATCTAAATTAGATGAGCATAGGGTTTAGTTTAGATCGGATTAGGAATGGGAATTCAAAAATTAGACTCGACAGGATGGCGACTCCACTAGGGAGAAATACCAGCAGGCTAGCCACTTGAATCTCTCCAAGCTATTCTCTTTAAGGAAAATGTGTTTCAATCATTACTTTGTTACTAACTTTGCAGGATTTAGTTAGATTTTGGGAGTTTTGCATGCATACATATGTTTGTGTGAGTAGATGCGGTCGAACCCGGACCGTCCTAGAAACCTAAGACGAGGAGCCATTGCGTAGGTTTCGGGCGAAGTGAGTTGATTCACCGTTCAGGACCGATTAGGCTACCCCACCCTATGCTTCGATATGGCCTGAGATCCATTTCTTCGAGAATGTGGGAGGCCATAAAGCTCGGGAACCAGTTAGAACCAACCTACTTGCATACATAACATCGTACGAGGGGTTGACAATTGGATGACAATGTAATGGTTTGTTATTTTGTCCTTGAATTCAGGACTATTTCCCTGTAACACTTTCATAGTTCTGTTTGTAACTAGGCTGTTTCCTATTGTAATAGATGGCTAGCAGTGCAGTCAACCGCCTCCTCCGCAAAGAGATTCGGGTGTACAGACCTTTGGACCCAAAGTTGGTACTGGGCCATTGGTTTACTTTGTACAACCCGGAAGGAACAAGGCCTTAGAAGCACAATTAGAGAAATGCCAAGCTAAAGTCAAAGAATTAGAAGCTGTCATCAATGAGAAGTTTGAGCCTCCACAACAGAAGACCAAAAGAGCTGGGAAATAGAGCATTATTTGTAATCTTTCATTTTTATTGAACTCCAGAATTATTAATAAAAGTAAAGTTTTAATGATACATTGTCAATCAGTCGTCAACCCTTTTATCTTTTAGCATCCGCGTGACACATGCATATCATTCTTGCATTCATCATACTAAAAAAGAAAAAAGCACGCCAGGTATCAAAATAGCTCCCAAGCAACCGAACCCTTCCAGAAGCCCGATACATACCCGCTTAAAGATCAAAATGGTAAACAGCAGCAACTGCAACAACACTAGCGTTGACTATGTTCTTACGGCCGCGGAAGAAGCACAAGTGAGGAGTGTTAAAGGCAGAATAAAGGGGAAGCTGATTGACACCCAGATGTGCATCCCACCTCTCCAACAATCTTTCCGAAGGGCAAATACCATTCAAGAGCTTCGAATAAACAAAGAGGACAACAACAAAGGGGAATCAATCTCCCGCATGTCCAACCAACATCCAGCTCTGAACAACTGGTTTTGTTGTCCTATCAATAGCGCTAGGTTAGCTCAAGAGTAGAAAAAAATCATTGAACAAATTTTATTAAGACTATTTATCGAATTCCATTACAGTTTGTTTCTTTTTATATATGATTTCATTTTTTATGTCACTCAGATCTCCCACCATCGAACATCAGGGATATTTCGCGCAAGTAGAACGTAAAAACGCTGATATCATTTCCAACGTTGCTGGGTCAGTTGTTGAAGACGATATCTTAGACCACGAAATAATACAAGAAAATTGGCTAAAACATGAACAAAGCGGAATCTCGATCGACGAACCTGTGGAGACAGTAAATCTAGGCAGCATGGAAAACCCTAAGAACCTCAAAATCGGGACCAGTTTGAGTGCCGAGCAAAAACGTGAGATAACCGAGCTATTAATCGAATATGCAAATGTGTTTGCCTGGTCATATGGTGACATGCCAGGGCTAGACCAGTCGATAGTAGTTCACAGGCTTCCCACAAGGGAAGATGTCAAACCTAAAAAACAAAAACTAAGAAGATTTAGGCCCGACATCTTGCTAAAAATCAAAGAAGAAGTCAAGAAACTACTGAAAGTAGGGTTCATCGAAGTATCTGACTACCCAGAATGGGTGGCAAATGTAGTCCCCGTTATAAAAAAGAACGGAAAAGTGCGTGTATGCGTGGACTTTCGGGACTTAAACCAAGCCACGCCAAAGGATAACTTCCCCCTACCTCATATTGATGTTCTAGTGGATAACACCGCGGGAAACCATCTCTTCTCATTCATGGACGGTTTCTCAGGATACAATCAAATAAAAATGGCCGATGAAGACAAGACCAAGACAACCTTCATCACAACATGGGGAACTTTCTGTTACAAAGTCATGCCCTTCGGTCTGAAAAACGCCGGGGCCACGTATCAGAGAGCCATGGTCGCCATACTTCACGACATGATGCATCGAGAGGTTGAAGTATATGTCAACGACATGATAGCCAAATCCAAAGAAGGAGAAAGCCATATAAAATCCCGAGGAAATTGTTCAAACGACTGAGGAAGTTCCAGCTTAAGTTAAACCCGGAAAAATGTACTTTCGGGGTTACAACGGGGAAATTGTTAGGGTTCGTCATCAGCCAGGAGGGCATTAAGATTGACCCTGACAAGGTAAAGTCCATATTAGAGTTACCTTCCCCACGTTCCGTTAAAGAAGTAAGAAGCTTGCTGAGGAGATTAAATTATATAGCTCGGTTTATCTCACAACTCACCGACAAATGCCGGCCGCTATTCCGTCTGTTGAAGAAGAACGCCGCAATAGAATGGGACGACGAATGTGAAGAAGCGTTCAGGACAATCAAAGACTATCTTATAAAACCCCCGGTCTTGATAGTCCCGAAACAAGGAACACCCTTATTCTTATACCTCACCATACTCCCCAATCCATGGGATATGTGTTGGGGCAGAAAGATGAAGAGGGAAGAGAACGTCCCATATATTATTTGAGCAAGAAGTTCACAGATGGGGAACAAAGGTACTCAGAGGTGGAGAAGACGTGTTGTGCGTTAATTTGGGTCATGCATCGACTAAGGCAATACACCCTTTACTATCATGTTGAGCTGTTGACAAGATATGATCCCTTGAAATACTTGGCAGAGAAGCCAGCATTGATGGGTAGAATCTCTAAATGGCAGATGCTTCTATCCGAGTTTGACATCACGTATGTAAATCAAAACTCGATAAAGGGACAAGCCTTAGCCGATCAGTTGGCCGAACACCCTGTCGAGACAGATACCCAAGAAATACAAGTCCGATTTCCAGATGAGAACATATTAACAGTAGAAGATATGCCGGTAGAAAACTCTGGGAGAGAGCAGAATGGTGGGTGGAAACTGTTTTTTGACGGGGCTGCCAACGTATTCGGTTGTGGGGGTTGGGGCAGTATTGATATCCCCAGACGCACTCAATTCCCGGCAGCGACAAGACTTACATTTTCCTATACCAATAATATCGCGGAATATGAAGCATGTATTCTTGGCCTCAAGATGGCCTGCCAAATGGGAATCCGCGAATTAGAGGTGTACGGAGACTCGTCGCTCATCATACTACAAACAAGAGGGGAATACAAAACTAAAGACCCCAAACCGGTACCGTACCATCAACACTTGACAGAGCTGATTGAGGAGTTTAAGGCAATCACCTTCACGTACATCCCGAGAATTCAGAATCAGTTCGCAGATGCCCTAGCCACACTAGCATCCGTGATTCAAATAACAGGAGGAGCCGAAGTACAACCGATGAAAATAGACGTCGAAAGTCGGCCCGCTTATTGTTTGACAATTGAAAAGATACAAGATGATAAGCCCTGGTATCACGACATCAAGACCTTCCTCCAAGAAGGTAAATACCCTGAAATGGCTAGCAAGAATGACCAAAGAACGCTCAGAAGGTTGGCAAGTCATTTCTTATTAAGTGGGTCTATACTCTACAAGAGATCATATGATACCACCCTGTTGAGATGTGTGGACAAAAATGAAGCATGCGAACTCATGAAGGAAATACATGAAGGGGTATGTGGACCTCATATGAACGGCTACATGTTGGCCCGAAAAATCATGAGATTATGGTATTACTGGTTAACCATGGAGTCGGATTGCATAAAGTATGTTAAGCACTGCCATCTGTGCCAAGTATACGCAAACCGGATCAATGCTCCACCCAACGAGCTACATTTGTTATCAGCTCCGTGGCCTTTCTCCATGTGGGGAATCGACATAATCGGCCCAATCACTCCAACGGCATCCAATGGCCACAGATTTATACTGGTAGCGATTGATTACTTCACCAAATGGGTAGAAGCATCATCATATACCAATGTCATGAAAAGGGGTAATAGTTCGCTTCTTAAAAAGGGACATAATAGCCCGATATGGAGTTCCTGAGTCGATCATCACCGACAATGGTACCAATCTCAACAATAAATCGATGACAGGTTTATGTCAACAATTCCACATAAACCACAGAAATTCAACCCCTACCGACCTCAAATGAACGGGGCAGTAGAAGCAGCTAACAAAAATATCAAGAAGATCATCGAGAAAATGACAACAACTTACAAAGATTGGCACGAAATGTTACCATTTGCTCTCATGGCTTATAGGACTTCAATAAGAACATCTACGGGAGCTACCCCTTACTCATTGGTATATGGTACAGAAGCAGTGCTACCAGTGGAAGTCGAGATACCATCATTCAGAATCTTGTCAGAAACTCAGTTAACAGAATCGGATTGGGTAAAGAAAAGGCTTGATCAGCTGAATCTGATTGATGAAAGAAGACTTACCGCGCTATGTCATGGTCAGTGTTACCAACAGAGGATAGCCTGAGCATTCAACAAGAAGATGAGACCTCGATACTTCAAAGAGGGCGATCTAGTACTAAGAAAAGTTCTCCCGAACGCCTAAGACTCCAGAGGAAAGTTCACTCCAAATTATGAAGGCCCGTATGTGGTGAAAAAGGTTCTGTCAGGTGGTGCTCTAATATTAACTCAGATGGATGGTCCAGAATTGAGAGACCCCGTCAACACAAATGCTGTAAAGATGTACTATCCTTAGGCAAGGGAATTGAAATTTTGCCAATATTTATGAAAGCCAATATTCGATACAAAGTTCGTTGAGTCGAGTTTTTACTTTTCTACAAGCAAAGCTAATATCCCTGAATGGTCAACAATCCCAATCAATTCTCATCACAATAAATACACCTAAACACATTACCTACCACTTTGTCAATGAAAGATAAACATTAAAATGATAATAAATCTTAATGTAATTTGTGATATAATTTTGTCTACTCCTAAGCATTAAAACTGAGCGCATTATTAGGATAACATTACCGTCGAAAGAGCTTTGTGCATAAAGAAAAGAGGCACATCAAGATTTTCAATCCAGTGTCAAGATAAGAAGAAAAGAAGCAGGAGCAAACCAACACGAAGGTTCAGTTGTTTGGTTGCTATCCGAGATAAACTGGCAAGCATATTAAAATAGGTAACTATCATCACATCATGAAAGGCATCACATCATCTAGCTTAGTAAGAAGCATGTTCAAAAGTACCAGATGAGTCAACTCATAATGAAGCATGTGTCTAGACATTTCCTTTAATAGGGTTAATCAGCCCAATATGGGCACTTTCCCGAAAAAAAAAATCTGTTCTCAAGGTCAGCTCATAAGGGCACCTTTTGAGACAGTTCTATTTTAGGTCAGTCAGCTCTTGGGGCACTTTCCTAAAAGTCAATCCAAGGGTTAGTCAACCCAATATGGGCACTTTCCCGAAAAAAATCCGTTCTCAAGGTCAGCTCATAAGGGCACCCTTTGAGACAGTCCTATCTAAGGTTAGTCAGCCCAAGATGGGCACTTTCCTAAGAATTTATCCAAGGTTAGTCAGCCCAATATGGGCACTTTCCTAAAAATCCGTTCTCAGGGTCAGCTCATAAGGGTACCTTTTGAGACACTACCACAGGTTAGTCAGCCCAAGATGGGCACTTTCCTAAGAATTTTATCAAAGGTTAGTCAGCCCAATATGGGCACTTTCCTAAAAATCCGTTCTCAGGGTCAGCTCATAAGGGCACCTTTTGAGACACTATCACAGGTTAGTCAGCCCAAGATGGGCACTTTCCTAAAATCTATTTTAAGGATAGTCAGCCCAATATGGGCACTTTCCTAGATTCTCCCGATTAGTCAGCTCTTGGGGCACTTTTCGAAAACATCCTTCCCAAACAGTTGCTAG
Source organism: Laguncularia racemosa (assembly GCA_037954665.1). Taxonomy (NCBI): domain Eukaryota; kingdom Viridiplantae; phylum Streptophyta; class Magnoliopsida; order Myrtales; family Combretaceae; genus Laguncularia; species Laguncularia racemosa. The sequence goes on along the minus strand of JBBMOL010000085.1, from coordinate 1,069,158 downwards.
TCTAACGAGACGCTTCTGTCGATAGGTAGCCAGCTCATAAGGGCGCTTCCTAAGTAAATTTTCTTTCCAAGGTTGCAAGTCTGATAAGACGCTTCCTATCATCATTTCTCATACATTCCTACTCGAGGCTTGACATGTGTCCTACCGCCAATTAGTTAGCCCATAAAGCACTTTTTGGAGAGGGAACATTACCTTGAATTGTTAGGAGCATCTTCAACCGTAGGATCATCAGCTCTTGGGGCATTTTCCTACTAAAAACCTAATTTAAGAGGTCAAAAATGGCGTCTTTTGTTTGTCTTTGTAGTTAAGTTTTTCAAACTTTACCACAAAGAGGGGCAGCTGTAAACACCTCATTTTTGCCCTAGGAGTAAATAATTTTCAATAATAATCAATTTTCAATTTTTCCAAAATTTTCCATTTTTTTCCTAATTTAGCATAAAATAATAAAAATGTTCAAAAAATAAAAATAAATAGGAAAACACTTCAATTTTGAAAAATGATTTCGGAAATAGTAATAATGAATAATAAACAATTTTTACTAATTTTTGAAATTTCAAAAAAATACAAAAAAATAGAAAAATCGCATTGCATATATGTAATTTGCGAAATAAATAAAATCGCGAAAGTGGGCTAGCTCAGCTGGTCCGGACCATGGGCTAAGGCGTGGTGCGGGGTGCTCGGTCAGACGTTCGAATCGCGGGGGAAGCAGTTTCCGTGTTTTGCAATTTTTTGACTTATCCAGGACACATGGCAGCATCTGATTGGCTGGAAGAAACGCACGCGTCGGGCGCGTGATCGTCTCCTACCTCGAGCCCGAGATCGCCGGCGAGGAAAAAATTCGTATTTTGGCCGTTTTGATTCGATTTTTTTGCACAAATCCAACAGATCTTCAACAAGATAAGATAAACATTATCTAATTAAAATCAAATCGCAACAAATCGTTGGATGGGCACGAATCGGAGTTAGTTTTTCAACCAAAAATCCGATCAGCTTCAATCGGAGGAAATCCGAGCTTATCCAGCTCGTTTTTAAGTGCCTATAAATAGAGGAGGAGATGAGGAAGCAAGGGAACAGATCAGAATTGCGAGAGAGAGAGAAAAGAGTGTAGATCGGAGGAAACCCAAAGTTGCGACCGCCGATCGGAGTTGAGCCACCGCAAGGAGACGTTCTGGGAGTAAACCGCCACCACCATCGGATTCAGCACCCTCAAGAAGCTAGGATTCGACACTTCACCCGCCGCAAAGGACCGCCGGAACGCCGTGAACGAGCCAACCCCACCGCCGTGTCCGACCGATCCGACCCGACCCGATTCGACCACCGACCGACCCGACCCGACCCGCGCACCGACTCGGATCCAGGTAAGTCGGATTTTCCGGATTTTTTTATTTTATTTATTTATTCCGAATTAATTAAGTAATTTATTATTTATTATTTAGTTATTTAGTTATTTATTTATGTGTTATTTTTAATAAATAGGAAAAATTAGAAATTAGATTTTTCTAGAATTTAATGATGAAGAAAAAAATAAAAAAATAATAATAAATAGATAAATAAAATAAAAAAAACAATAATAATAATAATAATAAATAAATAAAAATTAGGAAAATAAATCATAAATTTTTAGATGTCAAATAGGATAGACAATGAACAAAATTCCCAAAAAATCGCAAAAATCACAAAAATTCCCAAAAATCACGAAAATTAACAAAATTCTCAAAAATCACAAAAATCACAAAACTCCCAAAAATCACGAAAATCAACAAAAATTCCCAAAAACCACAAAAATCCCCAAAAATTCTCAGAAATCACAAAAATAAAAAAAAAATCATAAAAGTCATAAAAAATCATAAAAAGATAAATAAATAAGTTTTAGCACTTAGAAAAATCATTTTCATCAAATAAATCAAAATTGATGTTTTCCCTACAAAAATCATTTTCAAAATGAAATCAAGCTTAGGCTTAGAGGTTTTTTAGGAAAAATCCCAAAAATGGTAAGAACATAAATCGAAAGAAATTTCAAAATTAAAATTCACCAATGCACTAAAGATTTTCAGAAAAGCGAACTACGGCTTGTTTGATCCTGAGTAGCAGGTACGTAGGCACCCATTCGGGTTAACCCATAAAATAAATGAAAAATCCTTTTTTCTGAAATAAATTCAAAGACATAACAAAAATTAACAGAAACACAATGAAACACATTTCTAAAGATGAACAATTTTAGGAGATTAGGTGGTAACCGTACAGGTTTTAATAGGTTAGCCTCCGGACTTAGAAACTCTGGTTTTCCCTTTTTTCTTCTCACAAAAACGAGAAGAGGAAATAACGACGACTAGTAGTCCAAATTAAGACTAATCCGCTCCTTTAGTCTTAATTCACTTTTTCCCAACAATAGTTGGGTGGCGACTCCAAAAATCAAACGAAATTCCTAACCCAAGTCGAGGATCTAGATTAGATGAGCATAGGGTTTAGTTTATATCGGATTAGGAATGGGAATTCAAAAATTAGACTCGACAATGATAAAGGGATTGGTAATTTTTTTTTTAGCAATATATTTTATTATTATAATTTATGTTGTAATTTATTTCAATTGGTATTGTTATTTATATTGTAATTTATATATTAGCTTAACAACTTTTATTAATTTATTTGTACTATAAATATATAATTTTTTATTATAAATTGTAACAAAAATTTATATTAAAATTCTTTATTATATCTCATATTTCGTTTTTTTTTTTACAATTATAGTAAACATATCTATAACTTTTGAAGGCTATTTTACATAAATTATAACAACTTACATTTTTACATTTCAATTCTATATTCCAATCTTATAGATCATCTAGCGATTCTAAATAGAATCGCGAGTTTGACAACCTTGCCCTTTAATTTCCCATTAATAGTGTGAGATCATAAAATATTTGTCCCAATTTTATTTATCCTTTATTACTTAGTCCAATTAAGCATGCATATTAATTTTAATATTAATATTAGTTAAGCTCAATTTCATCATATAACCAAGTAAGACATATACATCAAATTCACAATTAAATGAAACACATTATAATAATCCATAATCAAGTCCCAGTTAATTATCTTGTTTATTTAAGTCCAGTAAAATAAGAAAGAGACAACTCAATTATTGGACCCACAAGATTCCTACTCTCAAACTCACCATCGTAATCATGTCCTAATTTATTTTAGAAACCTATGCTCTGATACATATCTAATTATAAACCATCGCAATGCAATATGTTCCCCACTCCACAACCCCCACCCCCCCCCCCCCCCCCCCAAAAAAAAAAAAAAAACTTATCTCCCTATTTTCCCATGTCACTAATCTAGGTAAGGGGTTTTCACTACAAATTCCTTTCAATCTTATTTTACAAACATTAAGGCATGTGTAAGTTTCAAACTTTCATAGCTTGGTGAATTAAGGAAATTTTGAAAGGTGCATTTAGTTGCAACAACAATTTTGAGAGATTTAAAGAAATTCAAATCAAAGGTAATAGTGTTGCTATGATTGATTCAATTTTTTATAAGGTTGTTTTTTAGTGTATGAACTTGTGGTTGGCATTAGAAATTCACAATAATTATGCCTTCTTCTTGGTGGTGCAAATCCTAAGGGGATTAGGGTTTCTCAAATTGGTTTAGGTAAGGAATTTACATTGATTGATTCAATCCTTTTCATTAATTAAAAGTTCTAATTTTATAATTGATTGCAAGAGAAGGAAAAGTTTGGATCTCACTTCAAGATGGTATGCATGTAGAGCAATTGGGGCTAGAATTATGAATATAATGCAACAAGGTATAGTTATATTTTATGTAAGTTTAATGTGTACATGTTGCAACAACAAATTTGAGAGATTTAAAGAAATTTGAATCAAAGGTAATAGTGTTGCTATGATTGATTCAATTTTTTATAAGGTTGTTTCTGAGTGTATGAATTTATGGTTGGCATTAGAAATTCACAGTAATTATGCCTTCTTCTTGGTGGTGCAAATCCTAAGGGGATTGGGGTTTCTCAAATTGGTTTAGGTAAGGAATTTTCATTGATTAATTAAATCCTTTTTATTAATTTAAAGTTCTAATTTTATAATTGATTGCAAGGGAAGGAAAAGTTTGGATCCCACTTCAAGGTGGTATACATGTAGAGCAATTTGGGCTAGAATTATGAATATGATGCAACAAGGTATGGTTGTATTTTATGTAAGTTTAATGTGTACATGATTAGATAGGGATTGAAATTGATAAATTCATAGAATTAGAGAGATTATTAAGGAGAAAGAACAAGTTCAGTTTTTTTAGATTTAAAGGAGTATGGAAATTTCAAATTAAGGAGTAGTTGATCATGAATTAGTGATTGTATAAATTATACGTTTAGTTGATCTTGTTTTGGGGTTAGAATAGAAAAAAAAATGATGTTGTGAAAGATTATTAAGATTATTTTTTGAATCATAAAAGCGTTATTTTCTTGAAATTAAAGGATCTCGTAATGTGTTCATTAAAAATCAATTTTATAAACCATCAATGATAAGAAGATATTGGATGAAAAGTTAGTTTGTTAAATGTTGGATGAAATAGTAAATGATGTTATGAAAAAAAGGGAGTGTTTTGATTCACTTTAACATGGAATTCCTAGTGGAGAAGTGTGTGTTGTGATCAACGAATTAAATTAAAATTAATTATATATATAAACGTAATTAGTATTTAATTTATAAAATATTTAGATAAAAAATATATTTATTATTAATATTAAGTTATTTTAGATTAATAGTTAGTTATTTAGTAATAAGCCATTTATATTAAAAGATACATATTTTGTAAGTTGATTATAAAAAGGAAAAAAAATTTTAATGTGTAATTCGATGTTAAAAAAAAAAAAAAGTGAATAGTTTAGGATTGATAATAATGTTAGCATTAAATACATATTATATGTAAAAGACAAAGTCAATTACACTTTGGATAAAATTTGAATAAATTTAAACTTTCAAATCAATTTCAACATACATAATTTGACCATTTGAATTTTCCTTAAAATTTATGGTTTACCAATTAATTATAATTAAAAGAGATATAGTATCTATATTTGTATAAACATATATAAGGGAGTAAGTAAATAATAATAGTAGCCATAATAATAAGTAGATGGGCAAATAAATAATGTATGCTAGTACATATATAAGTAACAAATAAAAGACGTAGTAACAATAAATATGTATAAGTAATTATACTAGTTATTTCAAAAAATATAGTAATAGATAAGAATTTATAAGTAAGTAACTAAGTTATGAGATAGCCGGTAATTTACAGTATACAATAGTCAATCTTAGTTTTCAAATTAATACCTTACTATGATTTAGAGTTACGTGACCCTTCCCTTAAATTGAAACCATAAGTGACAATTAATGACTACATAATTAAGTTGAAATCTTAGAATCACTAAGTATAAGTCTTAATATTGTATGTATGTGTATGTATGTTATGTATGTATGTATGTATTAGGAAGTGGTGATATTTGAGATTTGGCAAGTATGGATTTTCAGTATACATGTACGTAGTCATTGTTTGTTGGGTGTGCTTACTAGTGTAGTAAATAAATCGAGCTGATGAAAAGTGAAACCAAATAAATTATATGTTGTTTGTCCTTAGGAAAGGTCCAAAAAGATATGGTTAGATGCTAGTAATTTGGGACACTCCACTTGATGATCGATATGATTATCTAACCATCATGCAGCCTCATATCAATAAGATCCAATTAGTCAGGCGCTAACTTTCATGTCACTAAGTCACTGACCTAAGCGAGGTCATGTAACTAGTTAGCATATAGGGATAAAGATGTAAGTGAATCATACTTATGGAATGAGGACGTACTTGCATGTTGATGGGAATCAAACCTCTGGATCTAGCATTGGGAAGCTTACTTCAACAAATGGAACCAAGATGTTCACATATTGTCTTTATTTATTTTATAATAATTGTTTTTATATTTTAGCAAGTACATTTTGTCAGTTTTAAAGAAGACAACCAAGCACAATAGCAATCGGTTTGTGAATAGGTCACGATCCATAATGAACCGAATTGAACCAAAGGAGAATCGGTCTTATGTTTCCTCCTTGTGACTGTGATTGGAGCTTGAAGTGACCGACTATGTGTACTATTTTTTACTTAGGTTATTTTTCCATAATTGTAGTAGCGTATAAATACTTGTTATGTAGGTTTTGTAAGGGACTTTTGAAACATATTTTTCATACTAAAATTTTCGTGGAAAGCTTGTCCTTTCATGCTCCAACTCTTATCAATTCTTCTAGCATTGTGGCGAGTGGATTTTGATTTTTGTTGTGCGTAATATCAACAATATCAAAATCAATCCTAATTCTAACTAGTGCGTAACATCTAGTAAGGAATTAGCTCTTCTTTTCTATCTATTGTTCACACAAATTAGGGTTCCATTTTTAATTTAGGGTTCATACCCCAATTGATTAGAAATTGGTTCCTTGTTGTGTCATCCTTGACTTATATTGCAATTGCCCTTTGAGCACATCATAATTTTGGTATCAGAGCACGGTTTTGAAAAGGGAATTCGTGATTTTCAATTTGGGGATTTAGGGTTTTTGTTGTTCCATTTCACAATTGATGTTGTATAAAGTGGAATTAAAGGTCTTGTGTTGATTGTGCCGTGTTATCCTTGCTTATTGTGGCTTAAATTGTGGAAATTATATCAAGGTTCATTGCCGTGAGCTCCTTGTGTGGAAGATAGAGAGGCCATTTGAATTCCATAATTGTAAAGGGGTATAGTAATTGCTCATTGATTTGCTTTTATTACAACGTTAACTCGAGTAATTGAGGAAAGTGATTATTGCAACATTGCCGTATGTGGGAACCATGATTGCTTGTGTGTGTTGTGCTCTTGAGGGTGTGTAGTCTTGTGGGAGTGTGTGTGTTTGTTGCCGTGTAGGTGTGGTGTGAGATTGTGTATATACCGTGAGTTGTGTGTTGTTGTTGAGACGTGTTGTTGTGACATGGTGTGTAAGTGTGTGTACCGTGAGGTGTGTTGAGTCTTGGTGGAGTGTGTATTGTGTCTTGAAGTGTGTTAAGCCTTGAAGGTGCATGTGGTACCGTGGGTGTGTTTATACTTGAACCATGGAGGTGTTGGTGTGTGGTTGTGTGGTACCATGAAGGTGTGTTGTTATTGGCATAAAGGTGTGTTATGTTGTTGTGTTGTAAGTGTCGTGAAGGTGTGTTATTGTCGCCGTGTAAGTGTGTGGTGTTGTTTGTTGTGTATTGAACCGTAGAGTGTGTTGTTGTTGTGAAGGAGTGATTGTGAGTATAAAAAAAAAAATTGCAAAATCATGTCAAATGATAGTGTGAATGGTGGAATTGGCAATGAGGCCAATAGTCAAGTTGGAGGAGGTCAAGGTCATCGTGCTGCAGGTAGAAGAACATTAGAAGAACAATTACAGGATCTCACCACTATTGTTGCTACATTAGCAACACGGGTAGATTAAATGACGATGCCATAACCACCAGTGGCAAACCCTCAAACAACCCTACCTCGGGTAGCCCATCAAAATGCTCGCAAGGAAGGAGCTGTTGGAGGCAATAGAGGTTGGAGGATAAAAGGATAGAAGGTGATTATCATGCTCTTGGGGAGGAAAGGGATGATAATTTTGAAAATGAGCCTTACCCTAATAGTGAGTTCAGACTGCCTTAGGACTTAGAATATGTGAAATTGCAAATGCCTTCATTTGTTGGAAGGGGTTCTACAGAAGACTACTTGGATTGGGAGGATAAGGTTGAGGGCCTATTTGAGTGCTATAAGATTGATGATCACACTCGGGTTCATCTTGCAGCTGTAGAATTTACAGGCTATGCCACCTTATGGTGGAAGAATATTGTGGTTAGCAGACGAAGAGATGGTGAGGCTAATATACATACCTAGAAGGAAATGAAACGGGTAATGAGAAAAAGGTTTATACCAGAGCACTATAGGCAAGAGTTGTTTATGCGACTTCAAACCTTGAGGCAGGGAAGCAAAATAGTTGACAATTATGTACAGGAGTTTGAGACACTAATGTCAGATGTGGGTCAATCAAACCTCCTGAGCAAACCCTAGCACAATTTGTGTCAAGGTTAAAGTATGAAATTGCCTACATTGTAGAGCTCCAGAAGTATAACACACTAGATGAGGCCATCCAGCTAGCTCTAAAAGTGGAGAAACAGAGGCAATCTAACCCTTTTCAAGCAACAAGCAATAGATATGGAACTTTTACCAAACCTCATGGGTCAGATAGTTAACAAGGTAAACAAAAGGGAATATGGGAAAATGATAAGACTGTAGACAAAAATACAACTATTACTGATAGGGAGAAGGAAATTTCTAGAAAGGGAAAAGAGGTTGTTGGAGCTGATATCAAACAAACAATGTCAGGGACAATCTGTAGAAAGATGCGTCAAATCAAATGTTTCAAATGCAAGGGTTTTGGACACATGGCTGCTCAATATCCCAACAAAAGGGCGATGAGTGCTATGGAGGGAAACAGTCAGGATGGTCAAGAAGTAGTTAAGCCTACAGATTTGTCAATTGTACTACAAGAGTATTATGATGATCATGATGCTGAAACACATGAAAACAAGGGAAATGATAAATATCTGTCTATTAATGTGTTGCATAGGGTCATGACTATATCTCCAGATGTCGGGGACATATAGAGGGAAAACCTATTCCACACTCCTTATTGGGTTCAAGGTAATTTGTGTGTTCTTTTTATTGATGGTGGCAATTGCACAAATGTAATAGCTGCTACAACAGTAAATAGATTGCAACTAGTCACTAGTCCACATCCTCATCCCTATAAATTACATTGGTTGAATGAATGGAGTAGTTTGCATGTTACTCAGAGGATTAGGTGCCTATTAGCATAAGAGATAGATACCATGATGAAATTGTTTGTGATGTTCTTCCTATGTGCGCCTTTCATATACTACTAAGTAGACCTTGGTCGTTTGACAGGAAGTGTTATATGATGGGTTTAGAAACACTTATGTGTTTCAGAAAGATGGTGCATGGGTTATCTTAACTCCTATGTCTCCAACTGAGGTACACAAAGTCTAAGAACAGCTCAACAAAACTACCAGGTACTCAAGACTTCTAGGCGACAAGCACATGCAAACTAGGGTTTGTAGTCCAGGAAAAGACCCATTAAATTTGAGGTCAAATCTTTCACAGGCCCGAGGATATGATGGGAATCAAACCTTTGGATCCAGCATTGGGAAGCTTACTTGAACAAATGGAACCAAGACGTTCACATATTGTCTTTATTTATTTTATAATAATTGTTTTTACATTTTAACAGGTACATTTTATCGGTTTTACAAGAAGACAACCAAGCACAATAGCAATTGGTTTGTGAATGGGTCACGATCCATAATGAATCGAATTGAACCAAAGGAGAACCGGTCTTGTGTTTCCTCCTTATGACTGTAATTGGAGCTTGAAGTAACCAGCCATGTGTACTATTTTTTACTTAGGTTATTTTTTCATAATTGTAGTAGGGTATAAATACTTGTTATGTAGGTTTTGTAAGGGACTTTTGAAACATATTTTTCAGACTAAAATTGTCGTGGAAAGCTTGTCTTTTCACGCTCCAACTCTTATCAATTCTCCTAAAATTGTGGCAAGTGAATTTTGATTTTTGTTGTGCGTAATATCAACAATATCAAAATCAATCTTAATTCCAATTAGTGCGTAACATTTGGTAAGGAATTAGCTCTTCTTTTCTATCTATTATTCACACAAATCAGGGTTCCATTTTCAATTTAGGGTTCACGCCCCAATTGATTAGAAATTGGTTCCTTGTTGTGTCATCCTTGATTTATATTGCAATTGCCCTTTGAGCACATCACATGTGGACTAGTAAATTGATGGCTACTTGACATTGTCTTGAGGACGACGCAATTTTCATGATCTTGATTTCGAATATATATATTATGTATATATTTATTGTGCCAAAATTAGGAGTTACTATAAACCTAGAGTAGCCTAAGATTGCACTATTTGAACAACTGAAATTAAAGATAATAAACTATTGATTGTCGCATTAGTTTAAGATTGATGTGTGTAAGTTGCATGTGTATATTCATGCGCAAGCTATATATGTATCTTCATGCGCATGTGTTTAGTGACTACATGTTGAGCATTAGCTCACTCCTCTAGGGACTTTATTTTTTTTCAGGTGCAAAAAAAATCTACAATAATAATTATGGCATCGGAATATAGGATCAAGTGCTTCGCTAGTTCATTGATAGGAAAGATTTTACTTAAGATGTAATCGTTTAATTATATATATCTTGATTTCTCTTTTGTATTAAATTTTGAAGGAAAAATGTAAATAAATTTGAAGTTTTAAAATTTTTAGTGTGAGTTTTTTTTTTTATATAGATGTTAAATATTTATAGATTTTAGTTTTTCTGAACCTTAATATACTCTTGCTCTGGAATGAGTATGCAGCAGATTGCTCACGTCTCTTGATTTTGGGGTGCAACAATTTAGTGTAAAAACCATCATAAACCTCAAATGAGATGCGTGGATTTGGGCTCGAAATAAGGGCAGATCGAAGGGGCTAAGCCTTGGAACTGCGATTCGAAAATTTTCATAAAAATGACCCTTAAACTTGGGAAAGTAACAAAGAACACACGTAACTGTAAAGGTCACGGGTTAAAAGTCTTTGTTGTCAACGCTATAATCAATTTATTCCTGGATCCTTCGTATACTTTGATAATTATTGGTTGTAGTATTTTTATGATATAGTATTGAACAAATTTTTTAATTTATGATTTGATTTGCCTATTGTTCTATATTACTAGATAAAATGATGCTTAAGATACTGAACTAAAATTAATATTATATATATAGAAAGAAAAAATATAAAAATTTATTTTAGATTATAAAATTTATTTAATTACTTATTTCAATTCGAGCTTTAACTTACATATTCAAACATATTTATTTACACAAACACACATAACTTTGACATAGAATCGAACTGCTCGCACATAACAAATTTGATTAAGAGGAAATTTTAATTTGAGCTTAAATTCTTTCTAGATAACCAAGTCAACACCAACACACCCCGAAAGCGCCACCACCTAGGAAAAGAATCAAAGAATATGCGTAACTGTAAAGGTTTTTCACCTGCTAAAAGTCTTCTATGTCAACACTACAATCAGTTTATTCCCGGATCCTTCGTATACTTTGATAATTATTGATTGCTATATTTTTATAATATATTATTGAATAAATTTTTTAATTTATGATTTGATTTGCATATTGTCCTATGTTATAACTAGACACACTCTGGAGATACTGGACTAAAATTAATATATATATATATATATAGTATAAAAATTTATTTGACGTTATAAAATTTATTTAATTGGTTGTTTTAATTCGAGCTTTAACTTACATATTTAAACATATTTATTTACGACAAATGCACATAACTTTGATATAGAATCGAATTGCTCCCACATAACAAATTTGATTAAGGGAAAATTTTAATTTGAGCTTAATTTTAGATAACCAATTAAACACCAACAATACATACATACATATATATCACATGTATATTTTAAAAGCTAACTATAATAAAATATTGATATAATTAAGCAGTTAGGTATGTGAAATTGTAAGTAAAAAGATCATGGGTTGAATTTTCATAAATATTATTTTAATTCCAAGTTACATTTATTCTCATGTTTGCTTTAATGGCATTCCTTTTTAAAAAATATTTTTATAGTTATATATTACATTTAATTCAAAAGAAAATAATGGTTAAGTAAATAAATTATTTTGAATTGCTATTTATTTATCAGTAACATATCAAAAATAATAATTCTATTGACAATGATACAAATATTTTGATCTTATTTGCGTGAAATATAAATAACTAATAATAATCATATTACTTGATGTACTTTCTTAAAGTAATATCGTGAGAATGTATTTGGATTATTAAACAACATATTACCTAATCACATATATTAATTTTTGCAGTGTTCCTAGTGATATAATATTGTAGAGTCATAAAAAAAATTAAAGAATACTTATATTTATTTATATATATATATATCATTTTTTTCTCTATTTGTAATTTTCTATTTAATTACATTTTGTGTTATATTTTTATTGATAACAAAACCTAGATAAATTTCATGTATTGATTTTATTTCTTTATAAATTGATGGATAATTTTTAATATTAATATATATGCTACAATAAATATATAAGAAGTTTGTTCTTTTAACTTATTGCAAAGTGTAACGAATTTCTTAATGATTTCCTATTGAGTATCAAAAAGGGTCAAGAGTGCACTAATTTACAAAATATTTCTTGCATGTATAAGATGTATATGAGTAATTATAATACTAACTTCAAACTATCAAGTCTAGCCTTCCCAACCATATCGTCCATACTTATGAAAACGAAAGGAATTCTTATTACTTGCCGAAGGGTTTTACACACTAGCAAAAGAAATCATTGATAGGATTTTAGTGTAAAAACCATCGTAAACCTCAAATGAGATGTGTAGATTTCGACTCCAAATAAGGGCAATTCGAAGGGGGCTAAACCTTGAACTGCGACTCGAAAATTTTCATAGAAATGACCCTTAAACTTAGGAAAAGAAACAAAGAATATAAGTACCTGCAAAGGTTTTTCACTGGCTAAAAGTCTATGTCAACACTACAATCAAGTTATTCCTGGATCCTCGTATACTTTGATAATTATTGATTATTATATTTTTATAATATAGTATTGGACAAATTCTTTAATTTATGATTTGATTTGCATATGGTCTTAAGTTACTAGACAAAATCGGCCTCAAGATACTAAACTAAAATTATATATATAACCTATACTACGTTTCTAAATTATCTATAGACTCTTCTCTCTTTTACTCTATTTATCTAGTACAAAACAAATACATTCCAAAATTTCTATTTAATACTCCACATACCAAATGTGATATAAAAGAATTGTACTATTCTATTTTTCTTATATTATACCATTCAATTCTTATTATACCATATTGTTTAGTTCTTATATTATCTTATTTTGCCAAACCAAAGCCACCTTTGTTTTATTTTATTTTTACACGTATCAAATGAATACCAACGTTATGGTATAATATGGCCCCAACAAAACAAACTCAGTACGACAACATAACATATAAATGAGTATAATTATAAATTTATGTAAATTTCAAATTTTTAACAAGTATTAAACTTGTCAAGATTTTTTATTATGCCATATGACCATTCTATACGATTATTTTTTTATGCCACAATAGTGTTTTTTAACGTTATAAAAAGGGTTAAAATAATTATTCACTTGTCTGAATTAAAAAGGTGCCATATCAGGTTAAAAGAAATAGCAAATACAAAGTAAAAAAAAAAAAAAAAATCATATATTTTCTCTAAATGTCCCTCATTTTTAAAATTAACCATGTAGACCCTCTTACATGAGAGAAGTACAGTTTATCCTTTAAAAATAATAAAGAAGTGTTTTTAGTATTTATTTGATTATTAAAAAGAAAGTTCTAAAAACGCCTTTTTAAAAGATGAAGCACCTTCTATTGAGAACTTGCACAAATTCTATTAGTACTAATGCCAACTTGTTTAAAAGAAGTGTCAAACTTTTTAATATTAATGCTTATTTTATTCCAACTTATTTCATTTTCGAACCGAATGTAATGTTATGGGTAAGATTTGGAAAAACGATGTGCAAGAAAAGATGAGAGAGAATTTTATAACGTGTGAGAACATGCTTTTTAGATGAATAAGTAATCAAAATGTATAAGAATCTATATATTATAAGAGTAACAATAATAATCCACTATCATCGTATATCTTTTGAGAGTTGTGATCTGACCCATTGACTAAGGTTGATCAAATCGTCGATACCGTAATATCGAGCAAGATAATCACATAGAAAAGAATCATACACTATCCCATTTGTTAAGATCGATCAAATAATTGAAAAATACTATGATTCAATGATGAAGATCCATTATCGAGTAAGATAATATTCCTTAATATGAGCATCTTACCCGATATAACCGAACAAATAATTCAGTCGTTTCACAAGTAAAAAAGGGAAGTTCCTCGAAATCGATATAACCGTACTACAAAGTAGGAAACTAGGAATTAGGGATATATCATATATCCCAAAAAAATCTGCTTATAGTTGGCCAAAAGTAAATCTGCTTGTACACATGGCAATCCACATGTTGACCTTATGACTATAGATGTGCACACAAAAAAATAAAAAATAAAAAAAGATGGGCTAAATATCACCTGCAGTCAAAAGTTGTTAATGGCCGTCATTCTTGAGATCTAAAACTTCGACTATAACAAACAACGGAAACGATATGGAAATCGTTTTTCATGAAACAAATAGATTCTTGGTCTTACAATTGGTTCGAGGACTTCTAAACAAAGACTGATGTTAAATCATTATTGCTTTTCAGATTTGCAAAACATCCTACGATGGCAGAAAACATGTTCATAATTTAAACGAACAATCTTTTTTTTTATTGGCTATCTTCACTTCCTGTGCTGAATCAAAAGCTTAAGCAATCCTCGGATAAAGTTTCTCTATTCTTGCTCGGTTCCTATACACACGAATGAGGGAATAAAAGTAAAAACGAACTATTAACTAAAGCAATACTGACCGAATACCGTCGAGGGATAGGGAAACTTTGTCCTGTCAGATACGGGAAGAAGATGAAAAGGAAGGGCTTGTGCCTGTCATCATGCTCTTAAACTCCTGGAAATCGACATTACCATCGCCATCCTTGTCAACGTTGCTAATCATCCTCATGCAATCGCTCAACGTGCTCTTCTCTCCCAACTTCTTCAACACCGAGTGCAATTCGTTTGCTGATATCAATCCATTCTTGTCCAGATCATAGTAATCGAATGCTTCTCTCAGTTCCTGATCACCATCGCCCGACTCATGAATAAACTCCGTGAACTCGTCCAGATCAATATACCCGTCACCATCTTTGTCCATCTCCGACAGTATGTGTTTCGCTTCAAGATCAGTTGTCGTGTTATTCGTCGAGCCCAACGTCCTAAGGATTTCGTTTAGCTCGTCAAAGGATATCTTGCCATCTCCGTTTTTGTCAAACTTCTCAAAGACGCACCTTATTTCGTCTCTACTTCCTAAAAAAGTAGAAATCAAGGACGATGATGCTCCCGTTCCTGCCATTAATTGCTGCTTTGTTGTGTATCCTAGAAGAAGAAACCGACAAAAGAATATTGACTCCTTCAATTCGCTAGGTTTATCATTATTTTTGAAACACTGTTGCGTGCAGGATATATATATATATATATATATAATTATAGAGAATTAAAGTCGTGATACAAAACCGTGTGGAGAAGGGAAAAAAAAAAAAAAGCGTGTGTTTTTTTTTTTTCAAAAAAGAGTAAAAAAACTAAGATTTCCTACCGTCCTATTCACCTTTTCAATAAAATTAGTCTAATTTTTAATTTTATCATTAATTTATATATATTAAATTCCCATCAATTAAATCTCTACCGTTAATATATAAATTAATAATAAAATTAAAAATTAAACTGATCTCATAAAAAATATAACTAGGACTATAGAAAGTTTCTTAATGTTAACATGGTTATTATTTTAATTTATTGTTTTTTTTCTTTTAGATGATTTCAATGAAAGAGAAAAGTTTCAAATTTCATCCATCCAGAAGACAGTATTTATACCACTTAACTCAAAGGGCCTTAGCCAATTTAATCTCTTAATAGATATGTTATTCTTTTGAATGAGATTTTTATAAGTAATTATTAATTATAAATAATGTCCATTATATTTTCATCGATTTAGCTAATGGATGGTTCTAAAGCACTAAATAAGAGCCAAATGCATCGGATCTACTTGCCTTTTTTACAAACACGATAATGACACATGAAATTGTATGATTTCAAAAATTTATTATAAAACAAAATGGATTTTTTTTTTTTTACTCAATTCTTATCAAATGCCCTAAAAGCACTCTTTATCTAAAACCTATTTTTATAAAGTAATTTAAGATGTGTTAAGAGTTTAAGTTAAGTTTCTTTTAACCTTCTTTATAATTTCTTTTTTCCCTCAACCCATTTTAGCGAGTAGAAATACTACACAAAATAAACGCAACTAAATCCATTACCATATAAACCTAGGGATGATCCGTGTGGGCAGGCGAGGGGTTAGCTCTATGATAATCTATAAGATTAAAATTAGAAAAATATTAATAATAATAATTGACATGTAAAACTCTTATGGTCCAATTATATGTGGGAATTGATCATCTCAATTTGGATTTTGAGCAAAACTATCATGAATTTTTATTGATTATGCTAATATATACTATGAAAGTACTCAACAGGAACTAAATAAAGCAGATTTACTTGCCTTTTTTAATTATATAATTTTGAAACTTTTATTTAATAAAATAAAATTTACCTTATTCAATTCTTATTAAGTGTCCATGTGACAATTTTTCAAAGAAGAAACATTGCATAGTTGTATAAGAAACTTGTATTCTTTTTTCTCTCAATTCATTCTAATAAGTAGACATATATTTCAATACACATGCAGAAGGGATCAATCTAGATCTAATACAACATAAGAAATTGTGTTATTAAGTAATAGGTTTAAATTTGGCAAATTATATTCAATAGCTCACTTAGGATTATGACGATGCATATTGATATGGATCCTTAGTTATTTTTGTATCATAAGGTGGTGCTTAATTGATTGATTGATTTTTTTATTTTTATTTTACATTGGAAATGACATTGGTTTAAGTAGGGATTGTATCATAATTTATAAGTATTTATCGGTTATAAATACAATATCTTTTATGTTTATCGTCTCTATAAATGGATGGTCAAAGAGCACTTAATAAGAACTTAATAGGACAGAACTACTTGTCTTTTTTTCACAAACACAATAACAATGATGCAATGAAATTAATAATTTTGGAAATTTTAATAAGATATAAATAAAATTTGCCTCATTCAATTCTTATCAAGTAGTGCTCTATAGCAATTTTTACCAAAAATAGCATTTTTATAAAGTATTGTTAAGAAGCTTAGCAAAAGTTCAATCAAATAAAACATTTCGCAAATTTAAACTCTAAGTGTAATTAGAAAACGACTACTTCTAAAAATGAATATCATATAAATGAGGATTTGAGGCTAAAAATGAGACTTACATTGAATCCACTATAATAAATCGTATTGTTGGACAAATAGTGAACACGCTGGTAGAAAAAAAAAAATAAGATAAATAAAACACATAACAAAAATGTAAAGAATATTCTAGATAAAAGGTTCATTGAAATATATAAAATGTGCTATTCTAAGCCATAAATATTAGAAAAGTATTAAAAACAAGATCCCGAGCATCTCCATTTTTGAGCCCATGTAGTTGGGTACCAATAATAATGTGAAATCGTGGCCTTCCAGCGCAGACATATAATACGTGAAGAATGTCCGACCAAAAAAATCCCTACACACAATTCACGAGCAATTCAGGCATAAAGTCGAGATTAGCATGACCCTTGCATAAAGATTGACACCTACAAATCGAAAAAGGGAAATGCATAAAGCCAATGCAAATGTGTATGATAATAACTCTTTCCCACTTTAGGTTTTTTATTTTTTGACAGACGCATGTGCTTACATGGGGCTTGGGAACCTTTGCTTTTGGTAGAAGAAAGGTTCCAGCGTGAAGGCACCCAGCCAGTACGGATAGGGCCGTAGCATTTTCGTTAATATAAATACTATTCTTTTCTAAAAATGAAACATGATCTATTACTCTTTTCTCATTCTTATCGGGCGGACCGCCAACTCTTGGATTCCCAAAAATTATTAATTAATTTATTTTAAAATTATATATACTTTTAAATATAAAATTTAAAATTAGATGATTATTTTTACATATTCAAAATCATGGATTCGATTTTCATAAGTCATTTTTGCCTTTTTAAGTTGTTTTTATTATCTATTTCTTAATGAATAATTTTTATTTTTTATTTTTTGCTATAATATATAAAATTAAATTTTATTAATAAAAATAATTATTAAATAAATAAATTTTTAATCAATACTATTTATTTATTAGTAACTTGCGATATATAAGAATTATATTTGATACTATAAATATTTCTATCATATTGCATAAAATAATAATACATAATAGTACTTTATATTACTTAAAGTATTAACATTTTTTTCACTATTAATAATATGAAAAGAAATTAGCGTTATTGTTAATCAATTGTCTATTCACTTATATTAAAAAAAAAAAGTGTATATGCATATATATATATATATATTATTACTAATGGATTAATCTTATAAAATTAGTATAAAAAATTATAAAATAATATACTATTTTTTATAATCTTACTAAAAATTTTATTTTTTTAACCTTATACAAAATATATTAAGTATATATAATTGATACATGAAAAAAGTTTAATTCATTTTTCTATTTAATATTAAATTATATTGAGAGTATATTTATTTTTATGTAAAAAATATATATTATTATAATTATAATAATAAATGAATATTTTTTCTATGAGTAATTTTAATATTATATATTTGGATCCCCTCATTGATATGATTCTACGTCCACCCTGATTCTTATCAAACATCACATAGTTGGCTAAAGGGAAAAAAAAAAATCATTAAGCCAGTTATAGTTAGTGATAGAATTAATGCTAAGCAGTTTGGTTACAAGCCTACTAATTAAGATAAGTAGTGTAGGCTGTAGCAATAAATTGAACCATTATCGTCATATGAAAAAATTTTACCGCAATCTAAATTAAGTTTCTGCCATTATTATCCTGTTATATAAATTATCATACCTAATAACTTGCTAGAAAAAAGAAAAAAAAATTATTTGTCATTTTTCATGTTAATTTAATTTGGTTTGAAATCGCTATATTTCAGTTTGGGTAGTTTTAAACCTAACTGTAAAACGCATGGTTTATATCCATAAAATGTCTTCTTGGTTCGTTTTGGAGTTGGTATGCCATTACCTAACCTATTTTTGTTTTCTTCCTTTCTCCTTCAAAAGGCATCATCACCTGACTAAGGATCGACATTTGTTTAGTTTCTCAAATTACGTAGTGTGAAAACGCGTAATTCAACAATAAAAATAATTGCATTAACGACCAAGCAACTTTTGTTTTTTTTTTCAAGTACATTAGAATACAAACACTTATGCAACGATGATATAATGAGCACTATGTTTTTTTTTTTTTTCCAAAAATTCAAATGATTTTCTCGGTATTGTATTTGAATTGTTCCTATTAGTTATATTTCTTCTAATAGACTATACCTAGTTACTCTTCTTGATTAATTTAAATAACTTCATATTGATTGGTTTAAGATAACCATTGAGAGTCTCTCTTAAATCTTGTAAAAATATTTCTCTTAAAATTTAAACTTAATAGTGATAGTTATCTTTAACATCTTGATATTGATATTATCTTTATCTTGATTTGACTATTATACGTGGAAATCTCCCAAATACTCCAGAAATTTCGTCCAAAAACAGGATTCCAATTTGTCTCATTACAATCTCCACCAAAATATCTTATCCCATGATATATCATATCTTCCACTTATTTTGAATTTAAATTTTTCTTGTAAATCTTCATCAAATCCAACTAACTTAATCCATATCTCCAGATTTTAATTTGAAAATAAGTCCCAAGCATCTTGTCCTCATAACAACTTGATACATATTTGCTGTTGCTAAACAATGTCGGAACACAAAGGAATGGAGACTCGATAAGTTGAAAATGTTGAAAATAAATGCTTCTTGCCACAATGAGTTGGAGAACATAGAGTTCACACTTGGTGTCCACACGTTGATGTGAAAATATTCAACAGCTGCTAAACGTGGCGTGGCCTTGATAAAATCTACACGTTGCCGAATTGAAAATATCGTTGAGCTGCCACTTTACTTTGATACTTGGTATGCTATTGAGCCTTGGACACATGTTTAAGTCTTAATCATTAAACAGCCGCTACACGTAGAATAATTGATTTGCTTAGAGACATTAAACCGGCCATGAATAAATCTTCATATTTTGATCCGCAAATAAACTATTCCAACTGAATAGATCAACTATGAGAATAGATTTTTCATAGATTCATCTCTTCGAAAGACGGGAAACTTTATTTATTTCACAGTTAATATTTAAATCCCATTATATAATCCAATTTTATCTAATCAAATATTTCTCCTTCAAATAAAATAAATTAATTTTTATAAATATATACCCAACTTTAATAGAATGCATTGAATACAGCATCTAAATATATTGGATATGTGAAGCTGAATCTTCAATAAAATCAATGATTCAACTTATTCTATCAAGTATATTAAAAATATAAAATCTAATATATGATTGTTCATCTTCTATACTACGTATTCAATAGACTTATTAATACATATTTTATTATCATCAATACTAAATTAGGAAACTTAACGGCTTGAAATAGTATAAAAACATGTGAGAGAAAAAAGATTAGATTCTATAAAATTGGGAGCATAGAGTCACCCTTTTTTTTTTCAATTGTCCTATACTACGTCCCCATCAAATACTAATGAAAAACTATTAAAACACTTGTATCATTTAGAATTCTAGTGGAGAGATTACATCACTTTGGCCCAAAAGCAGTAAGGTATTTATTGAAAGTGGCTTCTTTGTCGGTAACATTAGTTGCACCGTGAGAAATTTTCTCAAAAGCCAAAGAATTTTTCAATATGATATTCTGAATTCATACCCAATGAACGGAAAAAAAATTTTAAAAAAAAATGTTTAGATCCAACTTATGGCATTAAGTTAAATATTATGAAGCTATTAAATATATGCTTCTTTCTTATTTATAATATGCAAGCATATTTTAAATAAATATTTATAAAATTTAATTAACTCCACGAATTAATTGAGTTAAATATCATAAAACACAAACTCAACTCAATAACAACTAGAGTAGCTACCTTTAAGTAGTTGAGTTTGAGCTCGACTCGATTCAACTCAACTCAATTAGACATTAAGGTAGATTCAAATACCTTATGAATAGATTTTATTCATTTACACCTTTAACACCAACCATAACACTCCTACAAGTGACCAATAGTGACAAACCTAAAAAATCTAAAATAATCATTTAACAAAAATTAAATAAATTCTCAATGTTTATTTTAATCTATACTATGGCATTGTATAAATATCTTGAAATTGAAATTCTAATTTGTACATAAATATCCTATAATTAAACTTTTTTATTTCCTTTTAGGAGGAGAAAGTTAATTTGATAATTTTACAAGTTGCACCAAAATTCTCCCATCTTCTTTAAGTGATTATTGAAGACACTCCTCTATTGTGAATACCTAAAGTATAATATAAGCACTTTATTATATATATATATATATAATAAGGAGAGAGAGAGAATATATAGATAAATATTTGTTATTCCCAATTTTTCTATTTCAAAGTATTTTAATCAATAACATGTGCACATCTAAATAAGGAAATGATATATGATTATGAAAATTTTTTCCATTTAATTAAATATGTACATGTGATTGATGGAAACACATTCAAGATAAGAGTTAATAATAGCATATATTTATTTAGAAAATACATAAAGAGATTGATGTATCTAGATGATCATGTTAGAAATATTAAATGTTCCACTATAAGGGATGTTGTTTAGTTTAGTAGTATGGATTTTGGACAGATATAAAAATATAATGAGTGACCAATATATCAATATTTGAAGTAGGTAAGTTTTTCTCTATCATTTGATTTGTACATTGACATAGATTACTAGATAAAAGAATTTTTAAAGTACTGGACTAAAATTAAAATATTTGTAATATATATTTGGTTGTAATAAAATCTATTTCGTAGTACAGTATAAATGTACCTTCAAAATTCCAAAAATAAACCCACACTATATTCCTAAATTATCGATATTCTCTCTCTGTCTAGTTCAAATAAATATATTGCAAAAGTTTGTATCCACTACTCCATACACCAAAAATAGTATAAAAAATTATATTGTTATAGTCTCCTTATACTATGATATCTAGTTCTCCTTATATCATTTTCTTTTAGCAATTAAATGCTACCTTCATATGAAACTTTCAAGTTAATTTTATGCTACAACTAGGGTTAGGAATGTGGGGCAAGCCCACCCAACCAACAATTTTTTGCAAGTTGAGCTGGAAAAAAATTGGCCAGCCCCAATTATAGGCTTTTTGGCCTGCAACATAGCTTACAGGCCCACTTAGCCTACCAAATTAAAAGAAAAAAATTGAGCATAGACAACAACAAACAAGACAACGCAGCACAGCTCACAGGCAGACTTATACTCACATCACAGACCCACAACCACAAACGTCATAAGCTGGAAAGTGGAAAGCAAATAGAGGAAGCAGTAGAGAGCAGAAAGAAACAATTGATAGTACCACTAGTCCACTACTGGTTGAAAGCAAATAGAAAGAAACAGATCTATCGTCACACAACAAACGAGCGAGTGAACGAGAGCAAGAGCAAGAGCGAGTGAGCGAGAGAGCAAGAGCGAGAGTGACAAAGAGTAAGAGTCATCAAACTCTCTTCTGCTAGTTTGGGGTTTGGGGGGTGGTTAAGTGGTGGTGTTTTATAGTGGGTGATGTGGGAATGAAGAAGAGAGAAGGAGGACAATGGATTGGCCTACCTAACCCACATTGAACGATTGGATCGACTTTTTAGGCCACATAAGGTGTGGGCCAACACAAGTTGACTCGCTTCAACCCGTAGGTCAACTCGCAGGTCGATGCAGATTGAGGACAGACCAGTCCATTTGACCTACATTTCCAACCCTAAGTATAACTCCCTTTCATTACGTGGGTAAAGAAGAACCAGCGAATTACACAAAGAGGGTTACATTATGCTTGGCCGCCTTATACTGTAACTTTTGGGATTATATTATTGTCAATTTTGGATTACTCATAATCAAAAAAATATTTAAACCAACAACAAGAAACGTTGGAGATCTCATGAGTTCTAGGTTATAAGCAAGAGAAGATAACTCATATATATTCTCTAGAAATACACATAATTACTTGGGATCCATTATCGAAGGGTGGACAAAATGAAATACAGATGCCTCGGTGATTGAATCTAGTAAGAGACTACTATTGGAGGTGTGATTTGAGATGATAGAGGTCATAGAATCATGGGATTTTCTAAAAAAGTTGGAAAAATCAATATTCTTAGTACAAAGCTATTGTGATTATTTTGAAGACTGAACTATTTATCGTAAACTGAGGGGTTTGGAGAAGATTGAAATGAATATGAATTCAAAAATGGTGGTTGCTTTGATCAAGGCAGATTATAATTATATTAACAAATCTTTACATTTTACTAATGCTTGCAGAGAAATACTCTGTCGGTTTGAAGCTACTAAGTTGTCTTTTGTGTGCAGGGAAGCAAATGCGATAACAGATCTACTAGCTACCAAAATTCGAGCCATGGATTAAAACGAGTTGATAATTTTTATTGCTCCTTCTGACATGTTAAGTATTTTATTGAAAGACCTATCTTATGTTGTAATATTAGTGAATCTAGAACTCCCGTGATCTCTTCTGGATGATGGATGCTATAAGAGTTTAATCACACTTAACTGTGTTTATGCCTTTGATATTGACAAAAAAAAATGGAAAATAAAACTTTCATGCTAGTTATATTAAAATGACTACCATTCGTTATTAAATATTCTTTGATGATATCAAGGATAGCAAAAAGTATTATAATTATGAATATTGTTTATTGGAATTGGATTGGTGGCCTTGTCTGTTTGGCTTATCTTTTCGTTACAGTATAAGTGGAGTTCATACTTCTGATCCATGGGCTTAACTCTTGAAACTTACACTATAACAGTTTCCTTGTTGCTAACTCGCAAGGCAAAATAAATACAATTCATTTTATATTAATTATTAGTCAGATTGCTATGATTATGCTAATGGCTCCATTACTGAAAAATTCGTTCAGAATTTTTAAAGCTTTTCAAATTTTCCAAAACCATTGCACACTTGCGGATTGGAAAAAAAAAAAAAAAAATCAGTAAGTGTAAAGTTTGTTTACTTAATTTTTTAACAATACCCTTGATATTTTTCTTGCTTTAATAGTAATGGGGATAGCTCATCGTCCCGAGCGATCCTAAGACCTGGCACGCATACAAGCCAAGTTTTTTGTTTTTAATTCACATCTCATTTCATTGTATTATTTGGATGTGATTTTTGTTATATTTGTATTTGTAAAGGATCATTTTGGTAATTGAATTATATACCTAATTTAATGCCATTTTAATAAGCTTAAAATAAGAATTGTTAGAATGAATTTTTTCCGCCTTCAACCTTGCTCTATATCTCCTACACGAAAAGCCGACTTGAAAAAATGTTTTTTTGATCTCATTTAGGTTTCATTTGGCTTTTGATTTCATTTGTCATTAAAATAAGGATTGTTAAGTCTTACAAGCCTTTTGGCTTATCCAATCCCATACCCAAGCTTATGAAGACTAAAGGGGGGAAAAAGAATTTAATGACAATTGTTGGATCCTTCAAAGTGATTAATAGTCACCTACAATGTTTAATTTGAGTCATCTATTTTTGAGTCATTTGATAATCGAGATAAATCTCTAAACTCTATAAATAAGAGACTCCTCTTCTCCTTTCATGCATTAAGAGTTTTGGCTAACTTGACACAAGTGTTAGAACTCTACTAAAATACCTTTACAGAAGATCAAACTAGCAAATTTTTTTTTAAAAAAAAAAAATCCAATAACGATCAAGGACATTGAGTTTAATCTACCATCACATATGTGCATCCAAGATATCTAATTTGTCTATTTTTCCTCCTCCATGCCTCTTTCTACGACATTCCCCAACATGGCATTAGTTCAAGACTTTTCTAAGGTCGACTAACACACCTATTGCGCATGATCAATCAACTTCAGTATTCTCACCCTACAATGTCTTATAATAATCTAGTATTTGCTTGGTCTAACTTTTGTGCCACAATTGGGCTTTAAATTTTAACCTTACCTAAGCTCAAAGAAAGCAAAAGTAAAGTGGATGCTTTTTCAAGAGGTGATGAATAGATCTTAAATTTTACGTATTAATATTTTAGTAATGTGAACACATTTAGTTCACTTTATAAGAGTGGAATAGAGTAGTTGTTCTTTCCTTGTAAACATATCCCTGCATTTGGTTTATAAAATAATTATTACTATTACTATTATCATAAAATAAGAAATTACAATTTTTTTATAGAACCAAGAAAATAACTATTTTTTAACTTTTTTCACCATATTTTCATATCTATCCATAAAACTCCAAAAAAAGTTATAAGGAGCAACTATTAATTCTCTATTTCATTCCTTAAGAATTGCAATTTATATTCCAACCTTGATCCATTCCCCCAAACCAAACGTGTCATTAGATTCGCGAAGTGTGTTTTATGAAATTAATTCTTTATACGCTGCACATGAATAATTTCATAGAATAAGATTTTATTAAATCTAATTTATTCTTATTTTTCATAAGGGCTTTTAAAATTTAAGGTTTTGTAGCTATTAAAACTGGATGAAAGTCAGTACCGGCTGATTCCACGGTTCATAATCGCAATTGGACCGGACGGTTCCACATTAAAAATGCTTGCATAGCAGGTCGTTAGGAGCCTAACCACGTCCTATCTCCCGGCCCACTTAGAGAAGAAGACCAAGTCCATTCGTCATCGAGCAACTCTAACCTTTGTTTTATCTTCTTCTTTTCTTTTTTCTTTTTTTTTTTTTTGTTATTTTAAATTCCCATCCTCAAATATACAAATTTTACCTATAAATACCCATTCGCACCATTCACTTTGCTTACAAAATCAGATTTTCATATGCTTTCTATTACTTTCAATCAAATTCTATATATTAAATCCGAGTTTAGTTATCTCTCATAATTTCTCTTGCTACATTTAATTATACTAATTATTGGTTATTCCAAGCTTGAATCCAATATCTGTTTACTGGTATACCTTACAAAGATACAAAATGCATGCGAAGAGAAATCGGATAGCCTCTTACTAATCGTTTTATGCAAATGCAAGATGCAGATGAAGAGAAATGCCTAGGATTGTATTTTCTACTCTGTGCGCCATTTTTATTATTTTGAAGAGAAATGTCCAAAACTTTAGAAACAAATTACAACAATGAGCATGAAGATGAAGAATGCAAGAATTAAGGTACATTGTTCAACCAATTTCTAGGATTTTTCAAACAATCCTTTGCAGAACATAACTACACTGTAGAGCAATGACTTTACTTGAACGGAGTCAACATCGTTTGAACAATCCAAAATTTTTAACACGACGACTTCATCAATTAAAATTTTCGTTCAAATAATAGGTTGAGATAAGAATTTACATGCATGTTATCTGGAGAAATGTTATGCTGTATTTGGCTCGAAGGAAGAAATGTAGCAGAAAGGAATTTAAGTGAAAATTTTCACTTTTCTAATATTTAAAAGAAGAAAAAAAGAAAGAAAAGAAAAGTATCCCTACGTATTCCCTTTAACTTTAGAGAGAATTAGAAATGAATTCATATAAAAATATTATTTTAATATTAAATAAAAATATATTTCTAAATTGTCAGAACTTATATAACATATATGGTTGGTAGAATAGAACGGAATAAAAATAAAACTACAATTCTTAATTAATATAGTAGAAAAATAATGATTATAGCTCTAATATACTTATAACTATCAAAATATTCTTACCTTTAAAACCTCAACGTCTGACTCTAACCAAATCCTAGCTGCAATCACCATTATGTATGGATCACATGCCTCACCTAGCTCACAATATTTAATCAAACCACCATGGCTCAACTTGACTCAACATGGCTCTATTAAGGTGATTCAAGGGGCTTAATGTAATAAGGTGGTTCAAGTTGTACGGATCTAGTGGTCACAGTTGAGCTGTTTTGATGTACTCAAAACCACTTCCAAGCACAATCAATTGACTCAAAGAAAACAAGTCTCAAGTCTCATACAAAATCGGTCCAAGTTATTAGGAAATTGCGTGACCCTAATGGAATTATGATGAAATCCAATGATTCAAAGATTCAATTAACTTCCACTAATGAGCAATTTCACTAATCAACAATAAGAACAAGATAATTACACGTGAAATGGATGAAAAAGACAAGCTCAAAAATCATGAACTCACACCCTTCTAACCTTGCCAATTCACGTCAATCACTAAGAGCAATTCAATTCTCAATGAACAATCAATCTTAAAAGATGATTATTCTCAAAAAAAAAACACAAATATATCCAAGAAAGATCTAAATCTACCCTAGATATGACTCACTAGAGAAGAAATGAACATACAACAAAGATGGAATCGATATGACTCACAATTCCCCTTCGTCGCACTCGCCACAATTCCAATTCTTGGGTTGAAATTGATAAGAGTTTTGAACTAAGGAAAGAACCCTAATTCCACACGTGAAAGTGTCTCTCAAATCTGTAAAAATTGGCCTCCTCAAACCCTCTTCTAAGCAAGTATTTATACTTGTTACTCCTAAGATTAGAAAGTGGTCAAAATTACAATTTTGCCACTTTTAAGGTGGCTAGTCCTAAATGAAAATTACAAGGAAATGAAAGTGTCTCAAAACCAAAATACAATCAAAATAGTTCATAAAACAATTACAAGGTACAAAATAACTTAAGTCTTCATGATCTAATGCCTTGGAATAGAAAACAATCACAGCGGGTCTTTGATTGTCATCCTGAAAACATTATGTGTCCAACAACTGTTGTAGAACATATTGGTATCCCATGGAGAATTATCATTTTATCTATAAGATTATTCTCAAATATTTATTAGAAATAAAGACATAAGGTAAAATATGAGCGATTTGGATCATCATCCAAATCGGGTTCTGAAAAGGTCGACAGTGTCAGAAATTTTCCCATTATGTTTGGTGGAGTTCAACATAGTTTGATGGCTCAAGTCGTGGATTTGATGGGGCGTTCAACATGGTCAAGTGGCTCGAATTGCATGGATTTAATAATCGTGGCTAGGTGGTTTAGGTTACATGAGTTTAAAAGTCATGGTCAAGTGGTTCGATTTAGATTGACTCAAGCTTGTGATGTGTAGGTTTAGTTGTTTTAATCCATGACTTGACTGGAGAGTGGGGTCTCATGAGTAGAATATTGAATTATACATTGAAATACTAAGTAATAACTATTTTTTTAGTCTTATTGTAATTTAAAATTTTGTATGATAAGTATTCCGTAAAAAAAAAAAAAAAGCAATAAGAGTCTTCGAAGGGAAAAAAAACTTTAATTCTTATGAAATTAATCAAATATACTATTATAATATCTTAATAAATTATAAAATTATATTATTAACTTTTCTTTCACTTCATTTATTCCAATTACATTCTTATCCAAATAACAAGATAACTTTATAATTTTTTTTCCCTTCCCTTTTCCTTTATTCCAATTCTTTCTCGTTACTTTCATCCTCTTAATTACTTGCGTCTTTTCAAGCATAGTATTAAATTGTATTTGGTAATTTAAGAAGAGTGAAAATGGGTAGAGATAGATGAAAAGAAAAGGAAAAGAAATGAAATGTAGTTTTCACTTATCATTTGGATTTACATAATGGAAATGGGAAAAAATAAGATAAAATGTTTTCTTTTCATATTGTTTGATTTATTGACAAAAAAAATCAAGATAAATGAAATATTTGATAGATTAAAATATCTCTTACTTTATTTTTTTTTTTAACTTTGATCTTACCGATATTTATGGTATTTTACATTATTTCTATTATTTTTTACCATTTTCTCTCCAAAAAGGAAAGAAATTAAATGGATTAAAAGTACAAACATTTTCTTATTTCATTTTAAATAATTAAACATTACATTTCTATTAATTTTCTTCCATTTTTGTAAGTTTCCATGGATTTTATAGTTGTCAAACATAACATTAATATCCATGTATAAGTTATTAATTTTTATTAGACATATTATGTAGTTAACCATTTCTCTCTTTTCTTTTTCTTTTCTTTTTTCCTTTTAGTTTCTCAACCATGTAGTATGTCCACTGTTTGAGGTAACTAGTGCAATTTATTTGATAAGAAAAATCTATAGAAACAAGAAGAAAGAAAAAAAAAAAAAGAATGAGTGGAAATGGAAAGGAATATAATTTTTATTTTGTATTTGAAAACATAAAAAAGAAAAGGAGGATTTCCGCTTTGTATTTTCATTTTTCTTGTTTGATTAGTGTTAGGGAAAGAAAAAAAGAAGAAGTTAGTAACCATAAAAATATCCTCATTTTATTTTAATAAAAATTGTTATAAGAAATAATCTTATAATTGTTCTTTTATTTTCATCCAATTCCATCCTCTCTTTTTTTCAAAATTAAAAAAAAAAAACTAAAAAAATAAAAATAAAAATCTTTCTATCCATTTTCTTCCATTTCAATTATTTTCTATCCATTATTTAATTTATCAAATATAACATTTCCTTCCATTTCCAATGAGTTGTGCTTTTGCCCATCCAAACATGTAGAGAGTCAAAGCAGGTTCATCTCAAAAGGAGCTATTTATCATCGTGGCATGGCTAATTAGCCATACGCCGGCTTTATGTTTCATTGGCTTAGATGGATAAAAGTAAGAAGAAGAAGTTATCGGTTAGGTGTCCAAAAGCCAAAACAAAAGGACAACAACCTAGGACCTCTCCTATTACAGCAAACCAGGACAATATCTTTCATCTTGCTTTCTCCGCTGCCACCAGACCATTGCTTCCACTTGTCCAGCATCGTTCGATCTTTTCATCATTCCAAAGTTTCTCCTTTGCCCCCCAAAGCCATTAAATTTTACTCTCGATAAGCCCTTCAGGGTTTGATTTGTCTCTACCAAAGCGACTGTAAATTGCTTGCTTTAGTGCATATAATTTACGCTAACGGGTCAAGAATCGAAATTTGTCTTCTGGGTTAGTTTGAATTGAGGAAAAGTAGTTTGATGGCTCTTCATCTTCAGTGGACTGCCTCCTGCTTCAGTGCCCTTTCTTCCTCTTCTTCTTCTTCTTCTTCTTGTCCTCGTAATCTGGTAACTTGTCCACGGCCTCAAACTGTCAAAGCTTTTTCTCTTTTTGCCTCCCCACGACTCACTGTTAGAGGTACCATTTGTTATTTGAATAATGTTGTAATTTGTGTGTAACATCACTTATGTTATGGTTGTCCTTTACTTTGTACTAGCATGAAGCTTAAGTTTTGCTAATTGTATTTTGTATGTGTTTTGATCGTTCGCTGGAAACTGTTGGACTTTGAAATCGATCGGGCAGAATTCGGGGGGAGCGTTAGATGTTACGGGTTATTTAGGACTAAGATATACTCGAATAATGTGGTACTTTGTCTGTACCATCAGTGATGTCACGGTTGCCCTTATTACTTGGAGAAAGCTTAAGTTTTGCCAGATGTAGTATGTATATGCTATGGTTATTCACTGGAAATTGTTGGATCAGGCAGGAGTTAGGTGAGTATTAGATATTGTGGGGGTAGTTTAGGCGTAGGTTTAGGATGTACTTGAATAATGCTGTACTTTGTTTATGCCATCACTGATGTCGTGATTATCCATTACTTATTACTTGAAGGAAACTTATCTTTTGCCAATTGTAATATGTATATCTTATGGTTATTCACTGGAAACTGTTAGATTTGGAATTGGATCAGGGTTAGCATTAGATGATAGGATTAGTTTTCCTCTAGGATATAATAGGAAGGACCTCTTACCCACAGCATAACCTGCTTGTATGCTGTCTACCATCGCAGATTTCATGATTGTCCTTTACTTGTGACTGAGGGGAAGCTTAAGCTTTGGTAATTGTATCATAAATATGTAATGCACCCTTTGTCCATACTTCTGTTCTCTAGTAAAATTTATCAAATCCGTGACTTTTTCCATGAGTCCTACGATCACTGTCCTATTTCCTGTTCCAAGCTTCTTCAACTTTATTATGTACTTGCTCCCATTTGATACTCAAAGGTGTGATTGCTTTGCAAAAGCTTTATTTTCATATTGTTTTAGTATTTAGCATTAGAAAGGTCAATTATTATGCCAGTAATTGAACATGTTTTGGTCAACCAGTAGCTGCAAATGCTGGTGGTCCTAGGAGTTGATAAAGGTGGTCATTGCCCGGTGGTGGTAGCTAATATCCACCTTGCAAGTACCAAGAATAAAAGAGAATGATTTTTATTTTAAGAAATAGAAATCTTTTCCTCATTCCTAAATAACATTTTCACTTTAAATGATTCTTATCGACTATTATTTTGTTTACTCCAACAATTCATTAAACATTTTCTGTGAAACAAAGACTTAGAATAAGTGATCATTCTTCAATAACTGCAATATCCTTCCCAAATTTGTTTGTCCAGGAAAAGCATTGGCAGGAAGTGATGGATCAGCAGCAGAAGACAATTCGCTGGTAGTTTGCTTTGGTGAACTGCTAATTGATTTTGTCCCAACCATAAATGGCCTTTCATTAGCTGAGTCACCAGCATTTAAAAAAGCACCTGGAGGAGCGCCAGCAAATGTTGCTGTGGGCATATCACGTCTTGGTGGATCATCTGCCTTCATTGGAAAGGTATGATCTTTCTTTCCATCCTTGTAAGAAAGCATATCTTTGAACAGCTTTAAACAACTCTCGAATCATCTCCACAAAAGCTTGAATTTTTGTAAATGCCGGTGGGCAAGCTTGTTTTGCTAAACAAGTGGTATGAAGTTCCTTTTCAAGGATCACTCTTCAACTATGGATTCATTTAATTGGTGCTTCACGCAGTATCTACTATAACTTGATGTGCAGACTTGAATCTTTTATCCAAAGATAAAGTGACTTTGTTTTTTCAGAAGACGACTCCTAACATTGTGTCTCTTCTTAAAAAAAAAAGTTCCAGGAATAATGTCCTTAGACATCTAAATCTGTGTTACATTCTCCTTACTGTCTCTTTCATCAAACTTACAGGTTGGAGAAGATGAATTTGGCTACATGCTTGCTAACATTTTGAAAGAGAATAATGTGAATAATGAAGGAATGCGGTTTGACCCTGGCGCCAGGACTGCTTTGGCGTTTGTTACACTTAGGAGTGATGGAGAACGTGAATTCATGTTCTACAGGAATCCTAGTGCAGACATGTTACTCAAGGAGTCTGAACTTGACCTTGATATGATTAAGAAGGTATGCATATTGTGAAGTAATAAATATAGAAGTCCACCAAATCTACAAGTATAAGATTTTATGTAAGTTGGTTGTGGTGCCAAAAATCATGATCACAGAGTAGGAGATCCAGGTTTCAAACCCTTGCATAATCATCCAATATTTAATTAAGTCATAAATTTCAGTTAAAAGTTTCAGCCCATTATTAAGAGGGAGTGCGAAGTAATAAATATAAAAGTCAATACCAGATATACAATTTTAAGCTTTTTAGATCGGTTGCTTGTTACACTAAACTTATCATATGTAATGTCCTATTTATGGTGATTGACTATATAGAAAAGTCTTTTTCCTGAAGATCCAACCAAAATAAAGTTTCCTTTACAGTTATTTTAAGAGGAGTCTTCTGCAAATAATTGATGGTATGTGTCTGTCAGCTCTCATTACCAATGATATGTTTAGGCCTAATACATAAATAAGGCCTTGAAACTTATATCAATTGTGTAGTTTGACTCATTAAGTGTAGTTGTTCAAAATTTAGCACTGTACTATCAATTCGGAGCAAATTAACCCGTATTCTTCAAGACGGTTACAAGTTGACATATTTATAAACCTTGTGGACATCAGTATAGACAAACTGCTGTGGATGCTATGAAAGCTCCTCCAGTATAGCCTCCTTATAACTTTGCTGATGCTGTTTGCATGTTGCAATTTCGCCAATTTGGAAGTATCAAAACGAAAATTAGTTAAATTGCACAAAAATTGAAAGTATATGACTATATTGCAGGAAATCAAAGGCCTATGACTGAATTGCAAAATGGGTAAAGTTCACCTTATTGTTGCCCTTGGCCATGTAATTGGAATTCAAGAAATTGAGATTCTTTGTTCAGACACCAGTTTATGTGTATCTGACTAGATACACATAATCTTGCACATGGTGAACCTTAATTAATTGTTGCTTTTTATTGTTGAGGTTTCTTTAATAGTAAGATTCATGCTGTAATTTATCCAACTCTCATCATCTTGGCAGGCAAAAATATTTCACTATGGTTCTATAAGCCTCATTACTGAACCATGCAAATCAGCTCATATTGCAGCAGCTAAAGCTGCAAAAGATGCTGGTGTGTTGCTGTCCTATGACCCCAATTTAAGGCTTCCATTGTGGCCTTCTGCAGAAAAGGCTAGAGAAGGAATCCTGAGCATATGGGATATAGCAGATATCATAAAGGTAATTCACTAAGATTTAGATTCAAACAATTGAGATTTTTCTTTCTTAGGCAGCCAAGTAGCTCAAGCATGATACATTACTTCAAGTCTACATTAGCTGTGACACCTGTGAGCATGCTAATTTGTATATTTCAGATAAGTGAAGAAGAAATTTCCTTTTTGACTGAAGGAGAGGATCCGTACGATGATAATGTTGTTCGCAAATTGTATCATCCAAATCTGAAGTTGCTCCTTGTGACTGAAGGTCCAGAGGGTTGCAGGTATTACACCAAGGTAAGCCGACAACTCTACTTGATTTGCTCTCACTACACATGAGATATTGAAGACTGACTGCCTAATTCTATATTAGAATATTGACTTTATACAGTTTTGTAGAGTTTCAATGGCAGAGTCAAAGGTTTAAAAGTAGATGCCGTTGATACCACTGGTGCTGGTGATGCCTTTGTAGCTGGAATATTGTCACAATTAGTTATAGACCTTTCCTTGCTTCAGGTAATACTTGTGATGCAAACTTCTCATGGAACTCATATTCATTATGCAGTTGGGATCACATGATTTTTACTAAACATGACTGGGAATAGGCTGTAGGGGCTTGTGAAGAATCCTGTCCAGTGTCCAGGAGCATAGATTCTATATATTCTGGTATATATATATATGTACATTTTTAGCTGAAAAGACTTTTAGCTGCGGGTAGCTTCATTGGCAATATATAAATTCTATATAAAATTTGAAAAGTATACCAAGTTTAAAAATATAGATTCTATTCAAAATTTAAATTCTAGTCAATGAGAATATATGTGATGCCGGACTCTCTAGGACTTTAGGAAGACTACAAGCACAAGATAAAGGATATTTCTTTCACTGCCCCAATATTACAACATTTTAGACTTGAGAGACACAGAAAATTAAGAATGAGCTGCTCATTCGGTTCTTAAAACCAATAACATAGGAGATAGAAGGGAGGGAAGGCTTGCTTGTTCAGTACTAGAAATACCAGTCTGTTCCATTGTAATCACTGCTTACAGGGAAAGCTGCAAGGACAGCATAATATCTGAAGGCGGAAATAACCAGAATTTTTTAAATCAGATAATATAAAAAATATATTGAAAAAGGTATAAACTTAAGTACATTAGAAGATAAAATCTAAATCTCACTATAAAGGGGTTGCATCTGACATGTATTTACAGTCTATCCTCTAGTTTTGCGGACTTTCCATTACTCTAACCTGTGACTTATATGTGACCAAAGGAGCAATTAATTGTTGCTCCACAGCTTACTTCGAGTCCCATATCTCGTAATTAAAGCCTTCTGTTGATGCTACTCTATGGCTTATGCCTAGAGCTTTCATGTTCATGGTAGCCCAAATCCTTGTGTTTATTAGAGTAGAAGGACTTCTTTGGAGGCTTTTTTTTTGGATAAAATGCCAGATAGACTTCTTTGGATGCTTGAATATTGAAAATTATTAATTAATAAAAATTGAACCCATATCAAATCTACAAGTTTAAACTTTTAAAGTAACTAGTTATAGTGTTAACCTCAACATGATATCATAATAGAAGGCCATGTGTTTAAACCCCTGCATCGTCGGTCAACTCTATCTAATTAAGTCATTTACTTGATGAGTACAAGTGAGGAGAAATATTAAGTAATAAACATAAAACCCACACTAAATCTACAAATCTAAGTTTTAAGGTCAATTTGATGTGGTGTTAACAAGAATAATGATGAGTTACTTCATGAGAGTGCTTGCCTTGATAATTACATTTGCTATAGATAATTATACGATAACTTTCTAAAGGTGCATTGCATTGTGTCTGCTATTATGGATTTTTTGGTTAGCTCTACACAAGAACTCCATTCCCATGTTTCTAACTGCTGTAGATGTGTGATTATAAATCACAGGATGAGGAACGACTCAGAGAAGCTTTACACTTTGCCAATGCTTGTGGGGCATTGACTGTGACAGAAAGAGGCGCTATCCCTGCTTTGCCGACTAAAGAAGCCGTGCTGAATGCACTGCTTAAATCAGTGGCATAGTAGAAAATATTTGTTACTCTAAAATTGGACAAAAATTTTCTCCTTTACTCTTTAGAGGCTAGATTTCTCTTGGAAATAATCCAAAAGGAAATGAACTTCCTGAATTATTGATCATTTTGCATCTCAACTTAACTTATCTACCGGAATCCATGGAGAGCCCAGTGAACATTCCAGGCCTCTTGTATGAGTTATAGAGTTCTGAAACTTAAACTTATCTTGTCCAATTTTTATTTTCTGAAAAATAAATGATTGGTTGTATTCATATTCTAAATGAGTATAAGATTTAGGTTTGCTGTATAGCCAATACGTGTTTAAGTTGAATACTTTGATTATATGGGAAGAAATCATCAATATTTTTCCCCATAATTAATTTCATAAAGGGTGATTCCAGAGTTAGATAGATCGACAAATTTTGAGAAATGCAGTAGAACTAGAAGGAAGACAAAGGAAGCCAATGAATGCGGAATTTGCAGGATTCTTGCAGCACTATGAGGGAATAGGTAAAATTGTTGTTGTTAACGGGTGGAGATGATAGCATATTCCTGCCGCAAAACGCATTGTCATCCGCAGTTGGAAATCTGTGATCAACTCTGAAATTAGATGGCTGCGCCTTCTGGATCTACTTATGCATTTGTCTTTTTAAATATGTGATACAATAGGGATGAAGTGGTTCCATCAACATTAAAGCACAAGGTAGTTGTGCAGCATGATCCAGTTACCACTATTGCATGAGAATTGGTTGAATAATTTGAATCTAAATCACACTTGCAAACAGCTTAGTTGCTTTATCGGAATGCAGATGCTGTTTTTTCATCTATTTAGCTCAGCAATCATAGTTAAAAAAATTCAAGAAAAGGAAAAAAAACAGCAGCGATCACTAGATAAATTTTTTTTCTTACATGTGAACAAAAACCCCCTAAAATTCACTCTGAAAAAGCCTTTAGAAAATGTATGGCGAAATTCGGAAAAGTTAAAAGAAAGGGGAATAAAGAACAGCTACAACAAACAGTAAGATGTTCTGGTTATATATACAAGGAGAGGACACATGCCAAAACAGATTGCGAACATCGAATGGCTTCTATATCTCACACTTTACGCAAACATAAATTTGTGGGAAACAAATGTCGAATCCCTAATCCATTAATGGAAGGTAAATAGTGCAGCATATGTACAAAGTGAGAATTATTGCCAAAAATGCAAAAGGTATTTACAACTGGAAGCTCAATGTTTCCACTTTTGATCTTCAGGGGCTTGTTCTTGGAGCAGCATAAAGCACTATGAAAATCAAAAGCATATCCAGATCAATTTCATGCTCTCAGCGATAGCAATAGTACTGATCATCATCGGTTTCAGAAACTCCAAGCATAGCCAGAGCCAAGTGACTGCTCATTGCAGATTTTGTCTGTTGCCATGGATTATAACAATCAACAATTCTACCATACCCTGGGAAGGTGGAACCTTTTATATCAATGAAAAGGGGTTCCTCCCGACCTCTCAAAATAGCCAGTATCTTATTAATGTCTGGTCGATCCACTTCTTCACTATTTATGCAGACATCTGCAGCCTGGATCATCCATGTAATTTGGCTAGAGGTTCTACTAGTGCACTGAATCTCTGGATCAAGCAACTCTTCAGCTGCTCTAATTCCTTTCTGTAAGAGAGGTTTTGCCTACAGAGAATGCACACATAACTCCTAGTTTAACTCCTTTAGAATTATGATCAAATCAAGAGTCCGTAATACTAAAATGGCAAGGCAAGAATGCATTGGTACATATGGGCTCCCTCAGAGCACAAAGAGCTCCCTAGCTAGTGCAGGGATGGGGAAGGGAGAAGCACCTACATACATGGCTTTACTGCAAAGAGGCTGCTTACATGCCTCTCATCCATGACCTATAGGTCACCAAAATAATAACCTAACTGCTGCACTGAGGCTTCTTGTCCACGATTATACATAAAAAGCAAGAAAAAATGGTTTAGGTGAATCTAAACAATCTAGTGATACTGGTGAGATAGTACCACTTGGAAGTAAGGGGCTATTTGCATAATCTGGCTTTAGCAATTACAGTGTTATGATGGAGATTTTGTGGAATTTGAATAACATGGAAATCTTGGCTTCTCATGTGGTATAAAAATGGTCCCAAGCTGATGTTATCATAACTCCTCAATTCAGCTGAATTTTTTTTCCTATCATCGGTGCCAGCTAAATGCTCAACTGTAACTTTTACCTCAGACAAGCTCTAGTGTCATTTTAGCTCCCAGAAATTTCCGATGTGGTTCATTCAAATAAGCTGTATGTTTAATAGGAATTGGATTAACTCATTATTCTTGTGCAATTTTCTTCATAATCAAGTACAACGCTCAAGGAAAAGTAATTGATAGAGTTAAGATGCCTATTACATGTGTGTCTTCCAGGAGGAGGAGGTCTGTTGATCACGTTTCTTGATGTATATGTCTGATTCCAGTAGGAGCTCAGGTATGTCTTGGGTTGTAAATAAATAAGTGGTAGTCCTTTACAAGTGTAGTAGTGGGGGAGTGGAATAATAAGCATGCCGATGTGGCATGCCTGTCCTATTTCAGTCGGTCACAGTAATAAAGTATGCTGATGTGGCATATCTAGTGGCTTATTCAGTTAGTCACAGCAATAAAGTACACTGATGTAGCATACTCAGTGGCCGATTCTGTTAGGCTACAATTTCTAGAAGCTTCTATTAGCTGAAGGAAGGTATAAATAAGGAGCGGGAAGGATATTGGAGAGCAGCTAGACATTTTTGTCGCATTACTGGACATCTGTGTTGTTCTAAGTGTGAAGCTCAGGTGAGTTCCCTTAGTGAACTATCTTCTTTTGTGCCTGTCTGTGTTCTTCTTGTGTGTAAACTTCATTCTCACATTTGTGTGCTATCAGTAATTATAAGTATTGACAGTTGAATGACATCTTCTAGATTAAACATTCACACACTGAACACTTGAAATCTTTCAAGAAAAGAATCTCAATATAATTAGTTTCACCAAAATCAGAAGTTTGATCAGTCAGATCACAGCTAAGAGATATGGAGTGAAGTGAAGAATTTGTTGATTAGATCTTTACTAGTGTAAGAACTTTTTATTTCAGTTATAGTTATGTTGGCGAGATTCTCCTAGAATGAACTTAAGAGAAACAAAAAAAAAAAGATTCAAACACAAACTCATTAGGCCAAAATGGATGGAGTAACCATCAAATGAGTGGTGTGGTATGAGGGCAAAACGCTATTCCAGAAAAAATCTAGCAGGCTCATACTGTCTTTGACATAATTTGGTACAGGCTTTAACTACTAACTGCAAGAGTATTCAGATAAGCATAAAATAAAATGCCGACTCTTCCAGACTCATGAGAAATAAAACTATCAAGCATTCCACAAAAAAAGCAGAATTGCATATTTGAGATTATAGAACTATTGTTTTCTAGGACTAAAGTAAATTTTAGAAACCTACAGCATATGTTCCATTCTAAAAAGAAGCAAATGCCACAGGCCTCACAAGCTCTCTGTGCTGGATTAAGTTCGTCAACATTGATATGATATTGTACATGGCAAATCAAGAAACTGATGGTTCTTAGAACTCTAGAGCTTATTTTTAGAGTGTACCATGCCCCAGAAAAGAAGGAATAATGATCGGTTTGAAATTGAGATAATCTTTGCAATAATGTAGTCTCAAACCTGCGCTAGGAAGATTAACCCAAGGAGCTGGACAGTACTAATAGGATCCGTATTATTTTCTTGCTAGTCTCCCATCCCATGTAGGCTATGAAATCATTTCAAGCATATCATATGGCATAAATCTAATGGGAGTCAAATGGTATGTGATCTTGACCTTGAGCCTTGCAGCTCTGCTACCACATAAAATTTTAACTAAAACAAGAAGCAACTCATTGAAAAGCTTAAATTGGTAGGTAAAACATGTTTTATATTTTTACTGTTTTTGTTGCATCAATTACAACAAAAATCAAGGTCACAAGGATAAACATGGAATTTGGAAACACCCATCAAACAACTTGAGATTCAAGGTTTTGCAAAATAAGTCACAAGCTACAAATAGCAACAGAGGAGGGACATGGTCAAAGCTAAACAAACATTCAACAAAACTGCTTCAGCAGATAGCCATAACAGAACATATGCTTATCCTCTCTGATGATGAAGATTTTATTGAAATTTTGTTTTTGGTGAATCACTACAGAGAATTCAAAAAAATAGGACAAAAAGTAGATATTAGTGGATGGATGGGTACAGAATGAAGGTTTTGCAAAATAAGTCACAACCTACAAGTAGCAATGGAGGTGGGACATGGTCAAAGCTAAACAACATTTGACAAAACTGCTTCAGCAGATAACCATAATAGA
This sequence comes from Laguncularia racemosa, assembly GCA_037954665.1. NCBI lineage: Eukaryota > Viridiplantae > Streptophyta > Magnoliopsida > Myrtales > Combretaceae > Laguncularia > Laguncularia racemosa. The sequence goes on along the minus strand of JBBMOL010000085.1, from coordinate 1,029,167 downwards.
ACATATGCTTATCCTCTCTGATGATGAAGATTTTATTGAAATTTTGTTTTTAGTGAATCACTACAAAGAATTCAAAGAAATAGGACAAAAAGTAGATATTATTGGATGGATGGGTACAGAATGAAAGTTGATATTACAAGTTTCCATGAATTCTGAGAAACTCAAGATACTAAAAGGTGAAATTTTAGTTTGTGAATTTGATAGATATCTAAATGCATATTGAGAGCATTTCAAGTACAAGCAGCAGATAACTAACAAAGTCTTGCATCAAGATGTGGATAGAGATATGAAAATTGTTTCAGCACTAGTTTCTGCACATTGATTTGGATATTTTGTTGTTTCACTAACGCTAGAAGCATATACATGGATAGTACGGGCATGCATACACTGTTAAATTTCTGAGACCACATAATATAATTTAAGATAACTATCTAGTTACGAGGCATATGGATGGTCTGCAACTGATAATTTACAAGAAAAATCAGCTTCCAAACATTTTGGATGTTACATTTTACAGTACACAAAGGTAGGTGGTCATATAGGGATTAAGGAGAATTGGTCAAATAAGGAGTATTGATATGATATTGATGAGAACAGGCAATCACTAAGATGTGAAACAGACTCTGGCCAGTATGAGATTTCATGAAGGCAGCTAGAAAGACGGTTATAGTAGCTGAGCTTGGTAAGACTGAATACTTATGCAAAGCCAGTTAAGTGAAATCAATTAGGGGCAAATATCTGATGACTGCTGATGGCACAAATAAGTAGTTCTTATGTGTCAATAAGAATCAACAAGGGTCAACTAAGTGATTTTCGATCCAGAGAAATCTGATGAGACTAAATCCATACGTATAGTGCATAAATAAATGCTGTCATACAAAGTAGGCAAAATATCTGGAGCATTGCCTAAGAATTCAACAGTAAGAAGTTCGATGTGGAATGTGATGAGAAGCCCTTCAGAGGGATACAATTATGGCAAACACAGTTCCTTTATGAGGCCGTCCACAATTTACTATTGGTGGCAGTTATTTCCTACTTTTTAACCTTTTTCATTTATCCCATGTTTTATTAATTAATTAGAGTTTTCCTTGTTTTCTATATAAATACTTTTTTTTTTCACTTGAAGAAACTTTTGACCTTTTGATCCACAGGATATGTGGACCAGGTCTCACTGTTTTGCTTAAATTTACAATGTACTTTGGTGGATTCCATATCTAGACTAACTCATGTCAAAAATTTATTCAATAGAACAAGCAAAGTTGCTTGGTAGAAGAGCTGATAGATGGGTGTTCCAATTCCATGACTAAAGTGGACAAAGATAAACTAATAGGACAGACTACCTTCCATGAATAATATTCCAAATAATAGAGGGGACCACTAAGGCCTACCTGAACATTGACAAACTTGACAAAACCATTAGAAAATTATACTGAAATGCTTTGGAACATAGACCTACCCATAGAATTAAGCTCTCTTCTCCTCCCGATCCCTTCCCTTCAATTGGTTTTCTTCCGGTAATCAGCTCCAACAAGACCACTCCAAAAGCATAGACATCAGTTCTATCAGACACTTTGCCGTGTTGAAAATATTCGGGGGCTAGATATCTACATCAATGTCATGGTATTTTAGCAAAAAGAGAAATTAAAATAAAAATGCATCAAAATTTGCATTCAATTATTGAGGGCATACCCAAACGTTCCTTTGACGGTTCTACATAGGAATGGAACTGACGGTGCAGAGGTCCATGTAGCTAATCCAAAGTCACATAGCTGCAAAATTGCACGCTTACTATCAGAAACAATTGGCTTGTGAAAATATTTTCACTTAACTATGCAAAGCAAAATAACAGGAAACACATAAACTTAGTGACCTTGGGTTCTCTTTTGGAAGAAAGAAGGATGTTTGAGGGTTTGATGTCTCTATGGACAATACATTTTTCAGTCCCATAATGCAAATAAGATATGGCCTCCGCAATACCAATTGCAACTTTATACCTCACTGACCATGAAAGTGTAGGAAAACCCTTCATGCCCTTCTTGCTGTCTGCAAAAGGGCTCTTTAGATTGAAAACCATATTACTTCACCTAAAAAGATCAAATTACAACATCAACTGCCAACATATAAGCTTACTGTGCAAATGCTGGTCCAAACTTCCACCAGACACATATTTGTACACCAAAAACAATCCTTCTTCTGGATCCATACAAAATCCCACCAAAGGAACAACCTTTGGGTTATGAAGTGAACTTGCAATCAAAAGTTCTCTGCAAAAAGCTTTAGGAGACTCTTTATCTTCTTTATCCAAACGCTTTATAGCAACAGCATTCCTCAAAATCCCTACTTTGCCCCTAAACACACAGCTCAATGCCCCTCTTCCCAAAAGTCTACCTACAAAAAAAATTCAGATGAAAATCCTAGCTTTTACACATAAACGCATATTCAGCTCAAAACAACACAAACCCATGATTCATAAAGTACATCGGATGTGTTTGTTTCATGGAAAACGTTATCCGAATTTTTTTTTTAATATATTTATTATAATTAAAACTTTCTGCGTGTTCAAATATTTTAGTAATGATCTTAAGAAGTTGCAGTAGAAGTGACTTTTGGCCATTAATTGTGCAGTAAGATCACTGCAGTGGCTGGTTTCAGCTTATAGTCGCTAGCGATAGCTGAGAATACAAATAATTAATGGAAAAAAAATAATTTGTTCCTTTTAAAAACGAAAATGGTTTTCCTTATTTTGCAAGAACATTTTCCAAGGTTGATAGCTTCCATTTTGCCCCCACACCATCAGTTGCAGCTAAAAGCTATTAGCAACGACAGAATCATGAGATTACTATATAATGTTTGATCATTCTAAAGCCGTGATTAGGACAAATGTCTGAAAATGTGGGAAACATTTTCTGCAAAATAAATACGCACTAATAGTACCTTTTGAGAAATTTTTGGTTGCAGTGACAACTTGTTCATAGCTGAATCTGATCAAAGTATTTGCCACCGGAGCAATATTTCTTTCAAGAGACTCAATTCTCCTCCACCTCAATTCTTGACTATGAGTGCCATTCTCACCAAAACCATTATCCAAGTTCACCATTAAAACCGTTGCAGAGCTGGACAAACTGAGCCTAAAAGATGAGTGCAGTGATTGTATGTCAGCATTGGTGTACTCTGCAGCACCGACACCACCTGACTCTGCCAACAACCAAGCATTATTATCATTGTACTGTCTATGTTTTTTCAATGGCAAGAAACAGTGCAGACCCATGTCCCAAATAATCTTCCTAAGAATGTCAGTGGCTTGGCATTTCTTGTTATAGAGAAAATGGTGCTTGAAAGTAAGGGACTTTGATGTACATGAATTGGGTGGTTCTCCAGATTCAGCGTTAGCATCTTGGGAAGCCATTCTATGGGATGTCAAAAACTTCAGAAAACGAGAAAGAAGAGAGTGAAAGGAGAATAAATGACTGGTGAATGGGTAAAAACTAAGAAGTGAAGTGAAAGTGACTTTGCCTCAACATATGGGAGAGAGAGAACTAGATTACTAAAAACATGTTGCATGTTTCTATCCTGTTCTAATGTTCTTAGTCTGGAATGGAAACTTCTTTTAAGAATATGCTTATAAATTTAAAATATATTTTTAATTTTTAAATCTACCCACAGCCTAACAATACTTTACAGATACATTTACAATTATCTCTATAATTTTATTATTTGTATTAAAAAGGGAAAAAATATTCACATTTTTATAGAAGACGCTTGTTTATGGAAAAAAAAAGTAATTCTAACTCATTTTCATTTCTTTTAAAATTACATGATTTACACTGAATTTTGATCTACAGAAATAAAAAGAAATGGTAAAAAAAGGGTAAAAATATTATGTTTGATAACTTAGTAAAGAATAGAAATGGATAAAAAAAAGAAAATAAGTAGAAGTCTTTCCATTTTAAGAATTTTTTTTTCTTTTCAAAATTAAAAAAAAAATAGAAATATAATATAATTATAAAATCACTATTTTTATGATAATAGTCATCAAAATAATAATAAAAATAATCTTATTTATTACTAACTCTATTTTCTTTTATTCCATATGTTACTAAAATATAAAATAATAATTACACTTTATTTCATTTGAATTTTTTTTTTCCACTCATTTTTATCTTCTTCTTTTTTCTATAATAAATTGCCAAACACGTATTAATCTTTTTAAATCAGTTAACTAATATATATATATATATATGGTCCCCACTCGACAGGAGGGTGGGAATAAACCAAGAAGAGCAAACAAATATATTAGGTAGAGATGTTGCACTGCATGGTATTTGATTTTCTCTCACTTTATAAAATATGATGCCCTGCTTTGCAGAAGAAGAGAGATCAAATTGTTATTTTAGTATTTTTCTATCTTGAGAGGAGACCTTTTTAACTTTTTTGAGCTATGAGAATGTACTCAAAGCTGGTAAGCCTCCTTATAGTTATCATAGACAGGAAGAATAGATTCTTTTTGAAAAAGCTGCCTTGATCATCATAAAAAAAAAAAAAAATCCACTTTAAATATCCACCAAAAACAACAACAGCACCAAGCCAAGCATGGTACGTTTTCCATTACAGGCAAAGAGGAAGCCTGAATCCACACCACGCGTAGCTCTCATACTTCTGGCTCTTCTTCCTCCTCTCTTCGTTTCTTGTAGACCTATAAATCCATAGGCACACGCATAGAAGATCTACCAAGGGTAACCACGCCCGAGGCAGAGTAACCTGAACGCCCAAAGCCTCCCTCTGGTTTGGCTGTTTGGGTTAGTGATGAATGTTAAGGGGGCATACATCAATGTTTATATTAGTAGATTATAAGGATTTTGGAAATAATTTGATTATATTGAATGTAAAAAATATAAATATACAAGATTATTAAAACGTGAAAATTCGGGTATGTAAAATAATTTTTTTCCTAATTTTTATATTAAACCCTATAAAAAGGTCTATATAGATATAATCTAAATATTCAATTAGCACATGAACATTAGCATCATAATCCAACATAAATACAATAATAGTCTCTGCATATACAAACCCAAGAAAGTCTTCAATAATGTGGATTTTGTTTTTGGCGGTGTCTTCAATAAGGTAGTTCAAAGGCCATAATCACGTACAAGCATGATCCGACAAGATTATGAGCCATTTTTTGGACGGCGTTCTAAAAGAATGCACATGAAGCAAGCATTGCTTATATATATATATATATATATATGTGGTTAATGTGATATCAAGCACGTAAACTTTTCATGTTTTCGCAATTACAATCTCGAGTTTTTGTAGTCGCATTTAGCTTCCATTACTACCTCTGGCAGCTCAATTAGATGAAGTAACACTGTCTACGGAAGAGCACACACCCCATGTAATTTTACATTTCAAATAATACCATAAAATGCCAACTTATTAGCTATTTCCATTGAGCCAAAAATAATACTTTAAATACTTTAGTTTAAACATTGTATAAAGAGCTAAAATCAATCTTTTAAGCTTTGAATTCAATAACTAAATAAATTTGACTATTTGTATTAAAGTAGTAGGGTTTAAAAAGTGAAGCCTTAAAATTTGGATCATCAAAAGAAATTTTGTATAATAAAAATGGAATAGATTCAATTTAATCGACTCATTCACTACATCATTTCTCAATAAGGTTTATCTATTTATATGAAACCTTTAATAAATCTATATTTTTTAAGACCTCATAAAGGGGCTATATATAAAAGGAACCCATATCGACATTAAATGTTAACATGATTTGATGAATGATATCAATGGCTAATCTTCATGAATACTTAAGATTCCTTTTTGTTTATCACATCAAGAATTATGGACAAAGGCTATCAAAATATCGGATTTTTGACTAAAAAAATCAAACGGGCTATTTCAATGCAAAAAGCGATGCTTACATCACAAAATAGTAGAGTTTGATACTATTGAGTTTCTCTACTTGTTACATGTGTATTTGAACATATTGAGATCACATACTTCTCTTCTCTACCACCTTTTTTTTTCCAAAATCACCCATCACAAACCATTTTACGTTAGTCTTTCTAGCCATGCAAGGATTGAATCCTTGAAACTACATGTTATATAACATAAATATGGTGTGCCATGTAATGCTTACATGTCATAACACACGAGATGTAAAAAATATTATATTTTGTTAATATATATATTCAAATAATATAATAAAAATAATAAAATTTTAAAAATAGCATGAATAAGAATTGAAACACAAGTATATAGAATGAAATTCACCTTCATATTTAATATCACAAGAAATGTTATATATAGCTAAATTTATTGATTTGATTAAATTTTAAAAATATTTAAAAAATAAAAGAGAAAATGATAGGCAACCTTCTTGGTTGCTACCAATGTCTAGTCCAACCATCCTAAGATTTGTGGTCCAATCTAGCACCCAAAATATATTTATAGTGCATCATGCAAGCATACTCATAATTACCTAAAAAAAATATGAATGATCTATCTTATATCAAGTTTAATCTCATATAAAGATTTAACTTTTTTTTTCTCTCTTTTTATGATTCTTTAGGATAACAACTAACCACCTTAAGTGATAGTACTATCCATCACTTAATAATAGTGGATCGTGTCTACTATTGATTCAATTTGATACTTTTTTATTATCACTTAAAAAGAGAGTACTCTTCTTCATCATCCATTATGATCCTGCCCTAATATAAAGAAAAGAAAACTCTATAATAAAGAGGAGTGGACAACTTCTTCCTTTTAGGTAATGAGAACCAACCAATGATTATTCAAATTAATCCTAGTAAAATAAAGATATGAAAAGGTGTGTTTTGATAAGTTTTTTTTAATAAAAAAAATTACAATTATAACATATTAAATAGATGGATCGTATAGTGATGTGAGGGAGGGAATTATTTTTAGGGCATATGGAAAAATATATTTTAAATATACAAATATGGAGTTAATCATTGATCAAGTTCGTCTCCCATTATCACGTCCTTCTGTCCACCCTTAATCCCTAGAGTGTTCCCTCATCTATGTTTCTATGCAAATTTGAGCTGCGTTTCAAGTATTTGCAATCCAACATGGAGAAAAGAAAACACCACAATAAAGAAAGAGTGAGTGGCTTCTTCCTTTAAGTAAGCAGAACCAACTAAACTGCTGTGTTCAATTAATCATGGTAAAAGAAAAGTATTGAAAAGTGGTGCTTTGGTAAATTGTCTCAAATAATATTTTGTTATCATAACATATTAAATAGATCAATCAAATTTTAACATTGAGAAGGAAATAATTTTTAGGGGTATAAAAAAAAAACAATGTATTTTTATCAAATCGTATCTTTATATTAAAACTATATCACATATGGATAACCTCCTGAAAAGGAGCAAATCTAGGCTTATTAGAGTACTGAAAATTTAAGGGTTTAAAAAGCCATTTTCATGTTATTATTTCTACCATAATGACTTTCAATGTATTTCCATATTTAACCGCATTTATATTGATATATTTGCCACCACCTTTAGTCAATGCTATTATAAAATTATTTACTTTTATTGTTACAACAATAAGAAAAATTGCTCATAAATTTCTAGGTACCATTTATCTATTTTTTTAGTTTTATAGCTTGAAATGTTGGCAAGTGGCTACTTCACTACAAGAAGTAATTATGTCCATTTGCCACAAATGAGATGAAAATAAAAATGAATGTCAGGAAGCCCGAAACAGAGTTTTTCTAAAATGAAAGAAAATAGAGTGAAAATGGAATAGGAATTACAAAAATGCTTCTAACGGCTATATTAAAAAAAAAAAAAACAATCTAATAGATATGTTCAATTATCCATGTTTTATTTCTTTTCATTTACCTTTTGCCTTGAAAAACAAATAATAAAAATTAAAATATTTCCTTGAGATTGCTTTTGTTTTTTTTTATGTATAAAAAAAGAATGAAAATGTTCCCATTTATTTCTCTTTTTATCAATCATTTCCTATCTTTTATTTTATTTTATTATTATTTTTAAATAAAAGGTCATCTTCACCCTTACTAACATATCTTGGTGGGTGGCTGGTGAGTGCAAGTCCCTACTGCTATTTTATTACAAGAACGCCAGCCCAAACTATGAACCCCGCTTTCCCTCTTCAGTAAACATTAACTCCTCTCTCGCTCTCTCTCTCTCTCTCTCTCTCTACACACAACACACTACAAACCCTAGGACGAAATTCCCCATTTTAGTTTGAACATCTCTTCCTTTCAAATGGCGGATCTTGCTCTGATTCATCAACAACAACAACCACTTGCAAGTCAGCTCCCTCAGCCTCGTAAGTCTCTCTTTGTCTCTCTTACACACACGCATGCACAGACGCCCCACGAGTTGTTCTTTGATGTGTCATGGAGAAAAAAGAAATGTGAACTTTAGCTTAGCAAAGCATTTGAAAACCCTAATTTTTTGAGGTACTGAGACTAGGCTGACCAATAGTGTAGCGCATTTTCTGTTTTGAAAATGCTATTTTTAGTGGTTTTTGATGTGATTTTAGCTTTGTTATAGAATTGGCTTTTTTTTTTTTTTTGTCTTTCTTTTTATCATTAAGAATGTTGTACTTGGAGAACTTTTTAGAAAAAAAGTTTATCTTTATTGTGATGAAAAATGAAAAAGTTTATCTTTTTAGAGCTAAATATCTCTCATTCTTATTTTTACAACTTCAGGGACAACGATGCACAAGAACCAATTACAAGAATTTACTCAGAAATCGGGTATTCCACTTCCCGAGTATAGGATTGTGAACGAAGGGTTCCAGCATGCACCATTGTTTCGAGCATCCGTGGTTGTGGATGGCCAATGCTTTACCTCTTCAGGGACTTTCACCCATAGGAAAGCAGCTGAACAAGACGCTGCTAGAGTTGCTTTGGGGCAATTACTGCAGAAGGTGAAAGATGAAGGCAGGCCTTTCATTCACAAGGTTTATTTTTCTTGCCTTCAAAGTTTGATGTTTGAACTATGTTTGCATTATTGGCTTGATTGTTCGACATCCTGTCTCATCAAACCATATCTCACAATGATGTTTATGTAGCAATCTTTGATATCTGTTCTCAAAATCTGTGCATCATTACTAAGGGGAATTATTTTACTTTTTGATAATTATTAATGGAATGATGTGCTTTTAGGAAATGCAAGCATTGGAACCATTTCAAACTATATGATCTCAAGATGTACTTAAATTTTTTCCCTATCATTTATATGTTGGTGATGATTGAACATTAATCTGTTTCTTTGGTTTACACATGTGAAATCTACTGCAATTGGTTTTAAACAATAAGTCAAATGACATGATTCAATATGCTACTAAATTCATAGTCTATGAATTTAAATTTTGATCATGATATGGCATCTGACTTCACAATTAATTTTGCAGTATTTAGTATTCTGCAAATCCATCCTAAATGAATTTGCAGTGAAGATAGGATTGGAAAAACCTACTTACACCACCTCCAGTTCATCAGATGGAGTTCTTCCAGTTTTTACATCTACTTTAATATTCAATGGTGCAACTTTCACTGGAGAAGCTGGTAGAAGCAAAAAAGAGGCCGAACAGTTGGCAGCACGCACAGTTCTTCTCTCAATTTTAAGTATGAAACTTTTATTCTCATGGAGAAATTTTCTATTTGCCGTATATGTGTTTGTTCAAATGTTTAACTTTCAAAAATATTTTCAGATGATGTCAATTATGAAAAGGATCTTTCAAGCATAATTAAGTCAAAGTTCAAACTGTTTGCTGCAATACATCTACCGGATGACAAGATGATTCCAGTTGATAATCTGAATACAATAGAAAATGCTCGAGGTGCTGATGGAGTCTTGATGAGCAAAGGCACCACTGATAATGGTGACAATTCCAGGGATAAAGTGACTCTGCATGCTAATAATTCACTAAAGCATGCTGATAATTCATTGAAACATACAGTACAAGTTGCATGTTCAGAGATGCAGCTTCCCCAGCATGAGTTTAAGCCCCCCCATGTGGAAACAATGCCATCTAGCATAACACCAAGTCTTCCAATAGCCTTTGTTCCTTCTACCTCTGCACAACAGGTTGATCTTACTAAGAACTGCCATAAAAAGCGTCGCAAGAACAAAAAAAACTCTAATAAGAGACAACGTGCTAATCATTAGTATGTTCCACTTGTCCCTTCGAATATTTTTATGCATTACTTTGTTGCATGGATATGGTTCTATTAAATAATGCAGATTCTTGATTTTGCATTTTAAGTTTAGCAATTTTGAAATTTGAAAAATCTTCTGAATCATAGGTACAAATACTTTGGTTGAAGTTCTTGTAATTCATCCTTTCAATGATTTGAGCACATATTGATATTTGTGGATTTATACTTGTTTGTTTCAGTATTTTGAGATGTTCTCTATTTGTTTATGAAGCTTGTCTTGACCATTCTGCTAATCAGGGTTCCATGTAAATTGTAGGTCCTGGTTGGTGTGATGCTGTGAAATCAAGAGCTGGTTCTTTCTCATGATATAGCACAGATGCATTTACACCAGGCAGGCAGTTCTCTCTTAGGGGGCCTCACTGGTAGTCTCTTGTTTGATAACAATGTGATTTTTATTGGTCTAGGTAGTTGTAGTCTGGGCTCTATTTTATCATTAGTGTCTGTATATCCCTATAAAACCTGCTTTTCTTTTGTACAGCCTGCTAGTTAAGATGATATCCATCTCTGATGGCTATAACAACGTTAATGCTTGTCTTATAAGATCTTTAGTTGTGAAAGTATGTAAATATTGTGTTTTATCGGCTGAAATTTTGCATTACATATTAAGAAAAAGAATAATGCTTGCAACTTTAATTAGTTGTAAGAAATAGCTTTAAATCCTCTTTCATGCATGATGTTTGAGCTCTCCATAGCTGCTTCTAATCCGCTTGAAGGGACATGAAAAGTTTAGTGGATGCATCATCAACTAGCTAGTGTGGAAGACAGGTGATTACTCTGGGGTTTGTGTCTGGACTTGCATGTTTCAATAAAATGGGTTATTGCCTTCAGTTTTTAGGTTTCTAGGCTAGAAATATTCTTAAAGAGTCAGGTGACTGGTGAATGTCTGGACATCTTGAACCCAGGTTTAGTCAATTTTAGGCAAAAAACAAAAATTCAATCCGAAAGGTAAAGAAAAAGAACATCTTTTGTTTAGCTAAGATGTTTGCAAATTCATTGACAAATAGACTAAACATTTGACAACTCGATTCAACTCCAACAGGTAGAAGCTAGACGAAATCAACTGCTGGGTCCCCAGCGATGGTGCTAGTGGCAGTGATGTGAGATAAAAGAGAGAGCTAGAGCTGGGAAAGGAAGAACTTTTAGTGAGAGGAACTAAGATGGAATAAGAGGAGTGTTTCAAAAGGAGATCAGGTATTTTAATTTAGGATTACAAAGACTGTAACTATGCCGAGGACACCCTTGAAATGCATGTCTGTCTTGAGTGTCAACCATTACTATTACAGAATTTTTGCATGTGTGACTTATATCTGGTGCATGCTTGTCTCTCAAGTGTCAATGCTTCTGATCCCTTGGGAGCATCACACATGTATAATGGCATAAAGGTTATTTTCTTTTAAAGATTATTGTTCGATTAGATTCTTGAATTTAATGGACTACATAGAACTCAATGTGACCTGAACTTGCAATTTTAGGTTGGAGAACCCCATTTTGAACCATGATGGTTGTTTCAAACTATGATACTAAACCAAGCTTTTGCACAATTTATTGGGCCGGAGGGGGGAAAAAAGCTTTTGCAGAATCCTATTATTCGATACAACAGAGGATCCTCCATTTTTAATAATGGGATCTAGTAATTGTATTAGTATTTGTTCATCATTAATCTATTCATGTGGCATGTTAGTGGGTAGTCTAAAGAAGGTGTAGTTTCACACCATACTAACAAGGTATATGGGAACATAGAAAGCAAGGATGAGATCTTACCCATGCTTAAACGAAGATTGCAAGCTTCTGAAGTAGTGGATTTAACTTATCGAGAGTGTAGAGTTTCTTAATCCATGCAAGCCATTGAAAAAAAAGAGAGTATTAAATTATATACATATATATAATTTTGATATAATGAATGATTTAAGATAAATTATTAAATAATATTTCATTTTAAAATTATTTAAGTGATTTAACTTCTCATAAATGAATTATTTATAATGTGTTATCATTTGATTATTATTTTCATGGTTTATAAATAATAAAATGACTTTATATTTAAAAAGTATTTAAATATAAGAAGAAATTCATAAAATGGATAAAATACATCAAGTAATTCTTTAAGAAATTTTACATCACGAAAACGGGAGTCCTTATATATAATTTGTTAAACATTCAATGAAAAAAAAAGTTAATATAAAAGGTACTTTTAACATTAGATGGCTTTTGGTTATTATTTTTTGATGGTATTGAAATGGATAAGATTCTTAGTCATTTGTTTAGTTTGCATATTAAATTATATTACTAAATAAAAAGATTTTTAACTATTGTTAAAATTAAAAAAATTGTACTATTGCATGATAATATAAAAATATTTTTTCACAAAATAAAATAAATATATTCTTAAAACTTGAAAATAATCCTATAACTTCATTGCTCTTTTTGCTATTGTTTTTATGCTAAAACTTTTTTTTTTTTGTAAGTTATCGTATTAACATAAAAATAAAAAAAAAACTTATATCATTATCAAAATTTAATGTCCTATACTATACGCTCGAAGTATAGTATAAGAAAATTGTATCGTATTACTCTTCTTATATGGTGCTATCTAGTTCTTATTGTGTTGTTCAGTTTAATTAATCGGACACTATCTAATGGCTCATTCCATCTTTATTATTCTAGTTGTGTTTTGAATTTGCTCTTCATTTGCATTATCATGATTTTTCTTCTTTTGTTCATATAGCTTGTCCTCAAACCGTGGAGAATGATCTTACGAGTTTTCTTGATAATTCTTTAGCATAATTATAAGTAAGAGTTTTCGAAATTATATTAAACTAGTTAATGAGCTTGTGCAATGAGTAGATGAAAGTTTAAATTATGATTACTTTCTTTTTTTTGAAACAACAAATGTAGACATAATTTAATGTTTTAATGTATTTAAAAAAATATATATATCTAATGACAGGATAGTATCTTCAAAAATCATATTGAAAATGTAAAATATAAAAATATACATAAAAAAAGATAAATCTTTAATGTGAAACATATATTTGCATAAAATATGGCATAAAAACTTAGTGATTTTGAATATTCTAATGTATTGAAAATGTAATTTGTTAATGATAACTTAAATTGATTAAGTAATATATGATTTTGTTAGAAAGTCAAATTTTCGTTTAATGTAATATTGGTTTATGCATTTATTGTAGAAATATTAATATAATATGATAATGACAATAGATTGTTACATTTTTTATGGCAATTTGGAGAGATAAAAATGCAAGAACATTAAAATTTAAGATAATATAAACTATTATAGTAAATAATATTGCTAAATATGGAAAGGTAAATATATACATGGTGAAGTTTAAAAATCAATGAGAATAAAAGGAGTTATAAACTTAGTTATTCTTTAATTTAACATTACTATATTGTAGACATCATACATTAAATTATTCAAATAAGAAAAAAGCTCTCAGATTATTTGACAAGATAATATATTAGCAACTATGATGATTGCTACAAATGCCGTTAATATCATTTGTTTTCACTTAGAAGTTGTACGTGAGGTGTTATTATTCATAGTTGCAATACATTAATATACATATTTAAATATATAAGATAATAATTTATGATCATTGTGTTTTAAATAATATTAATTTACTTTAATGGTTACTTATATAATTTTGACAGGATAGTGGCTTTTAAAAACGTATTGAAAATTTAAAATATAAAAATATTTTGAAAAAGATAAATCTTTAACATGAAGCATATTTTTACATAAAATACAACATAAAAACTTAGCGATTTTCGAATATTATAATGTAATATTAAATGATAATATAGAGTAAATCTATTATAAAATCTTATTGTTTTCATAAATAAAAAATTATTATTCTTTCACTTTATATACAAATCTTTCCTTAATTGAATGTCTCAAATTGCAAGTAATGATAAATTTAATATGATAGTACTGTATAATATTGTTAGAAAGTCAATATATAACTTAATGCTGTATTTTTTTTATTCCATTTATTTCTTGAATGCTCACAATAACTTTTAATTAATCCATTATTATAAATGAAAAATGGTAGGACAATAATGTAATAGTCATTTTATATTTAATAATATTAGTACTAAATTGCGACTAAAATATATTTACTTTTTAAATAAGAAAAAAATGTTTGTACTTATCATAAATATATAAGTTATTAATAAAAATGTCTCCTTTAATTATCTTAAAATGCCATAATTACTTTTCGATTTCATGTGATAAACTTTTTCTTTTCTTTTCTTTTTTTTCCCAATGTGTAGTAAACTTTTTTCATCCATAATAAAATGTAATTATTTTTCAATTAATGGCAATATATGCTTGTTATACCTACCATAAAATGTATATGAAGTAATTTTGTAGGCATTAAAAGGAAAAATATGCAAAAGGAATTAATACCATTATTAAAATGAGGATTGAATTTTGTATTGTATAATAACATTTTATAAATTGCCGATATCCTTTATTCTAGCTTTATTTATGTCCTAAAATCCAAAAATGAATTGACATTAATAGTTGTCAAATAGAATCAATCTCCAATTATGACATTAATCAATATTTAGCAATCATCAAATTAATTGCCACAATTAGCATCTCCAATAAAACAAATATCATAACATTAATATTATGACTTAAAGGATAATGATGTTTTCCCCCCAAAAAAAAAAATAAATCTAATAAAGGTAAATAATATTGTGTATTTATTTCCATTATCTTTCTTTCATTGAAAACCATTATTATAGTTATAAAAATCACTAATACCAATATTAAAGTCATGAAAACCATTAATACTATAAATGTATTTAGAAATAAAACCATGAAAATGTAAAAAAGGCATTATAACAATGTGAATGTATTGATAGCTAATCATCTCATCATAACAATTAAAATACTAACAGTAATTTAAAAGTGATTAATATTTAAAAAGGAAAGGTAAATTTATCAATTTCAAAAATTATAATTACAAATAATAACAATAACAACAAGAGTGATTGATTTACCATTATTTTCTATGACCTAATAATATAACCACAAATAATCAATACTCTTTTTTTTTTTAGCCAAAACTAGTATCTTTTTATCCTACTTTTATTCACGGTATCATTTTTAAATTTCCTTATTTTCTTTCATAAATTTACATTGCTAATCGTTAAATTGGATTATCTTTAAATTATAACATTAATTGACATTGATAATACCAAAATCGAATTACCATAATTTATATCTTTTTCAGAACCAAATAACCAATAAAAGATGCATAATTAAATGATAATAATTGGCTAAAAAAATAAAAGAAAAGTTTTTAATAATGAGAAAATAAAATTGTAAAATTAAAAATAGAAGCATTTTATAGATTTAATACTATATATTATAATTATAATTTTTATGTTGCATACTCATAAATTGTTAAAGATATCGGTTTCTTTTTCACATCTTTTTTCATTAATATATCTCCATTTCCATAGATTTGTTTACTAACATGTAATTAATCAATAAAATAATTAATATAAATTACTATATCTCTTTAAGGTAATAAAAACTCTTTATCTCAAATAACTTGGCCATAAATTATTGAATTTCCCTAAATTTTACCACTAATTAACATTGATAATTGTCACCGTCAAACTAAATGATCCTTCAATTATGTCATTAATTGGCATTAGCAATTATCAAATTGAATTATCATGCTTTATACCTTCTTTAAAACTAAATGACCAATAAAAGATACATAATTAAAAGAAAATAAATTTTAATATTTAAAATACTAAAATGACAAAACTTAATGCCCTAAAACTTGGAACTTTACAACTCGCCACATGTCCCTACTAAGTAACAACACACTAAGGCTTTAAATCTCTATTACAAATTCTACTTATTCTCATCAACTATAAAATAATATTATTTGAACTTCAATAATAAAAACAATGACTCTTAAGTGAATCATTCCAATCATTATTACTTAAAACAATACATTAAAGCCCAAATTCAAAACCAAAGTAAACATCTATCAACATATAAAAGTAACTATAATTAAAAGTCTAATAACTATCTCCACATTCTCAAATCAATAACCTAAAGTTCTATCAAGGAATTCCTCATTGACTTTCACAATATTCTTCATCATAATAATAGTAGTGTTTTCTTCCATATTCATCTTAATAATAACCCACTAAATCCCTATTCTCATCATAATCGATATGTTCATCATATTCATCTATGGTTAGAAAATAAGTTAAGTGATGGGAAAATTTCTAGCACCATCGATATTTTTATAACTCGATTTGGATGATGATTCAAATCACTCATATTTTACTTTATGTTTATTATTCTAATAAATATTTGAGAATAATCTTATAGGTACAATGATAATTCTCCATGGGATGTCAATACGTCCTACAACAGTTAATGGACACAGAACATTTTCAGAGTGACAATCAAAGACCCGCTGCGATTGTTTTCCATTCCGAGGCATTGGTTCATGAAGACTTATGATATTTTGTACTTTGTAATTATTTTATGAACTATTTTTTGTTGTATTTGGTTTTGGGACACTTTCATTTCCTTGTAATTTTCATTTAAGACTAGCCACCTTAAAAGTAACAAGCTTGTAATTTTGACCACTTTCTAACCCTAGGAGTAACAAGTATAAATACTTGCTTAGAAGAGGGTTTGAGAGGCCATATTTTGCAGAAAAAACCTAGCACTTCACGTGTGGAATTAAGGTTCTTCCTTAGTTCAAAACCTCTTATCAATTTCAACCCAAGAATTGGAATTGTGGCGAATGCAACAAGGAGAAATTGTGAGTAATATCGATTTCCTTCTTTGTTGTTCTTCACTTCTTCTCTAGTGAGTCATATCTAGGGTGGATTTGAAGCTTTCTTTGACTTATTTGTGAATGTAATTCGTGGACAATTATCTTGTAAGATTAATTGTTCTTTTAAGATTGAGTGTTCTTTAGTGTTGGCGTGAATTTGTGCTTGTGTTGGAAGAGGGTACATCACGGTTTTGTGCTTTTCTTCTTCATCCATTTCACGTGAAATTCACTTGATCTTATTGTGGTTTAGTGAAATTGATCATTAGTGGAAGTTAATTGCATCTTTGAACCATTGGATTTCATCAAATTTTCATTAGGGTCACGTAATTTCCTAGTTCAATTGGACTGGTTTGATTGTGACTTGAGAATTGTTTTCTTTGAGTCATTTGATTGTGCTTAAACTTGGTTTTGAGCATATCATCTTTTGGTATCAGAGCACATGTTAAGAGAAGGGATTTAGTGTTGGTTGATTTCGTGATCTTCACTTTTAATTATGGTTCTTCATATTGTGATCCAAATTGTGAAGTGGAGTTGAGTTATTTCAATTGTGTTGTTGAAGTGCTATCTTGTTGTTTTGTTGTTGTATACTTGGAGACTTGTAACATTCTTGGTTCCCTTGAGAAGTGGCCATGAGTATGAAGTGCCTTTGAGGTAGAACGTGAAGGGGAAGAAGTGTTGATCCTTTGTGATCAATTGTAGAAGTGTGAATTGCCTTGTTGAATTTTTGGAAGTGAGGAGTAACATTTGTGATTTTCAAACTTGAATTTCCAGATTTGAAGTGTGAGTTAAAGAAGTTATTTGAATTTCAAAACACACATTAAGTGATAGAAGTAATTGTGTGTTCATTTGAATTTGAAAGTGGCTCTTTACCATTTGTGAAATATTACAATTAATGATCTCATTTTGAATTTGAATTAAGCTGCCTTTTGTTGTGAGTTGCGGATTAAATTGTGGGAAGTGGAAGTGTATTTGTTGTTGTTGCCATTTCTTATTGTTGCCATGGAAGTAGAGTGTAGTATTTGTGTTATTGCCGTGGGAGTTGCTTGTGAAGGAGTGACTTGTGGAAATTAGAAAAATTTGTTGCACCGTGAAGTGTTGTGTGTATGTAGTGGTGTGAGTGGCGGTGTGAATTTGTGGAGTTGTGTGGAGTAAGGTGCTGCACATTAAGATCAAGTATGAGTGTGAACCATGGCTAATAAAGGAAGCTAAGTAGCGAAGTTTGAAATTCAAATATAAGCATTTAAGTGTGAAAGTTATTGAGTATTATTACTTAAACACTTGCTTAGTTGAATTCAATATCTTAACTACTTGGAAGTATTTATTTGTGCTTTAATTATTCCACTATACTTGAAGTGATAAGAAGTATTTGTTGCATTGGTGACTTGTTGCACCGTGGGTATACAAGTGTGTGTGTGTTGTTATCCAAACGTGTTATTGTGACGTGGTGAAGTGAAGGGAGTGTGCTACAATTATTTGAGATTACATTTGTACTTCAAATAAATCGCATCCACAAACATGTTAAATGATAGTGTGAATGGGGGCAATGGCAATGAGGCCAATAGCCAAGTGGGTGGCAGACCAGGTCGTCAAAATACAAGTGGAAGAACTCTAGATGAACAACTTTAGGACCTTACCACAATTGTTGCTACATTAGCAACAAGGATTGATAGGATGACATTGCCGCCATCACCACCTGTGGTAAACCTTCAGGCACCACCTAAAGTAGCTCCTCAGAGATGTCTAGAGAGAAGGGGTAGTTAGAGGAAATTTGAGGAGAAGAGTAGAATGGGATTATCATGCTCTTAGGGAAGATAAAGATGATAATTTTGGGGTTAATCCATACCCAGACAGGGAATTTAGACCACCTCGAGGATTAGAGTATGTGAAGCTACAGATGCCTTCATTTGATGGTAGGGGTTCCGCCGATGATTACCTAGATTGGGAAGACTAAGTTGAGGGTCTTTTCAAGGGTTATGAGATTGATGATGACTTTAGGGTACATCTTGCAGCTGTAGAGTTCACAGGGTATGCCGCTTTGTGGTGGAAAAATATGGTGATTAGTAGGTGAAGGGATGGAAAGACCAAAATACACACTTGGAGAGACATGAAAACGAGTTTTGAGGAAGAGGTTTATACCGAAACACTACAGGCATGAGTTATTTATGCATCTCCAAACACTGAGACAGGTAGGTAAAACAATGGATGACTATGTACAGGAGTTAGAAACATTAGTGATCAGATGTGGATCAATTGACCCTGTTGAACAAACCCTAGCACATTTTGTATCTGGGTTGAAGTATGAGATAGCTTGTGTAGTTGAGCTTCAGAGATATAGTACACTTGATGAGACTATACAATTAACCTTGAAAGTAGAAAGATAGAGGCGATCTTATTCATTCCAGGTTACTAGGAGCAGGCCCAGCACTAATTCAAAGCCCATGGGGGTTGTTGGTCAGTTGGATGGGTCAAAGGGAGCAGGTGAGCATTTCAGGTTTGTAGATGAAATTATCCCTACTACAGAAAAGGAGAACAATGTTTCTGGGAAAGGCAAAGAGGTAGTTGGATCTGATTTGGGGCAGATGGTACAAAGGTCAACCAATGGGAAGATGCGCTAGATTAAATGTTTCAAATGCATGGGATTTGGACATATAGCTACACAATGTCCCAATAAAAGGGTGATGACCGTTATGGAGGGTAACGGGAAGATGATGAGGAAGAGACTGTCGAGCCTACAGATTTATCCTTAGCCTTACAGGAGTATTATGATGATGAACATGCTGAAATACATAGGGATAAAAATGGAGGAAAATACTTACCTATTAATATGTTACACCGGGATATAACTATTTCTCCAGATAGTAAGGACATACAGAGGGAGAATCTATTCCACACACCTTGTCAGATTCGAGGTAACCTATGTATGCTTTTCATTGATAGTAGTAGTTGTACTAATGTCATATCTACTACATTGGTAGAAAACTTACAATTAACCACTACCCCTCATCCTAATTCGTATAAAGTGCATTGGTTGGACAACCGAGGTAGTTTGCATGTTACTTAGAGAGCAATGGTACCAATCAGTATAGGAGATCGGTATAATGATGAGATTATCTGCAATGTGCTTCCTATGTATGCATTTCATTTACTACTGGGTCGGCCATGGTATTTGATAGAAAGGTGTTACATGATGGGTTCAAAAACACTTACATGTTTCAAAAGGATGGTATTCGGATTTTATTGACTCCTTTGTCTCCGTCTAAGGTGCGATCTTCCCAGGAACTAGTCAGAAGCACATATAGTTCTTCCAGATTTTCAGCTAACAAGCCATTCTAAACATCGAGTTTCAATCTAGGAAAAGACCCTCTAGATTTGAAGGCAAATCTTTCAGAAGCCCGAGGAGATGATAGGAAAATTTCTGGCACCATCGACATTTTCAGAACTCGATTTGGATGATGATCCAAATCACTCATATTTTACTTTATGTCTATTATTTTAATAAATATTTGAGAATAATTTTACAGGTACAATGATAATTCTCCATGGGATGCCAATATGTCCTATAATAGTTTATGGACATAGAACATTTTCAGAGTGACAATCAAAGACCTGCTGCGATTGTTTTCCATTCCGAGACATTGGTTCATGAAGACTTATGATATTTTGTACTTTGTAATTATTTTATGAACTATTTTTTTATTATATTTGGTTTTGGGACACTTTCATTTCCTTGTAATTTTCATTTAGGACTAGCCACCTTAAAAGTGGCAAGCTTGTACTTTTGACTACTTTCTAACCCTAGGAGTAGCAAGTATAAATACTTGCTTAGAAGAGAGTTTGAGAGGCTATATTTTGCAGAAAAAAACATAGCACTTCACGTGTGGAATTAGGGTTCTCCTTAGTTCAAAACCTCTTATCAATTTCAACCCAAGAATTGGAATTGTGGCGAGTGTAACAAGGAGAAATTGTGAGTAATATCGATTTCCTTCTTTGTTGTTCTTCACTTCTTCTCTAGTGAGTCATATCTAGGTGGATTTGAAGCTTTCTTGGATTTATTTGTGAATGTAATCTGTGGACAATTATCTTGTAAGATTGATTGTTATTTTAAGATTGAGTGTTCTTTAATGTTGGCGTGAATTTCTGCTTGTGTTGGAAGAGGGTACATCACGGTTTTGTGCTTTTCTTCTTCATCCATTTCACGTGAAGTTCACTTGATCTTATTGTGGTTTAGTTGAATTGATCATTAGTGGAAGTTAATTGCATCTTTGAACCATTGGATTTCATCAAATTTCCATTAGGGTCACGCAATTTCCTAGTTCAATTAGATCGGTTTGATTGTGACTTGAGGATTGTTTTCTTTGAGTCATTTGATTGTGCTTGAACTTGGTTTTAAGCACATCATTGAGTGAGCCTAAGCTTAGTATGTGAGTATTACACAAACATGCACATGCCATACAAATAATAATATCAATATACATAGATGCATCGGCAGTATATATCAAAACATTAGGTTATTTATCTTCACTTATTCCACATACAACACAAGGGTATTCATGACCTTGTTACACACATAATATATATATATATATATATATATATTCATAAGTTGGGAACCGCTATTGCGAGCCCGTTTAATCCTAATCTATCCTAAATCATTTCGGTATAAAGCTCCACTAAGGATAACACGGTATACCAATCATCAGGGTGTCCCCTAAAGATTGACCACCTCTGGCTCCTAGGTCAAACTAAGCACAAACTGCATATACAATTATATTTAATATCTAATTAAATTCATTTAAATACTATGCTAACAATCACAAACAACAAAATATGGTAAACAAGTACTTGGAGAAGTGTTTTCATAGTTATCTCTTATGTATATAGGAAAGGGATATAAACCTGTCAAGCATAAGGGACTAAGTTTAGTTTTATCCTACAATTTAATTTAGGTTCACTAATTGGTTAATTATATCTTATTTGCAAAATTCCCTTTCTTAATGTCTTATTGTACGTAATTCGTAATTTAGAATTATAATATAACGAAATAGAATTGGATGGAAAGTATTCTAATATAACATGGTCATGTAAGAAGCCGTGCAAAGAAACACGGGATAAAACATGGCCGTGCTAGTGGTCATGTATCTTTCTATGTAAATTGTTATTTCAGTACGCTTAGCTACACAATTATGTATTTGGCCATATACCTTTATGTGAATTTTTATAATTTGACATGCCCAAGTACATGGGTGTGTTGTATGTCCATGTACCTTTCTGTACACATTCGTGTTTCTACACGAACAAGTAAATGGGCATGTATCTAACTGTGTACTACACTGCTAATCGCGAATCCCTTTTTCTTCTTCTCCAATTGGTTTCTTAGCCTAATTTCTAGGAAGTTAAGTCTAATTGATTGATTAAGCTATTAATTCTAATGCATTATATGGATCTTATGCACTTACTTGGCTCAAAATTATGATCAAAATTCTTGAAGTGCTTAATCATACGACCATTCCCTCTCGTTTCTTGTTTCGAGCTCTATCAACATATCACCAATTTAACTTAAATATATGAATCTATCATTAGAATAAACATCTTAATGATCAAAATCCTTACCTGATGAAAAGGGTTGATTTTAAGGGTGTTCAGTAAGTCACTTTGTGAGTCTTTAAGAGGGTCTCTTGGGTGTTTGCAATTGTTTACATGAAGGAAAAGAAGAGGCGCTAGGGTAAAAGACATTTAAATACTCTAATCCTGAAAAGACTAAACTGTCCCCATTCGTTTAAACCATTTACTTTGCTTATCCTTGGTTTACATTATGTGTATTTACATTCTCTCCTCTTTATAAAAACTTTCTTCATCAAAAGTTAGCTAAGTTTGGAAAGAGTTCTGGATGCTTCCTTCACATTTTTTCTTCTAATTCCCATGCCACTTCACATCCTGTCTAATTTGTCCATTACACCTTGACGTAGGGAATCACTTTCCTCCTTAAAACTTGTTCCTTAGTGTCAACTATTCTTACAGGTATTTCAATTGACGATAAAACCAACCATACATTTAAAGGCTCTAAAGCCACTATTTGGTTTAGATTTGGTATGAACTTTCTCAACATTGATACATAAATACATCATGTACACTAGCTAGACTTAGTGGTAAAGCCAACCTATAAGCGATAGTACCAACTCTTTCCAAAGTCTCAAATGAACTCACATATGTTAGATGTAACTTCTCTCTTAAATCAAATATGATTACCCTTTTAATTAAAAATACCTTTAATAGAACCTTATTCTCCACCTGAAATTCTAAGGGGCATCGCTGTTTATCTACATAAATTTTCTAGTGACTTTGGGTTGAAAGAATTCGCTACCTTATCACCCTCAATTTATCTATAACTTCCTACACTATCATTGGCCCAATTATTTGTCTTTCACTAACTTCATCCCAATACAAGGGAGATCTACACTTCCTAATATATAGTGCTTCATATGGAGCCATCTGGATAGTAACTTAATAGCTATTAATGTATGCAAATTTCACTAAGGGTAGGTGATCACTCCAATTACATCCATGATTTAAAGCACATGCTCACAATAGATCTTCTTGAATTTGAATTGTCCTTTCAGACTACTTATCTATTTGAGGATGGAAAGTAATACTAAACCGTAATTTAGTACTTAAAGTTTGATGTAGACTTTTCCAGAACCTACTCATGAACCAAGTATTCCTATCAGAAGTTATAGTGGCTAGTACGCCATATAATATGACAATCTCTTTTATGTATAGTTGAGTAAGCTTTTTCAATCTATACTTCACCTTAAATGGTAGAAAATGGGTGAACTTGGTTAATTTATCTATAATTACCTAGTTTGCATCATTTTCTCCTTAGTTCTCAAGAAGGTTATAATGAAGTTTATAGTTACATGTTTCTACTTTCATTCAAGTTTAGGAAGTGATTGTAACTTACCAGCTGGTCTTTGGTGTTCAATCCTGATTTGCTAGCATGTTAGGCATCTTGATACAAATTCTACTATCTCCCATTTCATATTTCTCCATCAATAATGACTCTTTGAACCTTTGTATATTTTGGTGCTTTCAGGATGTACTGTGTATCCTGAGTAGTGAGCTTCTTTCATAATCTCCTTCTTCAATTCCATGTCATCTAGATCACACCATCTCATGCCATATTTAACTACTCCTCCAGCATCAACATTAAATTTAATGGTTTCACCTTGTTTTATTTTGCTCCTAATATTTTGAATTCTAAGATCTCAAATCTATGCTATCTTAATTCGATCAAGGAAATTTAGTTAAATACAAAGAGTGACCAACTTGGTTCTCACTTCATGTGTCACCATCTTTAATTTTAACTTGCGCATGTCCTCTAATATCTGTTTTTAAGAGGTGATTAGAGCTACTATGTTAATTTGCTTTTTTTTTTACTCAGGGCATCTGCAACAACATTAGCCTTCCCAAGGTGATAATGAATCTCTACAATGTAGTCATTTATCAATTCCAGCCATCTTCGTTGCCTCATATTCATATCCTTTTACGTGAGTAAATATTTTAAGCTCTTGTGGTTTGTCAAAATTTTGCACTTCTCATCATATAGGTAATGTCTCTATAGTTTCAACACTGAGATCATAGTTGCTAGCTTTAAGTAATGTGTAGGGAAGCTCCTCTCATATGTTTCAGTTGACAAGAGGCATAGGCAATGAATTTTCCATTATGCCCGAGCACACATCATAAATCTTGAGTCGATGCATCATTAAAAACTTTAAATTCTTCCCTTGTATTAAGTAGAGCTAATACTGGAGCTATCACCGGTTTCTCCTTTAGTGTTATGAAGCTATTTTTACATTCATCACTCCACACAAATTTAACCTTATTCTTTATTAGTTGGGTTAAAATGAGAGAACCTTTCCACAAAATGTCTGTAATAGCTAACTAGTCTTAGAAACCTTCTAACCTCTATCATAGTTCTTAGTTTGGGCTAGTCAATAACTACTTTTACCTTCTTAGGATCTATTGATATGCCATCTTTATTTACCACATGTCCTAAGAAGGGTCTCTATTCTAACCAAAACTTATACTTTTTGAACTTTGCATATAACTTCTCCTCCCATAGTCTTTCCAAAACTATTCTCAAATGTGTCTCATGTTCTTCCTTACTCTTGGAATAGTGAGGATATCATTCATGAACACCACTAAAAACTAATTCAACAAGTCTTTGAGCACTCTATTCATCATATCCATGAAAGCAGCAGAAGCATTTGTCAATCCAAAAGACACTATTAGAAATTCACAATGCCCATACAGAGTCTTGAAAGTAATCTTTTGTATGTCTTCTTCCATGATTCTTAATTGATGATACCTCAATCTCAAATCAATTTTAGAGAAGACCTAAGCTCCCTGTAATTGGTCAAATAGATCATCTATTCAAGGGAGGGAGTGCTTATTCTTGATTATGACTCGGTTCAGCTCCCTATAATTGATGTATAACCTCATGCTCCTATCTTTATTCTTGACAAAGAGTACTAAAACATCCCGTGGCGAGACACTTGGCCTGGTGAACCCATTATCTTACAACTCTTGAAGTTGAGTCTTCAACTCAAAAATTCTGTAGGTGCCATTCTATAAGGCGCCTTGGATATTGGTGTTGTTCTTGGTACTAAATCAACACAAAATTCTATCTTCCTGGCTAGCAATAAGCTTAGCAGATTTTCTAGAAAAACATTTGTATATTCTTTCACAACATATACGTCTTCTAACTTCATCACTTGTCTGGTCTTCATTGATAATGTTGATATCCTACCTTTATCCTACAACTTATATGTAAGAAGAGTTGTAGGCTTTTGTGCATTCAACTTGAAAACAATTGGTCCTCATTGGGGAATTTAAAACAAACCACTAGATTGCGACAATCTATAGTAGCATAATACTTAGATAACCAATTTACCCCTAAAATCATATTAAATTCCATCATCTCTAATATAAACAAACCTAATGGTATCTCCTTTCCCTATATTATGATTCCCACATCCCTACACATTTGATCTAATCTTCCTCCCACTCCAAAAGGAGTATTTACAACCATAGCATCATTCAATAGTACAAGTTTTAAACCACACATATGCATGAAGATAGGTAATATGCACGAATGTGTCGCACTTGTATCAAATATTACATAAGTTGTATTTGAATTTATAAGCAATGTACCTACAATGGTGTCTTGGTCTAGAGCATGCTACTACTATTGTTGTTATAAAGCAAATACAAGACTGAATGCCCTCTATCTCAGTCCAGGGTGTTGAGGTTTATCGATTGGTCTTCTGTGTAGAGGTCTTACTAGTTGCTATGTTGGAAACTGTTGGGATACTACAGTTGTCTAGTTATGGGTAGCACTACATTCAAAGGACCTATGTCTCCTTCGTTTACAAGTGTAGTAAAATATTTAAGGAATATTTTTTTTTGTGCAATTCTTACTCGGATGTCTTGTTTTACTATAAGAAAAGCATGCCCCTTTAAGCTAATTGCACTAATGCAGATCATGTGGTTCCAAACAATTGGGACATCTTCTTCTTAGTCTTGCTTGTGGTGGTAGAGGCAATGCTAGAGGCATTGGCTTAGTCTAAAAAGGTTTAAATGCAAAAGCCATAGGTTTAAATTAATATACTGCTGGCCTCTTTCCTTTATCAACATATGACATATTAGAGGCAAGTCTCTTTCCCAAGGCAATTCCCGACCTACGGATAACTATTCCTCTATTCTCCTCCTACTCTACTCCAAGAATTTAGCCTTATCAATAACCTCTGCATAGGTGGGTAATTGGAAGGATCCCACTTCATGTTGGAGATTAGGTTCTAAGCCTCTTACAAATCTTCTCACCTTAGAGGCATCATCAATACAAATAGCTCCAAGCAAAAATTTAATTAAGCAGTTCAACTTAGCTTCATATTCCTCTACAATTTGGTTACCCTGTTGGTAGTTATAGTACTTTGCCTCCATCTGGTCTTTGAAACTACTGGGAAAGCACTTTTCATAGAACAACTCTTTAAACCTTTACCACTAGATAGGGCTCCTACTAATCTAGACATGTTAATCCACTAGTTCGTAGCTGACCCCTTCAACATGAATGCTGCAAATTTCACTTTCCCGTTTTCTAGCACCATGAAGGCCTCAAACGTCTTCTCAATTTTAGTGATCCAATGTTCAACTTTTATTGGATCATCAACTCAGGGGTGGAATTCCTTAGCTAGTCAAACAAATTTATCTAGTCCATACGATTCCTCTATAGGCCTAGCAAGTCTCATGGCCTGTTATTGCTACTATTACATCATCCTTACTAGGGCATGCATAGTCTCCAACAATAAAGCAATAGTGCTGTTAGCTTGAGCTGGAGCTCTTTGCTAAGGCAATCTTGGATAATACCTTTCCTCTAAAGCATCTCTACCCTATCCAGTGCTAGATGATCCTTGTCCGATATTCCTTCTGGGAGACATTCTATTTGAGATGAAGCAACCGAATAGTTTCAAAAGTTAAAGTCAATATAAGGAGTTAGTGATGGTATACATCTATGTATATTTATGTCTACACATATATACATATGTAAAACAGAAATTTAAAAGAAAGTGCAACTAAAAATGGTAATCGAATAAAATAAATTATTAAATAAAACAATCATCCCACAATTTATCCTCTCTCTTCTTCTCTTATGATTCTACAAATCTAATGCTTAATCCATTTAAAGATCATACCTTGCTTTCTATTGATTAGGCTTACACTTAATGATCAACAACCTAGTAGTTAAAGATCTTCAAACCGAAGCTCTATAAATCACAAACCTATACTTTATTTATCAAAATCTAAGCTTTGATACCACCTAAATTGTAACGCCTCAAAACTTAGAACGTTATAACTTGTCACCCATTCTTACTAAGTAGCGACACGTTAAGGCTCCAAATCTTTATTACATATTCACCTTATTCACATATACTATAGAATAATATCATTTGAACTTCAATAATAAAAATAATGACTCTTAGTGAATCATTCTAATATCCAATTGAATTCATTTAAATATTATATTAACAATCACAAACAACAAAACATGGTAAACACGTACTTAGAGAAGTATTTTCATGGTTATCTTTTACGTCTCTAGGGAAGGGATATAAACTTGTCAAGCATAAAGGACTAGTTCAATTTTATCTTACAATTTAATTTAGGTTTACTAGTTAGTTAATTATATCCCAATTATAGAATTCTTTTCCCGATGTCTTATCGTACGTAATTCGTAACTTAGAGTAATAATATAATGAATTAGAATTGAATGGAAAGTGTTTTAGTACAACACTATCATTTAAGGGGCCATGCAAAGGAACTGGGCTAAAACATAGTCATGCTAGTGGTCGTGTATCTTCCTATGTAAATTGCCATTTCAGCACGCTCAACTATACGATTGTGTATTTGGTCGTATACCTTTTTGTGAATTTTTATAATTTGACATGCTCAAGTACATGAGTATATCTTATGTCTGTGTCTTATATATTGTGTTTCTATACAAGTAGGTACATAGGTGTGTATCTGATTGTATACTACACTGTTAAGCATGGATCCCTTTTTCCTCTTCTCCAATTTGTTTCCTAGCCTAATTTATAAGAATCTAAACTTAGTTGATCAATTAACCTATTAATTCTAATGCATTATCTGGATCTTGTCCACTTACTTGGTTAGAAATTGTGATCAGAATTCTCCAAGTGCTTGATCTTATGCTCATTTTGTCTCATTCCTTGTTCCGAGCTCTATCAACATATCACCAATTTAACTTAGATCTATGAATCCATTGTAAAAAATAAACATCTTGATGATATAAATCCTTACCTGATGAAAGGGGTTGATCTTAAGGGTGTTTGCTAAGTCACCTTGTGAATCTCTGAGAGGGTCTCATGGGTGTGTGTGAAACTATTTAAATGAGGAAAAAGAAGAGGCACTAGGTCAAAAGACGTTTAAATACTTTGACCCTGAAAAGACCAAACTGTCCTCATTCCTTTAGACTATTTACTTTGCTTATCATTGGTTTTAATTTATAATAAATAATACATATATATATATTACGTGTATTTAAAAAACGAATATGTAAACATTTTATAAATTAAATACACTATGTCGTAATTAACATTATAACAATGTTATTCGTGAAATTGTTAAAGATATCCAATTCTTTTATATTCATTAGTTACATTTTTCTATTAACATATTAAAATTTTCATAAAGTAATTACAATAAATTTTGATATGTTTTTATTTTAATAAGAACTTTGGGTCAATTCAACTGTATATAGATGTGTAAAACAAATTTAATTTGAAATCAAAATTATACTCAAATTTTGATAGAGTATTGCATTGATAAATGAGTTTCAGTGCATAAAAGCTAAATAGAATATATAAAAAAAATTACAACAATAAACTTCTATATCAACTCTTTCCCTTTATAATTTTCATCATTTGATTTGTCTCTTTGTTTTATTTTTTCACTCCATAAATCACACATATGACAAGTACACATATAAAATTTAAAAGGCTGCTCAATGCACAAATGGCAATTTAAAACATTACATACACTATATACAATTTAAGTGACAATTTGATAAAAAAAAAATTCCAAAGAAATGGATTAGAAAACTAAATCCATAAATTTTATATCAACTTCTTTGTCTTTATAGTTTCCTTCACCCAATTCACCCTCTTATTTCATTTTCATACTTCATAATTAATTTACTCAACATCACCTACATGAAAAATACAAATATAAAGTTAAAAGCTTGTAAATTTACATAATAAGAATAATAAAATCATGTTTGCATATAAAATTGCGTTCAAAAAAGAAATTTAGTGGCAATTTATGTCAATTTCTTTACCCCTATAGTTTCATCCATATCAATCCATCTCCATATTTCATCTCCACATTCCATAACTCCTATTTCATCATCACTAATATGATAACTTAAATGCAAAAATTAGGATTTAACAATTAATAAAAATATATATAAAGGAATAATAACTAAAAACACATACAGAAAAAATTCATACGTATAACAAAAAAAAAAGAAAAAGAAAAAAAAAAGAAGTTAATAAAGGAGAGTTAGATAGTGCATTAGGAGGATTATGTCAATTGCATATGAGCATGTGAAAATGAAAATTGCATTTGTATATAAGAGCAAACCATATATCATGGTTTGAAAAAAAAAAAAAAACTATGGAAATACATTAATGATACTGTAGGAAGGTAAAATACAAAAAAGGTAAGAACTTACAAAAGTAAATATTATAGTATGATTTGATAAAAAAATTATGAAAATATATTAATGATACCATAAGGAGATAGAATACAAAAAAATATAAGACTTTTCAAAACTATACATTACTACCAATCATTACACATATGATGCACATGCCAAAAAAAAAAAAAGTACATACACATTAATAAACCATGCACTTGCATTTGATGTGAAATTTAAAGGAGATATTTTCATCAAAATGAAAAGTGTAATAATTATATGTCTACTTATACATAATACTAACTATAAAAAAGAATAAAATTTTATTTTAAAAAGTAAACTAAAGATAAAAATTTATACAAAGATTAAACATTAAAGGAGAAAACAAAGAAATTGAGAGGAATTAAGATAATAAAGGAATTGCCTATTTTTAGGAATGTGAAAATAAAGTATAGAGAGGCATTATATTAGAAAAAAAACTACTTAATATTTATATCAATTATATGTAAAATTGTGCAAATGAATTATGACCTGCAAATTGACCCATTTAATCCATTAAAAAAAAAACAAGTTAGGAAAAACAAGTTATAATTGAAATTTTCAACTTGTAAACACCCCATTTTTGCCCTAAGAATCAATAATAATCAATTTTCCATTTTTTTCCAATTTTTCCAATTTTTCTCTAATTTAGCAAAAATAGTGAAAATATTCAAAAAAATAAAAATAAATAGGAAAACACATCAATTTTGAAAACTAATTTCAGAAATGGCAATAATAAGGAATGAATAATTTTTACAAATTTTTGAAATTCCAAAAAATACAAAAAATGGAAAAATTGCATCGCATATATACAATTTGCGAAATAATTAAAATCGGGAAATTGGGCCAGCTCAGTTGGCTCGTGTGTGCGCCTGGAATCGTGCGTGAAGCCTGAGGTCTAGAGTTCGAATCCCCCCGCGTACGCTCAGAAATTTTTTCTCTTCTTTTCCCTAGAGTTGCCACGTGGTAGCGCATGATTAGCTGGAGCAAACGCACGCACCGGGCGCGTGATCGTCTTCAACCACAGTCCGAGATCGCCGGCGAGGGAAAAAATTTGAATTTCGACCGTTTTGATTTGATTTTTTGCACAAATCCAACAGATCTTCAACAGAATTGAGATAAACATCATCCAATTGGAATCAAATCTCAACAAATCAACAGATTTACACGAATCGGAGTTGGTTTGTTTAACCGCAAATCCGATTTGCCTCGATCGGTGGAAATCCGAGCTTATCTAGCTCGATTTCGAAAGCCTATAAATAGAGGATGAAGTGAGGAAGCTGAATGATAGATCAAAAGCGAGAGAAAGTGAGAGAAAAGAGAGAATCGAAGTCCGTCGGAGTTTTTCGAAGCCGCAACTGCCGATCAAGAATTGAACAACCACCAGGAGGCGTTTCTGGAGCAAACCACCGCCACCATTGGATTCCTCACCCTCGATAACCTAGGATTCGACACCTCAATCGCTGTAAAAGGCCACCGGAACGCCGTCAATGAGCACTCCCCACTGCCGTGTCCGACCGCTTCGACCCGACCGACCCAACTCACGCACCGACCCGGATCCAGGTAAGTCGGATTTTTTGATTTTTTTAAATATTTTTATTCATTTGTTTATTTAGTTATTTATTTATTGGTTATTTACTTATTTTGTATTTGATTATTTATATTTCAATAAATAGAAAAATGTTAGAAATTAGATTTTTTAGGATTTAATGATATAAAAATAAAAATATAATTATAATAATAAAAAATAAAAATGTAGAAAATAATAAAAATATTAGGAAAATAACAATAAAACTTTAGATTTTAGAATAGGGTAGATAAAAATCTAGGAGAAAATTTTTCAATAAAAATAAAAATTATAAAAATTGTGAAAAATTAATAAAAACCAATAAAAATTACAAAATTAATAAAAAAATAATAAAAATTCATAAAAAATCAATAAAAATTTATAATAGCATAAATAAGTCAAAAAATAGAAAAAAATGAGTTTTATCACTTAGAAAAATTATTTTCTCAAATAAATCCAAAATCGATGTTTTTCCTTAAAATTATTTTCAAAAATCAAATTAAAGCTTAGGTTTAGATTTTTTTTAGAAAAATCCCAAAATGGTAAAAACATAAATCAAAAGAAATTTCACAATTAAAATCCACAAACACACTTAAAGTTTTCAGGAAAAGCGAACTACGGCTTGTTTGATCCTGAATAGCAGGTACGTAGGCACCCATTTGGGGTAACCCTTAAAAAGAATAAAAAATCATTTTCTTAAAATAATTCACTCAAAAACACAATAAAAGGCAACAAAAATAAAATAAAAAACATTTCTAGATGGAGTAAATTTTAGGAGATTAGGTGGTAACCTTAGGGTTTTAATAGGTTAGCCTCCGAATTTAGAAGCTCTGGTTTTCCTTTTTCCTCTTTTCACAAAAATGAGAAGAGGAAATCACGACGACTAGTGGTCCAAATTAAGACTAATCCGCTCCATTAGTCTTAATTCAATCTTTCTCAACAACAGTTGGGTAGCGACTCCAAAACTAAACGAAATTCCTAACTCAAGCCAATGATCTACATTAGATGAGCATATGGTCTAGTATAGATCGGATTAGGAATGGGAAATTAAAAAATTAGACTCGACAGGATGGCGACTCCGCTGGAGACTCATTCCAGTAGGCTAGCCACCTGAATCTCCTCAAATTGTTCCTTTTTAAGAAATGTCTTTCGATTATTATTCTGTTACTAACTTTTCAGGGATTAGCTAAGTTTATAATTCAGTTTGCTTTACTTTTAGGTCTGCATGCATACATTTGTGTGAATAGATACGGTCGAACCCGGACCGTCCTAGGACCCTAAGACGGGGAGCCATTGTGTAGGTTTCGGGCGAAGTGAGGTGATCACCATTCGGGACTGATTAGGCTACCCCACCCAATGCTTCGATATGGCCTGAGATCCATTTCTCCGAAAATGCGGGAGGCCATAGAGCTTGGGGACCAGTTAAAACCAACCTATTTGCATACATAAAGTCATGGGTTGACAATTGACGATAATGTAATATTTGTTGTTTTGTTCATGGAGTTCGGATTTATTTCCCTGTAATATTTTCATAGTTCTTGTTGTAATTAGGAAATTTCTTGTTGTAATAGATGGCTAGTACCACAGTCGACCGCCTCCTCCACAAAGAGATTCGGGTGTACAAACCTTTGGACCCAAAGTTGGTACTGGACCACTGGCTTACCTTGTACGATTCAGAGGAGCAGGCCTTCATCCAGCAGAAAATAGGGCCCATCCTCTCACTAACAAAAATGGAGGTGAATTTGCTTTTGGTACGGGCCATGCTCCATTTATGGGAAATCGAGCCCACAACCTTCTTCATCGGGCCACATGAAATCACCCTTACCCTGGAAGAGTACACTCAGCTGCTACAAGCTCCAGCGCTAACCGATCAAATCTATATGCCAGATCTTGAGGCCGGGCAGTCGGTACCTTCAGCAGACTACTAGGTATCCACAAAACAGCAGTCAACAAAGCCTTAGCAGACTGTAATGGATACTGTATACGAATGGATGATTTAGAAGCCTGGTTCATTGCCCGAGAAGACAATGGGGATAGAAAAGACATACTGTGTGGGGACCCCAAAACTTACAGATAGAGAAGGGTGAACGCTTTTATCTTGACAGCTTTCGCCACCATACTATTCCCCACCGGAACTTTCTATGTCCACTACCGGGTTGCAGAGCTGGTGAGCCAACTCCTGGAAGGAAGATCTTACATTCCGGCTCTATTAGCTGAACAGATTCAGAACTTAAACTTCCTCAAGAAGAAAGGACATGGGATCCTCCGCTCAAGCATCAACCTTATGCTGATATGGTTCGTGAGCCACCTTAAGTGTTTTGGGCTGAACATGGTCTGGAAAACCTTGGCTCAGCAGGTGGATCTTGTGGATTCATGCATAGAAAAGATGAAGCTACCTGACGACTTACCAGCTACAGTTGGGTAGAAGTGCTTAGAAGCTTCAGTGCCAAGGATATTCTGTGGACAGCTAGGTGGAGTTGCTGTGACAAAATTATTTTGACCTGCAGTAATTTTTAAGTCGTGCCTTTGATCGGAATCAGTGGATGTATCGAATATCACCCCAATTCAGTGGTCCGCCAGTTTGGTACTATACAAGACATAGTTTATCGGTCCCTCGCTGAAGCAGTCACCTTCGAGTACCAAGATCCGAACTTGCTGGTGGCTGAAAAGTTTGCTAAGCTGGCAGAGGTCAAAGTACTTTGAGAAGCCAGAACTAAAAGCCCGAATGTAGACCTCGGGGAGCTAGATGGTGAAGTGGGAAAGCACCGAGCCACCAGAGAATTTGTAATTCGCCAGCTGTACCAGACAGGGGAAAGAGCATACCGGGTCCTAGATGTCACTCAACCGAGGCCAAACAAGATAAATCCAGAGCTAGAAATCTACCTGGAGTAGGTCAAGGCCCGGATGGAGGTCTATTTTGAAGCTGTAGATTATAAGAAAGACATCTGGAAAGGACGATTCAAAGAATCCGACCAAAGGAACAAAGCTTGGAAGCACAGTTGGAGAAGACCAAAGCTAGATTTGAAGAACTGGAAGCCGTCATCAACGGGAAACCTGAGTCTCCACAACAGAAGACCAAGAGAGCTAGGAAATAGATCATCATTGTAATCTTTTATTTGTTTTCTTTGAGTGTCGAACTCCAAAAAATTTTCAATATTACATCATCAATCAATTATCAACCCTTTTTATTTTTAGCATCTGTGTGACACATACATAGCATTTGCATAATATATAAAAAAGAAAAATGCGCGCTAGGTATCAAAATAGCTCCCAAGCAACCGAACCCTCTCAGAAGCCCAATTTGCATACGTTCAAGAGCAAAAATGGCAAATAGTAGCACAACCGCAACAACACAAATGCTGAAGCTGCCTCGGACTCCAGGATCGTGTCCCTAGAACAAACGGTCCAACAATTGGCTGCCCAAGTCCACCTCTTAACTGAAAGCATCGGCCTCTTTCGCACCACTCAGCCAACCCAGGAGGAACATTCAGGGCTAGGAAAGGGAAGGCAGTGGAGGGACAGCCTCCAGAATATAAAGAAATCAATTCTCACATCAACCCAGCTTTTGAATATGAGCCGAGGATCAACCAGGGGCCAACCTCTGATGACCTAAAGAGAGAGATGGAAGAGAGACAGAAAGAGATGGAGAAGAGACTTTTCCAATAGCTCCATGATAAAATGAAAACAATTGAAGGTCCTGATGGTTTCGAGCAAGTCGGAATCACCGTCTGCCAGTGTATAGGGAAGAGGTATACCCTGAGAAGTTCAAGACCCCGGAGTTTGAAAAGTATGATGGGACGGGTTGCCCCAAAATGCATACAAGGCTATATGCCCGAAAAATGAGCAAATATGCCCAGTACGACCAACTCATGATCCAGACTTTCAAGACAGCCTCACGGGCCCTGCATTGGTCTAGTACGCCCACCTGGACTTCAATATTGTCAACACTTGGGAAAAGCTAGCCCGGGCGTTCTATGACCAGTACAAGTTAATATTGAGGTCGCCCCCTTCGTGATTGATTTGGGGAGTCTCCGGAAAAGACATACTGAGCCGTTTAAGGAGTATGCTCAACGATGGAGAGCCCAGGCCGCTAGAGTAGCAATCCCAATCTCTGAGAAGGAGTTGACATCCATATTTGTCAACACCTTAGACAAGACCTACTTTTCACATTTTGTAGGCCAGACCTCATCCAGCTTTGCAGAGGTGGTAGCTGCAGGGATGCCGGATCGAAAGTGCCATCACCACCGGCAGACTCCAAACAATGGATTCTCCCAGGGTCACACCAACATAAAGGCCCTTAGGAGGTAATAGAGTCAAGGAGTCTACTGTCAGCACGGTCCATTCCGGTAAGGCAGAAAAAGCTGGAACTCGTGTGACATTTCAGACCATGATTACCCCAGCTCAGCAATCTACGACAGGTCATACCCAGGCTACCAAGGTCCCAAGGCAGTTCACTCCAATTCCCATCCCGCTCAACCAGGTCTTCGCTCGGCTGAGGGCAGACAACTTGATCAGCTTCGAGATCCCCAACGACCGGTATAAGCCCAAGAATTTTGACTCAAGCCTCAAATGTGACTACCATATGGGTCAGGAGGGGCATTCTACAGATAGGTGCTGGAGGCTCCGGCACAAAATCCAGGACTTAATCGACGCAGGAATTGTACAGCTAGATTTTGTGAACACCCCAGCACCCAATGTTAACACCAATCCACTACCCAATCATAAGCCCACCATCAACATGATCACATCTGAGGAGTCAACTCCTGAGGAAGCCTTTAAGCAGAAGACGACGGACCAACAGAAAAAGCAGTCCTGTCAAGCTTCAGAGAAAGCCCCAAAGTCACATATCAAAAGAAGATGGTTAGCCAGAGACCCAACAGTCGGCACTTTAGGAGAATCACATGGGAGGTTTGAATACTTGGTGAACTATTCTTACACCCCAACTGAGTATGGGCTACCTAGCGGATGGGGGCCAGAGTTTGAGAAGGAGGACAACCCGCCGAAGGAAGAGGAAAAGACTATAAACATGATCAATTCTCATCAGAAGCCCAGGGTTATAAAATGCTATGAGGGACAGTCGACCGAGATATAGATCCCGAAGAAAAGATATGTATTTAATGTCTCGATACCGGCAGAGAGTTATAAGGCTGCACCTTTCGACTATCGGACCCTTGAACAAGAGCGACCTCCCATGGTGGGAGGAATCACCCGCTCTGGGAGAATATATGACCCAAAATATAAAGCCCCGACCGAAGAGCCCAACGTGGAGAAAGGAGGGAAGAGGAAGAGGGGCTCACTGCGTTTACA
Source organism: Laguncularia racemosa (assembly GCA_037954665.1). NCBI lineage: Eukaryota > Viridiplantae > Streptophyta > Magnoliopsida > Myrtales > Combretaceae > Laguncularia > Laguncularia racemosa. The sequence goes on along the minus strand of JBBMOL010000085.1, from coordinate 991,896 downwards.
AAGATGGTCAAGGCGAGTGAATACAAGATAATGGAACAGTTAAATAAAGTTCCAGCACATATATCACTCATGGGCCTTCTTACAGCATCTGAGCCCCACAGGGAAGCACTTTTTAAAGTGCTTAAATAGATTTAGGTCCCACAAGGCATCACTATAGACAAGATAAGTCACGTGGCGGATTCTATTTTCACAATGGACCAGATATCTTTCTCTCTGAAAGAGCTAGGAGAGGAGGAGACCAACATACAAAACCACTGTTCATAGTGGTCAAGTGCAACGATACAATTGTCTCCCGGTACTCATCGACAACGGATCGTCCCTCAACGTTTGCACATTGGCTACCCTCGACTTATTGGGGGTCGATCCAAGCAATATAACACCTAGCTCAACGGTGGTCAGAGCTTTAATGGGTCAAAAAGAGATATAGTAGGGGAGATAAACCTACTAGTGGAGATTGGTCCACAAGTATTTCACATATCTTTCTAGGTCCTCGACATCCCAAGATCGTTCAACCTACTCTTGGGAAGGCCCTGGATACATGCTGCTGGAGCCATCCCCTCTAGTCTCCACCAAAGAGTTAAATTTATTGCGAGTGGCCAGATAGTCACCGTGCTGGGCGAACATGATTACGCCATATACAAAGAAACTGCCATATCATATATTGGGGAGGAAGGTTCAGAAGACCTTGGTCTCCAAATCTTTAATGAGGTGAACGTGATGATCGGCAAGGAGGGCCATCAGTTTAAGGAGGGGCAGCAAGGGACGTTTGGACTGGGGTACGTTCCTATAGCTAGGGAAAAAGCACAAGCAAAAGGTGTCAAAGGCAGAATGAAGGAAAAGCCAAGCAACACCCAGATGTGCATTCCACCTCTCCAACAATCTTTCCAAAAAGCAAATATCATTCAAGAGCCTCGGATAAGCGAAGGTGACGTCAACAATGGGAGCCCAACCCCCCGCACGTCCAATCAGCATCCGGCTCTGAATAATTGGTTTTGTTATCCTATCAATAGCTCTAGGTCAGCTCAAAAGTAGAGAACGATTATTGAACAAATTTTATTGAGACTTTTCAATTAATTCAATTACAGTCTGTTTTTCCTTATATATATGCGTTCATTTTTACTTTACCCAGATCTCCTACCATTGAACATCAGGATATTTCGCGCAGGTAGGAAATAAAAATGCTGATATCGTTTCCAACGTTGCTGGGTTAGTTGTTGAGGGCGATATCCTTGACCACGAAATAATACAAGAAAATTGGCAAAAACATGAACAAAGCGGAATTTCGATCGACGAGTCGGTGGAGACAGTAAATCTAGAAAGCATGGAAAACCCTAAAAACCTCAAAATCGGGACCAGTTTAAGTGCCGAGCAAAAATGTGAGATAACCGAGCTATTAACAGAATATGCAGATGTGTTCGCCTGGTCATATGGTGACATGCCAGGACTAAACCAATCGATAGTAGTTCATAGGCTTCCCACAAGGGAAGTTGTCAAGCCTAAAAAACAAAAACTGAGAAGATTTAGGCCTGACATCTTACTAAAGATTAAGGAAGAAGTCAAGAAACTGCTAGAAGTATGGTTCATCAAAGTGTCCGATTACCCATAATGGGTAGCAAATATAGTCCCCGTTATGAAAAAGAATGGAAATGTACGCGTATGCGTAGACTTCTGGGACTTAAACCAAGCCACGCTAAAGGATAACTTCCCCCTACCTCACATTGATGTTCTAGTGGACAACACTGCGGGAAACCATCTTTTCTCATTCATGGACGGTTTCTCAGGATATAATCAAATAAAAATTGCTGAAGAAGATAAGACCAAAACGACTTTCATCACAACATGGGGAACTTTCTGTTACAAAGTCATGCCCTTCGGTTTGAAAAACGCTGGGCAACGTATCAGAGAGCCATGGTCGTAATACTTCACGACATGATGCATCGTGAGGTCGAAGTATACGTTGACGACATGATAGCCAAATCTAAAGAAGGAGAAAGTCATATAGATATCCTGAGGAAATTGTTCAAATGACTGAGAAAATTTCAGCTCAAGTTAAACCCAGAGAAATGCACTTTCGGGGTCACAACGGGGAAATTGTTAGGGTTTGTCATAAGCCAGGAAGGCATTAAAATCGACCCTGACAAAGTAAAGTCTATATTAGAGTTACCTTCCTTACGCTCCGTTAAAGAAGTAAGAAGCTTGCTGGGAAGATTGAATTATATAGCTCGTTTTATCTCATAGCTCATTGATAAATGCTGGCCACTATTTCGTCTGTTGAAAAAGAATGCCACAATAGAATGGGACGACGAATGCGAAGAAGCATTCAGGACGATCAAAGATTACCTTATAAAACCTCCGGTCTTGATAGTCCTGAAGCAAGAAAAGCCCTTATTCTTATACCTCACCATACTCCCTTGAATCCATGGGATGCATGTTGAGGTAGAAAGATGAAGAGGGAAGAGAGTGTTCCATATATTACTTGAGCAAGAAATTCACAGAAGGGGAATAGAGGTACTTAAAGGTCGAGAAGACTTGTTATGCTCTAATTTGGGTTATGCATCGGTTAAGGCAACACACCCTTTACTATCATATTGAGCTACTGACAAGACATGATCCTTGAAATACTTGGCAGAGAAACCAGCCTTGATAGGGAGAATCTCTAAATGGCAAATGCTTCTATCCGAGTTTGACATCACATACATGAATCAGAACTCAATGAAAGGGCAAGCCTTAGTAGACCAATTGGCAGAACACCCTGTCAAGACAGATTCTCAAGAAATACAAGCCCAATTCCCCGGACGAAAATATATTAACAATGGAAGATATACCGGTAGAAGACTTTAGGATAGGGCAGAACCCAAAGTGGAAACTGTTTTTCGACGGAGCTGCCAATATATTCGGTTGCGGGATCAGGGCAATATTGATATCCCTAGATGGCACACAATTCCTTACAGTGACAAGACTCACATTTCCATATAGCAATAATATAGTGGAATATGAGGCATGCATTCTTGGCCTCAAAATGGCCTGCTAAATGGAAATCCGTTAATTAGAAGTATATGGAGATTCGTCGCTCATCATACTATAGACAAGAGGGGAATACAAGACTAAAGACCCCAAACTAGTACCGTATCATCAACATTTGACAGAGCTGATTGAAGAATTCAAGGCAATCACTTTCACATATATCCCGAGAACTCAGAATCAGTTTGTAGATGCACTAGCCACACTAGCATCTATGATCCATATAACAGGAGGAGCCAAAGTCCAATCGATGAAGATAGACATCGAAAATCGGCCCGCCTACTGTTTAACAATTGAAAAAGCATAAGACAACAAGCCTTGGTATCATGACATCAAGACTTTTCTCCAAGAAGGTAAATACCCTGAAATGGCTAGCAAGAATGACTAAAGAACACTTAGAAGGTTAGCAAGCCATTTCTTATTAAGTGGGTCTATACTCTACAAAAGATCATCTGATACCACCTTGTTAAGATGTGTGGACAAAAATGAAGCCTGTGAACTAATGAAAGAAGTGCATTAAGGAGTATGTGGACCTCATATGAATGGCTACATGTTAGCCCGAAAACTCATGAGGTTAGGATACTATTGGTTAACCATGGAATCGGATTGCATAAAATATGTCAAGCACTGTCATACTGTGTCAAGTATACGCGAACCAGATAAATGCTCTGCCCAATGAGCTACACTTGTTGTCAGCACCATGGCCTTTCTCCATGTGGGGAATTGACATAATTGGCCCAATCACTCCGACAGCATCCAATGGCCACAGGTTTATATTGGTAGCAATCGATTACTTCACCAAATGGGTAGAAGCTTCGTCATATGCCAATGTCACCAAAGGGGTAATAGTCCGCTTATTCAAAAGGGACATAATAGCTCGATATGGAGTTCCTGAGTCCATCATCACCGACAACGGTACCAATCTTAACAACAAATCGATGACAGGTTTATGTCAACAATTCCACATAAACCATAGAAATTCAACTCCCTACCGACCTCAGATGAATGGGGCAGTAGAAGCGGCTAACAAGAATATTAAAAAGATCATCGAAAAAATGACAACAACTTACAAAGATTGGCACGAGATATTGCCGTTTGCTCTCATGGCTTATATGACTTCAATAAGAACATCTACTGAGCTACCTCTTATTCATTGGTATATGGTACAGAAGCAGTGCTACCAGTCGAAGTCGAAATACCATCATTCAGAATTCTATCAGAAACTCAGCTAACTGAATCAGACTGGGTAAAGAAGAGGCTTGATCAGCTAAATCTAATTGATGAAAAAAGACTTACCGCACTATGTCATGGCCAGTGTTACCAACAAAGGATGGCTCGAGCATTTAACAAGAAGATAAGGCCCCAATACTTCAAAGAAGGGGATCTGGTGCTAAAGAAGGTTCTCCCGAATGCCCAAGACTCCAGAAGAAAATTCACCCCAAACTATGAAGGCCCCTATGTGGTGAAAAGGGTTCTTTCAGGAGGTGCTTTGATACTGACTCAAATGGATAGTTCGGAATTGAGAGACCTCATTAACACTGATGCTGTAAAGATGTACTATCCTTAGGCAAGGGAATTGAAATTTTGCCTAATGTTTATGAAAGCCAATGTTCGATACAAATTTCGTTGAGTCGAGTTTTTACTTTTTACAAGCAAAGTTAATATCCTTGAATGGTCAATAATCCCAATCAATTACAACAAATATTCCTAAACACATTACCCATCACTTCACCCATGAATGATAAACACTAAAATGATAATGAATCTCAATAAATTTTTTAATATAATTCTATCTACTCTTGAGCATTAAAACTTAGTGCATTAGTAGGATAACGTTACCGTCAAAAGAGCCATGTGCACAAGAAAGGAAGCACATCAAGATTTTCAACCTCATGTCAAGATAACAAAAGTGAAGCAGAAGCAAACCGGCACGAAAGTTCGGTTGTTTGGTTGCTATCCACGATGAATTGGCAAACATTAAAAATGATAAATGGTTATCATCTACATATCATGAAAAGCATCACATCATTTAGCCCAGTCAGTAGATGCATATTCAAAAGCATAAAATGAGTCAGCCCATAATGGGGCACTTGTCTAAACATCCCCTTTAATAGGTTAGTCAGCCCAAAAAGGGGCACTTTCCTAGATCTCCTCTAAGGTCAGCCTATAAGGCACCTTTCAAGACATTTATTCCTGTCATAGGTTAGTCAGCCCACATTGGGGCACTTCCCTAAATATCCTCTCAGGGTTAGCCCATAGGGGTACCTTTTTGAGACATTTTTATCATAGGTTAGTTAGCCCACATTGGGGCACTTTCCTAGACATTTCTTTTAAGGTCAGCTCACAAGGGCACCTTTTTGAAAACATTTCTTTATGCTATAGGTTAGTCAGCCCACAATGGGACACTATCCTAAATATCTTGTCTCAAGGTCAGCCCATAGGGGCACTTTTTGAGACATTTCCCCTAGGGTCGTGAGTCTAAGAAAGACACTTCTCGTTATAGGTCAATCAACCCAAGAAAGGGCACTTTCCTAGACACCTCATCGATTAGTTAGCTCAAGAGGAGCACTTTTCGAATCCCTCGATAGCTCAGAGGAGCACTTTTCGAATCCCTTGATTAGTTAGCTTAGAGGAGTACTTTTCGAATCCCTCAATTAGTTAGCTCAAAGGAGCACTTTTCGAATCCATCGATTAGTTAGCTCAGAAGAGCACTTTTCGAACCCCTCGATTAGTTAGCTCAGGGGAGCATTTTTCGAATCCTTCGATTAGTTAGCTCAGAGGAGCACTTCTTCGAATCTATCGATTAGTTAGCTCAAAGGAGCACTTTTCGAATCTATCAATTAATCAGCTCATAGGAGCACTTTTTTAAACTTTTGATGACCGATTAGTCAGCTCATAGGAGCACTTTTCTAAGGTATTTTTCCAAACAGTCGCTAGTCTAGTCAGACGCTTCTGTTGACAGGTAGCCAGCTCATAAGGGCACTTCCTAAGATAATTTTCTCTCTAAGGTTGCTAATCTAATAAGATGCTTCCTATCATCAGTTATTTTATACTCCTAAACAATTCTCAGATGTTTCCTATTGCCAATTAATCAGCCCATAGAGCACTTTTTGGGAGGATACATTACTCTACATTGTTAGGACCATTTCAGACTCGTGGGATTATTAGCTCATGGAGCATTTTCCTACCAAAAGCCAAATTCCAAATAACCAGCCAAACTAAGGCTTTATCTAACTAAGAGGCCAAAAATGGCGTCTTTCTTGTCTTTGTAGTTAAGTTTTTCAAACTTTACTACAAAGAGGGCAGCTGTAAACACCCCATTTTTGCCCTAAGAATCAATAATAATCAATTTCCATTTTTTTTTTCCAATTTTTCATATTTTTCTCTAATTTAGCAAAAATAGGGAAAATATTCAAAAAAATAAAAATAAATAGGAAAACACATCAATTTTGAAAACTAATTTCAGAAATGGCAATAATAAGGAATGAATAATTTTTACAAATTTTTGAAATTCCAAAAAATACAAAAAAATGGAAAAATTGCATCGCGTATATACAATTTGCGAAATAATTAAAATCGGGAAATTGGGCTAGCTCAGCTGGCTCGTGTGTGGCCTGGAATCGTGCGTGAAGCTTGAGGTCCCGAGTTCGAATCCCCTCGCGTGCGCTCGGAAATTTTTTCTCTTCTTTTCCCTAGAGCTGCCACGTGGCAGAGCATGATTGGCTAGAGCAAACGCACGCGCCGGGTGCGTGATCGTCTTCAACCTCGTCCGAGATCGCCGGCGAGGGGAAAATTTCGAATTTCGGCTCGTTTTGATTCAATTTTTTGCACAAATCCAACAGATCTTCAATAGAATTGAAATAAACATCATCCAATTGGAATCAAATCTCAACAAATCGACGGATTTACACGAATCGGAGTTGGTTCGTTTAACCGCAAATCCGATTGCCCATCGGTGAAATCTGAGCCAGCTCGATTTCGAAAGCCTATAAATAGAGGATGAAGTGAGGAAGCTGAATGACAGATCAAAAGCGAGAGAAAGTGAGAGAAAAGAGAGAATCGAAGTCCGCCGGAGTTTTTTGAAGCCGCGACCACCGATCAAGAATTGAGCAACCACCAGGAGGAGTTTCTAAAGCAAACCACCGCCACCATTGGATTCCTTACCTTCGATAACCTAGGATTCGACACTTCAACCGCTGCAAAAGGCCGCCGGAATGCCGTCAACGAGCACTCCCCGCCGCCGTGTCCGACCGTTTTGACCCGACCGACCCAACCCACGCACCGACCCGGATCTAGGTAAGTCGGATTTTTTGATTTTTTTTAATATTTTTATTCATTTGTTTATTTAGTTATTTATTTATTGGTTATTTACTTATTTTGTTATTTGATTATTTATATTTCAATAAATAGAAAAATGTTAGAAATTAGATTTTTTAGGATTTAATGATATAAAAATAAAAATATAATTATAATAATAAAAAATAAAAATATAGAAAATAATAAAAATATTAGGAAAATAACAATAAAACTTTAGATTTTAGAATAGGGTAGATAAAAATCTAGGAGAAAATTTTTCAATAAAAATAAAAATTATAAAAATTGTGAAAAATTAATAAAAACCAATAAAAATTACAAAAATAATAAAAAAATTCATAAAAAATTATAAAAATTCATAAAAAATCAATAAAAATTTATAATAGCATAAATAAGTCAAAAAATAGAAAAAATGAGTTTTATCACTTAGAAAAATGTTTTTTTAAATAAATCCAAAATCGATGTTTTCCCTTAAAATTATTTTCAAAAATCAAATTAAAGCTTAAGTTTAGATTTTTTTTAGAAAAATCCCAAAATGGTAAAAACATAAATCAAAAGAAATTTCACAATTAAAATCAACAAACACACTTAAAGTTTTCAGGAAAAGCGAACTACGGTTTGTTTGATCCTGAATAACAGGTACGTAAGCACCCATTTGAGGCAACCCTTAAAAAGAATAAAAAATCATTTTCTTAAAATAATTCACTCAAAAACACAATAAAAGGCAACAAAAATAAAATAAAAGACATTTCTAGATGGAGTAAATTTTAGGAGATTAGGTGGTAACCTTAGGGTTTTAATAAGTTAGCATCCGAACTTAGAAGCTCTGGTTTTCCTTTTTCTTCTTTTCACAAAATGAGAAGAGGAAATCATGACGACTAGTGGTCCAAATTAAGACTAATCCACTCTATTAGTCTTAATTCAATCTTTCCGAACAACAGTTGGGTGGCGACTCTAAAACTAAACGAAATTCCTAACTCAAGTCGAGGATCTACATTAGATGAGCATAGGGTCTAGTATAATCGGATTAGGAATGAGAAATTCAAAAATTAGACTCGACACAACTCATTTAAAAAGTAAGTCAAATGAGCTTAACCTGTTTAACCCATAGGTTAAAGTGGTAACCCTTTTTAATCTATAGGTTAACCCACCAACCTAAGGAAAAAAAAATGGTATAACTTATCCTAATTGTATATTACATTTACAACATAAGATTGAATTATTAATTCATTTTACTTTTAAATTTAATATAATAAACTATAGAACTTAAGCCATATATCATCATTTATCATTATTTTCCTCACTCTTCTTTCTTACTTTTTTTTTATCTTAGTATTTCCATCTTTATCATTGGTTTCATCCCTTAATCATTCTATTATTTTATAATATTTATATTATAAAGATGTTGTAAATATAATATCCATATTATAGTATAAAATATCAAGTTAATTCATCATGTTATTATATAAATAATATAAGGTCATTATGGACTTTATATTTTATAAAATTTTAAATAAAAGAATAAAATAAAATCTATTGTTAATAAATTATGAGTTAGCTCATATGATCTACTAAAATACATAAGGGTTATATTAGCTAATTTAACCCACCAAAGTATATATATGGGTTAAATGTCTAGCTTAGTGGGTTGACCTATTTAACCTACTAATCCATATGGGTTGAATTAAAGTCAACAAATTCTGGTCCGTTTATTAAATAAGTTATTATAAGTTGGCTAATTTAACTTATGGGTTGGGCCAAGCCAAATTGATCCATTTAACCCAATTGCACACCTCTAAATTCATATGAAATTATTCAGTGGTATTTTTAGAAATTTTATGAATAAAAATGTAGAGTCCAAAAAGAGAGTATTTGCTTAATAATAATATATAATACAATTTTTACTATAATTTCATAAATATAGGAGAAGTTTTGGCATAATTATGTACCATAATAACATAAAGTAGTATGGCTCTAAATAGATTTAATCCATTCATTACTTATGTCAAATTTTACTAATACAAACCTCTTTATAATTGTATTAATGAAATGGAAAGATTTAATGGTAAGTTAATTATTATTAATAATTTTTAAGTGAAGAGTTGAATAGTATATATTTTCTTAATAATATAGAATGATGATTATGAATATATTAATTATTAATGCTTATTCAAAATAATTATAATTACAAACATAGTAATTAATAAATCGATAAGAATTGAAATTCGTTGTCAAGTATTGAAATGAAACTTTTATCTTGTTTATATTTGTTTAAAGATGCCCAAGGATTTATTGGTAATTTCACTAATAGCAGGAGAAAGGAAAACAGCAATTAGGGCAGGACCGATAGAGCATAGATTGAATAAGCCAATCCAAACCCTCCACCGCCACTTCGGAACCCCTCCTCTCCCGCCGACGAAACCTTGCGGCGATTTCCAAGATGAGGCCAATACTCATGAAAGGCCACGAGAGGCCACTCACTTTTCTCAAATACAATCGCGACGGTGATCTCCTCTTCTCCTGCGCCAAGGACCACACTCCCACCGTCTGGTTTGCCGACAATGGTGAGCGTCTCGGCACTTACAACGGCCACAATGGTGCCGTCTGGTGTTGCGATGTCTCCAGGGACTCCATGAGGCTTATTACTGGCAGCGCCGATCAAACCGCCAAGCTCTGGGATGTCCAGACCGGTGCGCAGCTCTTCACTTTCAATTTCGACTCTCCGGCGAGGTCCGTCGACTTCTCCGTCGGTGATAAGCTGGCCGTCATAACCTCCGATCCTTTTATGGGTGTTACTTCAGCGATTCACGTCAAGCGCATTGCGGAAGACCTCACACAGCGTATAATTCTTTCTCCCTCTCTTTCTCTCTACTCGATCAGGGTTTGAAATTACTTCCGATAGATTTCATTTTACTCAGATATATGCAATTCCTTGAATTACAAGGAAAGGTTAGAGTTTTGAACTTTAGATCGCATAGTGTATGAAACTTCACATTTGGTGCTAGCGTGATTCAAAAGCATACAGAAAATTTATAGTTAGAGTTGGAAAGTTTCTTCAAGAGATTGCTCAAAAGGCTACTTTTTTTAATTTCGTTTCTGATTAATGGATTGGAAAGCCGTTACTTATTTAGATAGTATTATGCTTTTTGTTCAGAAAATGGGGAATCGGTCCTTGTCCTACGGGGGCATCATGGAAGAATAAGCAGAGCTGTTTGGGGACCGCTTAACAAGACCATTATTAGTTCTGGAGAAGATGCTACGATACGAATGTGGGATTCTGAGGTCTGCGGCTTACTTGCTTATGATGTTACATTGCCATTTAGACCTTATTGACCATATGATTTTAACCGGATTGACATAGAAAGTTTTATTCTTTACTTTGTTTGCTTGGTGAAAATAATCCAGACTGGGAAATTATTGCAAGAGGTGGACAAAGAAGTGGGGCATAAAAAGGCGGTCACGTCTCTTATGAAATCTGCTGATGGATCACACTTGATCACGGGCTCCTTGGATAAATCTGCAAAGGTAGCTTATTCATAGTTTTAGTTTCTTAACTTAGTGCCTCATCTATCGGGGAATATAATATTGCCCAGCTCTACTATGGGTTGCATAACTCCCCTCCAACGCCCCCCCCCCCCCCCCTTTTAAATCTCTAATTTAGTTGTTTTGCTTTACAATCTCTTCTCAGCTTTGGGACATCAGAACGTTGACCCTTATTAAAACCTATGCAACGGAGCGACCTGTCAATGCTGTTGCAATGTCTCCACTTCTTGATCATGTATGTTTATTTTTGTTTTGTTGATTATCTTGATCTTGTATATTTCCTTTTGATGACAATTCTGATATTGTATATCTGTACGCACTAGGAAGACACTTGAAATTTTAAATGATATTTATATGTTTTCATAGATCAGTTTATAAATTTACAAATGGAAGTGTTGCTTATGTGGAGAGTGATGCAAGAGACAGTTTTCTATCACTCTTCTAACACATGCATAGGGAGGAAGGTGATTGTGCACATTTGAGTTGTAAGAATTTTCTAGAAACATGCTTATGGAATGTCTTTGGGAATAGCCAATAGTTGGTGAATTCACCACAACATTCTGGACAACACAGGTTGATAAGAATTTAGAATGCCAGTCACCATACAATGGAGACTCTGATAAAAATGCATTCCAGCCCTTAAAAAAATTCCTTACCCAAAAGAGAAATGTGTTCCAGTTTTAGATATCACTCAAGGATGCTCAGTGCTCATTCTCAGATGCTTTGCACGAAATCTTAAATGTTTTCTCTCACAAATTGCACTAACTGAAACAATAAAAAGTTCCCAAGCAAGTATATACTTGGATCTCTTCCAACATTTCACAATTATAGTTTTAGTGACTTTTAAAATGAACTAACATATTGAGACACAAAAACAAGTTCTTAAAAGTTACAAATCAAATAAAGTCACAACAATTTGAAGCAATACATCTGACAGGATTTGCAACAAATCGCCCAAACCCCTTATGTGAGCCAATCGAATGGATCTTGGCCCTCTGATTGGGTTTTGCTTTGGTGAGGATACGTCCAGACCACTTCCTCCATGCATCCAGATGCATTGTTGACCTCCAGCGGAGTCTTGCTTTTGGAAGACAAGGTCTGGAGCTTTTCCCCAACAGTTTTGGGTGCTTCGTAATTTTGCAAATCTGCTTGTGCAGAATGCAACTCCTGAAGCTGTTCATTCACTCCCAACCTCATTTCCATACTAAAAATCATCCTTCCCAACACTCTCTGAACTCTACCTCTTTTCCAACAAAAGAAGTCTACTCAACATCCCACTCATTCTTAGATGTGTCCAATCCTCATTTCCAACTCCACATCTAATAATAAGTGCTTGGACCGAGTCCTGGAAGCAGGTTCTTGATTCATATTGTTGAATTGAATTACTATTCCTTATCCTTGGAGTGCAAAAGATTGCTTAAACTTGAATTTAACAAACTTTGGTGGGGTCCTTGTGTTGTTGTAGTTGTCATTAATACATAACTAAAGGGCAGCACACTTGCGGTACTTGTAGTTATGGACAGCTTTGATAGTACTGGCATTTTACTCATTTACAAATATTCAGAATGGTTAAATTGGTAAATTTAAGTACTATACTAAAGTAGGGCTCCCACTAGTGTGGATACAGAATACATATATAGAATCTTTTCTGTTAGATCAATCATCTTAAAGAGGTCATATACTGTTAAGTCTGCAGTAATATATCTTAAACTCTTCTCTCTTTTTAGTCATGTCTGAACTTGTGGGAGCCTAGTAAACTTTGTAGATGTTCTATTTCTTTCTTCAACAAGTTAAAAACTTTGGAAACTCAATGAATTTAAGGAGAAATGTGACTTGGGGTGAAATATCTGATCTTATGGGAACAATCTTAGTATGCTGAATCATTTCCTTGATTTGGAATAACAGAGGAATTAATGGGCACATTAGCTTGAAATTTATCAAATTAGGTATTAGACTTAAGATAATACTGTTAAGAGATGTAGATGCTACTTCCTTATATATTTTACAAGAATCCTTTAAATCTCTGCTTGATTTTCACAGGTTGTTCTTGGAGGGGGTCAAGATGCATCAGCCGTCACGACTACAGATCATCGTGCAGGGAAGTTTGAGGCCAAGTTCTATGATAAGGTAAATTGTGCTTATGATACAACTTTTCTGATGTATATGTGCTTGTCGTTTTCTTTTCTAGAGTGGCAATATCATGTTTTGTCTTGTTCAGATCCTTCAAGAAGAAATTGGTGGTGTCAAAGGACATTTTGGACCGATTAATGCATTGGCCTTCAACCCTGATGGTAAAAGGTATGTGTTTCATATCTATAGCATCTCCTATTACTTAAACCCCCCACCCAAAATAAAAACAGAAGAAAACATATCAATCGATTTGGGATCTCAGTTTGATTGTTTGCTAAATGATTTTTCTATAATCGATGTTTTTAGAATCAGGTAGAATGTTTAGCTATGTTGTCCTACTAAATCCGCTGTATGGATATAGTGGGTTATCTGCATAGTAATTGGAACTCTCCATTATTGCTCTTTGATGAATGATGAATGCATTGATTTGATTTGCATATCATGGAGTTCTTTGTTTGTGGTGGCTAGTTTTGTATCCTGTGGTGGTAATGTAATTTCAATTAATGGTTATGGTGTTGGGTATCAGTTGGATCAATGGTACTCTAGCTGGTCCCAATAAGAAATTGTACCTTGTTTTGGTTCTTCAGGCCTTATTGATCCTGATGTGGCTTTGCTAGTTTTTCTACCTTATTTACTTGTGAAGATCCATGTTAAGTTCTTTCATGGTTTTATATTGACTAAATCCATGTTGATCAGGAATTTATTTCTGCATGGAGTGGCAGTGCTTTAAATATCTGGAATGCATTTGACATATTGGGAATTTGTTTTTCTTCCTTTGGAGCTCTGTGTACATTGATTTTTTTTTTCCTTCCTTTAGAACTCTGTACATTCTCCACGAGAATATGGTTGTAAATGCACTAATCTGAGCATAGTTTAAATATCATCAGGATGCCCAATTTTTGCATGACTCTGGTCTGCAGATTTTTTCTGTACTGTAATATTTGCTGCATGTCAAAATTGATCGGTATGGAATTTCATTGAACGTTGTTCACTTTGCAACCATCAGTTGATTTTCACCTGCTTTTGTGAATCCGTAGATTTATTGTCAATTGATTTTGACACTGAGCAATTAATTTGATTAGAATTGGAATACAAACTCATGCATTTGCAAGTGGTGATTTCACGTTTTGCTTTTGATGTACAGTTTTTCAAGTGGAGGTGAAGATGGTTACGTTAGGCTGCATCATTTCGACCCTGATTACTTCAATATCAAGATTTGACTGGATATTGTTCGTGGTAGAGAAAAATACTCTATTTGGCGACGGTAGACCTGAAAGAGCTTTTGGAATATGCCAATAGGGCTTTACTCATTGTCTTCTTTTTTCTCTCATTGATAGATGGCTGTTCGTAGAGTAGTGATTCTGTCACCCTTAACCATTGCGAAATTGTTTAAAGATCTGATATATTCAATGCTTGTTTATTTCCTTACTGTTGTTATACGGTTGAGACGATGGGACTACGAGTTATGACCCACTTATCTTAAAGTTGAATTTGTCTCTTCATATGTAATTTACATTGAACTTATAGTTTAATGAATCAAAACGTCCTGTTTGGGCTTTGGTCCGAGCCTAATCAAGAGTCATCCACAACCCAACGAAGAGAAGGCCATAGGTTTGAACTCATGGTGCAAGTCTCATCGTTCAAGGTTGGCGCATGTTTGTAGCAGAGAGAGTGAAACAACCACGAAGCATCCTCTGCCGTTCTTTTGGATGATGCTCTTGGACTCATATGTGGTAGTGGAAAACGAAGGGAATGGGCACCTTCAAGTATGCCTTATGATCATGCTTACGTGGGAGGATGGAATTCACTTTGCTTTTGGAAAGTTCGGGGGACAAACGGAATCATCAATGGGTGATCCGGTTATTTGTTAATGACCAAAAAGGAAATTTAATATCCTCCATCAGTATGAGAGAGATGAAAGGTTTTGTTAACTATTGTTCTGGGTACTTGTTAACAGGAAAAGGAAATAAATATGATGGTTTTGGGATTTAAATCCAGTAGAACCCTTATTTTACTAATACACCTAAAAGGATGGAAATATTTGGGTGCAGTCAGCGGACCAAACATGTCGGCTGTTGGATCGGATAAGCTTGTGCCATTTGCAGCCTACTTGGAGTTTGATTAGGCTGACTTTTTGAGGATAAGGGTTTTGTCTGCTTGCATTTAATTTTTATAGAAAATGAAACGTAAACGGTTGAGAGTAAAAAGAAAAGAAAAATTGTAATTTGGATCAAGAGAATAATTAATTAGATGGGTTGCAATCATTTTAATTATGAAATACTCTTCGAGAATAGTCTGTTTACCTGCTTGAATATGTTATATATTGTCTAGTGTAAGTTTTTAAAGAGGGTAATTGATTTTTTTTATGCATAGTAATGAATAAACGATGGGAGGAAAGGATATATTAAGTAGAAGAAAATTTCACTAATTATCATATAGCCAATGAGTCCAACCTCCAAACCCGAAAAGGAGAAGTAAATCCTGCATAAATATATCTTTTCATACTCTATCTAATTACACATATTTACCATAGTCCGTAATAGGTATAAATAAAACAAGATAAATATGAGAGGCTATCTTGTATTACATACTCTCTCTCTCTCGCGTAATGCTTATTAAAATTTATTTTTTTAATAAAATATCGAATTTAATATTAAACAAACATAAAATCGTTATTTTTTTAGTTGTATTTTGATAAGTACTTTGGTCTGGGACAACGGGAATCCGATTTTACAAATATTCTAGTTGGCGGAGATTTTCAGCAAACAGGAATTCGCACCACGTGTCACGTGTCTAGTTTCTAGATTCTGGTTTTCTACAACGACAAAGGACAACTTCCTCTCCATATAAACCTTATTCAGCGACAAAGTTTTCTGTGTGTGCATGCGTTTGCGCGATTTTTATAGCTTTGATGGAAAGCTCGTACTCAACATCAACACTGGACGGAGACGGAGACGGAGACGGAGACAGAGAACAGACCTAGCCCCAGTCCTAGTCCTAGTCCTGGAAGGGCCGTGGAGCTGGCACTTGAGCTGCTTGGAGCCGAGGACTTGGAGTCCAAGCTGGAGGCAGCATGCCTCATCAGACGGCTCACCCGGACATCCTTGAGGTGTCGCCACCACCTTTCAGAAGCCATCAAGCCTCTTGTCTCTATGCTCCGCCTCCCCTCACCGGAACTCAACCAGGCTGCTCTCCTCGCTCTCCTCAATCTCGCTGTCAAGCACGAGCCGTATGTTGCCCCTCTCTCTTTCTCTCTCTTCGTCATGGTCCTCCTGTACGCAACTCTTGGTTAAAGATTAGTTACGTATTTTAAGGATGGAATTTTTTTTCATTTGACCAGCCAAATCATCATCCATATTTGTGTTTGGCCGGCCGTTTTATTTAGGATCTTGTTTTGCACGGACCGAAATGTGTTCGAACGAGTTAAAAGTAACCGTTGATGATTAATTCTATTTCTATAGTTATTCGAATCATTAGAGAATTTAGGTACTTGACAATCCGAGTTCATCGTGAATTTCTGAGAGATATAAATTAGAAAGAAAAGAAGAAGAAGAAGAAGGTCTCCTTTTTGAAGAGCATCTATGGCTTCCTTTTTAAATTTAATTTAATTTTTAATTGAACCATTGATCGAGTTACTCTAAAATATGAAAAAGCAAGATACAATTTTTAGAAGAACCAATCTCAAATAATTCATGTACTGCGAATTTTGTTTAGCCAAATCGATCCTCATGCTTTATGTCTTTCAACTGTTTGGCATTTGATGTTGTATGCATTTATTTTCGTGTAACCTGTCTTTGTCCCATCAAACTTAGTAGCTAGTTGGGCCAATGCCTAGTCACCAAACTTTAGATATTGGTCGTGGCTTCTAAAAGAAACTTTTCACGTCACTCGTTTTATCACCAAAAAAAAATAATAATAATAAAAAAAAATGAAAAGTTTTCTTATTTGACACTTTATTAATAACGGTTCTCGAGCATGAATTCAACTTTTTTCTTTCTTTTTTCTTGTAGTTTCCTATTCCCTTTACATTAAAGGAGTTGCCTAGACTAGCACGGAAGTCTTTGCCATCCCTAGTCTAAATTCTAACATTAATCATGGCGGCCGTAGATTTCCACCAGTCAAAATTTCATAGAAGAAGATTAGGCCTAGGCCTGTGGTCAAGATTTCTGGTATACTATAATTTCTATTGCCGTGTCAGAATTTTTGTTTTATTTTACGTCGAATCCTGTTATAGTTAAGATAAATATAAAATTTATTAAACAAAACATCGCGAACAATCAATTTATTTGTCATATTTAAATTAGATATGTGAATCGGATTCCGTTTTTGTCTCAATAGTCAAATTCCCAATTAGACCAGGGCCGGAGTTTGCCACACCCTAGTTCATTTCTCGTCTCAATCCTAGGATAGTTCTACAGTTCAGATGGAACCCATGAAAAGTTTGCTTATGGTAAATGGTTCTCCTGTACCTTGAATTGAATCTTCCGTTTCGCAATGGGCGTCAATAAGGCCATTTTTCCTGTGTTACACATCTATAAGTAAAATTCATCCTCAACTAACAAAACGGAAATTTTCCAATTTTTCGACCCAAAGGATCCTTAGAAGATCTTGAATGCGTGTTTCACAGGATGATTAAAGTGAAATATCTGATTCTTCTTGTTGGGACATTTTTCTGTTATTTCTTGCAGGAACAAGATCGGAATAGTGAATTCTGGAGGCCTAGACTCGATTATCATATTTCTCAGTTGTCATACATTAGACCTGCGAGAGCATGCGACGGCAGCTGTGCTTACGCTCTCTGCTTCTGCAGCTAACAAGCCAATTATAGGCGCTTCTGGTGCTGTCCGACACATCGTTGAAATCCTTAAAAGTGGAAGTCCGCAGGCCAAAGGTGATGCCGTTATGGCTCTTTACAATCTGTCAACACATCCGAGTAATCTCAGCATCATCCTTAATGCACATCCAGTCCCTTCAATTGTTGACTTTCTAAAGAATGCTAAGAAATCTTCAAAGGTAGCTGGAAAATGCTGTGCTCTGTTGGAATCCGTAGTTGGTTTCCAGGAGGGCAGAATCGCATTGGCATCCGAAGATGGTGGAGTGTTGGCTGTAGTTGAAGTCCTGGAGAATGGACCCTCGCGAAGTCAGGAGTACGCCGTTGGGGTTCTATTGACAATGTGTCGGAGTAATCGAAGTAAATACAGAGAACTCATTCTTAATGAAGGAGTGATACCAGGACTTCTTGAGCTCACTATCCGTGGAACAAGTAAGGCCAAGGCGAAAGCACAACTGCTCTTGGAATCACTTAGAGACTGCCCGTACCCGAGGTCTCCTGAGTTTCAACCTGATACTTTGGAAAACATCGTTTGCAACATCATCTCTCGAATCAATGAAGAGGATCAACCTAATAAAGCAAAGGATATGCTGACTGAAATGGTGCAAGTAAGCATGGAACAGACCCTGAAACATCTACAGCAAAGAGCCATGATATGCACATCGACCGATTGTCCTACAACTCCTCCTACCCCTAAAGTATCTACAGCACGATACTTGTAGGGAAACGATATATATGGATGCCCGAGTGTCAGTTTTGGGTGTGTAAACATCATGCCCCTATGCATGTTCCTATTTTTACTCTTTTAACTCTTCGATCTTTACTAGGTAGTTTTCTTTTTTACAATGTCAATGTTGTAAAATTGCCAGTCCAGGCCATAAGAGTGGCACCTGGTGACCGGCCTTTATAAGTCGAACATTCTTAAGCTAATAACATATTTTCATCAAGTACTTTTATAAAGAAATTGCTGTCCCACAAATGTCGTCTATTCTGTCGCTGGCTTTCTCGTTAGGTAACTTTTGGAGAAAGATGGAGTGCTTTCTCATTTCAGTAAACAGAAAAACAAAGAAACAATCAGGGTTATGGTTGAAATGTAGTTTAAGAAACAAATAAATGGTTTAATTTATTTTGTGATTGTTATTATAGGAAAGGGTGATTTTGGGAGGTTGTAGGATTAAGGAAACTAGATAAAAAGAGTCCTTATATACGGTTATTGATTTATAAATATACGAATAAAATATTATCGTATCTACTAAATATTGCTACAGTTAAAATTATAAATATAATAATATACATAAAAAATATAATATATAAAAGTTTCATGTATGGTTTTTCATGAAAGGACATATAGAAATAGTTAAAATCATTTTAAATATAGAGTTAAATATCATGAATATAAAGGTAAGTATTGTTTTACGTTCAATTATATCACTTGAAGTTCTTATTAAAATAATATTACACAACCAAACTCCTTTATCAATATCTTTGTTATCTCTCGTTTTCATTGCCTAATCAATTTCTTTATTCTCACCTTCATAATACATAGATCGAAGTTTATTGACTCTAGGAGAGATTGGAAATTTTGCAAAAATGCAAAATAGAAACCTACACAAAGAATATGTAATTAAAGGTTAAAAAATAAAAAAAATAATATACTTAAACACTTGAGCAAAAATTATAAGTTTATTATAATAAATTTATTATAAGTTTTGAAGTTTAAAGGCGAAAATTGTATATATAAGTAATTTTATAAATTAAAAACAATATATTCTTATTTATCATTATATATTTTAATATTTGAATGATAAAATACTGAAATACCTTATTTTAAGTATTTTTAATTTTAGACATAAAAGAACTTTTAAAATTTTATATACGATTTTACCGGCGAGTATATATTCCTTTCGCCTTAGCTAATGATTGTTTTGAAGTCTTGAGCATGTGAGCCGTCTTTAGGATCAGAATCCGAAAGCAAACATC
The DNA here is from genome assembly GCA_037954665.1 of Laguncularia racemosa. NCBI lineage: Eukaryota > Viridiplantae > Streptophyta > Magnoliopsida > Myrtales > Combretaceae > Laguncularia > Laguncularia racemosa. Next base: position 972,077 of record JBBMOL010000085.1, on the reverse strand, counting down.
TCTATGTATTGTTTTTATATATGAAAAAGATCAAAACCATTCCTCCGTCCCATCTCACCGGGGGTTCAAAAGAAACTTCGTAAACGTGTGATATTTACCATGGCCAAGGCCTGAATTACGATCCGCAAGTATAGGGTCAACAAAATTCTGACAGACGACTCAAGAAGAGGACAAACTCAAGGAGGAGCCATGGATGCCAAGGTGGGGATGGTGGAACATCTTCTGACACGACAAAGCCAGTTCTGCCACAAAATTCATCCGATCAACAGTTTCTGCACGATCCAAGGGGGAAGCCATGCTGAGAGTCAATATCTTCGCCTGGTCAAAAGTACCTATTTATGGCTATTAACTCACGAAGGGAATGAAGACAAAACGTATAAACCATTTCGTAGGTAAACGTAGCTTTCGGCAGTCCCACGATCCTGTCCTGTCTCACTACCATGCTTCCAGTGGCAGCATACAGAAAATAAAAGCTACAGTATATAAATTGAAAATCTCCTCGGCTCCCCGGCCTCCATCAGTTCAGTAACTCAGCAGACATAATGTAATCGCACGTCCTAAGTTTGCCGCTGTCGGTTTCCCCTTTTTTACTCCTCTTACATTCCAATAAATTAAATACGACGTACGGCTTTCCTGTTTCTTCTTGTCATTCTCTTCTAATTTTTCTATGCTTTTCTTGTTTCTTCATATTTACTATTTTTCTCGCAAAAAAAAAAAAATAATAATTGAAGTGATATATAATATGTAATACTTAAATAAAAAATTATGGCTTAACCCACAATGATGGAGGGTTTTTTTTTTTTTTGAATAAATACAATCCAATGGATTAGGCGAACACATGAGTGTTAGGGTTAGTTGCATACAAGTAAATTAAAAAAGAAAAGAAAATAAAGACGCAAGATTTTACCCTGATTCATCCGTTAATTAGGGTTACGTTCAGTAGAGGATTCTATTAAAATTAGTACTTCACTCTCTCGTTTTTTTCGTCACTCAATTATAAGTGAAAAAGAGAATATATAGAACAGCTATTCATGAGCCAAAACTCAAACTTTTAATAAATAAATATGGGTTTAATTGCTAAAAGCCTCTTGGCGTCCAGAGGGCGCTGCCGCTTGAGACCCTGCTGAGGCAATTTCCCCGGACCTCCGCCCACTCAGCGTGGAGTGGGACCCACGTGCTTTCCTATCGTAGGGGAGTATGAGCCATACCCCAACAATGAGGACGTATAGGAAAATACATCTTTATCACTTTACCAACTACCATGTGAAGCAAAGATAGTGAGCAAACTAAGTTATAAGACTAATTAAATAGCAATTAATGCAAAATCCCATAAGAATGCAATATATAGTCATATTTTTTATCCTTTAAAACAAATAGTGAAATGATACCTTTTGATTTCTTTATGAGTAGATATGGGATTTGGGTCGAGTTAAACCAGCAATTTGATTCACCAGTTCATAAATCGTGAATCGATTCGGGATGGCTAGTTCAACTCATAAAAGGATCTATTAATTAGGTGGATCTAAGCTAGTTTGCCTGCGAACTCGCTGGTTAGGTTGGTTTAAGCCAGTTTTCCTATGAACCTACTAGTTTGATATATTTACATGGTGAATCGACCAAATCAAAGAAAAAAGAAATTAGGGTCGGTTCACAGGCTTAACTGGTCTAGAACTGGGGGACCTCGATCCAATCTCAGTTCATAGGATTTGGACTTAGGAACTACTGAGTTCGAGGCGATTTAGGGCTAGGTTGAACTAGCCCCTTTGTCTACTCTATGAGTGAAAAAAATTGTAATAAAAATGCATCATATGTAGGTATATCTATTCATGAGCAACTTGAGAAATAATTCAAGTTAGGTCTAACAATAGTTAAGTTGAGTTTAATATCGAGTGCTTGAGCCTTATGATATTAAGTTCAATTAACTTGCAAACATAATTAATCTCCAATAAATCGAGTTTTAACATTAGTTAAGTTTAAATATTATTATTATTTCAATTAGAAGAAATATATATTTTTCTACGTAAACAATTTTTTTTTTGGACTAGAGGATAATCATGTTTAAACAAGTTTAATTGAATTGAGATCAAATTCATTGAATACCTTTTTTAGTTGATTTAAGGTGAATCAAGGTCTAGCTTAACCCTAATTTATTGTATTATTTCAACTCTACTTATTTATAACCGTAATTATTTTTTAAAAGATTTTATGGTGATTGCGTTGATGCTACCAAACCTATCGAGATATCTAGAAATATTTGAAATTCATAAAATTTAGACTGTATATGGTATATCATTCGTTAGAAAATAATATTGAAGTAGGATTAAGATCTCCGCGTAGCTGCTAACACGGTTATTATTCATTTTATGGCAATAATCATGGCTAATATATGGTATATAATCATGATGTATTGAATAATATAGTAATAATGTCATATATGCAACGTTGATAATCAAAACTCAAAAGTCAAATAGATATCATACGACATGACTAATTTGTGTGATATAATAATGACAAGAACCATAGAAAAAGAATTAAAAGTAAAATAAAAATATTAAATGACACGTTTTGGTCCGAAAACGTGTTTGTAGAAAAAAAAAAACTGTGAAATAGACAATTCGTAATACTGCAATAGATTGATTACTTAAAATATTCTAACAAATACGCCATGTATTTAAAAATTTCGAATAATATATTTCAATTTTTTAAATTTGGTGGACGCAAAATGTAAGACAATTTCTTTTGTATCTTCTCTTACAACTAACCCATTCCTTTTAGTTTCTTTAACCCTGTCAAATTGTGCTGTATGGTGCATAAAGAGAGGGTTAAATATTTAAATATAATTTAATAATAATATTAGATATACACCATCAATAACCATCATCCAAAATGGATATCACATATAATAGCTAATTCTTGTGATATGAATGATCATGATATCATAATAACTCGATTATCTATAAACCTAACGTAACGTTTGGTTGCTATTATTTTATAGTATTATATTGGATAAGATGCTTAATTTTTTATTTGATTTACTTAATGAACTAAGTTACTAAAAAAATTTAAAAAAAGGATATTAAGGTATTGGACAAAACTAAAAAATTTTCTACCATATATCTTATGATATAAAAATTTATTTTACTTAATAAAATAAATACATTACTAAGACTCAAAAAATAACTTTGTATTATCACTATTCCTTTTGCTATTGTGTCTATGTCAAAACTCCTTTGGTGAATTATCATGTTGACGTAAAAAAGAGCCCTATATTATAGTAAAAGTTCATTTTTATGCTGCACAAACCAAATAGTGTAGAAGATTGTATTGTATTGTTCTTTTTATATAGTACTACTTAGTTTTGATAACCAAACGCTATTTAAATGATTTTAAATTTTTATACAAATCTATATTGGACACGAATCCAATTTGAACATAATTTTACCATGCTAGCATTTAAAAAAAAATTTAAATATGGAAAAAAAACCACATAAAATAGGTATATTCTAATTTTTAAAATTAATTGTTGGGAAAAAAAACTACAAAAAGGACACTACAAGCTATTATAATAGTTTTTTTTTTCAATGGTAAGATATTATAATATAATAAATTGATTCTTTCAAAAGTTATTACAAAATAAACCATGTTTTATAAAAAAAATCAAATAATATGTATTTTATCTTTTAAATATGGAAGAAAGGTATCTATTGAATTAAAAGTATTATATTTTGTTATTAATAAGAAATTCATATAGGATATGTACAAGCTTATACCTTTTATATTCTTATAATTTTAGGTAGTGTTTGGATTACAATATTAGATAATATAAAAAGAACTGGACAATATAGAATAAGGAAAATAAAACGGTACATCTCTCTTATATCACATTTAGTGTTTTATGATATTTATCGTATGGATATCTAAAGTATTCTTACTAAATATAATATACAATGTATTAGACGAAGATTTTAATACTTTTATCCAGTGAATTTGATTTTTGTATTATATTTTGGATGATACAAAATATAAATACTTTATTTAGTACTTTAAGATTATTTTTGTCTAGTAATCAAAAAATCTATAAATCAAATAAAGAATAAAATATTTTACCCAATTTAATATCACAAAAATTTGACAACCAAGAGTGCAAGTTGAAGGTAAGTATATAGACTCTTGCTTATTACTAAGCATTTTATATGAAATAACACTTTTACTGATATTTTATTTATATCTTCTTTGTAGCTTAAGTATGAATAATATTAAATGTACTCCAAAAATTTTATAAGCCAAATAAATTGCTTCAACGTTTAGGCTTTTGGCATATTGCTGCTCTATGTCCAAACCCTTGAGCCCATATATATTAACAACTACACATGCATGGTATGCTAAAATATAAACATAAACATAATACAAAATGCATCATAAAAAAGATTATACATTGCAAAAATGTCTAATATTTGGAACAATTAGATAACCACCTCAACAATTGTTCAACCTCTATCTTTTCTTTGCTGATTAAAAGCATTAAACTGTTTTAAACTTAGGACCACAAAGCCCATGTCATTCGTTAGAAAATAATATTGTAGGATTGAGATTTCCGTGTAGCTGATAACACAGTTATTATTCATTTTATGGCGATAATCAAGGCGAATACATGGTATATAAATATAATTATGATATATTTAAATAATATAACAATAATGTCATATATGCAACGTTGATAATCAAAACTCAAAATTCAAATAGATATCATACGACATGACTAATTTGTGTGATCAAATAATGACATGAACCATGGAAAAAGAATCAAAAGAAAAATATATATATTAAATGAAACATTTTGGTCCGAAATCGTATTTGTGGAAAAAAAAAAAAAACTGTGAAATGGACATTACGTAATACTGCAATAAATTGATTATGTAAAAATATCCTAACAAATACGCCACGCATTTAAAAAATGTGGATAATATAATTCATTTTTTTTTTTAAATTTGGTGGACAGAAAAAAGTAACATAATCTCTTTTCTACCTCCTCTTACAACTAATCCATTCCTTTTATTTTCTTTCTTTTTTTTATTATTATTTTCAAATTGTACTCTATGGTGCAAAAAAAGAGGGTCAAATATTTAAATATAATTTAATAACAATATTAGATATACACCATCGATAACCAACATCCAAAATGGATATCACATAAATAGATACATAATGCGAAAAGCGATATAAATTATCATAATAGTATAATAAATCAATTATCTAGATGCCTCAATGATATTATTAGACACAAAATTCAATCTCAACACGGTTTTACCGTCTTAGCATATTTTAAAAATTTTAAATACGGAAAAAACCACACAAAATGGTATATTTTGATTTTAAAAAGTAATTATTGAGAAAAAAACCACAAAAGGCACAGCAAACTATTATAATAATTTTTTTCAATGGTAAAATATTATAATATAATAAGTTAATTCTTTCAAAAGTTATGACAAAATCAACCATGTTTTTTTTTTTAAAAAAAAGAAATTCAAATAATATATATTTTATCGTTTAAATATGAAAGAAAGGTAAAAATAAGAATATTTTTTTTGTCGTTCCTTTGATGACCTACTTATCTATCTCTCTCTTTCTTTTCTTCTCCCCTATCAAATTGTGCCATCTGTTTTTTTTTTTAATATTCGACAAATAATAAATTAAAAAGCCATAATAAAAGATTGTAATGGGCCAACACGACCCAGTTTGGGTTTGCGGATCACTGTCCAATGTGGCCCAGGGCTGAGTTTCAGTTCACATGTGGGTCTAGTTAGTTGTTTTGCTTGGAATTCATGAGAGGAGCCAGTACATGAGAGGCTCTTCTGGTGCGGTATGTACTATTTAGTAGTCTATATGCACAAATATAATTTTAACATGTAGGGGTATATATTATTATTATCAATATTATTAATAATTTTTTTATAGGATATATATAATGTTTTTATGGAGCTTATATCTTATATATCTTAAAATATAGGTCCTATTGATTGCACTTGTTGCCACAATGTAGTCTTGCGTTGGATCAGTCCTCAAACTTGACATAATATAATCTATAAGATGAACAAATATAAGTTATTCAAGTTTGAAAAGTAGTATAAGAGTATGGCAATCAAAGTTTATAGATAGTATCCGATGGTTTATTGCTAGGAGCTCAATTAGATATATATATATTAAATGATATTTAATGTGTTTTTCCCTTGATTTTGGCATGTTTTTGAAGAATTTAAATTTTAATTAAGTAATATTTTGATTTTAGAGTTTTGATGGATAGTGGAATTAAAAAGGAAGAAAATGAATACAATTTTACTTAACTCGAAGCTAAATAGAAAAAGTTATGAAATTTTGAAGTTAGATACGGTTCAAACATAACCAAGTTCAAAACCTGTTGAATTTAAAGTTTCATAGAGATGTAGACACGACTAGGTTTGTTGGTCATGTATCTTTCTAATCCAATTGATTTAAACACAACCTACAAACATGACCGTGTCTAGGTTGTATCTGTTAGAATGTCATGTTTTACACAATTTGATTAACGAGTTGGACATAACTCGAGGTATAACTGCGTTAGACAGTGAGTTGGCCTAAAACATAGAGTTTTTGACACTTATTATATAAATAGAAGAGAACTTAAAAAAAAAAAAAGACGTTTTTCTAAGTTGTTATAGAGTTTTAGAGAAAAATAAGACGGTTACTTTTTTACACTTCATGAAATTAGGGTTTTTCTTTGTTTCATTGATTTTCTTAATGATGAATGTTTATACATCATTGAAAAATTCGGTTTTCAATATGATTAGTGCTTACTTTTTCTTAGTATCTAGAGTTTTGGAACCTAGGTTTATTATATGATTTGAATTTTTATCAATCAATGATTTTTTATTTTTTTTTATTCATACATGTGTTCTTGATGCTTTGATTAGATTAATATTTCTAGAGTATTATTCTATCTATTTGATATTATACATTAAGATTGAGAAATCTAATATATAATTAGATCTAGCATATTTGAAGAGCATTGATGTAATCTTAGAGATAAGTTACATAATTCTTTCGAATTTAATTAAATTTATTATGGGAATTTATTGTCTTTGTAATGTAGTCTTTAAATTATGGTATTGTGAAGAGATTCGAATAGGTAATTTTAAGATTAAGGTTTAATAAGCTTGAAAAAGTTATTAAATTAAATTAATAATTCCCTCGGTTAATGAAATTTAAGAAGGTTTGAATAGTTTTTATTAATGCCACATAATAATTCTTAGAGGAAACAAAGTCTAAATACTAGTTTTATCATCTTGAAGTTAGTTCTAAATTGCTTTACTTTTCTGTTTTTCAATAAAATTTTAGTTTTTTAGTTAATATTTCGTTATAGTTTTCAGATAAATCAATTTCTATAATTTACTGGTTAAATAATAGATTATAGGTTAATATTAGTACTCGTAATCTTTGTGCAATGATATCCGTATTTCATATACTATATTACAAATTTGATAGATACACTTATCTCCCATCATTTATTTAATTGAAAAACCTTTTTTTATAGTGTTGTGAAAATATTATATTTTAAGTAAATGAATTTTCTTGAAGATACTTAGTTTATTTTAGGAAATATTTACTAAAATGTGTTTTTCAAAGAGTTAAATTACTTTACTTATTTATTCCAACCGGTTTACTTTTTTCCTTCCATGGTCATGTTCAAATAAAACGAGTCCTAAAACTTTTAGACCAATTTAAATATATAATAGGATCCATGATGAGCATAAAATATGAAGATGGTATATTTTATACTTTACTTTATAAGAGCAAATTTAAAAAAATTAAAACCGAAGCTTTCTTTTTGAAATCTACTTGACCACTCAAGGAGTGTAGGTACTAAAATGCCATATTTTGTACCTTATTTTATATTATATAGGGGGAGGTTTATAAAAATTTGAAATTAAAGCCTATGATGTGATTTTCAATGTCTATCAAACACCTACTTGATTATTTAGGATGGGTAAGTTCAGCTACAAAAGGTTACCGATAACTTATAACCATAGAAATATTCAAGTATTTTACTAGTTCAGTCTACCAGTCCAACTTTCATTAGAAAGAAGGATGACACTATTACTATTAGCTTCAAAGGTCAAGAATAGTATTATGATGAGATTGATCATAATTATCTTGTTCTTATGGATATTCTCAACATTGTTTCTAATCTTTTTAAGCATTTGGTTTTGAACTAGAGCATTATTAGTATGTCAATTGAGAACGACTTCTGTTGTGCTACTCCCAGCATCCTACTTGAAAAGTTTTGGAGACTATATAACAAAACTTTCGTTACTGCCTCAAATGAAGAATTGAGGATATACTTGAGAAGCGTACCAATCAAAGTACATTTCTTCTTAGGATGTTCAATTATCATACCAATTTTTTCTAAGTGGAGTTCCTAATTTTTCTTAGGTAAGAGATTTAGAAACATTCTGTTGGACTTTATCATATGCTCTTTCTTCTTCATAAGAAGTATCTGAAGATGAGCTATATTAGGTCTTCTTCTTCATCTATTTTGATTTCAATTTGTTGGTTTATTGATTGGATCATTTTTTGTAATTTCTTTTATGGGCATTTAGTGTGTTTAGGATATTGGTTTCACTTATAGAACTCTCATGTGTACTATCCATGGCGTTTAACTCTACTCTCTCCTCTTCTTAAAGAAAAGAATGATTTGTACTAGATAAGATTTACTAGGAATACTAAATGATTGGTAGAATTTAGTAAACCCAACGAACCAACATGTATTCTTGGATTAGACAAATTTCAACCACGTGATCAGAATCCTAGATCATTTTTTATGATCCCTTTGATGGGCACTGTATTAGCATAATGTCTCATCTTATTACAAATGAAGCATCGAAGAGATTTCTTTCCTCTCCTTGACTTTGGATGATTGTGGCTTCATAGGGATTTTATAGATGAGAAAACATTTTGTTGTGGCCTGATTTTTCTTGGGTAAGAGATTCAGAAACATTTGGTTGGACTTTATCATATGCTCTTTTATCTTCAAAAAAAGTATCTAAAGATGAGTTATATGAAGAACAAGATAATTATATTAGTCTCATTATGAATACTATTTTTTATTCTTTTTAAGATAGTCAAGAACCGTATGAATACTGTTTAGAGATTGTGAGTCAAGATATTCCAAACACTTTTGAAAAGAAAAAATTTAGACTGCACAAAATACCTATGTGGTTAATAGAAGAGTTGCACTATTTTCTTATAATACAAGTCTAAATCTTTCTTTTTGAATAAGTAACATCTTCTCTAATTTTTTTTTTTTTTTTTTACTTTTTAAGAATCCTCAGGATTTTCAATAAAGAATGAGCCTTAACTTTTATCCAAATAAAATTTACTAGTATCTTGCGGATATATTGACTAATTTATTCACACTAGGCACCATAAATAAAATACAATTAAAAAAAAAGGAAGGAAAAACTTGATTTGGAGACACGTATTCAGTAACTTCTCGTGACACTCGACCACGTGTACTTACAATCCCCGACATATCCCACGTAGCCTCCTCTTCTTACTTGCGATTAACCGTACAATCTATAAACAACACCCAAATTCCTCCGAGACAAACATCTCTCCACGCACACACGAGTCCTATAAAAGAAAAAGATTCGTAAGGCTTTTCATTTCACCATGTTTAATCTAGCCAAGTTCCTAAAATCCATAAGAAAAGCTCTCATTTTCACATTCTCTCCTTCCCTCGAATTTAGGCATCACACCGACGTTTGGATATCGACCATGACGCTAGGCGTTTGCGTTCCGATGTGTGTTCAATGTGGCACCACCAGCAACCCTTGTCGATACAAGGTTGTTGGTCCGACCGTCGGTTTCTTCGCATTCGCCGCGGCTGCTGTCATCGAATGGCCGCCCGGTGCTTTGGTATATTGCTTCCGTCACGTTAAGGGTCGGTGGATTATGGCTCATCCGGCTACTGTTGTTTATCCTTCAGTCACGAATGCAATTCCGATATGATGAACGAGGGTTTCGTTTTAGGCATTCAATGCTTTCGGAGTTTGTCACATGTGGTTTGCCGATTTATCATGAAAGTGAACGCATGTTAATTAGATTTAGTGTTTGAAGATGTCTCTTTGTAGGCAAATATAGTTGTAAATTTGTGATGCAGGAACCTTTTGAGTAATGTTTTATCTGTTTTTTTTTTTGACAAAAAGTTAAATCTTTTATTTTTTTTTCCAATAATAATGTCGTTTTTTTGCTAGCAATAATAATGTCATTTAGACAGGTTGATTTACATCTTGACAAAAAGTTAAACCTTTTATCACAACTACTAAAATTTTAAAATATCCAATTACACTATAATATCATTCTGATCACATACGAAAAGGTAAATTTTACTTTCCTATATCCATTCAAACAAAGAAAGTTTTAACCACCTTCTAAATTCATTTGATGTGCGAAACATCTTTACTTATCTTGACCTATAATTTGTTTAATAGTTGATAGTTTTCCTACTAATAAATGGGATGCAAAATAAATTTTCATCGCGTCAACCATTATCACCTAAACACCTCATCCTAGCTCTCAGATTCGCCATGCATTGCAATTCACTAGTCAAAAATATAAAGCTTCATATGCTTGCTCTTGATGACATATCTAAACCATTTCACAATGTATCCGTATCACATATCATTTCGCCTCCCATTCCTAATAGTTTTCCTTGCATTCTCCATTATTTCTAAATTATATATAACTTGTGCGATTTCTGGTTGCCATATAAAGAAATACATCCATGTAGTATAATTGAATTGGTAAATCAATTTGAATCGGTCCTTGGTTCACAAACCATGAATTGGTCTAGGAAGGACGGTTTAATTCAGTATTGAATCCACCCGGTCAGGTGGAATGATTTTATCAATGAGTTCACATGATAAATTAGAAAAATTGAAAAAAAAAAAAAAACGAACTAGAGATTTTAAGTTGATTTCGAACTATTATTTTTAGATTCGAGTATCGATAAGTTTGGATGTTTGATTCGAATCTCATATCTAAGAACAACCCCTTCATCTATCTTACTATAATAAGTATAAATATAAATAAGAGATATATTTCTATCTATATTTACTTTAATATAATAAATATAAATAGTAAAGTCTATCCATTATGTTGGCTACTCATATAGAAGAAGCAGCAACTTCCGACTCAAAAAAAAAAAAAAATGCTGCTGAAGTTTCTGTTTGACAACATATTATTCTAATAAATTTTCTTAGACAAACGGATGAACCTTGTGCTATCACATTCCTTTAAAGTTTTGAGTTTGAGAATTGGATTTTTGAAGCTGTATTGATTTTCCAATCCAAAGCAAGGCTTAAGTTCGATTGAGCGAAACAAAAAATTACCTTGACCTTTTTAGTGGAGTTTTAGGTTTGTCTTTTATCATTGTAAGCTGGTTTCAACTTTCAAAATAAAAAAATTAAGTCATGCATAAACTTGATTGTTAAATATACATATGAGCTTTAAATAGCTGATGGCACGTGGATTGCTTTAGGACAATGCCATAAACCTGAAGTAAAATACGGATTTACGTATGAGAAGAGAGCCTTATATTAAATATTATTGGCGAAATACATGAATTATACCCTTGTACAATTAAGTCCTTGAATTTAATTGTGTGCAATTTTGTTAGGATTTTAAAGTGTTTTGATGATAACAAAATGATTTAAATGATTTTAATTAAGTTTATTGAGTATATAAGAGATAATTATATTTATTGTTTGACTAAAAGTTAGAAAATCAATGAAAAAATAAAATAAAATAAAGTAGTTTTTGATAATTTAAAGGTTAAATCAAAAGGAGTTGTTTTTGAGGAATAATAAGAACTCAAAGAATAAATTAGAAGGTACAATTGCTACAAGGTTGAATGAATAGAACGGTATTCATACATATTTTAAATTGGATAATTATCATTTTTGAAGTCTAACTCCATTTATTGGACATATTTAGGTAATATGTTCAATGCATTCTACTAAAGTAAGACAAATATCCATAGGAATTTTAGTGATTAATTTTCTTAATAAAACGATTTATTCTAGACATGATTGGTTCATAATTACTTTTAAAGATATTTTTTGAAGTTGGGATTAAAAGGATTGTATCAAATATTTTAGAAAAAAACATGTGTCTTGAATTCAAATTCGTAATAATGGATAAGGAAGGAAGTTGTTAACTACTTCACCAAATCGATAGGAAGCTGAAAATTATCCAAAGTAAATTTGTATTCAATAAATTTTTTGCAGATAGTGTATATCATGATATGGGAATGAATCTAGACTTTTGTATACAATACTTCAACTTCATTTACATGCCATTAGTGAAGAATTTTGAAGAGATCAAAATTAAAATTAAAATTTGAATTCCAGTGTTCAAATGAAGGATAGTGTTCAAATGAAGGATTTTGTGCAACTGACTATTCAATTTGAAGTCTCACATATTGAGATGATCTTATTAGTTTATCTACTGCATTTTTATTTGTTTGTTTTCATACCATATTCAAGTTAAGTGATCAAAAAGGGTAGTTTCATTTGCAAAAATTCGAAAATTTTACAAGTAATCAAATTGCCATCCCCTCTTGATTACTTAAACCAAGGCCAACACAATTAAGTCCCTATACTTTCATATTTGTTCAAGTATGCTTCTAGTTCAAATAAGCTTCCAAACTTTTTAATTGTAACTGATGGAAAAATTGTACATGCAATATCTTTATATTAGGCTCTAATTTTAACAGATACAAGTCATAAAAGTAAATTAGTAATTAATTTAAGTTTAATTATGAAAAATAAAAGCTCAAATACAAATTAATTAGGGTCTTTCTTAGTTCAATTTATCACAATAAATAAATTTTAGGGGCTGATTTGTGAAGAAAACCGTGAAAGTTGAGGGGCTTAATTACATGAAATCAAAGTACAAAGATTATGGAACCATAAACAAAGTTTGGCCAATTTATTTATATATTTTGTCAATATGTTAGTGCTCCACTTGCGGTTGGTTGAATCTATTCATACGATTTAGTGTTTGTACAATAAGATTGTGTTCAAACAAGACAAATTGAAGGAACAATGACCTATTTGATCACATGAGAGCCTATATGGCTAAATTATCTACTAAATGTACAAGAAATTCATACATTAGATCTAGATAATTAAAGAAATAAAGCCAAGGAAAAGGGAAGTATACGAAGTGCTAGTAGCATCATCATCACATGGAAGGAACGTCCTTTACAAGGCAGCTATTTGTTGGATTTCTTCTTGTTCCACTGGATTGAACCGCACGTGCTTCTGGGGGAAAAAAAAAAACAGTGTTGACATAATATAGAGAGAAATTATGGTGGTCTTCGTCCAATTCAGATTTAGAATGTCTAACTTAGACGACGGGTACGGTAGGTACATCTAGTTTTAGCCTCTGTAGGTCTTAGAATCGGAATAAATGCACCGAAAATCCTCTATATTTGAGTCAACATTCGATTATATTCTTTAAGTTTTCTGTGTTTATTTCAAAATTTAAATTAAGTTTTATAAGTTTCAACTAAGTCAATTAAACCCTATATGATTGTATCGTCGTATATTATATGTAACGGATATAAAACATAGAAGGTATTAATTAAGAAACTTATTTAGTGCAGTAACACAAATTTGAAAGTAAAAAACTCAAATAAATTACTTACAACATAGAGTAGTGAACTAAGTTTTGGCTTAAACATGTAACACTCAAACAATTTCATTGAGTTTTAACGTGAATATAATAAAACTTCTAATATGCGGGTCCTGAACCAAGAGTAGTGTTCACGAAGTTTGGTGGTTATCATTGGGACAAGTTTCCATAATTGCATGGGGAGTCGCATGAAGGATGCACTTTTGAAAGTCACCCAACATCGAAGTTAGCCAAAAAGTCAATGATCTTAACGTACAATTAGGTACTCCCTGCTCTCAGAGAGAGCTCATCCTTAAACTTAAATTGAACGAATTTTATAGTGAAAATCCAAAAATTTCCCCCCAATTATTTTAACACATACCCGTGTTTACACACGTAAACATAACTATATATAACTAAAGAAAAAAGATACAGTTATATAAAGTGATAAAAACATGAATACTCATTTATGTTTTATATAATTAACATTTCATTCTAAATATATAATATACATCCTAGAGAAAATATCCAAATCTAGTTTTCCTTCTAAAATTTTAAGGAATAGTGATGTATATAGTATTTTTTTAATCAAATCTTGTTTATTTTCTATGATATAATTATGGAAGAGCAGTAATAAATCTGCAATTTATTGTGTATATATATAAAATCTATAGGATATGCATTCTTTAGTCTCTCAATTTGACTTTCAAGTTCTTCTATATAGTTAGAAGCGGTTGGCGATTATTAAGAAATCATCTTTTGACTAACAAATTGCATTGAATGTTTTTCTCATTGAATTATATATATATATATATATATTTTTTCTTATTAACACTTGTGACATATAATGGAAAAATTGGCATATAATCCCAATTCCATATATCGCTTGCCCTAGGACACTCCTCATAAAGAATTGAAGGATACAATTTTCACTTGCTTATCTTATAGAAATTCCTAGTATTATACACTTCAATGTGATTATTATTACTGATTTTGTAAAAAAATAATGATAAGTATTGTTTAATTGTTATTTGTGCTTCTAGAGCACTCAGCACTCATTAGTTGAGCTTTAATTATATTTTAAGTGGATTATTTAAATTCTTTACTTTTATACTAATGCACCAACTAACTCTTTCAATTATGATTTTTTTTTATGCATAGAGAATTCAAAAGGTGTGATAGCATAAATATAAAATAAAATGCACTTAAAACAATAACAACTTAATGTATTTTGCATAAATATAAATGAAGACTTAACTGAATTTGGACATAAATATACATCCTCAACATTTAAATTTGGGCTTTTAAATTGATTTTGCCATAAAAGTAAAACAAGAAAAAACTTCAAAAAAATGAAAATCAGGAAATGAAGAAAAATAAAAATAAAAAGATGACATCTCATATTGGAAAATAGTTATAACTACCCTTCGTAATAGTTATGCTAGAGTTATAATGTGATAATTTATGACTTAGAATACATTATTAAATGTCAGTAGTGAAGCCACCACCAAAATGATATTTACTATTTAAGGTGATGATAAATACTAATCAACAATTGAAATTATAAAAAGAAATTTCATAAAATGGACGTACAATCTTGAAAGCAAAGTAAAATACTTTACGTCTTTTTAATGATGATGGCCGACTATCCACTATTGGCAAAGATTATTTAAAACGAGTGTGAAGTTAATTATTTGGTCACATAATTCAGTCTCAATGTTAGCTCCTGCGACTGCAAACTACCAACACATTTAATTGGGTTGCCGGCTCCTAGTCCAACGTAGTTGACTCTAAGCAATCCGCCTTTTTTTCCTTTATTTCTTTAATCTTTTTAAATTTTTGTTTATTATAGTTTTATTACTTTTCTAGAGAACAAAATGCCACATTGAGGATCCAAAGCATGCTTTTCCAAGTATAGACTATAGAGGGTCTAAAAGGTCATTTTATAATTTGAATGGTAGAGCGCAAATATCGAAAAGCAATACACCTACTTACTTCTATCCCATCAACTTTTATAAGACAGTGAAATCAAGTAAGTTTTCGTGTTGTCTAAACACTGTTTTATGATCGGAATCTCTAAAACGTAGAACAAGACATGACGTTAAACGATGGATAGTGATTTGCTTGCTTAGACTCCCCATCTTAAATATATTTTAATTAGCTATATGCAGATAATGCAATGATATAATAAACTTTTATTAGTATATATTAATTTTTTTATTTAAATATTTGAATATGGTTAAAAAGTAATCACATTCAAAATAAAAAATCTAAAATAATAAATATTTATTCTTAACTAATACTCATGTGTCAAAAATTCTAATACTGCTTTGGCACAAAAATTACTATTACTAGGCATGAGTGTGGAAAAGGTAATTCCTAGTTTGGGATTTAGGTACTTGAAAGTTATTTTATCAAAATTATTAACATACATGGAAATAGGTGTGACATACTAAATTACATCGACTGATCCTTCGGAATTATGTAGTTACTTTTAATTTCTTAAATATATATACTTACACCTAATATAGACCATCTCTGTGAACAATTGCGCACAAGGCTACAAAATTGGCAATATTGTCATAATTTCGAAACTTAGCAACGATAAATAATGTAACTTACTTATTTAAAAATATTATGTGTAGTTTTCTTGAAAATAGAAATTTATCACAACATGTTAATTAAGCTGATTTTGCATAGAAAATTTCTCGATAACTTAATCATGAAACTAGATAAATTTCATTCATAATTGAAATGCAAAATCAATGGATACTACGATTATGAACTAGTGAATTTAAGCTAAACATTTCTGTGTCGAGTAAATTGATGAAGCAAAGCGTACCTCGCGCACGTTTGAACTTCCTCCATTCCTGCTTGCAGGCGATAACATCCGGTGAGTTTGGTGGGCAAACAGCACACTTTTTCCACTTGGTATGCTTCCATGGCCATGTAACTCTTTTGGGTGATCCTCTGAGCATAACTCCATTATCTTCTCCACCACCTCCTTTTCATCCCTACTTTCCTCCATCAACTTGGCCATTTGATTCTTGGTAAGCTTCACTTTCATACTCATCGGCCTCCTTTCGCCTCCTTCCCCGGTCCTCAACCCGGACGAGGAAGGAGGCTTAACCAACGAAACATCGGAGACCGTTCTTCGCGACAACATTAAGAACTCGAGCCGGTCCTTGGCACTCATCTGTACGCCGGACCGGACACGTCTAATCGGTGTTTTCTTATCGTCATTATTCTCTTCTGGCAACTTGGGCAACTCAACCAGGAAGTAGGTTTTCTTGGGCTTGAGCTCTTGTTGAGGCTCCAAGGGCTTTGCTCGAACACCGAAATGCTTCACAGCCTCTGAATCCATCAAAACGTAGCCTTGAGGATAGTCCTTCACTACATCTCCTGCTCGAATTGGAGTCTTCAGCTTGAAGGTTTGGCCGTCTATCTTCATCACTTTTGCCTTTTTACTTGTTGTGCCAATTCCATTTCCCATCTTTCTCTTCTTTTTCCAAATATTGGACGCCCACACTTAATAACAACTTTCAACCGGGGGAACCATGTAAGACCCCTTCTTTTCTATATATATATATACACACACACACGGTTTAAGATATTCATATATCTCTGTATCTTTGGAATTGGATGTTATACATGATAAATAATAAAATCAACAAAAATTTTATAAAAATAAAATAGTATCTAAATGTGTTTTTAAAGACTCGGAATACTTTAAAGATAGGACGATGTATTTATAATATTTTTTCTTCTTCTTCTTCTTTTTTTCCCTTTGCGATCAACTTTTTGAAGGGATTGTTAAATCTTATCAACAATAGAAAAGATGGACTTTGTGTAAAATTCACTGTAAATGGGAAAGCTCAGATTCCGTAAAATGCTTCTTTATTGGAGTAATCAACGGGCAGCAGCTTCCTTATCATCTCATTCAATAAAGATTTTGAAAAAAGCAATGTGAATGTTTTAAGATTCTGTTCATACGTTAAGGATGTGAATGAGGAAAAACTAGGACTGGTATAATTAATTGGACAAAGTTTGCCTGCGTTATATTCCAGAAAATTCTGACATCTCATAAGCACATAATTAGAGCCAGTGTTGCCCACCCAAATAATGGGACCCAATGTCTCCTCTTTCTTATCTACATATCTACGTACCAACGAAAATTATTAAAATAAATTATGTATCGAAAATTTATTTTTAAATCATAATTATATTTTATTTTTTTATATACATAAAAATTAATAAAAAAGTTGATAATTTATTTTTTGATTTGAAAATTTATATTTTTAATAAAAATATTTAAAAGTAGATATTAAGTTACTAGTCCATGAGTTATCCCAATACTATCTCACATATCTACATATTAAAACTAGAAGATAAATTTAAGTTGCTTACTGAATCGCATCAAAGTGATCTAAACAATAAAATGTGTTATATATCTATATATTTATTTATTTTTTAATTTGGTTAAGAGATGGTTTAAGTGGTGAATAAACCAAATTGTTTCTAATTAAAAAAAAAAAAAGGAAGCAACATAATTTGATTTTTGAATTTCAAGAAACAAGCTCAACCTAGTGACCCTTATGGTAAAAAATAGTATTGTCAAATCTAGATTGATCCATACGGTCTGATTTGGTTCGACCTCGGTTCAACTCCGATTTGACTTTTAGTCGAATTCAGTTCTTCCCCTTAATCTTTGATTTTCTCATATTTTCGAGGTAACCATTTGGGTCAAGTCTGACAACACTAATAAAAAAGAAAAAGAAACCCAAAGCTACCTTAAAATAGTAACTTACAATCTCTTAGTCATGAACATCTCCACTCTTTCAATTCATTTTCATATGTACTAACCTTCACATCATACTAAACTTCCACTCTTAGTTTATGCCTTTAAGATAAGTGTACCATAAGTGCGTATACTTTCTTTTCGATAGTTTGGTGTCTAAACTTGTTTTTACAATTTAGTATCTATGCTTTGAATTTAGATTCAATTTAATGCTTATACTCCCGATTTGATTAGAAAATTTAGTATTTAAGTTTATGCCAAAATAACTACTGAGTTGAAGGTATATATACTAAATAACAAAAACTTAAAGTTTCAATATTAACTTGTCAAAACTTAAAAGTAGAGTTACTTATGGTTCATTTGTCCCACTTTTGTCTCTCGTTTGATTATCAATTTCTTACATTCTTATAGTTTCATCTTTTTTTTTCTCAATCTCTCTCCAGTCTCCGATAAATAGATTCTAGTGTTTTGTTTTGTAAGTGTATAGTTCTTTTCTTCTCTTGACTTGCTTATTATACGATATAAATTATCTAATAAAGGATTTTACAAGATAAATTTGAGTATGCTCGAAGGGAGTTATTATTTATAGTTCTCTTTTTTTTTTAATATACATAAATGCGATTATGGTCCACTAGTACAATTCATGGAATTGTATAAAAATAAAATTATAGTGATAGTTGTGTACTGTGTATATGATGTGTTTTCGAAAATGGTACGAACTAAATCGCATTTGAAATAGTTGGGTTTAGAAATAAATCAATAAAAGCGATTTAGTTTACTAAGAATTTAAACCGAATAGTTTCAAATGCAGTTCAATTTAATTCTAATTGAATCAAAACAGAACCATTAACACAACATTTTCTCCTAAAATTATTATATTATTTGAAAAATTTTGATGGTAGAACTTCTAATACGTTTGGCAAAATACTAAGCCTCTTTCTTTGTAAATAGCTTTCTTAATCGAAAAGGGTTTTACAACCCATACACCAGATGGTTGATGGGTGAGGTGCAATGGTGAATAAAGATATTACGGTATGTCGGTTTTTAGAAAAACATTCGTAAACCTTTTTCAACAACCACCTACTCCATGTCAAAATTCCAATTGTTGGTGGATACATTTGCTCCTAAACTTTTTCAACTACAAATCCTAACGGATGCTTTTTCTTCGATACCATGTGATTAGTTTGCCTTTGCCGGTGGTAAAAGTGTAAAGAAACCTAAAAGGTTTAGTAAAAATAAGATCTCCGACAGCATATAAAGAAGAGAAATTGAGCAAATCAATGAAACTGAAATAGTGAGAACTATTCTTTTATTATTTTTATTTTGATCTCGTTATCATCAAGAGCCGATAGCAAAAACTAAGAAATTAAACTCTAAGCTATACTTTGTATTTTAAGTAACATTGGGTTTCAGAAACAGCCTCTACAAGCATACAATATGATTTGATTGCTGACCAAGAAGGCATGCCGGAGACTTTAGAGCAAACGAAAGTCCAATACTACATTAGGGGTAATTATGATGATTAGCCAACAAAATATTTAGAAATTAACGAATGAGTTCGTGGCTTGATAAGCAAACATCTCGAAGTCTTTGTAAATGGATTTCACCCAAATACTTGGATTTTACCGTGTTTCATAACATGGACATCGTAGATGATGTGAAGGCCATTCACACTTACCACTTCTTGAACTTACATAAACGGTAACCTCACAATACCAGCGCTCGCTTCAACTTAAAAACCCAACTTATCACATAATGATCCACTTGGCTAGTCTCTTTTACTCATGTACAATTATAGTTTGCAAATATGTGCATACGTGCATTATGCAAATGCTTCATACAACAAGAACGGCTTTAATAATATTCATACACCATACAAAAATGAGATTCATTAATTAATATAAGCACACACATAATACATAAATATTAATAAATTTCTAACATGTATAATAATAAAATAGATAATTTTCAAAACAATTACTGCCCGTATTTTGTACAAATTATATATGTTAAAATCTTATTGATTATGTACACTTAGTGTACATTAAACAACGAATCTTTAGATGCGGTAGTCCAATTGATACCGTAAATATGTGTATTGTATGAGTCTTGTACTTTATATGACTTCAAAGAAGTGATGAATAGGTGACACATAGAGAAATGATTTTGAGAAAATAATAAGGAGGAATAGGTAGTCTTAGGGACTTGAATGCATTCGTGACAAGCAAAGGAGTTTAAAAGTATTGACTTCGCTATTCTTGAAATCTTAAGTAGGAATGGAAGGAATTTTGATATTTGATCATTGAGCATAGAGGCTTGCTTATAGAGTTTGGCTATCAATGATGAGCTATAAATTGTGTCAAATGAAGATGAGCTATTGACTATCTATAGAGTTTTGATATCAACAACGTCCATCAAATTGCATTAGCGACGATCGATGGTCTAATTGAGTTCTCTTCATGATGGATACTTTTATGGGCTTCTCTTAGATCCAAACCTATGGAGAGCTTCTTTAAGTACATGAGCTAGTATGAGAAAAATCAAGCACGGAGGATAGATCAAACGGGTTATGTTCCAAGTCCACATGCCAAATCTCCATAAATTATCCTCTGATACGGATTTAACTTTCTTAACTTTGTCATCAATCCAAAGAACCAAACAAAAGTGCTACTCTACCTAACCTAAGTTGTTACAAATCCAATCTAACCTTACACAAGATTAAGAATATGTAAAAAAGATAATCGCATAAGTCCTATTTACACATATATGAAAATAATACTCAATGAAGGAAAAAGAAAAAAAAGTTATTGAAATAAATATATCCCTACAATTTTCAAATTTTGTAAATAAATCCTCTTAAACTTTAGTAAGTTGGCAAATAAACTCTTGAACTTTACCTTGATTGTGTAACATTTTCCCTCAAACTTATCAAAATGTGATTTAATACTTTCTAAATTTTGACTTTAATGTATTTTTTTTAAATAAAAGTAAAAATATAAATATTTTTTATATTATCAATTTATCAACATTTTGAGATTTCTTATAACATTTGAAAGTTTAAGGAATATAATTGTACTTAGCTAAAAGTTTAATTTATTTGTAATTTTTTCAAAATTAAAAATGTTAGATGAAAATTTGTATACTTTGTGTGTATATGTACATCGATCTTGATGGGAAAATGGATTTATTCAAAAATAACTTAGGAACACTTGCTGATGACAGCTGCATTATCATGTCATGGGGACTGGATTGAGGCAAAGAAAAAAGAAATCTCCGTATCCCATTCGATGACGATAGACTCGTTTCGTCGCATCCATAATTTTGAATTGGGTGGAGGATGTATTAGTTACTTTGCTATATCTAGAACGAACTTTTTCTTTAACGGCAAGGTCCAAGGTGGTTGGCATGGATCTTGACAAGTAACATGCAGCACCAGAAGTTTGACTTTGCATCTGAATCGAGGAAAACAACTCTTCTGACTTTAATGTTGAGGAAACATACGTGGCTCCATTGGATTTAGTAAATCCATGAATTAACATTTATAGATCTACTAAATTCAGATGGGTCATCATGATCGCATGTCTCCCTCCTGCCTAAAAGTAGACCATACTCCTAAATGAGCAGCGGATATCACGCAAGACGGAGTAGCTAGGCGAGTCCTTGAAATCCAAATTTACCGGTTCTTATGCGATCTACTCCTCTGGGACCTATAATTGACAACCACCCGTTAAGTACGGAGTTTTTAATATGGTAATAAGGGTTTTTTCTTTTTCTTTTTAATATGAAGAAAGTGATGCCATTCGTAGTCAACTGTGATTATTATTTTTTAATTATTATTACAATAGAATATATGTATAAGATCATCTGCATCCAAAGCTTTGGAGTTTCTATATAATACATTAATATGTTAAGAAATTTTTTTATTTAAGCATATCTTTATTTTATTGTTAATATTTTTTAAAAAAATTTCTTAATATTATTTATGAGATCCACAATACAAAAATTACATACAAATAAGCACAACAAATTAAAAAAAAAAAAAAAGAAGCAGTAAATTAGGACCCAAAAAAGTTGAAGGACTTCTTCTATCTTTCCATGACCCCCAAAAAGCAAGTTTTTCGTCTTGAATATGGTGCCAAAAATAAGACATGGAAGTGGCCTAAGACCATTACTTGCCCTGATTGTTGACACCGACCGCAAAGTTTAAGGATCCCTTTTCAAAACAAATAAATAAGTGCATAGAGTAGTCTATTTCAATAATAACCTTAATTAAGAATATAATATATAAGAATACGTTTTCATATAGGAGCTTTACTTATCCTCAATAAAGAATGTTACTAAAATCAACCCATTTTAGGATTCTTTTCCAGTAAACCAGGGCTTTTGACAAAGAATCGAGTCAGGACTTGGTTTTTTCCTTTTTTTTCTTCCCCCCGACATTGCAAAGGTTATTATAAAGCTCCCAATAGCTACATTTTTTAATATATATTAATATAAATATATAATGTTAGATCCACAAATAATATAAAAAATCATGAAAATCTAAGAATAAAGTGTAAAGATTCTTAAAAAATAAGGTACCTTAAAATGTCAACATATCACCTAAGTATTCTAAATGGGGTTTTTAATATTATGGATAGTATAAAAAAAGAGGCTCTTTAGAAAGTGGTGCAAAATGATGGTCAGTAGTAGTAGTAGATAGAAAAAAATTTAGGCTAATGAATCTTTTTTAAAAATTTTGGCCTTCAAAAAAATGAAAAAGAAAAAGTAAGTTAATGATATAAACAATGGTTTTTTTAAAGAGAGAGATCAAAATTTAATCAAAAGTTATAATTTGTATAGTTGAAAAAGTAAAAAATAAAGGGGGGGGGACTTAAACTTATCAACCTCTATGTTACCTCGTTTTAGCTTTCATTTTCACCTTACTTTTGAAATCATATTATTTGCTCTCTTTTTCCACTCACAATGCTTCTTATTTCTTTTTACCCCTTTTACCTATTCTTTTCCCATTCTTGTTCTCTTCTCCAATATTTTTTACTCTAATTTTCACTCTTTATTGTTTGTACTTTCATTTTTCACACTTCTAATACCCATATTTTACTCTGTTTTGTAATCATAAATTTGGTGTTGAAATAAAAATAAATAAATAAATATCCCAAAACATAACTATTTGTATTAGCTTTTTTCTTCCCCCTTTCCCAAACCTTAAATAAAAAACACACATTCAAATCCTAAAATGTTAAAGTTGCTTTTTTTTTTTTTTTTAATCCTCTAGTTGATAAAGTTGGAGAAACAATTGAAAGAAGAGACAAAATTAAGAGATAGGGCTAAAAAGAAGCTTATTAAATTACTGAGATAGGAAATCAAGTTCATATGAGTCTCGGTTTCATTGCTAGAATCCAAGCAAACATATGATTAAGGTATTTGAAAACAACATCGGTTATTCATTAACACTAACGAGTAAATTAACTCCCAAGACATTAATCCAAAAGAAGCACATGTAGAGCCATTATAACTTGAAGTCCAAAATCTGTAAATGTGGGAAAAAACGCTAGTATTGTGAAACCTCAAAATCAAATTACCCTGATGATGTTAGGTCAAAAAACGATTGTCTAGATTCTTAAATTAGAGCATTGTCCATGGAAACTAAAATCCCTATTCTTATTTTGACTTTTTTTTTTCTACTTTAATTTTGACAGAATATAAAGTATCAAAAATAAAAATACATGTAAAACATAATTCACCTCATTTTAATTTTGAAGATGATGTTTTTCTCTCACTTTACTCTCCATCTTCACTATCCTCACACATCTTCACTCATGCCACTGCCAACATCACCACCACTCTTGACCAACTTTCCTCCATCTCAAATCTTTTTTCATCACCACATTTAAGGGGTTAGCTCTTTGACATGCACATAGGATTTGATGTGGAGACTTATGTATGAATTTAGCTAGCAAAGCATTGTGAACTATTGTTTTCATTAATGATTTTTGGGGAAAATTGTTCATGTTTGATTAAATTATAAAAAATGTGGTGAAATCACAGTTAGAACTTAGAATATGAAATATTAAGGTTCAATTTTCACATAATTGAGGAGTTTATAGATAGATTTGTTAATTCATGAAAATATAATGTAATCACAGTTCATTGTTTAAGTTAGATGATTAGGTATAAATATGAAACTTATGTTTGGCTCAATTATGATAAACTTTACAATTTCATCTTGTGAACATATGTGAAGTGTGAAATATATAACTAATCTTTTTGTTTATAATAGCTAGGAGGGAAAAACTAGTAGGTAGTTGGACTAACTTAGTTATAGTTAGTTAATACTCCATTCTCTTAAATATATTCAACTATACAAATCAACTTAGTGGTTTTGTAGACAATTACAATAAAAGTTCATTCCTAAATTCTCTACAAACCTTAAGAAAGTATAATACCCCATGTGAATAGTCTCACATGGATTGTAAAAAATGTTGAGTAATAGTATATAAGGCCAAATAGTAAATAATATATCAATACTAATTAGAAACTTTTGAACCAAGTAGTTCAAAAAAGTTCGTTAATATTTGTTAACTTGACTATTAGCCACTTTTGGCCTACCTTATTATAAATGGTATCAAAGTCAACCCCTTACTAGTAGGTGTTTGGTTTGGAGATGATTGAAAAGATAGAAGATCTAGGTCCAATTGCAAGGTCACATGACAAGGACATTGCATGTTTAAAGGGGGGAGATTATAATACTCATGTGAATAAAGTCTCATTTGAATTATGAGGATGTTGAATAGTAATATATAAGGTCAAGTGGTGAAAAACATGTTAACTTTTTGGCCAGGAGGTTAAAAAATGCCCATTAATGTTTATTGGCTTGGCTATTAGCTATTTTTGGCTTGGGGCATTCTTGATCATTGTTCAATTATTCATTTTTCCTTTCAATTACTTCATTCTTTTCACATTGGAGCAGAATAAGACCATCTCTTACAAAATTTTCTTGTCTTGATCATCGATCAAATGTGAAACTCATAAGATTCAATTGTTTATCCGGAAAGTTCTTCTAGAGATCTATATTTTCTTACAAATTCATATCATCCTGGCATGAAGATCTCTAATCTGATATTTGATGGAGAAATTACATTAGCTAGTGCAAATAAGTTCAGATGGCCTTTTAGAAGCCCAACCTGCAAGTTTTTTTCGTTGCGATTATTTCATTCTAAACTCGATCATAGCTCTGTCTAAACTTGCCCATTTATCTTAATGTAAAACTAGATTCCCTTTTTTGCGATGCATTGCTATGGCTAAACTGTATCGATTTTCTCCATGTGACAACACATTACATCCGATGCGCCGTTTCAAATGTTGCATGTTGATCTTTCGGGTGTACTGAACACCCAGCTGAACATCAATTTTTCCTGTTATGTTGGTAATCTGTTCAAAACAGTCCTTTTGTTGGAAAATAATTTGCAATTTAGTTCCTAGGCGATGAAATTTGCTTCATGTTGAAGCAATGGACAGCTTGGTTGTGGTTGAGCTAATGTCCTTACAGAACTTTACTATTAAATGGCTATGACCTGATGAGCTGTCTTCTTTGGTATGAGAATTGCCTTTTTAAATTGTTGTGCTGTTTATTGTGTCGGTAAAAATTACCGACTTTTGTTGCCATAAATGGCTTAATGTCCTTCATTTTGCGGCAAATTTCCTCCATGTATTCAATATATGTATGAAGTGAGAATATGAGATAGTGCTCCTATAGCTATCTACAATATAAAACTCCATATTGTATGTCATAAGCTTACTTTACTATCCTTTTAGAATTTAGTTCCCATTTGCACTCAATATATTGTTTGTATCATAACCAAAACCCCTTTCGTTCCTATAACCTTAAACACTTACATACACGTACACAAATCTTAGACATGTATTGTGTATTATTGTAATATTTATATTTTTTGATAGATAGAATTTGTGAGAGTTAATTTAGGAAGTAAATTTATTGTGTATTATTGTAATATTTGTATTTTTGGTAGATAGAATTTGTGGGAGTTAATTTAGGAAGTAAATTGGTTGTATTAGCATATTCTTAGGAGATAGTTTAGGAAGCAATGGTTTTTTTTTTATCTTTTGTATATATTTTGACCGTGAAAGGAATGCAAGACAAAAGAAAATTCTCACATAATAGTTTTCTAAGTTTTGGTATGGTATTAGAGCCATAGCAAATCACAACGTGATCCTTTGAACCATGGCCGGAAAATCAAACAGGAAAGTCGACTACTAGTGATGATGGAACTTCTCAACGAAAAACCATCTTGCCATATGACATCACTTCACTTGATAATCCTGGTATTTTAATTACTCAAGTCCAATTGAAGGGAGAAAACTATGATGAATGGTCTTGTTCATTAATAATAGCCTTGAGAGCAAGGAAGAAATTTGGTTTCGTTGATGGAACGATCACGAGACCTGATGAAAATTCTACAAACCTTGAAGACTAGTGGACAATCAACTTGCTATTGGTGTCTTGGATTCGAAACACCATCTAACCTAATCTTCGATCAACAATCTCACATGTAGAGATTGCACAAGATCTCTAGAATGACATACGGTTGCGCTTCTTGTTAGTCCATGGACCTAGAATTTAGTAACTGAAGTCAGATATTGCCGAGAGCAAATAAAAGGGAATGAGCATTGTCAATTACTATGGCAAACTCAAGCAATTGTGGGACAAACTAGCTAACTATGAACAATTGCCGACATGCAAGTGTGGAAGATGCATGTGTAATCTCAAAGCAGTTTTGGAGAAGAGACGAGAAGAGGAAAGGGTGCACACTTTTCTCCTGGGATTGGATGAAACGATGTATGGGACT
This sequence comes from Laguncularia racemosa, assembly GCA_037954665.1. Classification (NCBI taxonomy): domain Eukaryota; kingdom Viridiplantae; phylum Streptophyta; class Magnoliopsida; order Myrtales; family Combretaceae; genus Laguncularia; species Laguncularia racemosa. The sequence goes on along the minus strand of JBBMOL010000085.1, from coordinate 944,699 downwards.
GTTCATTCCAATATATTGGCTCAAGATCCGCTACCGAATTTAAACAAAGTATACTCAATCCTCATTCAAGAGGAATGAGTGAAAGCTATCTCTCGAGGCAAAGATGAACGCAGGGAAGTGATGGCCTTTGCAATTCGCAATCGAGAAGACGGGACGGATAAAAACATGGTGTTCCCATTGCAAACATACATGCCATGAGGCCGATAGCTGTTTTACTCTAATCGGATATCCAAAATGGTGGGGCAACAGGCCTTGTAATGAAGGGAAGAGTAGAGGACACGACAAAGGACAACAAATGTCACAACAAAGAATAAGATAGGGAGCAGAGTCAAGGGCGTGGTTCGGTGTGAGCCAATGCCGCTCAGGCCACTGGAGGAGGTCCAAAAGGAGATGGAGCGGGATCACTTGGTTTGAGCAACGAGTAGTGAGAGGCTCTTCTAAAATTATTAAACAATAAAAAAACTTTTGCGACTGAAAAGATGACTGGTAAGCATATGTCCTAGATAATTAACACGGGAACGTCGAAACATATGATGGGGAATTTGAGTGACTTATATGACTTACGGGAAATTTCACAGTATCCTATGGGGCTACCGGATGGGAGCAATGCTGTCGCCACCAAAGAAGGGTCAATCACCCTTGATAGAGATTTTTTCCTTAAAAATGTTCTATATGTGCCTAGATTGACTTATAGTTAAATTTCTGTGTCACAACTCATAGACCACTTCAATTGTATTTTTAAATCCACTAATAATATTTGTGTAATGCAGGACCACACTTCGAGGATGCTGATTGGTGCGGGTGAATATCAGGATGGACTCTTTTACTTTAGGGGCATATCGCAAATTAAAGCTATGAAGGTTAATAAGGCAAGGTCTTTAGATCTTTGGCACCAGCGTCTGGGTCATCCATTTATGAAAGTTATCAAGTTAGTTCTAGTTGTAGGTTCTATTAAGAATAGTAGTTTGAATAAATGCTGTGATGTTTGTCAAAGAGCAAAATAGACTAGAGAAAAATTTCCTCTCGATGATTTTAGAGCTTTTGCTGTGTTTGAATTGATAAATTGTGATTTATGGGGTCCCTATAAAGCTGTTTCTTCTTGTGGCGCATCGTATTTTCTTACTATTGTTGATGATTACTCTAGAAGTGTGTGGATATATTTACTTGTTGATAAGAAAGAAGTGCCTGAAACCATGAAAATGTTCTTTTATATGGTTGAACGACAATTTAAAAAGCAAGTAAAAATTGTGAGAAGCGATAATGGAACAGAATTCACTTGCATGAAAAATTATTTTCTTGAAAATGGTATTATTTTTTAAACATCCTATCCTAGAACACCACAATAAAATGGGCGGGTAGAAGAAAACATCAACGCATATTAAATGTGGCTCGAGCTCTACATTTTCAAGGATGTCTTCCCATTGATTTTTGGGGTGAATGTGTCTTAAATGCTGGTTACTTAATAAATCAAACAACTTCCTCAGTTTTGAATGGAAAAACTCCTTATAGTGTTCTTTATGGATGAGAACCTACGTATGATCATCTGCGAGTTTTTAGGTCACTATGCTATGCTCACAAACAAGGGAGATCAGGAGACAAATTTAATAGTAGAAGTAGAAGGTGTATTTTTGTTGATTGTCTTTATGGGAAGAAGGGATGGCGGTTGTATGATTTAGAAACAAATGAATTTTTTTGTTTCATGCGACATTAAATTTTCTGAGACAGAGTACCCATTTGCTTCATCCCCTAGCGATGCCTCAAACCCGTTGTCTAGTGTTGATGTGGCTAACAAACGTTGACTTTCAAGAGGTGGATGGCTTGGTACTGGGGGGCACAAGGATCGAAACAGGCAAGGGAATTGGAATAGGAACAGGGTGTTCAGGTTGGTGACAGGGAACTGTTGGGTCGTAGACATTGGCAGAAGAAAACCTCAGTGTTGCTGCGTGATTATGTTATTCATACGATCTAGAAATTGAGTCCATCCTCATAGATATCCAAACCGTAGCATTCCTTAGGTATGACCTATCCCATTGCACATTATGTGAATTGTAACGATTTTTCTTTGCGACATCATACTTTTCTTGCAGCGATACATGCAGAACATGAGCCAGTATTTTTTTTTTTTAAGCTGTGAAAGGTAAACGGTGGTGGGATACAATGCAACAAGAAATACATGCATTGGAAAATAATGAAACTTGGGATATCGATAATCTACCTCCCGATAAGAAAGCTTTAGGCTACGAATGGGTATACAAGATCAAATATAATTTTGATGGCACCGTAGAACGTTACAAAGCTTAACTTGTGATTTTAGGGAATCATTAAGTTGAGGGGATTGATTACGTTGAGACTTTTGCCCCAGTTACTAAGATGACTACTATTCGAGTGCTCTTAGCAATGGCAACAACATAAATCTGGGAAGTACATCAGATGGATGTACATAATGCATTTCTCCACGGAGATCTTCAAGAGGAAGTCTATATGAAGTTGCCCCCTAGTTTTTAGATTTCAACTCCAGGCAAGGTCTGCAAATTGTGAAAGTCACTCTATGGGCTCAAACAAGCCCCACACCAAGCTATCGACTACCTTGAAAGCCTACGAGTTTCAACAGTCTTATTCTGATTATTCCCTATTTTCTATGAAAAGTGGTGAAGTACAACTTAGCATTATTGTGTATGTGGATGATCTTATAGTTTCTGGAAAACACAGTACTGCCATTCAGAGGTTTAAAAATTATCTGAGTACCTGTTTTCATATGAAAGATCTGGGAGTTTTGAAGTATTTTCTTGGTGTTGAAGTTGCACATAGGCCTGAAGGATTTTTTTTGTGTCAAAGAAAATATGTGCTAGACGTTATTTTTGAAGTTGGATTGTTAAGAGCTAGACCTACTAGTGTTCCCTTAGAACAAAATCACCGCTTGGCACTTTCAACTAGCTAGTTGCTAACTAATCTAGAGCCATATTGTCGCTTGGTTGGGCGATTGATTTATCTATGCTTCACATGGCCTGAGCTTTCATATAGCGTCCATGTCCTGTCTCAATTTATGCAGCAACTACAAGAAAATCATTGGGAAGCTGCGTTGTGGGTAGTTTGTTACCTAAAGTGTAGTCTAGGACAAGGTATCTTGTTGAGTAGTAAGTGCAAGCTGCGTTTACATGGATGGTGTGACGCAAACTGAGCTGGTTGCCCATTGATGAGGAGATCACTTTTAGGTTGGTTGATGTTTTTAGGTGTATCTCTTGTTTCTTGGATAAACAAAAAAGCAACATACAATGTCTCGCTCTTCTATTGAAGCGGAATATCACTCTATGGCAATGAGTACTTGTGAGTTGAAGTGGTTGAAGGGCATTTTGTTTAGCCTGAGCATGCTGCATACTACACCCATGACGTTGTATTGTGATAGTCAGGTAGCCTTTACATCTCTCAGAATCCGGTATTCCATGAACAAAACAAAGCAAATTGAAGTGGACTGTCAGTTTGTTCGTGATGCAATCCTCAATGGTGATATTCATACACGGTTTGTGCTGTCACATGAACAATTTGCAGATATCTTTACCAAGGCATTGGGTACACAACAATATGACTACTTACTTCGCAAGTTGGGCATTCGAGATCTCCATGCTCCAACTTGAGGGGGGTATTGTGTATTATTGTAACATTTGTATTTTTTGGTAGATAGAATCTGTGGGAGTTAATTTAGGAAGTAAATTGGTTGTATTAGCATATTCTTACGAGATAGTTTAGGAAGTAATGGTTTTGTATCTTTTATATATATTTTGACCGTGAAAAGAATTCTAGGCAGAAGAAAATTCTCACAGAATAGTTTTCTAAGTTTTGGTATCATGGCATCAACAAGCAACAATGCTGCATTTTAATTTTTTTCCAATAAGGTATTCCCATGCTTAACTAATCGCACAGATCATGGGACTGAATCCTTTCAAATATAAATGCACTCATTTGTTTCCTACTACGAGAAGTATTGAGTTATATTTCGGGGAGAGAATGTTGGTTGAGAGCCATGCCAACATGTGGTGTGTTAAGATGGAAGGAAGTTAAGGGTGAATCTATCAGTAGACAAAGTTTTGAGAAGAAAAGGAAAGCTGCAAAGATCTTATGCTAGTTTCCTCTGAAGCCAAGACTCATTAAGTTTCTTTTATGTCTTCTAGGAGCTTTTTCGATGAAGTTGACGTAATGACGGTTGGAAGAACGATGGGTGTGCAAGGCATCTGACAAGCAGTTTAACTTAGGGACATTTCAATTCCAAGCATTCAACATTCTCAAAAGAACCTTAGATTATTAGAGGTGAACTTTGTGCAAATGCTTTTAATCTGTTTGGAACATTAAGCACTTCATACGATACGTCGCCATAGTTTTATCGGTGTCTCATAACTCGCTCCGATTGACATGTATGAAGTAACGTCACTTTATTTTGGCATTGCAAATTCCTGGACCTATAGCTCTTGGAAATGATATCGAAGGTTATTCATGTGTATGCTATACTGATGTAGACAATCAGTGATTTTCCAACATCTGGTAATTTATCAAGTTGGATCTCTCATGATGTATATGCATGTCCCAAAATTACATTCCACAACTTTCTTGACAATGTTAGGAAATCTTGTTGTATGGCGATTGTCTTTTTCCGAAAATGGGACATAAATTTTGACTTTAAATACAAGCTTTTGATAGCAATCAAGAATTAAGGGATGTACCATTGCTACTTTTTGGCTCGGACGCGTTAGCATCTGTAAATGATGATGGAAATGAATTCCATGCATATACCACATCAAATGAACTGAAAATTTCGATACCTCTTTGAATTTTTCGGTAGATTGATATTGGTGTCTCTTTAGTTCTTTTCTTATTATATTCATGTTTGTGTTGATTCTGGTTTTAGTTTAATTACGTGAATATTTAACAAGATTTAGGGCGGTTCAGTGATGTGCTCTTGTTTTGTCTCTACTCGGTTGATTTATGGAGCTGGATTCAAGAGAACACATAGTATCAATGTTTCAAGAGTGTTCCTATTATTTCTATTACTTACATCGTTTATATCACTTCTTTAAGTCACGTGTAGCACGAGTCTCATGTGTTACCAACGCACATCTACCCTACTCTTTCATCCAGTTTCATGTTGTCACTACAGATCTCTGTAACAGTAAAAACTGCTGCTTCATTGAAGACAAGAAATTCTGGTGGTGATGAATTTTATTTTATTATAAATTTTCCCCAACACTTTCACAACTGCTTCATTAAAATTTCCAGACTTCTTGACGATCTCACTCTTTGCCATCAGAGAAAAGATATATTAATTAAAAGTGGAATTAGGATGCTTTTACCTCTGGAATCAAAATTTAGGAGTGTAATGTCCGAAGCACTAGCATATCTCAGTCTCAAGTGGGGTGACGAAAATTGATACTAAGATCCAATATGCCACATCAAAAAGGTATCTGAAGATAAGAAAATCCCCCCCTATGAAATCATAAGCGACAATTAGAACATCATTAAACGTTGAAATGTTAATAGACTATCCTAAGAAATTATAAACTCCATCGGGACGCCTTGTTTTCCTCCTTTATCATCATACTTCGAGCAAAGATTAATGGTTATTCTGCAGGCATATCTAACTAGGCCATGGCTATATATTCCTTATTCAATTGAAGCTGCGTAATCAGTGACTTGATAAATGGCAGGAAATGTGGGACGCATTGGCATTGCCCTAGGTCCAGAGACTAGAAAGAAACAAATTCTGATTCAGGACTTGCATGTCCTGATTATCATGCCCATAGTGTGAAACTCCTCCTACAATAGGATTGCCACCATTAACACTATTGAAAACATGGCCTCCAAAACCATTATGATGGTGAAATAATGTATTATCTCCAGTATTCCAACCCATCGGGTGGTGTTCACCAGCGGCAACATTTTCTTCTGGAATTGCCTTGAATAGAATATTCTGATCATCGCTGTTCCCTGATGTCCGATTACGATTTACACCGTTGAAAAAAGAATGCATTGGCGTGTTTTTGCCAAGGTTTTGGACTAGGCTGGTCTTTCCATGGTTTAGCTTTTTGTTATTATTAACGTTGGTGGAACAAACCTCTGCATGCTTACCCGAACGGACCAGTTTCTGTACTAAAATTTCAGAACCCACAGTGCCATGAACTGTGACCAGCTCTTTCTCAGGATCTATGCTGACTCCATATACACCTAGAATCAAGAAAGTACACAAACAAGCAAATAATCAAGGATGCTACGTTTACAGGGAGATAATTAGCTCCCCTGGTCTAAATCCATCCATATATAAGTGTAGTTGTGCATTTATAACGAAAATGTTAACGGGTGAAGCTGAAGTGCAATTGCTAATAACAAAAAAAAAGAGAAGAATTTCACGCCTTACCATATGCACATTGTTTAATAATGTGTAATCAGTGTTAGAAAGTTTCTTTTTTCGTCATGTTTACTAGTGCTCGGAGAGTAGAGACAATCATTAATCAATAATCTAGATATAATCAATGTAAATGATAGGAATATGATTAAAATCTATTCACTTAAATTTCCATGGTTTAAAGCAATGCTATGTTTGTAACAATTTTCAATGACAGAATAGATTACTAAGCTGGAATATGAAGAGATGAAAAACCTTTCTAACATGTGTTGCACCCTATATCTCTATTTTCTATCTCAAAATTCAAAGAAATAGAACAACTGCTTGGGAACTTTTTAGGGAAATTTGTTAATACCATCAATCTTTTTCAGGATCTTCTTCACCTTCTGTCTGCATCCTATACAACAGTTTACATGAACCTTGAGCACGTGTGTCTGTAACAGCACGATAATAGAATAAGCATTATTACATTGCAAAGCACAGTTGTTGAAGACAAGGGTAAAAGAACAACCTCGATCTTCCGGAGCCCAAATTCGTTAGTTGCCATTTTGGTAAATGCTTTCTTCTTGCAAAAAGACGAGGACTTGCCTCAGATATGGTCTTCTTCTGTTTTTCTAGGAAAAATTCTTTCCTTTGAAGCCTGCTTTATAGCCCAGTGAACTGAAGTGATGAAACACTTCCTACAAGAATAATTCAGAAAATAAAGTAGGAACTAGTGAACAGATCATCATGCATGATGATTACTCGAGGCAAAGAAATTAAAAACGTTGTATCAACGAAGTGAAAGAGCTGATAAATCTTCTGATTTTGACCAAGCCTAAATATATAAACAAGTCATATTACTTGTGGGGTGTGGCCGTTAAGGTCCAATGTCATGTGCCTGCTCTTCTCTGGTTACAAAGCTTGCAAACAACAGCAAACAGACCGTTTCCGCGTGATCGATACTGCAGACTGTAGCAATGTGGTTAGGATGAGAAGAATATTTCCATGTCAGAAAGATTTTTCTGTTGCGGTTTGCTCATCCAATATACGTTCTTGTCCAACATCTCATAGAAAGAGTCGTCTGCCCAAAAACATCTCACAAAAATTGCTAAATACTATAATCATATATCCTATGAAATACGACATTCAAACGTGAATTTTTATCGTGGAGTGATTGTTAAACCGAAAATTACTCCAAATGGCGAGGCAAAAATCATTTCATTAGTCACATCTAGTTTTTCGGTAAAGCAAGGTATATTTCTAGTGTAAAAACACCTAATAGAAGTGGTACTAATATTTTGATAAAATACATAGAGTAATATAAAGTAAAATACAATAGTATAAAGTAAAAATAATATATTAGTAAAATTAAATAGTTGCTTCGTATTTAAAATATAGTACCATTAGAATAGATATAAATAGAAAGATTATACAACTAAATAAACTGATTGTATTCCAGATATTCCAATTTTAGTAAAATTCTTTATTCAAAAATTGTACATCAACCAACTTTGTTACTGTTACTACTTTCTTCCTGTTCTATTACTGTTGTTGCTTCCTTCCTTCCATTTCATGTGATTAGATCAAGAAATTCACAAACCCTTGTATGTTAATATTTTGATAAAATGCATATAGTAATATATAGTAAAATACAATAGTATATAGTAAAAATAATAGGTTAGTAAAATTAAATAGTTGCTTAATATTTACAATACAGTGCTACTAGAATAAATATAAATAGCAAGATTATACGACAAAACAAACTGATTGTATTCTAGATATTACAATTTTAGTAAAATTCTTCATTTGGAAAATTTGCATCAACCAACTCTATTACTGCAACTACTTTCTTCTTATTTTGTTACTGGTGCTACTTCCTTCCTTCTGTTTCTTGTGATTAGTCAAGAAATCCACAAATCTTTGGTTTGCTAACATGGTATCAAAGCTACACTTCTTGAAGTCTTGGAAATCTTTCTTGCTTCAAATAAATAGAATCAAATCTTGATACAAATTCTTGACTTCAAAGACAAATATGTCAAATGGAAATTTTCCAAATCATCATATAGAGTACACTTAAAATGATCCACTATATCTATTAGGATCATATAACCCAAGTTCTGTAATTGCCAGTATAATCTTTAATGGCATGAATTTCTTAAGATGGAGCAGATCGATAAAATTGGCTCTAATGAAAGCTCGACTTCATAGACAAAACGTGTACGAAACCTGTAGAAGATTAAATTGGCAAATAAAGGTGGATTCGCTGTGATTACATGGCACGCTGTTGGATCCTTAATTAAATGGTAAAAGAACTGTTGCAAGGTTTTATGTACGCACACTCGGCTAAAGAACTTTAGGATGATATCAATGAAAGATTCGACCAAACAAATGGACCATTGTTATTCCAGCTTCAACACAAAATTATAAATGTAAGACAAGGAAACAATTCACTTACGATCTATTACAATAGATTGAAGAAGCTTTGGGATGAATTAAATAACATAAATGTACTTTTAGAATGTACATGAGGAGCATTAAGTACCTATTCTTGCAATGTTATATAAAAAATAGCAGAGATGGAGAGCAGAAATAGATTACTGTAGTTCTTGATGGGATTAAATGAGGCACATGAAAATGTAAGGAGTCACGTATTGTCCTTGGAACCATTACCATTCATAAGTAAAGCATACTATTGATCTTTCAAGTGGAGAAGCATAAACAAATTTCTAGGAGCTTGATTCAAAATGATGAAGCATTGGCGTGTCTTGTAAAAGTTCAACGGCAACATAATGAGAATGACAGAAGGGAAAAGAAATTTAAACCAGGAACGAAACTAATCTGCTCATATTGTAAAAAATCTAGGCATCTGGTTGATTCATGTTTCGAAATTATTGGGCATCTAGAATGGTACAAAGGAAACAAAGAGAAGAAAAAAACAAAATTCGCAGGTCATACCAATTAAGAATTAGATAATCCTTTAGACTTTAATGCTGATATAAGCAAAGGAAGTCAAGAAATAAAAGAAAATGAATTGATCTAAAAAATATTCCATGAAGTCTTTCGAATGATGAAAGGAAAGAACATGTCTAGAACAAAAAACATAGATTTTTCATTTGTAAATTTTGTAGGTCAGGTTTCTAAGTCTGATTCTTTTGTTGCATCCTTTCATCAAACCAATAATGTGAAATGCGAATGAATTGTAAACACTAGTGCATCTAATCGCATGACACCGTTTTCCAATGTTTTAATTGAGAAGAAAACTCTTAAAGACCCCATTCATATAAAGTTACCTAATGCAAACATTAAGGAGGTTTTTGAAATAGGCAAAGTATATTTGAATTAACAGATTGTCCTTAGCATTGTGCTTTACATTTAAGATTTTCATTGCAATTTGCTATCGGTGAGTAAGTTGATATCTAGGACTAATATAGTTGTCTTATTCCATTCGAATAATTGTGTATTTCAGGACCAGAAAACTAAAAAGATCCTTGCTTGAGCAGATGCTAGGAGAGGATTATATGTCATGAAAACAAAATCAAAGTTGGATCCCATTAACATGGCTTCCTTGTGTAATGCTTCAAAAAATATGTCATTAGAAATCTTACATACTAAACTAGGACACATTTTTGTTTCGAAGTTAAAACATATTCCAAATTGTCCATCAATTGATGATGATGAATTTTGCTGAGATGCTTGTAAAATGGCAAAATCTCATCGATTGCCATTTTCTCTTAATGATTCTTAGTCTTCTCATTTTTTTTGAGCTTATCCACATTGATGTTTGGGGACCTTATAATACACCATCAATTACAATGTAAAGTATTTTTTAACAATAGTAGATGATAGAAGTAGAGTAACTTGGACTTATCTAATACAAAATAATCATCAAGTATTTTCCACACTTAAAAATTTTATATCTTATGTTAAAAATCATTTTGATATTAATTCTAAATATATACATAGTGATAATGGTAGTGAATTTTTATCACTTAAATGCCAAGAATTTTTTAGGAATAATGGGATAGTTCATCAAAGAACAACTACATACACCCCTCAAAAAGATGGTGTAGTAGAAAGGAAACACCGGCACTTAGTTGAAATCACAAGAGCTATTAGATTACATGCTAACTTGCCAAAAAAAAATTGGGGGAAATGTATTCTTGCTATAACATCTTTGATAAATAAGATGCCTACACAAAAATTAGGTTGGAAGTCTCCATACCATATTCTATTCAATAAAATACCTTCATATTCTGAACTTAGAACAATAGGATGTCTATGTTATGCTACGACAACAAATAAATTAGGAGACAAGTTTGATTCTAAAGGGAAAAAATGTATATTTTTAGGATATCCACATAATAAAAAAGGATATAAGTTATATGAACTTACAAATAAAGTCTTGTTCATTAGTAGGGATGTTTATTTTGTTGAAAATGTTTTTCCATTCAAGGAGGAAGTTTTAGATGAAAATACTGACTCTGTTATGCAATTTTTATATCTCCAGTTGCAATCAGGCATACTAATATTACAAGTCAAAATAATGATAGAAATTCTTATTCAATTAGGAGATCTTCTAGAGAAAGAAAAATTCCAAATTGGCTTGCTAACTTTGTACATAATGTAAATATAGTCCCTTTGTTAGTAAATTCTAGCATATTGTATCCTCTTTTTAATGCAAATTCTTTAAACAAACTTCCTAAAGATTATATAGTTGCATTAGCAAATGTTTTAATAATTCATGAGCCGCATAACTATCAAGAAGCTAAGACTAATCTTAAGTGGATAAAGGCCTTAGACAAAGAAATTTTAGCATTAGAAGCCAATCAAAGCTAGGAGATAATGGATTTACTACCAAGAAAGAAAACCATTGGGTCTAAATGGGTATACAAAATTAAACATAAAGCAAATGGTTCAATAGAAAGATACAAAGCAAGATTAGTAGCAAAAGGGTATAATCAAATTGAAGGAATTGATTATACACACACCTTTTCACTTGTTGCAAAATTGACAACAAACTAGCTAGTTTTAGCATTAGCAGAAGTAGAATCATGACATGTTCACCAACTTGATGTGAACAATTCTTTTTTTACATGGTTTCCTAGACGAGGAAATTTATATGAAGCTTCTTGAAGGCTATAATAACTCAACTTGAAGAAAAGTATGCAGATTAATAAGATCGTTATATAGTCTGAAACAATCTTCATGACAATGGAACGGGGAGTTTATGAAATTTATTTCCTCTGTTGGTTTTTTGCAATCTAAAATGATTATTCGTTGTTTACCAGGAATCAAAATAATGAATTTCTTGTAGTCATCGTATATGTTGATGATGTTCTAATAGCAGGGAATTCATTATCTACAATTGAGAAAGTCAAAAGTACTTTACATAATGCCTTTACAATAAAAGATCTTAGTGAAGTGCTATTTTTCCTAGGAATCGAAGTATGTAGAAAAATCGATGGATTCATGATCAATCAAAGAAAGTTTTTATTGGAGATATTACAAGACACTGGTTTAACAGCAACGAAGTCAATAAAAATACCATTTCCACAACATTTGAAGCTTGATCATGAAACGGGAGCATTGATTTAAGATACGATTGTCTACAGAACAATTATTGGGAGATTTTTGTATCTTACAATTACAAGACCAAATATAAGTTTTGTAGTTCAACAACTTAGTCAATTTGTTAATAAACCTTAGACACCACATGTGCAAGCAACAATCTATGCTTTAAAATGAAAGGAACTTTTGACAAAGCTTATTCTATGTTGGATCTTCCACATTGTCTCTAGCTAGGTATTCAGATGCAAACTGGGGAGCTAGTGTTGTGAATCAAAATTCACTCACAAGCTTTTGTATTTTTCTTAGAACATCATTAATATCTTGGAAAATGAAGAAACATATCACGGTGTCAACATCTTCCACAAAAGCTGAATATCGAAGTATGGTGTCAACAACGAAAGAGTTACTTTGGATTTCGTACTTGTTGCGAGACGTCAATATTCCTATGAAGATGCCTATCACATTATATTCTGATAGCAAATTAGCCTAACTAATAGCAAAAAATCCATGCCTTCACAATCGAACTAAACATATTGAAGTAGATGTTCATTTTACAAGATATCACATCGATAGTGGTTTTTTTAAAGATTTCTCATGTTTTAACAACTAATCAAGTTGTAGATATGATGACAAAGGCACTTGGAGATGTCCAGCTGAAGTATTTGGTTGCCAAGTTAAGACTTGTCCCATGTCCAACCTAAGGGGAGGATGTTAATATTTTGATAAAATACATATAGTAATATACAGTAAAATATAGTAGTATAAAATAAAAATACTAGATTAGTAAAATTAAATAGTAGCTTAATATTTACGATATAGTGCCACTAGAATAGATATAAACAACAAGATTATACAACTAAATAAACTGAATGTATTCTAGATATTCCAATTTTAGTAAAATTCTTCATTCAAAAATTCTGCATCAACCAACTTTGTTACTGCTATTGCTTTCTTCCTATTCTGTTGATACTACTGCTTCCTTCCTTTTGTTTCTTGTGATGAGTCAGGAAATTCACAAACCTCTAGTTCGCTAACAAGTGGGCCACGTAAATCATATCATAAATCCATGTCACATATGTTGGCACAACAATCATTTCTAATTTATATCCGACCTCTAATGTAAGGTAGATGGTGTTGAGTAGATTCGATTGTGTAATGTAGACACAATCTCCTTTACATTGTGTTTAACAATTTATAATTGAGAAGAAATGGGTAAGAATGAATAGGAAGACTGGAAAAGGAAAAAAAAAGTAAAAATGAAATGAAGTGCGATTAATATTTTGTATTTGATAATATACAAAGGAAATGGAAGGAAATGAAGGGAAATAGAGTTAGTAATGGATAAAATTACCTTTATTATTATTTTGATGGCCATTGTTGTAAAATGGCGATTTTGCAATTCTATTATATTTTCATCAATTTTCACCCATTTTACTCTAATTTTGGAGAGAAAAAAAGTGACCCTTAAAGTGGAAAGATTTCCACTCTTTTCCTTTTTTCTTTTTTAACCCATTTCCACTCTTTACTTAAGTTGCCAAACATAACATTTCTATCTGTTTCTTTTTGTTTCATTTCATTTATACCGATCCAAACACAATTTTAGATTCAAAAAAGGGTAGTTCTTGCATAGAGCAATTCTAGATAGATCTTATGAGAAGAAGGTAGGAGTATCATGGATAAGACCATGAAACCTTAACTTAAATCTACAACCCAATAGTTTAATCATGTACAATCCTTGTTAACTCTTTTCTTTCCTTAAATTAGATAAGAAGTTATATTTATAAATGAATAAAGGCCTAACTTTAGCAATGTTGACAGTGCAAATACAAAACTAGGCTAATGATTAGAAGATTGGAGATTTTTGAAAAAAAAAAATCACCTTCTATTATGCAAATAGGCTATATGGACCTTATTTACAGATGGCTATTAATTTTAATTTTTACAAGAGTCGCACTACAAACTATTCAAATATATTATACCATCTTTACCCTTAAGAACTCAATCTCAAGCCCCTAAATAGACATGGTTATATGGCTCAACCATCTAAAAATCAGCAAATTCTAATTCTAGAAATGCCGAACTAGTCCTAAATTGTGACCCTTGATCCAGGCCAAGTCCTATGAATTGATGATTCATGGGTTCGATCCCTAAACCCATGAACTGTGACTATTTTTTTAATCTTTTTTTTAAACAACTTAAAATTAAAAAATTAACATAAAAATTTTAAAAAGAAAAAAGTTATAAGCCTAAAATTTATCATATTAGTAATGAAGGACAAAAGTTTAGAATAAAAAATTAAATGATAAAAGTTGATTTTAGTTCAACATTGCATTCTCTTGCACTTTGTTTGGTATGAAGGAATGAAAATGGAAGAAAACAATAATGGAGTATTTAAATCCTTTCGGAATGTTATGTTATAATATAAAATTACCAATATACTCATAAAAGGTAAAAAGAAGCTATGTGAAAAGAAAAAAAGGGCAAATTTGTGAAAAGGAATAGGATTGGAATGCTCTAACAAGCACTAAAACTAACACTTAAGAGCCTAAAATCGATTTCCTTATTGAATAGACTCTAACGAAAGAGTAAATATATACACAACATATTTGACATGTATTATGTATCCCTCTCGTTTTTTTTTTTCTTTTCCCTACTCTTTATGTTCCACTTATACGTGTAAAAAGAGTAATTCTTGCGTAGATTGGCTCTAAATAGATCATATGAGAGGAAGGTAGGAGTATTGTACATAACACCATGAAACCTTAACTCAAATTTACAACCCAACAATTTAATCATTTACAATCCTTGTTAATTGTTAGATAACGAGTTATATTAGTAATCACACGAAGGGGTAACATTGGCAATGTGGACAATGCAAATAAGAAACTAGGCAAATAATTATAAGATTGGAGATTTCCAAAAAAACCCATCACCTTCTATTGTGCAAATAGGCCATACGGGCTTAATCCACAAATGGGTAGTAATTTTAATTTTTATTAGGCTCGCAACCTGGTCAGAGATATTAGATGATCTTTAGTTGTAAGAAATTGATCTTAGGTCCCTAGATAAACACAAATGGCTACTGATTTTAATTTTTACGCAAGTTGAACTAGTTTTGAATTGTAACTCCCCACTTACAAGTCTAGTCCCTGGACTTGTGAACTGTCATTATGTTTTTTAATTCTTTTTTTATAACAACTTAAAATTTAAAATTTAAAATAAAAAAGAATTTGAGCCTAAAACCTTAGATTTTAGACGATTATAGAAATAAATTGTAAAGAATTTGCATTTATTTATATAAATCATGTCCAAATAGAGTTATTATTTTAGTAAAATGCATAAAAGTCTAGAAAAAAAATTAAAAAATAAAAATTGGTTTTAATCCTGAAAATATCTTCTTAGTAAAGTTTATAAATATCTAACAAGACATATTTTTATAGTGAATTAATTGCTTGTGTTGTTAATAATAACACATTAAATGTTTGAATGGGAATAAATTACTTGTATTTTACATGGAAATGGTTTAAGCTTTTAATAATATTTTAATTATTTTAATTTTAATTTTAATTTTTTTTCAACTAGTGGACCTATTGGGACTCAATCTGTGTTCAAGTCTAATCCTAGATGTCACTTTAACATTCTAATAATTAAGTTGTAAAGAACTTTACACTTTGGCCTTAAAGTTCTAAAAACCAACTTCTTAAAAAAAATTAATATTATTTGTGGGATTTATATTAATATTTTTAAAAAATTGGTTGTTGGATTATATTTACCAACAGCTGGAATTCTTTGCCTTCTATCAAAGCTTTAAAAAAATAAGCATTAAGGTTTGGGTGTTCTAACAAGCACCAAAGCCAATGCTTAAGAACCTCAAATTGGGTTCCTTGCATCTAAAATATTGTGCAAGATACTAAAGCTATCAAATTCACGATTTTACCTAGAATTACTGAAAGGTCTATAGAATTGAAATATAGAATCGGATCATAAAAACGTAAATTTCTATAAATTGTATAAATTAGTAGTAAAAAATTATAAATATGTTTATAGAAGTCATGAAAAACTTAAAAAAATGCTATAAATAAAGAAATTAAATATACATTTTAGTCACAATAGAAACTATAGTATAAATGGTTAATTATAAATCATTATATTAATGTATAAAACTGAAAAATATATATTAGTATCGATATAAATTACACTATAATATGAATCATCATGATTAAAAAAAGAGCAAACTAAAAATAGAAAATTAATCATCAACAGCTCAAAGTTATCAAAATTACCAAAAACTCATCCAAATATAATCACAATCAACTTTACCTTAGTGTTATTGTCAATGTTGTTATTGGTACTACTACTAATAATATCTATATTTTCTTATTTCAAGTCTTTTAAAATATTCATTTGCATTTAGTCTTTAATAGCATCAATGGCATGACTCTTTAAATTTATAAGTACATTAATTTTCTCCATAATATTACTTTCATTTTTTTCCTTAACCTTTCACTTGAAATCATACCCAACTAATCATCATTCCATAAATTAAATATTTTCTTCTTCAACTACCCATTCATGATTAATGAAAGATCTTCAATAATGAAGCTAGTAATTAAATCAATCTAAGTTAAAGAAGCAAATACATTGTTAATTCACCCATAATTTGATAAGTTTGCTTTAAATTATAGAAAGTCAATTCTTTTTCTTAGTTTTAATAACTTATTAGACTTAAATTAAATAGAATCACATAGAATCGTGTGAAATCGCACACAATTAATAAAACATAAACTTATAGAATTGTATATCTAAATTTACAATTCTACCATGAGTTTATACCAAAACAATTTTATATGCAATTTAATTTGAAAAAACTTCATAAAAATGTAAATTTGTAGAATCATATAAGTAAAATTGCAATTTTGACAACTATGCGGGATACTTGTGTTGAGAATAGTCTTAGAATTTGGTTCTAGATAATAAAGCACAAAAGGACAACATACTACGGTAAAAGGAAAATAACTCCATACAAGCTTTTTAGCTTTTCTTTGATATTTTGTGTAAGTATATGATTCTTTTGTCTTGTAAGCTATTTGTTACAAACAAGCAAGTATTGTGATAGACATTATTGCAATTTTACAATTATATCCTTAACTTATTTCATATTTGTTTAACTATATTTTTACCATTCTTCCATCATTATCACCTCTTCTCCAACATCATCATCATCAAGATTACTACCAGTAGCTCCACTACTCCCTTCAACATAATAGGTACCACTGCCATAACTTCCCCACCACTACAACCCTCTCCACCATAGGAGCATAATCTTACTATAGTTGTCAATGTGACAGCCAAGAACCACAAGCTATTGCCACAATTGCTATAGAGGTGATGCTAGTATTTTGACAGAGGTGATGGGGTGGTGCTTTAGTGTTGTTGCAATGGCATAGGTGATGATAATAATGGCAATAGCAATGAAGCTAACTATAGTGATGTTGGTGGTAGCTGTGGGATGGTGATGGTGGTGGTGGTAAAGAGTCGATGGTGTTGTTATGGTAATAATAGTATAGGAGTTTTCATGTAGTGCTATGTTGGTGGTGGTAATGTTGGCATTGGTAGCAATATTGTTCATCATTCTTAAGTGTTGCTGCCAATGGAGTAGTAGGGTCGTAGTAGTCAATATTTGTATTTATATTTGTATTTGTCTTTATTTAAAATCTATTATTTAGAAAACCGTGTTATCTGTATATTATCTAATTCTATTTCATAATTATAATAAAGGTGGTAATTAGAATATATGAACTAAGAAATTAAGATGAAATTTTTATTAGTATTTTTGTATTGAAAAAGGAAATTTTAATTGATACTTTTATAAAAATTAATAAAGTAAGAAATAGAATAGTCGAGTTTCATAGAGATTTATTAAGTAATTAATTTTCGAAGATGGGTATATATATAATTATATTTCCATCTTTAACAAATACACTATTTGAACGGATACCACAAAAATATCAAAAAGATAAGAAACAAAAAAATGAAACAAACGAATCCTTACGTGATGATGATGCAATGCGAGGTAGCTCAAGATGGGAAGGATTTGGAATTCGGAAGAGAGTAATTTTTGAGTTTTAACTGCTTTAAGATGTTTTTTACTGTCTTCAAAGTTTGTACCATATGAATATGGTAAAAAAAAAAAGCTTCGCATTCGTGCTTTTACTTTGACTACTTTTTCCAAAACCTAAACCTCTTTCGCATATGAGACCTGAAACATTTTGTTTTCCAATAACTGAAATGTTGCCAACCAAATATCCATATGAGTTTGCAAAAATCAAGTAATCATTAGCAAAAGTTATGAACATTCCAACATAAGAAGTTTAGAACCCAACAAATGTCAAACGTTAAAAAATTCGAGTAACTAAATAATGTTATCCCCGCAAATTTAGTAAAACCTCAACTTTTTCTGTTGTATTGACGTCGCTCAAAAGGTGCTGTGCTAAAGGTCTCAGAAGGTATAAACACTAAATATAATATACACTTAGAAGAAAGATTGTAGAATCATGTAAAACTTATGGGTTAATTGTAAATTTTAGTAGTTCTCATGTTGAATTTCGCAAAACAATATAAGTTAAAATATATAATCTAATTATCTCAGAATTTTCCTTTTAAAGGATGATACGATAACATTTGAGAATCAAAAGATTTAAATGTATTTTAAATAATTAACAAATAAGAAGAAACCTAAATTTAGATAAATTGAACTCGTTTCACTTGAAAAAAGTGAAAAGTAAAACTCTTCTTTTTTAAACACCTATGGTGTATATTTTTACATAGATCCATTAACCATTATTGTATACTAGAAATTTTTATTTGCTACTACCTGTTCTTAAAAAGAAAAAGTTATGCAAGTGAAAGAAAACTTACCAATACATGTTCTTTTGGTAAAATTGACCCAAATATAAATGATTCAAATACTCGTATTACCAATCCATCTAATATTGATTGGCTATTTGAGAACAATGCCACATTCACATGCCCATCATTTTCTACTGTGGACCTACTTTGTGCCCAAGGTGCTTTTTTTCTTTTTCTTTTATTCTGTCCTCCTCTTCTAATGGGCTAACTGACATCCCAACATTATTGGGTATTATAGGGTCCACCTAAGTGGCTAAGCCCACTCCTCTCAATTATTTGGAGCAGGGCATTCCAGAACACATGATGGTCCATTCCCTAAATCCGACAAAATGCTTTTTAGGAATGACTTGCTGTGAAATCTGGGCAATTTTTTTATAGATATGGCCAAATTACTATTCACATGTATAGATTAGTTTCGTCTCCAATAATTACAATAGTATGTATATATTCACATGATTTAATTACTATATGTATCAATCAACAAGAAGCAACATACACAATTTAATTTGTTTATCTTATTTTAATAGTCACATGACACATATAAATTAGATCCTTAGAGCCAATGAGTGAATAGCAGCAGGGGGGCATGATTCAATTTCATTCGATTTTTCCTTCAAACCTAACTAAACCATAAAAATATAGTTTCATTTTTATAATTTTAGACCAAACCATATGGTTTGGATTATATAATTTTTCAAATCATAAAATTTCCATTTAGTTTATGAATCGAATCATATTTTATAATCTAAAAAAATATATTTATATATGATGTAATCTTATGAAAAAAAGTGTTATATTCATTTAATAATAATAAATATTAGCATCATATAAATGGTCAATAAAGTTAATATTTATATATAAATATCTTTTAATAACTAACTTTATTCATAAAGTTAACATATATTATAAATTTTGAATTGACAAACATACATGTAATTTATAAATTATGATCATATAAGTTTAATATATGTATATCTCAATAAATATAAATTAAAATTCTTTTAAGTGTTATATTACAACAAAATATTTTTTTAATTACAATTAAAATATTAGTTAAAAAAACAGTTTGGTTTGGTTTGGGAATTTTTTAAACCAAATTGTAACATACATACATTTTCATATTAGTTTGGTTCATTTTGCAAATTAGTTTAGTTTGGTCAATTTTTTTCCCACCCCTAATTAACAATGTAGATCATGCAATCCCAAAGTTGAGTTGAAAATATAAATCAAGTGATCTCAAGAGTGATATATGGATATGTAGCTCCCCGTAGATCCTTATTTCCAATGAGTTAACGATGTAGATCATGTGATACCAAAGTCGAGTCAAAAATGTAAATTAAGCGATCTTAAGAGTCATATATGGATCCATAGTTTCCTACAGTTCGTAGTTAAAAATATGGACATGTAGTTCCAAGAATTATGACTTAAAAATGTAAAGTAGATTTCAAGAGTCACATATATGGATTTGTAGATCTCAAAAGTTGTGTGTAGATCCATAGTAGATTCTAAGAGTCCAAAAGTCAGATCATCTTATACTAGATTGATTGCCTATATAAGTCATCAACAATCCAATCAATTGCAACCAAGCACAATAACATCCCATACTAGTGTGATTTGTTTACAATTTCCTTTCGAATTTCCTAACCTATATCAAACACAATTCCACCTCATTGATGATTCGCCTATGTACATGGGTTCTAACACATCTAAACTACATTATCCCAAATGTTCGACCTTTAACAGTCAATGAACACTTAATCCATGGCCTGCTGATGCATACTTTAGCTTTGGCATCAAACATAAGCAATGTTTATCTAATATTTATTGGTGAAATATTCATTAAATTCATTAACTAATTTAATACTCAACCATCAAACAATAGTAACTCACGTGCTTAGATAACTAATTATAGTTTTGATTGTGATTCAAATCCAATTAATCATATATAAAAATATCAATTGAAATCTTTTTTGTACTATAATTTACATTTTTATGTCCAAAGTCCCAATTCAACTCAACTTGGTCGACCGAGGCCTACAATAGGTAAACTCGATTGCTTGACAAGAAATTTGGTGTACCTAATCTACAAGTCAATTGATCAAATTCCACTTTACTACTATGATTAGTTGACCAGTCTCTAATTCAATTGATTGAATCCCTATTACTCTCTATCCATTTAGCTTGAAACCTTTTTTTCTTTTTTGTTGACGGATTCTATACTTGGTCAATCGATCCACTCATATCAATCAATTTCACTTATTTTCCGTTTTTTTTTTTTGTTCCTTTTAGTTAAGAATTCAACCTAATTTATCCAAGTTGAATTTTACACTAAAAAATCCTTTTATTGTTATTCTTAATCCAAAATTTTTAATCTTTCTTCAAATCCTCAAATATTTAATAACTCCAATTTTAATCATTTATTCATAATTCTACAAAATTTCCCTTTTCCAATTATTCTTAAAAATCCTTCTATAGGTATTAAGAATTCTATAATTTTCACGAATAAACTCTATGATATGATTTCTAATTTAAAAACGTTTCTTCAATCATATGATTAAGTATCTAAACTTCTCTTTAGTAATTTCACCAGGAATCTTCTCCTTGTGTTTTCCTTCAACAACATCTAAAATTAATTAGTATCAATTTGGAGATAATTTGATTTACATTGTCCCAAAACTTTATATATGTGTAAAGAATGTGTATCTTACCTTTGTGTAAGCACCTTCATGATTTCTTCCTTCCCCACACATTGTTTCCTTCAACCAAATCGATATTAAATTACCTTTAGGAATATATTTGATGACTACTCATTTCGAAAGATAGAATTATTTGTTATGGATGGAAGTTAAATTTCTTACCCTGAAATTAGCCAAGAAACTTATAAAACGAGTGGGGAGAAAGAGAGAGAGAGAGAGAGGGGCTATGGCAAGGGTTTAGAGGGAGAAAGTAGGCACTCCATTCAAGTTTTCCAAGCGACATGGCTAAGCTAGTGTTCTATTTACTGGGAAAATTAAGAGTTAAGTTTACTTGCTAACCCTTATTTTTTATTTATTTTCATTCATTTTGTGTGTTGGTTTCCTCTATGCTTTTCAACAATAATTCACATCTCCATAGATAAAATTCTGGCTCCAACCGAAGTATTGGTGGGAGTGTGGAACTATCTGACTTGCGATCTATTACATTTCAACATAAATTAAAGATAGTTATGATAAAACTGCAAAAAGTTGCCGAGTCCTATGATCATGAACATACTATTCACGTGAATCCGACATGATGAGCACGCTCTATCGTCTAAGATACATTCTCAATGAAAGGAAAAGTGTGTGGAAAGAGTAAAATAATATCAAGTTTGATTTAGTTTTTCATAGTTTTTAATCACATCTTAAAATTTAAAGTTAATGTCAATATTAAAATTTGCAACCATGTTAAAACTTTTATAATAAATTTTGATTTACAAAATAAAATAAGATACGGAGAGAATTGTAACTATTAAGGAACAAAACAAATAAATAATAGTTATTCTTTGTAATTACTTTGATATCTCATGAATAGCTATGGAGATATATCGAAAAAAAAATTAAAATAGCTATTTCATTAGTCCTATAAAAAAATCACAATAACTCATAACACTAGTAATTCCACAAAATAGTTATTCCACACTTACACTAACTAAACAGAATAAAATTTGTTAAGGAAGTTAGCTATTCCATTTCACATTTGTGAAGTCGATGAAACATACTATTAGAAAACTCATGATTTGGTACTTTTATCCCTCTATTTTTTTTGCTTCCTATTATTAAATGACATATATTTAGAGCCATGCAAATGAGTCAATTCAGATGGGCTAATTTGTTTAACACGTAAAAAAAAAAGAAGAAAAAACTATATCACTATTGATTTTATGCAAATGGGGTTATCCCTTTTTTTTTTTTTTTTAAGTTAAGTAGGATTATCTTATGTTGCCAAGCATTTTAAACTCCAAATAAGAGCAAGTCAGCCATCATAGACCAAATTAAACCACTTAACTTACCAATCTTTATTCTATAATTGTTTAGAGCACATAAGCAAATGAGCCAACTCACTTAATCCACTTTTTTTTTTTCTCTCTTTCCATGAAGATAAGAAACACTTAAGCCACTTAACCTACCAAGCAACAAGCTTTACTTTTTATTAGTTTGATGGATTAGCTCATATAATACCAAACCCTTTAACCACTTAGGCTAGCAGGTTGGCATGTTTCACCCACTAGCAAGATTTGGTCACGATTCGATGAAGTAAAAGAAGAGTAAACAGGGAAGGCCTTTTAGTCAATGGTATAAATATCAATTTCCTGCTGGATGATCCAACTTAGATTCCCACACTTCATAATACGACAGTTCCAGCATAAATTAAAAGGGTAATCCTACAAAAATGATTATAAGGTATATATCAGGTGTTTAAACTAGAGCTATCACAAGTGCCTAATGCCCAAGGTGTGTTGTATTTCATGCAGCTCTTTATGATAACAATAATTATGTAATCATAATCAGGACTTTCCTCCAATTAAGAGAACCATAATTTTGTTAGCAATCTCATTCATATTTGAACGGTAGTAAATCAAAATGAAAATAAAACCAAGATCTTATTTAAAAAAACATTTTATTCGATTTGCCAACTAGATACTTTTTTCCCCCAAATCATATTATAATATATAATTTTTTATACTCTTGCCCTTTTTGTATTCTATCCTTTTATGGTATATTAATATATTTTCATAATTTTTTAATTAATTCATGTTATAATATATAATTTCAAAATCTCTTTCCTTTTTTCTATTTCGTCTTTTTATGATATCATTAATATATTTCCATAAATTTTTTATCAAAATATATAGTTTCCATAATTTTTTTCCATTTTTTTGATACATTAATTTAGCTTTCCATGTATACCTACCTACCTCTCCCTATATAATCCAATACAGGCCAAAGAATTTTAACTTACTATAGATACCGTTCCATGGCTTGATGCTTGCCCTTTAAGATCAATTAATATGGGGAAGGTCGCTTGCAAAGAGCAAAATCCTGCGCTCGCCAATAAGAAAAAGACTGAAAGTATAATTGTTTAGCATTGAAGATGATGAAATCATTAATAGTGATATTGCAATTTGAGATCTGGCTTAATCCTTATTAGGAACTTTGCTACTTTAATCGGATCGGACATGTATTTTCTTTTACATAAAGAAACCAATATAAAATGTTTGAATGCTATTTCCACAACTTATGCCGTCGACATGATGTAGTTGGTAAAGATCAAGCCTCAAATTGCTCCATATATGGTATTTCTACTAATACTTGTGGTTGGCTTTTTGCCAATGATTGATCATGTACCATATGTCATGTGATTTATATTAGTATCTATAAAGATTCAATCTAAATACTTTACATGTACTAGATGGTAAACATAACTACACAATCAAAGTGGATAAAATTTTTATTCAATAATGTTATAGTTTATCCGTATCTTATCCAATCTTGTACTAATATGTGTAAAAAAAAGTACAAAATGCTACATTAAATATTTATGGTATATAATAAAATTTTATTGGATGAAATGCAAATATATCTCACTCGAGACAATCAAAACTTATTCTCCAAGTTACTTGCAATTGTATGTATAAAAATAAAAAAATTGGATAAAAAAAAAAAGACAAATTGTAAAGATGTTTCTAATTTAATGATGTTACAACAAAAGCTTTAACAATAGCATATGAACTAACAAAAAGAAACAAAGCTAGATAAGAACACGACACAAATTACAAAGATGCTTTCAATTTAATGATATTACAACAAAAGCTTTTACAATAGCAAATAAAAAAATTAAAAAAAAATCCAAGTAAGAAATATAACACAAACTACAAAGATGTTTCTAATTTAATGATACTACAACAAAAGCTTTGACAATAGCAAATGAATAAAAAAAAAAGGAAATTTCTACTTTAATATTAATAATATCATGTAGAGTTTATTTTAAGCCAAGTACTCAAGAAATGCAACCACTATCCACTTATAAAAAGGTTTAGAGCAAGTTCATTTTATTTTTCAACTTTATTTGCTTTATAAATGTATTTCTAGATTATTATATTCATTATTAAGTTGTTGTTATTCATATGCTTCTTATACTACTATATTTTAAAGACTTTGAATTATTAGGTTGAAGCTATGTAGCACAATGGTGAATTGAAAAGCACCATTTTCCACGTGTAACTTATGGTAAATTATTATCATATTTCTTTCCTTATATATGAATGTATCTTACAATGCTAACTATAAAACTAATTTTTTTAATCAAATTTTAAATGTGTGCCTAATAAAGAAAATTGTACAAAATTGAAGCCATATAGACAAATACTTGATGAAAAAGCAAAAGAAGTATAAACTAAGAATTTGATAAATTGTTTTTCCAAAAGATGTAGTAGATTAAATTTGTATTATTAATAGTTGAGATATGTATAATACTTGGCAAAAAACATTGTATTATTGATACCATACTTTATGAAGTTACCATTTTTATTACATAATGAATATATCATATCAACTATTTAGTACTTTACTTAAATATATTAAGATAGTCATATTATTGTTGTATCATTCCCTATTTTACAAGTGTGAATCGATTAGAAATTAATAGGGGATTTTAATGCATAAATGTAAAAAAGAATACTAAACAAATCATCTAATGGGTTTATATAATTGGTTATAATGTTAAGATGCATTATCCAAGTAAAAAGTTTTGGCCATTGTATAAAATAACATTAAAGTTAATATATGATATGTGACTAATATGAAATAATAATCATTTTATTATATATAAATCATAGAAATAATAGTCAAATGATAAAACATTATAAATCATTTATTTTTGAGAAATTAAATTGTTTAAATAATTTCAAAATGGGACACTATTAAGTAAATCATCTTAAATTATTCATTATATGAAAATTATATATATAATATATAATTTGATAATAACAATTACATTGACATCATATTAGTTACATTTTAATTTAATTCATTTATATTAAAACATTCCATTACATTCTATAATCAAATTTTCATCTTAATTATATTAATAATTGCATTCTAATTTAATATTTTATATATAATTATTCTTTCATAATTAAATACATGAAAACAATTTAATGAGAGAGAAAGCACTTTTTTAAATTTTTAAATAATATGTTATAATATTCATTAATAAATGAATTAAATATTTCATTAATGTCCATTAGAAATGAATTAGACTTTATTAACAAAGGAATTAAACATTTCATTAATGTTTATTAGTAAACGAATTAAACATTTCATTAAATATTTTTTATTGTACATAAAAACATTAAATTATATTGACATTTATTTTTTTTTAAATTACAATCATTATTCAAACTTTATATGTGCATTCTAGTTTGCTATGTAAAGTGGAGACCCTATCTTTAAAACTGAGCATTTGGACCCCAAATTAAAAAAAAAATGAAAAATGAAAAAAAGAAGAAGAAAAAGATGCTTTCAAACTTCTATATGATCATTTTGTTCTATATATATATATATATATATATATTTATTTAACTTTTTATCATTTTATCTAAGCATAAAATAGTAAAAATAGAGTCTAAAAACCACCATTTTTTAAATATTTGGGATCTAATGCCTAATTTTAAATGTAGGGACTAAAGTTAAACACACATCTATGTATTTATAATTTAAAATATGACTAAAGCAATGAATTCGCCATGGTAGGTAGCTATTCCGAATCCCAATCGAAAGATTAACAAAAACTAAATGATTAAGTGAAAATTTCAAGGTTGCTTTGTGTATATACAACAGCTAGTTTACCTAATATGCATATATGTTCTATGAAGCACTCGAAAAGAAAAAGAAAAGGAAACTGAAAAAGAAAAAAAATCAAACTGTCAACATAATTTTATAGATCATGTTTCTTTTTAGAAAAGGTGTACTAACATAGTAAACATGGAGTAATTTCCTACTAATAGATATATGCACATGTTAGAGTAGATATATCTAAATTTGATTACAGACATGTGAGTAAACACCTTATGATTCAATTACATTTCATAAACATGTAGCATTTGGTGTAGTATATATATTTCTTAGGATTAAGCAAGTAATTTAAGCTTAATTGTATATAGAAATCAAATAATTTAAAGTTTAGGTTTAAACCCTTTGATGTAGCACAAAATATATTACACTCAACTTATTGTATAAAATTTAATGATGATGAGAATTCTATTAATGAATGTTCTGGTATTGATAAACGTGTAGAATTACACATTTATCCTATCATAAATAGCACAACTCATGCATTTTATAAAAATGATGAAATGCTTACATTTGGATCATTTGCATGAATAATGATAAAAGGATCAAGAATGGTGTGTAAATGGCTTGTTTATGCTTTCAAATCTCATTTTATTCATTTACCATTTTAACTTCACTTAGAAAGATTTGGTATTTCTCAGTTGATTAATTAAAAGCAGAAAATCTCTTATATTAGTTTGGTAACATGAGCCATAGTAAGAGCTTAACAAGGGAGATTTACATCTTGACTTGTTGCATTGTTTCAATAGGTAATACATAGGATCAGACCCCTTTCACAACAGCATCAGCTGCAGAACGGCAGCAGTAAGAAACAGCGGAAACAGCCAGCAACAGCAGCAGCAGCACATTGCCAAGCAGCAGTAACAGCAAACAGATCAGCAACAGCTGCAGCAAACCAAACAGCAGCAGCATACAACAACAGCACAATAGCAGCAGACAAGACAGCAGCTGACATTTCGTAATTGAGAGGGATATTTGACTGTTCTTTTTAACACATGTCAAAGCCCACTTGGGAAAAAAGAAATGATAGCAGCTGAAGTGTTCCTAGCTATTATATTTTGAATCGGAGAATGTTGAACTTAAGACCAAGAGCTTGAACCATGAGCTTTGAGAAAGGAAGATAGCCCAGTCTACTCTTCCACTTGAAGGTATCAGTAACTAAGGAGAAGCACAGCTAGAAGCTTAACACAATCGCAGCTCGTGGTGTGAGCATATTGTGTTGCTAGCTGCAATTTGCACCGGTACTTTCTTGAAGAACAAAACAACGGGACAGATTAGATCTGCCAGCACCGTGCTGCCACTGACACGCCGACCTGGATCACTCGCACCAAACTGCCGTTGACCTGACCAAGCACCGGTCTATACGAGCCAAGACACGCATGAATCCATCCGAGTTAGTTTAAGAATTGAAACTTCATTTTGGAGAGCGAAAAAATTAACCAACCATGAAATCAAGAAGACTCTTTTCTCTCCTCTATCTTTTTCATAACTCATGTCCAAATATACATACAACAGGGGGATATATTTTCCATATCTTTTCCAAGCAACTAAATCCTACAAACTAGGAAAACAAAACCAAATCCTACAAATTAGGAAAACAAATCTTCCTCTACTGAAAAATAAAATACAAGATATACATGTCATATTTACAAAATAAATCACATAACAAATATCTCAATATTTACGATCGTGTAACACGGTCGTGCCTTCTAGTTGTGTATCAGGCTGTGTATGCTTCTGGGAGCTACCTGACACAACACACGGCCGTGCCTTCTGGCCGTGTATCAGGCCGTGTATGTTTCTGGAAGCTACCTGACACAACATACGGCCGTGCCTTCTAGCCGTGTATCAGGCCGTATATGTTTCTAGAAGCTACCTGACACAACACACGGCCGTGCCTTCTGGCCGTGTATCAAGCCGTGTAAGCTTCCAGACACAATACCCCCCCTCAAGTTGGAGCATGGAGATCACAAATGCCCAACTTGCATAAGAGCATATCATACTCGCGTTTCCCTAATGCTTTGGTAAAAATATCAGCAAGTTGTCTCGTTGTAGGAACAAAAGTAGGATAGATCGTCCCATCAAGTAATGCATCTCGAATGAAGTGACAATCCACTTCGATGTGTTTAGTGCGCTCATGAAATACGGGATTTTGAGATATATGAAGAGCAGCTTGACTATCACAAAATAGCATTGCTGGCTGCGTATGAATAACACCAAGATCAAATAAAACACTCTTCAACCACTTGACTTCACAAGTGGTCATGGCCATTGAACGGTATTCTGCTTCAGCAGATGATCAAGACACAATATGCTGTTTCTTTGTCTTCCATGAGATAGGAGACAAACCTAAAAACACCAACCATCCAGTAAGAGAATGACAAGTCAATGGACATCCTACCCAATCTGCATCACACCAACCAGTCAAAGTGAGATCGCCCTTACTACGCAATAAAATACGCTGACCTAGTTTGGATTTGAGATACCGAACAATGCGTAATGCTGCATCCCAGTGATCTTTCCGTGGCTGCTGCATAAATTGAGACAAGACATGTACACAATAAGACAATTCGGGCCTGGTAAAACATAAATAAATTAATCGGCCAATAAGACGTCGATAAGGCTCTGGATTATCCAACAAAGGGCTGGTTGACAACGCCAGTCGATGGTGTTGCTCCATCGGAACTCCCATGGGCTTTGCCCCTATCAAACTTGCTTCTGAAATAATATCCAAGGCATATTTGCGCTGACACAAGAAGAAACCTTCAGGACTACGAGCCACTTCCACCCCAAGAAAATATTTAAGAACACCCAAATCTTTCATAGAAAAACAGGTGCTCAAGTAATCCTTAAACTTCTGAATTGCTGCACTATCATTCCTAGAAACAATCAAGTCATCAACATAAACCAAGATGTTTAGTCGTACCTCACCTTGTTGTGGAGTAAACAAAGAGTAGTCCACATAGGATTGTGTGAAACCATAGATTTTTAAAGCAGCAGACAATTTCACAAACCAACACCGAGGGGCTTGTTTAAGCCCGTACACGGACTTCTGCAATTTGCACACCTTATCTCGTCTTGCAACTTGAAAACCAAGAGGTAACTGCATATACACATCCTCCTGTAGATCTCCATGGAGAAATGCATTGTGGACAACCATCTGGTGAACCTCCCAGTTCTTAATTGCAGCAGTAGCTAAGAAAACACGAACAGTAACCATCTTTGCGACAGGGGCAAATGTCTCTGTATAGTCTACGCCTTCCTTCTGGTGATTTCCAAGTATAACCAAACGTGCTTTATAGCGTTTCACCGTACCATCAGATTGATATTTGACTTTGTACACCCATTTACAGCCCAAGGCCTTCTTATTAGGTGGTAGATCAGTAATACGCCATGTTGCATTGTTTTCAAGGGCATTAATTTCTTGCTGCATCACAATCCTCCATTTTTCATGTCGAACCGCTTGAGAATAACTAATAGGTTCATGTTCACCATGTAAAGCTGCAAGAAAAGCTTTGTGCCGCAAAAAAAATCTATCACAATTCACATAGTGTGCAATGGGATAAGGGTTACCTGAGGTATGCTGTGTTGCGGGATCCGGTAGGGATGGACTCAATTTGCGAACTGTATGAGTAACAAAGTCTTGTAGTAATACTGAAGTCTTACTATTCCGGTGGCCACGTCCCAACAATTTGTCATCACTAGAGACATTGTTTTCCTTACTTTCATCTTCAGTTGTAGAAGGAAGAGATGTTAATACTGTTGTCCTATCACTTTGCTCAACCGGCACAGCTTCAACATTGGGAGAAATGGTTGTAGTTTCTTGATCATGGGGTCTAGAAGGAGAGTTGTCATCATCTATAATCTCCTTTCTTTCGATCAGACCCTCTTGGATACCGAAGGCATCATTAGTGAAGTCTACATCCCATGTAAACGTAGATTCTACAGGGTTTATGATGAAGACAACGTTTGAAAAGGAAACTCGTTCTAAAAAAATTTTACATCTCTAGACACGAAAAAAACATGTTTTTCAAGATTATATAATCGCCACCCTTTCTGTCCATACGGACAACCCATGAAAACACATTTTCGACTTCTACTCTAAAATTTATCTCCCAACCGTCTTTGCTTGTGGGCATAGCACAAAGACCCAAAAACTTTCAGGTGATCATAATTTGGAGTTTGTCCATACAACACATGATAAGGCATCTTTCCTTCTAAAACACTAGAAGGTGTTTTATTAATCAAATATCCTGCGGTTAGCACACACTCTCCCCAAAACTCAATGGGCAAGTGTCCTTGAAAATGCAAGGCTCTAGCCACATTGAGAATGTGTTGGTGTTTTCTCTCGACCCGTTCATTTTGTTGAAGGGTACCAATACATGAAGTTTGAAAAATAACACCCTTTTCACAAAAATAATTTTTCAATTTTTGAAACTCCGTTCCATTATCACTCCTCACAATTTTAACTCTTTTGTTAAATTGTGTTTCCACCATAGCAAAGAAGTTCCTTAGAGTTTGAACTATCTCAGTTTTTTCAATTAGTAGAAATATCCAAACAGCACGGGAAAAATCATCTACTACAGTAAAAAAATATGAAGCACCGCATGAGGACAAAATCCGGTAAGGACCCCACAAATCGCAATGTATAAGTTCAAATATATCAGAAGCACGATGATGACTGATAGGAAATGGATCTCTAGATTGTTTTGCTCGTAAACAAATATCACAACATTTATTCTTGCTATCACTATCTTTATTATGACTCACACTAGACACTAACTTGGTCACTTTTAATGACGGATGTCCCAACCACTGATGCCATATCTCCAAACTCCCTTCACTTTCAATCTTCATTGCTTGAACTTGTGGCACTCCCTTGTAGTAGTAGAGTCCATCCCGTCTTTCACCCGCACCAATCAACATCCTCGAAGTGGGGTCCTGCATTACACACATGGAATTGGTGAAATAGACAATACATTTAGATGAATCAACAAGTTGCGATACCGAAATCAAATTGCATTCTAGTCCAGAAACAAAGAGAACATTCGTGATACACAAATCTCCATCAAGGACAAGTTGTCCTTCCTTTGTTGCCACAGTCTTGCTCCCATCCGGAAGTCCAACAGAACACGGATCGATATTTCGCACTTTCTTCATTCCGTGCATACTTCCTATCATGTGATGCGAAGCTCCTGTATCAATTATCCAATTGGAGAGCTTACCACTTAGTGTTTCAGTAGTGTTTTTCTGACTATTGATTAGCTTCATCAACGAGGTCCACTGCTCTTGATCGAGACCAAGATTTGTCTTTATATCATTCCTAGCCGCTGCTGTCACTGTAGGTCCTTTGTCCTTCACGCAGGTGTTGCTGCTGGACACGTTATTTGCCTTTGCTGTTTCACGCCCTCGTCCAAAGCTTGCCTGATTTTGACGCTGTTGAGTGCTGTTGAAGCCTCGTCCTCGCCATATACTCCTTCCATTTCCCTTTGGTCGATCACCCCACCACTCAAGATATCCGAGAAGAGCAAAGCAATTATTTGCTTCGTGTCCTGTACGTTTGCAGTGGGTACAATACAGCCCACTTTTGTTTCTTGTTTATCTTTTTCCTCTTATTGCAAACGCCATGACATCTTGCCTCTCCTCTTTAGTTCGGGTTATGGTCCTAACCCTTTCCTCAGCAATCAACATGGAATATGCCCGATTAACATTAGGAAGTGGATCTTAGGCTAAGATATTACTCCTCACTGTGCCGTAGATATTTCCGTCCAACCCCATGAGCAGAGCATGAACTCGTTCTTCCTCTCTTTTCTTTTCAAATTTTGCTAAGAGATTGCACGTACACATACCGCACTTACATGATGGAATCTGATCATAGTTTGCTAATCCATCCCATATTTGCTTCAATTTTTCAAAGTAATTCACCAAAGTCATCCCTCTTTGTTTGCATTCTGTCAATTCACTTCGCAGTTGTTAAATGCGTGGACCATTAGCTATTGAGAACCTGTCCCTAATGTCGTTCTATAAATGTTCAGCTATTTCTTCATGAGAGATAGTAGACCGAAGTGAGGATTCGATTGTATTACGAATCCATGATATCAATAGAGAACTAATCATCCACCAATCTTCAAGATCAGATGAATTATCATCAGGTTTTTTTATTGTACCATCAAGAAAACCATATTTTTTTTGAGCTCGTAGAGCCGTTCTCACAAACCGTGCCCATTCATCATGGTTTTCTCTTCTCAACTGTACTTGAGTGATCACCAGTCCTGGATTATCTAATGAGGTAATATCGTAAGGAGAGATCATTTTTCTTTGAGGAAGGATTTCTTCCTTGACCTCACTTGTTTGTGATCCAACCATTGTTTTGTATCTACAATGGCTCTGATACCATGAAAAAATTAACTAACTATGAAATCAAGAAAACTCTTTTCTCTCCTCTATCTTTTCCATAACTCATGTCCAAATATACATACAATAGGGGGGATATCTTTTCCAAGCAACTAAATCCTACAAACTAGGAAAACAAAATAAAATCTTATAAACTAGGAAAACAAATCTTCCTCTACCGAAAAATAAAATACAAGATATACATGTCATATTTACAAAATAAATTACAGAACAAATATCTCAATATTTACGGCCGTGTTCTAGTTGTGTATCAGGCCGTATATGTTTCTGGGAGCGACCTGACACAACACACGGCCGTGCCTTCTGGCCGTGTAAGTAGAGCCTCTAATCATTGCTTAGCAGCTGGTTCCATGTGAAAATACAAGGAGTTGAGCGGGCTTCATTTCCTCTTGTCACGTTGTGGATGGAAAGGGGGACTTTGAGTTGTTGGACATGTTCTGATATATTGGAGGTGCACTCATGGCAACCCATTTGAGTTTTAAATGCAACTAGCAGCTTGGTTGTGATGATCCGTTGAGCTCAATTCCGTACCATCACACGCTTAGTGGACCGTAGCTCACCTTGGAGGCCCACACGTAAGCAATTTTCTTTGGGCATAAAAGAAAACGCAGCCCCTCAATTGCTTTCCAAGCTGCGCACGTGTAATAGTGAGGTTTTGTGCTTTATTTATCCTTTCCATTCCAGTTTCCATATTTGGTAGCTAAGATTGATGGAGGGCTGAGTTGCACTTGGAGAATAAGGTCCACGAAGGCAACAAGGGGCGCAGCTCAGACATTTAGAAAGGAGAAAGACGGAACCGTGACAGTAAGTGAAAGTAGCACATGTACATTGAACAAAGGAAAATAGCAGCTGGCCACGTTTCAAAAAAAAAAAAAAAATCGAAGACCCAATGCACGAACACGGGCTAAATTCGAAATATACACACAGTAGCTGATGTCTTTTCTCATTTCTTTATTAGACCGTGTTTTGTTATGTTGAGGAGGCCTATCGATGCAAAAAGAGGAGAGAGCAAACAGTAGCTGAGAGCAATTTTTTTTTAGAGAGGAGAAGATACAGAGAGCAGAACGTGGAGGGAGAGCATCATCTTAGAACACAGTAGCTGAACTTTAGTGAAAAATGTAGCATTTTCTTAAGCAGATTTTCTTTTGTTTTTAATTGAACTTGTTTTCTTTAGTTAAAGAGCACTAAAGCCCAAAGATCTAGCACACATTTGGGGAGATCTGAGAGTCCTGTACTTCAAGCAATACTGATTTATCAGGTTTTTGGGATGGAGAATTCCATTGAAGAAACTATTCTAGGTGGTCTCTCAACCTTTGTACTTGATAGTTTCATGCTTGATTATACTTGATATTATTAATTGTGATGCTATGTTTATTAGTTAGGGTTTACAATGATAGGTTTAATGGATTGATGTGCTATTGATTTGTTTTGATGCTGATCTATGACTATCTGATGATTTAGCTATTATGTTTATTGTCTAGGTACTCATATGCTTTGCCAACATTGTGTATTTAGATTAGGTTTAGAAAGGATTCAACAATCTGAATAAATATATCTTGAGTTTTTTAAAAAGCATGTCATAGGATATAGGGTTTTGATAATTCTCATGAATTCATGCACTTGATGCAATTGAAAATATAGTTTGGGTCATGGGACATGCCCAACCCATATTTCCAACTAAAATAGTAATTTTAGTTTGAGTAATTTATTATTTAACTAATAATTATAGATAAATCGCTTTAATGGGATAATTTATACTATAAATAGAGCTATACTACTCCAGGAGATAAGCAAGATCTTACGAGTTTAGTTAAATCCCGTTTAATCAATTTTAAACATTAATTCAAAATATTATATTAATTTAAATGAAAACATATTTGTAAACTCGAATCCATATTTTTTTTAGCATCACTCAATTTTCAGGTCCTTAATTATTTTTTTAGGTTTAGTGTTCAATTAAGTCATAATTTTTTACTTTTAGTTCATTAAATCTATAATAGCTTACTTAGAGATATACTCAAATAATCTAGTACTTAGCATATTAACTTTTTGTAAACACAACTCAGTATTAACCAATTATTCTATTATTGCATATGCACCCGATACATTGTTGATTAGTAAATCATGCTTTTAAATTGAGAGTAAGAACCAAGTATAGCAGAAGGTACATATCATGATTTTAAATATATACATTAATGACAAATAAAGATGTCAAATTATGATGGACCATGGTCCACCAGGGGACCATCATATTCAAATTTCAATTTATGGCATGGGGAAAGTGATGATAACGTTATCACTAGCTAGGAAACTACACATGCGTTTTCTTTTCAGGATGTACTGATTTGGATATAGAGTTATAGTCAATCACACCTAATTAAATTCCCTAATGATACGTCCTTTAATGGATAAATTTTGCACATCCGACGAAAAAGGTATCCTTTTTTTTTTTGGGTAAATAAAAAGGTGTCCTTTTTTAAAATATCGTCCATCTATATAGAGGCATAGGCATATATTCCCAAATTTCATGTTTCTCTGTCTCTGTAGGCTCTTGTACAGGTCATTCTATCTATGATGATAATCACCATGAAGTTTTCTTCATGGCTTTTCTTCTTACAAACCTTGGTTTGTTCTGTATGGATAGTGAATGCTGTGGAGGATACTGAACTTCATGAAGATATTTCAAAGATCAAGTTTGATTTGGGAGGTCTTAGCAGAGAAAGTTTCCCCAAAGGTTTTGTGTTTGGTACTGCAACTTCTGCGTATCAAGTTGAAGGAATGGCTGATAAAGATGGCAGAGGTCCTAGCATATGGGATGTTTTTGTCAAAATCCCAGGTTCATAATTCACTTAAAAACTATTATAAATGTTGGATTTGTCTTTGATGATTTTGTTGTTCTTTTTTCGTTCATTTTTGAATGACTGTGATGAGGTGAACAGGAAAAATTGCCAACAATGCTACTGGTGATGTAGCTGTTGATCAATACCACAGATACCAGGTTTTGAAATACGCTCTTCTTTGATGATATTTTGCGGTTTGTTTTGTCTGTATCTTGATCTATACCTGTTGTGGTCTATTATGTAACTATTATATGTATTTGTCCAAGCCCCCTTTTTTTTTCTTTTTTTTATCCAAACACTCAATTTCAAAACAGTGACAAGATGATACGAAAATGATGCTAAAATGATGAGCCAAAAAATAGCCGTAAAATAAAGTATTGTGTCTTTTACCATTTTTAGCAAAAGCCGCATAGTTTATGAGATGATATGGTGATTTTTTTTCCTGAACTTTCTATAGGGTTGATGAGTTTTCATTCTGTATACAGGAAGATGTTGATCTGATGCATAAATTCAATTTCGATGCTTACCGGTTCTCCATTTCTTGGTCCAGGATATTTCCAAGTAATTAATCACAATTTAAGACCCTCTATCACTTGGAAAATTCATTATTTTTAAGACCTTATCCTCAATGAGACTGGTTTTGAACCTTACACCATCATGCAGATGGCACTGGGGAAGTGAACTGGAAAGGAGTTGCTTACTACAATAGGCTGATTGATGCCTTGATTGCCAAGGGTAGGTGTAATAACACACGTAACCCTCAGATTTAAATATCATAATCTTCGAATAAATGTCGTGATAAATCATTAAATGTACAGGAATCACCCCATATGGAAATTTGTATCACTATGATCTCCCTCAAGCATTGCAGGATAGATATGGAGGATTTTTGAGCATGGAAGTCGTGTAAGTTTAATATATCTTGCCAATGCTTTTATTTTAGTCCTTGTTGAGCCTTTGCTTATTCCAATTTGATTCTTTTTGTAAATTTTTCAGACTTTTTCTTTTCCTTTGGCCCAAAAATTCTGATTAAATGTGAAAGCTGAAAAGGAATTCTTTTGCGAGACAAGATTCTAAGCAATTTTGTGGTGAGGAAATTAGGTTTAGCATCTGAGTTACTCTAGATTTTGAGTCTTCCTGACATGTAATTTTTCCCTCCGATCTCTACATTTGTAGTGGGGAAACTAGGAATGATTGATCGAAAAAATATGTATGATAGATTTTTTCTCTTTTGGATCAAATGTCAGACATTCTCTTATCATTTGATAGGGGATGGCCGGCAGCCACCTGTAAACATATTTTATTACCAGACAGTACATTTATGTTACCATGAGATATATTGGCAGCTGTGGCACATTTGATACTTCTTACAATCTTTTTGACCAACGGTGCCTTACAATTGATGTAACAAAGTGACTGAATGACTTGGATGAATACAAGCATTATGACTGTTATAAACATCCCTATGACATTGTAGTTAATGACTTTTCTGCAGCAAAGACTATGCAGACTATGCAGACTTTTGTTTCAAACACTTTGGTGATAGAGTTAAGAACTGGTTCACCTTCAATGAACCAAGGATCGTTGCTGCACTTGGATATGATAATGGCGCTAACCCACCTAACAGATGTTCAAAGGAGTATGGAAACTGTACTGCTGGAAACTCAGGGACCGAGCCTTACATTGTAGCTCATAATTTGCTACTATCTCATGCAGCAGCTGTTAAAAGATACCGCAAAAAATATGAAGTAAGCTATATTTCAATCCATGACCTTTCTTCTAGCCTTCATGCTTTAAGTACCTTGGTAGGCTGAAAAATAGCCTTTGTGGCTTCTACTCAGTCTCACTAAGTTGCAATTTGTATTCCCAGCCTAAGCAGAAGGGGAGAATTGGGATTCTTTTGGACTTCAATTATTATGAACCACTTACTAGATCAAAGGCTGACAACTATGCTGCTCAAAGAGCAAGAGATTTCCATCTAGGCTGGTATGAATATTAACTACTTCATGAATCGCTCGTCAAATGTGAACAAACTATGGCTACCACATTTTGTTGTTCATGGCTTTGTTATGTTTGCATTTGTTATACTCTTATCAATTTCGACAATCTTTTCAGGTTTCTGCATCCTCTTGTCTATGGTGAATATCCTCGAACCATTCAAGAAAGTGTTGGTGACAGGCTTCCCAAGTTTAATGAAAGAGAGATAAAGATCGTAAAGGATTCTTTTGATATTATCGGGATAAACCATTATACTACGTTCTACATGTATGATCCCCATCAGCCTAAACCAGAAGTACCCAGCTACCAAGCTGATTGGAATGTTGGATATGCTTGTAAGACACTCTACCCTTCAGTACAAGCTTCTTCCTTGAACTCAACGGATTTTAAATGACTGATTCACCTTGTTTTCCCTTCGGCTTTCCATACAGATGAGCGCAGTGGAGTTCCTATAGGTCAAAGGGTAAAGCTTTTTGTTGAGACTTTATGTTTCTGTGTTATCTTATTTTATCATTATAATGATTCATTCTCATAAATTCAGCTCAAGTTGTCGACCCACCTAGTGGAATGAGGTTTGAGTGTTAATG
This sequence comes from Laguncularia racemosa, assembly GCA_037954665.1. Lineage (NCBI taxonomy): Eukaryota > Viridiplantae > Streptophyta > Magnoliopsida > Myrtales > Combretaceae > Laguncularia > Laguncularia racemosa. Next base: position 906,142 of record JBBMOL010000085.1, on the reverse strand, counting down.
TTTTTCCTTTCGAACATGACTAAGAGAGGATCTTTGATTGAGTACAATAAGGAAACTATGACGCTATGCCTCTACAGAAAAGCAAAAGAAGAATCATTTCTCAACAATATATGCAACTCTTCTTTTTGCTTGCACTTTGCTCTGTCATGTGACTTGGAATTTTCTATTAGCATGATTATCATGAAGTCATAATATATATGTTGCAGGCAAACTCTGCTTGGCTATACGAAGTGCCATGGGGGATGCACCGAACTGTCATGTATATAAAAGAGCGGTACAAGAATATACCTATTTTTATCTCTGAAAACGGTACGAATGAATCATTATTACTCTTAGATATCCCATAATAATATATTGAAAGATTCTCATAAATTACTTAAAAAGTACTATGTTGCAATTTTGTGGATAGGAATGGATGTTCCTGGAAATGTCAGTTTAGCCGAGGGGGTGCATGACACCGTGAGGGTAAACTTCTACAGAAGTTACTTGCAGGAATTGAAGAAGGGGATTGATGAAGGTGCAAATGTGCAAGGCTATTTTGCGTGGTCTTTGGTGGACAACTTCGAGTGGTTATCCGGCTACACTTCGCGATTCGGCATTGTTTATATAGATTACAAGGACCTTTCAAGGCATCCCAAAATGTCTGCCTACTGGTTCCAACAGCTGTTGCAGAGGAAGCATTAATTGGCTCTCTACTGCTATTTTGTAAGCCTAATGGTATAACAATTTGAGTAGGAATATCAGCGAGGAGATGCTTCGTAGGAACCAGAGTTGGTCTTAGGAAATCACTCTAGTTCCATCTTTAGTTTCTCTGAATGGATCCTAATGCTTCCCTCAACTTATTTTCCAACCCCTGGTCTTGTTTATTCAATAAATACAACTGCCATTAGGCGTTTTATCAACGTTCTAGCGGTTCGGTTTATGATGATGCATGTTATCCATGTTTTACTATCAAACCAGGGATCAATCACAGCAAACTACTTATGATTAACGGAGATACCACTGAAAAATCTCGGTCGACATAGGGACAGCAATAACTACTGTCTGGTTTCTCCTGTTTTTAGTTCGATTCTCATTCACCGGGTATTCATTCAATTATAAGTCTCAGCTTTTAACACTAATGTAAACCTTTCTACTTATTCACTAAGGAATTTTGTCTATTGTGCCACTTCGCTTCTTTAGACATATAGGTATCGTTCTTTTTCCTTTTTTTTTTATTTGTTTTTACCTTCCATTAATAAAGAGAGAATTATATTAATAAAGAGCACGCATAACCAAAAACATGCAATTTTGTATTGTCTCATAGACAAAAATAATGGGTACAGATGGCATAAACATATATTGCCAAATAGTTCGTAATAGAATTTCAGCATAGACCGTGCTCGCCATTTTTCATTAACAAACAGTAACCATAGGGTAGGTAGGCACATAACCAATAACAAGATGGCATAAACATGTACTGCCAAGCTGCTCTGCTCTAATACATGCAAAAGCGGGTAATCCCCCACAGCTATTAAAAAGACCAGTTTCTAACTCCCTAAATAGAAGACCAATAACTAGAGTCTTTATACAAAAACTGTATCACTTTCGTAGGCGGAATTAAAACAGAAGGATTAACATCCTATCCTGGGTATATCTAGAGCCAAATTTGCCAGAAGATCAGCAACTTGGTTCCCCTCCCTGTGCACACGTTCAACTCTTCTATCTTCAAGTTACCATATTTTTCCCTACCACTGCCAGCATGAAGAACTTAACAAACTTCATTTTGCAGGACATGTTTGAAGATCTAGCTCCAACTCTGAGTTTATTTCAACTTTAGAAAGCCTCATGTTTTGACAAATTTTTAATCCCCAGAAAATGGCCGAAAGATTAGCTGTGAATGTCAACATTCCCTAGTTTTCTCTTTCTTTCTTTTTTTTTTTTGTGCAAATCCAGCAACGCTAGTCCCTCTTTCATCTCTGACAACACCACCTACTGTAGCTTTTTGCCTATTGAGGAGCGTAGAGAACAGAACTATCAACGTCTAATTTTACTCATCCCTCTTGTGGTACCTCCCATTTTATAATATCTCTTTGGAACTTATGCATTGCCCACCTTTTCCTGAAGAAAGACCAGAATTCATGGACTTCGCATCTAATCCTTTGAGTGAGGGGCTGGACATTTTGGTGAGAGCTGTAAGTCAAAAGATTTCCATCAGCCCAAATCAACCATGGTCTGAACGCCAAAGCAACTGGCCATGGACAACTGCTGGAGTGCATGCCCCTCTAGCTTTGGTGGCAATTTTCTTTTAGCCAGTAAAAAAAAATTTATTTGAGAGAACTGTCCTCTCGCGTTATGACCTAAACGATCCCAGATAAGTAAGAGAGCAGGGCATTTCCATAGAGAAAGCTCTACATCTTCCTCTGATCATGTTGTTTCACTGATTATGAGATAGTAAACATCAAACAGCTGATCTGGAATTGTTGCCTAGGATGTACAGATCTTTAATGCCTTCATTTAGATGAATCAGCCCAAATTCAACAAGGACAATCTTTGACAGCTAACATCCAGCTTTTTCTTCACCCCACCCTGCTTCGTATTTCCAGCAATCTCTTATAGATAAATTAAAGGAGTTAATATAAATTGGTCCTTGAATAGGATCTCTTACGATCTTTGTACCTTGGGAAGAGCCCCATTATTCATTATTTAGATCAAGTACAAGTAACTAGGATACCTGCTTTGCCTTAATTTTTTGTCTTATAATTCTTATTCTACACACACATCCACAAAACAAACTATCAGACAAAGGATTAGACCACATGAAGAGACAATTCCAAGTTGTTCTCCATGGTGGTTGGATTCACATTCACTTTGAGGGGAAAAGTTGTTAATGATCTAGAAATCAAAATATTACACATTTCGACATCCAAAATTGGAACAAACAAGAAATAAGAAATGCAATTGGAAGAATATAGTTGCAACTCAAAACAAAATAAAGAAGGGGAAAGGATGAGTAAAACAACAATTGAAGGATATTAGTGTCACTAGGTAGGCTTTTGAATTTGGATGCATATTGCAGCACGTATATCATTTTTCAGTTTAGAAAGAGATGAGCAATGATACTTGGGCCAAAAGCTGGAGGCCAACAAGGTGAACCAAGCAAAGTTCAACCACTACATCTTGTGAGTAGTGTCCCTGTAAGTCGGCTTTTAAATCGAAGAAGCAAGTTAGCACATATATCATTATTCTTATTGTAATCCATCATGGGGATGAAAGTAAATTCCAGCAACATATCACAGATCTGATAAGCATAAATGATTCCCCAGTGTCATCACTCATAATTCAAGACTAAGATCACATTACAAGAATAAGATCAACATATGCTTTAGTAAAAGCACATGCACAAGGCCAATTCCCCGCAAAATGCTGAAACATCTGCTTGCAACAAGTATTCTTAACAACTAGAGTTGCAAATAATTAAAACAAGAATAGTATCATTCTAATGTTTCCAGATTAAACAACGATATTTACAAGAAAGTCAACCTGGCTTATGACATTTCAAAATGGACAAACTTATTTTTAGGCCAGTGTTACCACTAAAAAATTCTTTTGGTACAAGAAGGAATCGGCTTTGGTGAGTAGGACTATTCTCAATCTTTTGAGCAGTAGTTGTATAAGTCCGAAGTTTGAGAGTGCTATCCTGATGCTTTACAGAAAGAAAGTACATATAGTTCTGGAACATCGCTGGGCCGATGCGAGTAATGGTGATTATATTGCCAAGCAATTCACTGTGATTAGTCAAAACAAACAAAAATCTCTCTGGGTATCCTTGAAGAACATAGAACTTGGTGTCATCCTTTAAGGAAAGATCGACAGTTGCATTTAACTTGAAGGTTGACCTGTAGGCTGAATGTTCGTTGCTGAAATGCTGTGACAATTGCTCAATAGAACCAACAAAACTGCAACTTGGAAAAGGGCATGAACACGGTGCAAAACTACACAGCTTCTCATGGTCCTGTTTCTTATCATATCTCATGAAGGTTTGACAGCCAAATTTAGCATTTTGGCACTTCACTTTGACAGATTCAAGAACCTTCTCAATGGCCCGACATCTATTATATCCAATTGGCCAAGAGCAGAAGTGACATTTATTCTTAATCTTGACACAACAGGAAGAACAAGCTATATGCCCATTCTCACACTATAATTTTCCAACACAAAATAGTGGCAGTCAGTACTTGGAGATAGCATCATGCATAATAAAATTAACACACAAAATATTTGACAATCTGAAACATTGATTCCTAATTCCATGCCAAAATGTCTTATGAGTGCCAAATGAATCAGGAATCAAGCTAAGTGGATTTGATTGTCAAATTATAGAAAAACGGTTAGTTTGAGCGAAAATTTGGCTGTGTTCTTCAAACAGTGTAGCAGCACTCAAGAAAATATATGACATGTATCCTCTGCAAGGCCACAGAATGTCCTACTCCATGCCAAAATTATGTCATCTTTAGGGTGGGGGTGTGGAAGACATAAATTCTTAAAGTACCCAAGCAAATTACTCACTTTCACTGTTCGCTAACAGGTGGAACTTGAGAGATGCATGGATGATTTCCCTGGAAGAAGATATTTTAAAGAGCAAGTAAAGCATTGGAGGGTTGGCCTTCTTGTAAAAGAACTTCGATGTCCAATCTTGCATATTGATTTAGGTCTCTAGGGTGTGTTTCTTTCAGATTTCATTTTTTAGACTTCTTTACACAGTTATTATAATCAACGTTTTGCAATTGTTAAGTATTATCATAGTAATCTTAAAATGCTGTAGATATTAAAGGCTTTTAGCAGTGAATAATGCTGGAAAACAACACTACCAGCAGGCCTTCAATGATGGTGATCAACAATCGCAAAATTATCCACAGAAAGTAAGCAAAAGCATTTCCTTTTCTAATGAGAATGGGAATCATTTTGCTCCTTTTCCATTGACAGTTCCTGTGATACTTAATCACCATAACTGACCATCAATCTCCACCATCACCTCTCACCATCATTTTCGTTAAAAGTCACTAGCAATCACAAAAGGGGTTACATCCTGAAACAGGAATAATGGAGGAGAATGCCAAAATAGAAATTTTTTATTTTTTGTATATCTCACTCTTAGTTTACTCACAAAGATAATTGCTTTCTAATAAATGCTTCAGATTTACAAAACTTGCTTAAACATAACAGCCAAAATCACCCCCCACTTTAATTATTATCTTATGAACAAGAAACAGAAAAATTGATATCTCAAACTCCAATTCCACCCACTATGCAGCTAAGCCTAAAATAGGGATGATCGAACAACAAGCCAAACCACAATTCCATAAGCCACCATCCAATTTTAAGTCTAAAATTAACTCCAACATGATTATCAGTCTATGAATAAAAGCCAACAAGATTTGACCTCAGCAGATCATATTTTAAATATTATCCTCTCGCCGGTATTGTTGCCTTCTAACACAAGTGATGGTGCGAAGATAGCAGCGGAAGGTCAGCAACGATGATTAAACATTATGGAAAATACCAATAGAAAATGGCAAAAAGAATGCAATGGTATTTTACCAAACTTTGTGCTGTAGAAACCACCAAAATAAGAAAGAAAGCATCTCCCCCACAAAAATGAATAAATGAAAACCAAAAGGCTGCCTAAGTGTTCAAATACAAAGGAATGAAAAACCCAGGATCTTACGGATGTAATTCAATTAAAAACAAGGCCGAAGAAACCGAATTCCATAGGAAGGGCGAGGCCTACCTGAAAAATAGGAGCGGAGAGAGGCTCAAGACACACGTTGCAATCAAGAACATCTGGGTCTGTCAGTATCGCATCAACACTCTCTTCTTTATTATAATCCTTTCCTCGCGACGAGTTTGGTGTTTCATTTTCCTGTTGAGTCACCGCTTCTTGTCGCTCTCGTTCATCTCCTCCTTCCTCTTCATCGTCTTCATCGCTATTACTTGCCACTTCTTCATAATCGTCATCGTACCGATCATCATCTTCATGACCTCCTCCCCTTTCTTCTTCTTCTCCTCCTCCTTCTAAAGAATAGTTTAGACGTTCATCGGAGCAATCACGAGATGATGGTGTTGGAGGAGAAGGAGAAGGAGTAAAACGGGAACGAGAAGGCGGAGCGTGAATACGAGGCCTCTTAGGAGGTCGGAATTGAGAGCCACTGGGCTCTTCCTCGTTCTCACGAACCGAAAATCTCGCCATGGTTTTTCTCTCCTGATTCTCTAATCGCGCATATGCACAAATAGATAAAAGAAAAGAACACTGTACCTGCACCTATGACAAGCCCACAAACTTATGTATTTATGTTGCTGCAATTTTCATTGCATAACTAAAGTATGTTAGTTTTGTAAATATTTTCAGAAAAAGCTGCACCTTGCTTTTCCTTTTTTTTTTTTCTAAGAATTCAATAAAACAAGTTTTACTTATACCTATTTTGCAAAAAGATTGTCCGATTGTTCGATCTCAGTTTAAAAAAAAAATTGTCTTGTGTAAATTGTAAATATATATTTTTTTATGTGTATTAATATATTTTATCTTTAAAATTAAATGTATAAACCTTAACACCCTGAAAATGTGTTTTTAATTCCTATTTTATCATTTTACTCTTGAATAAAATAATTAAAAGTACTAAAAAACAACTTTTATTACCTTTGGAGACAAATTTGCCATAAAAAAAATAAATGTTTAATCTAAAACGTGTTTACCAATAAAATTTTGAAGAAAATTATGCCAACATTTGAAATTATAATATGAAAATAATATTACAATTCAAAAGCAATATAATAATGAATAAACATAATATTTATGATTTAGCGTGTTAAGACCCTATACAAAAGTTAAATTATAGAAATAAGAAATAGTATTAAGAATAAAATGTTTTAAACTTGATAACATAAAAAGGATTATAATGTGTAAAATTATCTAATAAAATTTCTAAACAATTCTGAAAACCACTAAATACTATTGCAAATACAACACATAATATATACCACTTAAATTTAAATTTATGATAGTAATATCGATAACAAGAATGACAACTATAAATAACATATTAAAGAATGAAGTCAGCAATAATAACATTGTTAAATCAAAATTGCTAAACGTAGTCAAACTCCAATCAAGCATTGACAGTTAAGGGTTAAAGGTTGAAAGGTCAAATTAAAGTCATATTAGATCAAATCAAAATTATCAAATTTTCTAAATATAATTTATATATAAGTAATATGTGCATAAATATTGGATTTAATTAATTTATATACTCAAATAAATCAAATCAACACTTATTTGAATGGAAATAAGAAAAACAATCAATAAATTGCATATCTAAATAAATCCATCAACTTAGAATAAACACTATTATAAAATACAAATAAATGAATCACATATTTGGATTAATGATTTGATCAAATATCATTGACTCATTATTATGATTGCTTAATTTCAAGCCTTATGCATCATTTCTTGTACCTTCAATAATCACTATAATGTGTTGAAATTAAAATTTGAATGTTCATATTATCATAGCGAGAAAACTTAAGAGAAAGTGAGATATCAATACTTTATGATAAAGATTTAATTTTTTATTTTTATTTTTTATATTTTAGATTATTAAATATCGAAAGATATGTTTAATTATAAAATTTACTATTTAAAATATTGTTTTTAAATATATCTAGAAAGTATTGATACAGTTATCATTTTTTTTAATAGTTTAAGAAAAAGTATATACGTTACGATTTGTTTAATCTGTTCGAGTCATCTAAACCGGGGTCCAACCGTTTTAATCGATTAGGTTTGGATGGGCCTTGACCAACACCGATTCTTGGAATCAAACTCGCTCACTTTATGCCAATGGTTGCGGTCAGACCAATTGAACCAAGTACGTCGGAGCGAAGCTGACTACATTGACCTTTATTACTGTCGATTTAAGAAACATATTCAATAAGCTATAATTAATAGAAAATATACATTACGTAAATTGTTATTTAAATTACAAGTAAACATTGTATTATGTATGGTCAATGGATGTACCTTTATAGTTGGTATTTTAAGAGCTTACATAATTAATTCTATAGCACATACGGACATACATATTAAAAAGTGTATGAGGAAATTTTAAAATACAAAAAGGTAAGTTATGCAAATACAAAAAAATTATATGAGGTACAATATCTTCAAAGGATTATATATATATTAATATGATTCTCATATAATTTATTAAAACTCGCTAATAAAGTATTGCTACAGGATTTTATATATGCTTATAAATGTACTTTATATTTGTATATATAATTTTAAAATATTATATAGTCCAATAAAATTATACTCATAGTATTTAACACTATATAATAGTATATCTAATAATTATTTTTATCCATATATTTGATATGTATTGATATGACATTTAAAAAATAACTATATAGATATATATCAACTGATGATATAATAATAATAATAATAATAATATAGAAGTGTATTTAAAAAATGCTTTATATATATAAATCATTATTTTTGTAAGGTGAATATACTTTTTTTTTTTTTTGCCACAAGGAAAATTTACTATACAAACTATAATTACATTATATTCAGTGACAACTAAATATATGTTGTATATATATATATAGATACAACAACTGCAAATTTTAGAGAGGATGATTAGCAACTATTTACCTGATTAAGAACAAGTAATCAGGTAATTATGGAGGTATTAAAAGCCATTGAAGGAAATTTCATAAATCAAGCAATAGAAAAGTATTAAAATTTAACCCATAAATTTTACAAAATAATTAAAGAAATAAATTGAGGAGAGGAATTAAGTATACTCGAAACCAAGAGGATAAATTTTAATGTAGATTATGGTTGAGTAATTTTATGTAATCGTAAAAAAATTGACAAATCTAATATAGATTTAATATGTTACGTATAATATTAAATCTTACAATTTTATCTAAAGTATTAGGGAATCCATTTTTATATACAAATATGCTTAAAGTGGGCACAAAACGCGGCCAATCAGCACAGATTTGCATTTACCAACCCTAAAAATTAGTAAGTTCAATCAAACCATTAATTTGGCAAAAACTAAAAAGAAAGATGGACTATCTTTGCATATATTATTTTATCACAATCATTTCATTTTTTTTAGTGGATAAAGTGACTGATTTATTTATTATATCAACCGTCCCTATTGAATAATGTATGTATATAATATCAGAAATAAAATTAAATCACAACAATGCTATTTATTTATTTATTTATTTTGGTTCTTTTTCCCTTAAAATGCTTCTTTTGCAATTTAATAATTAAATTATTAGTTGAACTTGAGATAAACCCATTATTAGATACAAATTTTCTCAGTAAAACCTGTGAGAAGAAGCTGAAGAGAAGGAAGAAGAAGAAGAAGATGATGGAGTGTACACTATCCCCAACAACGACTTCTCTCACAGTCTCGCGAACAAGGCTTGAGATAGCAGTCCCAAAGACACACACTTTCACTTGCAGAACACGTACAACTAAAGCCGCCCTTAGGAGCAGCAGTGGCTCTTCGAGACGAACCACCTTATCGACCAACTGGGATGTCTCTTCTATTACTCCTTCGACTTCTTGGCTTCCTAGGTTTGAGGAACTCGATACGACCAACATGCTTCTTCGTCAAAGAATCATCTTTTTGGGTTCTCAGGTGTTTTTCCTTTTTTCTCTTTTCCTTTATATCAACTCTTCCAATTTCGTTGCACTTTAACTATAAAATTTTGGTTTTTATTCCAATTTCGTTGATTTCTGAAATGGGGTTTCAATTTTTTTTTTTCCTTTCTTTTGGTCTAGTTGAACAGTTTCCATGAATTTGAGGCAATAAAATATAAGATTTTAGATGGGTATTCACTATTTGTCTATTTTCATGTTTTTAAATGAAAATTGGTGAAGCTTTTAGATTGGCTTGGACAATTGGAGTGGCGGGTATTCTCTCTCTCTCTTTTAAAGAAACTCATTGCTTGAGTCTGTTTAAAGATTTCATATTTAACCATTTTTGATATTGTATATATGTATTTACAATTTGATGGTTTGTTTTATCATAGGATAATTGGCGTTGATATTAGATTAGATTAGACTGTTCAGTATTCTTAATTTTTACTTCGGAAAATTGTAAGTTTTTGTTTAGAGACATTGATTTTCTGTATATTTTGGACAGGTGGATGATGTTACAGCTGATTTCATTATAAGTCAGCTCTTGTTTTTAGATGCTGAGGACTCGAAAAAGGACATTAAGCTGTTTATCAATTCCCCCGGTGGATCTGTTACAGCTGGTAAGTCTCCAACTTGAAGCTTGTATTGTGGCACTTCTCATTGGTGCTTAATCAAATAAAGCTTGGATTGGTGATCTCAGTGGACTTATCACTTGTCTAGAAGGCATTTCAAGTACGGTTAGGAGCACTTGAAGATGGGATTCTGCTTTCTGAACTTATTAGGCTCATTGTGGTTCTAATAGCATATTTGAAAGAAGTGTTTGTTGAGTTTAGTTGGAGCCTTGACATGCTATTTCATTTCAATAGATTAAAAGAGGCGTCATGAGTTGATGGAGCTTGTATGATGATTGCAATTAGATTATTGCACCTTATTTCTTCTTAGTTCATGATAGTTTCTATGAGATAACATGGAATCTTGATTCTTATTTAGTTCTCAAGATGGTGATGCTATTCTTTCAATAAATTTAGAGTATATGTTAATATAAAAAGGAAACATGATATCAATTGATGTTATCTGAAAAATCTGTACAATGGTCAAAGAGATTTGGGATAAGTAACAGTAAGGTAACTGTCACCTTTAGCTCAAAGACATCATGCATTAAAATTTACATTTGTCCAAAGTTGTTCTCATTCTAAAAAGAGGCATGTGTTTCTTATATGAATGTGCAAATTGCTGGAGGACTTTCTGTTGTAATGGAAGGATGGGATTAAAGCCTTGTTGTAAAAACATTGTTTTTTGCTTTAATGTGGTAACTTTCATTTTTTTCTTTTTGTTTCTTCTGATAACTATTATAACAATTTTGTTGTCTGAATGGAAGCGATAGGCAGTGAGCCTTGGCGGAACTAGTTAAGTTGCTCCCTTGGTGTCAAAAGATGATGGGTTAAAGGGTGTGGAAACATCCTCTTACCAAATGTGAGGGCTAGGATCTGTTTACACGTGTCTGTCCTCCTCCAGTACCCACCTAGCTAGTGAAGCTCTTCTCTACCCTGGAGTATTGACCATTTTAATGGAAGCCACAAAGGGTGGTTGGCAAGGATGGGTACTTACCTTCATTATGTCTATGTTAGGATTACCTAGGAAAAAAATTCACCTTTTCTTACAATTATACTACATGTGTCACCTCATGACATAAAAAGGAATTTCTCAACGGGTGTCTATGCATTTGTTTAAATGAACCTACACATAAAGGTTATTTTTAAGGTGTATCCAAAGAAACTGTTTTTATGCTTACAAGATATTTCATGTTTCATGATTGATTTTTTACATATATGGGGCATCTTATTTGTTGAAAATGTAAAGAGCAAGGCAAGCAATAAAAAAAAAAAATCCCCTGTAATAGGGGAAAAAAATAAATTATTGAATGACTCATAGATTAAAAAAATATATATTTATTAATGGGTGCGAGAACCAGTCAAAATAACTATTTGAATGCTCAAGTTTTACTCATGAAAGGTATGATTAGTGTATTGTAAACTGTATTCTCCTATTATCTAAACCCAAGAAGAGTCCTGCAATACTAACTAATAGAAATTGAGCAGAGTTTTTGGGAGGTCAGGCCCTCTAGCCCCCATTTAGGTCCATCCATGGCAGTTGTTTTGTGCTAAAACCAAGGAGATGAGAAAATATTAACAAGAACAGTGACCTATCAGAAATATCAACTGGGTAAGAAGTGCAACATGGAAGCAATTAGGTGCAAATTTGGAGAAATTCAAGAGCAGTTTTAACATGGTTGGCACTACCTTGAGTCAATTTTACCCTTCCCAATAATATCCTCTCACTTAACCAGTCTTCTTGTCACAAAGATCCAATTAATATAATTAACTAGGAGTCTTGTCACTCGTTAAATCTGAAAGACAGTTTTATAATATTCAATGAATTACTATAGCTTTTAATGATGCATTACACGGATATGTAATATTGAGCTCTCAAAGTATAATATTAAGAATGAGGCTTTACAAGAGTATTATGCATTGGATATGTTTATTAGTCTTTGCTGTTTATTTTCTGAACCATGTACGTCTTAGTTATGAGGCTCACTGAAAATTAGTTGTTTTAGAAATTTTCTGATGGTTATGTCCACTAGCTCAAGCAATTGGACTGGACAATTTGGTTGTAGCAGTAACCAAACTCGTTAATTTGCTCTTCACAATTTTTTTTTTTTTTTTGGGATAAGTGAAAATTTTATTGACCCAAAAAGTAATACAATTGTCAAGGACAAGAATAGTAGTTACAACAAAGAGCTAAAGCATAAAGTACAATTGCTTAGCGTAAAACGCTAGGTTACAGCAAATTAGTATAGGATCTAATCTGGTTGGCTACAAGGCTAACCCTTGGGAGGACCTCACCTAATCTCACTTTGTTTCGAAGTCGCCATATGCAATAAACTGATACTGCTAACGCCACTCTCCAATTTCTATGGTTCGGGTTAGGGGAGTCCCCCATTGCCACCAAGAAATTGGTGGCTCCTTGCCAGTTGTTGAATAAGGCTAAGCAATGCAAGAAGTCACACACTAAATTCCAAGTCTGGGAAGTGTAATTGCAGTCAAAAAATAAATGGGCATCGTTCTCCGAGTTTCAATTACAGAGAAAGCAAGTGGTTGATTGCACAAGCCCCTAGTTATATACTCTATTAAGGGTGGAGAGTTTGTCTAGCCCAGCTAACTATAGGACATAGGAGTGTTTGGGCAAAGAAGAGTTGTTCTAGACTACTTTATGCCATGTCATGGTAGGCCCAGGAGGATAAAGAAATCTATAGCCACTTTTGATGGTGTACTCTCCTGATGTTGAGTGTATCCAACGAAGACGATCCGAGGCAACAACATTCGGTTGGATGAAGGATGAGATGTGGATGTTAGTCCAAAACAGGCCATTAGGGATATTCCCATCCATGATGGAGTAGAGCCTCTTGGTATGAGGAAAACCTATGCTTCCCATAGCACGAGCGCTAAATGATGTATCAAGGGGCCTATTGGGAACCAAAAGTCTGCCCAAAGTGAGATTTCAAAGCCATTGTTAGGCTCCCAAAGGAAGCAAGATCTCACAGAGCTCCTCAACTTCAACAGTTTCTTCCAAATCCATGAGCATATGGCAGGTGCCTTGGAAGACCAAAAGTTTTTACCCTTTAGTAAGGTGAAATGAACCCATTTTGGCCATAAGCTCTTTGATCCCTCCTTGCATAGCCTCCAGATATGCTTGATTTGGATTGCCTTATTCCGATGGTGGATATTTGGGATCCCTAGGCCTGCATTTTTTAGGGGTTTGTATATATCCGCCCATCCGACCTTAGCTTTTGTGAAGGTGTATGGGTTGCCACTCTAGAGAAAATTCCGAAGTAGCCGATCTATTCTTATGACAACAAACTTAGGCAGAAGAAACATAGAGCACCAGTAAACTTGCATGGAGAATAGAACAGATTTTATCAATTGAAGCCTACCAGCATAAGATAAGCATTTAGCCGTCGAAGAGTTGATCAATGATAGAGTTCATTCCACTATCACCTCACAGTCCTGCTTCTTGAGCTTAGAGGATATGAGGGGAACCCCTAAGTAACGTACTGGAAACTGGCCCTCACAGAATTGAGTGGGGCATAGAATGGTCTCTTTAATACTCGTAAGGACATGGGAGAAGAAAATGTTGCTCTTGTTATTATTGGCTCCTAATCCCGAGATAGTTTGGAAGTATTATAAGGCTTCTTTAATCAAGGAGATAGACTCAATGTTTCTTTTAGCAAATATTAGGAGATCATTTGCAAAGCAAAGATGAGTCAGTCTTTCAGCCTTACATCTCCAATGTAGTGAGAATTAGGGATTAGAAACCAGCCTCCTTAGCTGTGGAAAGAACTTCCTTACACGGGACAAACAAGTAAGGGAAGATAGGATCTCCTTGTCTCAGCTCTCGTTTACTTGCAAAGAACCCCACCATTCCCCCATTGACGTTGATGGAGAATTTGGGGGTAAAGATACATTGACTGATAAGATTACAAAGATGTGGGGGAAATCTCATGGCATTGAAGATGATGTCCCATCTAACTATATCATAGGCCTTTTGTAAATCCACCTTAAGTGCACATCAGGGAGTACCTTTATGAGAGTGGTAACCTACCATCAACTCCTGAGCAATGAAAATATTGTCATTTATCATTTTACTTGGTACAAATGCTGCTTGCTCCCTCCTAGCTAGAGCTGGTAACACCGATTTTATCTGTGCGGCAAGAACCTTGGAAATCACCTTTTAAATCACATTACAGTATGCTATTGGCCGGAATTCACCCAATTTAGTGGGATTAGCTATTTTGGGGACTAAGAAGATAGCGGTACTATTAATCTCCTTAAGTAGGTGGCTTGTAGTCAAGAATTCTCTAGTGGTTGCAATCATATCAACACCTATGATTTCCCAAGCTTCTTTGAAGAAACGAGCTAAATACCCATCAGGGCCAAGGGCTTTTCCATTTGCTTGCAACATGAAACCCCATTTGATCTCATCATCCATGAATGGAGCTTCAAGTGTGAGCCTTTGTTGCTCATTCAATTCCCAGGATACCAAATTATCCACTTCATCAAGGTTGCTAAGGGCTGTTGGAAGATCATAGAGCTGCTGGAAATACCCAAGTACTAACTGTTGGACCTCCAGTTCCCCCACAGCCTCACTACCATCCTCCTTGGTCAATTGGTGTATGGAGCTACGGTTGTGAAACTCTTCATGGCCTTGTGGAATTAGGTAGTGTTTTTATCTCCTAATCTTAGCCACTTTGCCCTAGATTTTTGCTTATAGAAGCTTTCCTCAGCCCCTCGAAGTATGTAATACTCCTTGTAGGCCACCTGTTCCTTTTCCAGTTGAGATGTATCCCTTGTGGTGTGTATGTTGGCTTGCAATTGGATCGAGTGGTTCTTTGCTCTTTGAACACGGTCGGAAAGGTTGGAAAAATTGATCTTGTTCAAATTCTTGAGGCCCTCCTTAAGAAGTTTGAGCTTCTTAACAACTTGGAACATTCTAGACCCCTTCACTTCCTCCTTCCACGTGTTGCTAACTATCTCCTTAAACCTCTCGTGGTCTGCCCAAAAGTTGAAAAATTTGAACGGGCTTCTCTTGACTCTTGGTCCATACTCCATACACACCACAACTAGTGAGTAGTTAGATAGGATTGGTGTGAGGAATCTAACATGTGCACTCGGGAACATATTTAGCCAATGATGGTTGACCATGATGCGGTCCAATTTCCTTATTATAGGCACCCGATTTTGCTTATTGGACCATGTATAGAAATACCCTATGTGTCGTAGATCTTCCATCTCCATTTTAGCAATGCATCTTCGGAATTCTAATATTGTGTCAGTGATTGCAACTCTCCCTCCTTTTTTCTCTGAGACGGTTTTGGTGGAATTAAAGTCACCCATTACCAACCACGGACACTGTCTCAAGTTTTGTACCATTGTCTCTAGGTTTAGCCACAATTCTCTTCGTTCCCTATCACTATTGGAGCCATAGACAAAAGTGACAAGCATTTTCCTATTTTTTCTCAAGTTGGTCACGGTACAATGTATAAATTGTGCATGTTCAATCTCCACCTGAACATTCCACTTTCTTGGCTACCAAGCAACCCATATTTGTTTCCTTGCCGCTGTATCGATTCATACTTGCAACGAGGACCCAACATGTTCTTAATTGTGTCTTCATTGGCAATGTTGACCTTTGTTTCCAATAAGCCAATCAGACCTATTCTATGAATGTCACATGACTTCTTAACCTCCGAAACCTTGATGGGGTCATTAAGCCCCCGTACATTCCATGCTACTAGCGACATGGAGATAGAGGGAGGGATTATGTAGTTAAGTAAAAGTCCGTCTCCTTTTACGCTGTTTTTTCTTACGACGATTAGAATTTTTGCTAAATTTGGGATGACTTCCTGATTCTTGGTTCATTTGAACCAGCAACTTGTTGAGGGGGGTGTTTTCATAATCATCACACCCTTCCTCCATATCCCTCCCTTGGAGGTCTAGCTGTGCATCCGCTTCTTGCCCTGGGGATTCTGGCACCATGGTGGATGCTGATGAGATTGGACACAAATTAGGTCCTATTTCTTCACGTGGGCCGGGTACCTTGACAATCCCGTCAACCTCCATTCTCTCTTCAGCATTCAACTCTTGGCCGGTATATTCATCACCCTCCCCCTTCAATCCCTCCGCCTTTGCCTCCTTCCTCTGTCCCCCACTTTCTTGTATTTGTTGCTCACACGGGGGTTAACTCTCCCTGCTGGCGCCCCTTGATCGCTGCTGCAGTAGGCTGCCAGGGGACTTCCCCACTGTGCCTTCCTCTTCTTGCACCTTCTTCTTTCCCCTACCTCCATGACTTGCTGGAATCCATTTCTTAGTACACGCTTTGAGGTTGCTAGAAGAAGCACAAGTGTGTGGTTTTTGGCTGGGACCGCATTTGTGCCCAAAAACTTTACAATCAGCACAACGTGGAGGGAGCTACTAGCAGTCGACATGAACTACATCAATGGTGCCGTTCTCCCCTTCAACTTCCACCCGGGTGACCAACTCTTCACGTGCATCAATTTCAACCAAGACCCTAGCATGGTTGGCCCTTTGCCTAGTTGATGTCAATGCATCCGCCTTTAGTGGTACACCTACACCACTTACTATGTGGCTTAACCCCTCAGCAACTAGGAACTCACAGTATATGGCTGAAGATTGCCCACACAGGCATGTTGGTGGGTTGCGGTTTGTCAAGTGACATGCCCTTCCTCCATTTTTGCAAGATGAGGAATCTTTGAGCAAAGTGCCAAGTTTTTTCAAGGACAAAGGTCAGGTCACTTCCTAAGGCAAACCGGAAGTAGAAGAACCCATCCATGCTTCCTAGAACGTCCACAAGGCTGAAATCCTTTCGTAGCTTGAATGCGGTAGCTTGGACCAGCTAGTAGGGCAACTTTTGACCAAGGAAATAGCCCACAAGTGTAGAGTTTCAGTATTCCGCCCCTATGTCCACCACTACCTTAGGAATTTTCACCCTTGGAACAGCACCTTTGGTCGCCCGGAGGAATGAATTGGAGACTGAAGTCTGGTACGGTTTCCTTGTCTTTGGAAGTGTAGGCTTGTGTGTAAGTCTTGGTGCTAGGAGGCTTCCCAGTGGCCGTGTGTGTGTGGCTAGGTGGTGGCCGGTTAAGGTCCTCGATTTCCTCCAACAGCTCGTTGACCTCTTCCAAGGTTGTATTTCCAAAAGAAGGAAATTCTCGGGATGGTGATGGACAAGTGTCAGGCTGCTGGATGCCCCTTGCGCTGGAGAAGACAGGCTAGCAGGTGCTAGGCCTAGACCTACCCATGTGGGCACAAGGCTCCAAATTACCCTTCTGATCTGTATCCTGGGAGTTGCTTTTCAAGTCTACAAAAGTAGTCTTTTGTATTGTCTCTTTTGGGTTGACCTGCAAAACCTCCTCTGGAATCGTGTGTAGGGCCTTGCTAGCTTGTTTGCCAACGTAATCAGGGGGAAAATGATCCCCTAAGGTAGCATGGTGCGCTGACCCCAACTTCAACGTTGCCTTCAGTTGGCCAGGTGTTCCCTCACTCGTTGGAGATGACATGGTGAGGAGCCAGGAAACCTATGGGGTAAACTAGAAGGATAATGCTACGGGAAAAGGAAAGGTTTGCCTAAGGGGGTGTCCTAGAGGTAACGGTGATTGGGGAAGGTGTGTAGAGAGAGGAGAGAGCATTTTCTCTCAAAAAGTCACATAACTTGTTTCATACTTAGGGTGGGAGTTCTGGAGAGAAGACAAAGATCTTTTTCTCTTCACAATTTATTCAAACCTTATCATCCTTTATAAGTTAATAAGTTCAATCAAATATTTAAACACACATGCATTATTGAACAAGTTTGACATTTCATATCTAATGATATTACACCTTAATTTTATCATCAATAGAGGAAGGCAATTTCTTTTGGTCTTTATGCATGGTAAAATGATTTTTATTTACTCAAGGCATTCTTCATTGAAGCTACCGGAACTTGTGCATATTGTTCTCAGAATGTCATGTATCTTCTTGCTCAATCTTGGAAGGGAAACGTGTTCTCTATTTTGCTTTGTATTGAAGTGGTAAACTTTATTTACTTGCTGTAATGAATTCCCTTACACTTGCCTGTTTTATTAATCATGTAGGTATGGGAATATATGATGCAATGAAGCTGTGCAAAGCTGATGTATCAACTGTTTGCTTGGGCCTTGCTGCTTCAATGGGTGCATTTCTTCTTGCTTCTGGTACAAAAGGCAAGAGATTTTGCATGCCAAATGCTAGAGTAATGATCCATCAACCCCTTGGGACAGCAGGAGGAAAAGTAATTGTTCTCTCTCTTCGATTTAGATGTTGTAACATTTCAAAAAGAAATGAATCAGCCTGCTGTATATTGCCATGGTTATTCTTGTTCTTCTTTTTTGTTCTTTGTTTGGTTCCATGTAAGTTCTTATCGTACTTCCCCTATTTGCTAAGTTGGAAATTTATAGAATTTATCTTGTCAGAATTTTTGTTCAAAATTTGAGAAGAAATGCCATCCTTCCAGCGCACATAGTTTGGTCAATATCATCACATGGCAAGTTTTCTTGATTGTCTGGCAATGTAATTTACTTTGATGCTTTAATTTTTGTTTCCTCGGGTACTTATTCTTTGTGGTCAGTACCCCTTCCATCTCTGCCTTTCTCTGAAACATACGCACACATACAAACAGCCACATAATATGATGGATTGGATTGTAAGAGGCTACTTTCCTAGTAAATTTCTATCCAAATCACTGTTGTAATCTTTTATTATATCAGGCAACTGAGATGAGCATCCGGATAAGAGAAATGGCCTACCACAAGGTGAAGCTCAACAAGATTCTCTCAAGGGTCACAGGGAAACCTGGAGAGCAGGTAGGCCTTAAAATTATCATGCCTATTAATCATGCAGAAACCCTTTCCTTGTGGTGTTTCCGTTCCCCTTATAACCTATGGTTCAAATGCAGGTTGAGATTGATACAGACCGTGACAATTTTATGAATGCATGGGAAGCCAAGGAATATGGGCTGATTGATGAAGTTATTGATGATGGGAAGCCAGGACTGGTTGCACCCATTGCGGATGCTACACCTCCGCCCAAGACACGTGTATGGGATCTATGGAAAGTTGAGGGGAGTCGGAAAGCCAAGAAAAATTTGCCAACGGAGCATAAGATCTTGCGAAATGGATATGGCGGGGGACAATGGAATGGTGGAGGAAAAGATACAGAACCCGAAAAGGAAACTCCATCTCCTGTATAGGAGGTGGAACTTTTGTTCAACACAGCTAATTTTTATGGGGTGTATGCTTGTGTACTCGTAGCAATCTTGTCAACTCTGAACTCTAGGTATTCAGGTTTTGGATTTTTGAGAGTTGAGCGACATTACATAGCAAGCACATTCTGAAGTTTGTTGTCAGCCCTTGTAAGTTATACATACCATTCTATCCATACGCTATGTTCATTCAATTTATTTTTGAGATATAGCTGAAGATTGATGTAGTTTTGTATTCGCAAATTAATGTAGATGAGAGTCGGTAATCTCTCTGAATATTTAGTGATCAACTTAAAGTAAACATGTTTAAAGTATACAATCTGAATTAAATGTTTTTAAATTGAGTTTTTTTCTCATCCAAATAATGCCTATATGTTGAAATGGATCAAGTTTTTATGTTGTATCTCCATCCTTGTCCTTTCCAAGTATATGTTGGATAAAAATAAAAGATTTAATATAATGAAAGTTTTTCTACAGCAGATAAATTTATTTATGAGTATTCCAATCATAACGCCGTTTGTGGGGGGTAAAAATTAGGCATAATATTGATTTTACTATTCGAAATTTTAGTGTATACAAGGTTAATTCTATATTGAATCGAACTTTCATTTAATAAAATGTACTACATTTATTATCTGTTTTTTAGCCAATAAATATTTTTTTACGATAATTTTCGCAAGATGGTGAATTTTATAAATTTGACAAGAAAAATTTTAATTGAATATGATATTTAATAATATAAAAATTTTTAAGAAATAAAAGTTTGGTCAATTGATATTTGACAATTAATCTTTAGATGTAAAGTTAAAAAAAAAAAAATTGTTAAGACGTTTATGCCTAAAATTGTTAAAGAACTTTATGGTAGTGTTTAGTTGCTACAAAAATATGGTAATGGACTGGACAAATTTTTTTATTCTGCGTTTGGTTGCCAAAAATGAAAAAAGTACTACACAAAAAAAGAATATGGTATTGGACGAAAGGGCAAAATTTTGTACTATGTGTAATTCGGTACAAAATTCGTGGTATTAAACAATTTTTTTTCAAAATCCCCAAACTGCCCTTCCATTTATTTTCCCTAGCATCAAACAAACGAGTTTCCATCCCTAAACCCTTTCAAGAGCGGTACGAGTTTCCATTCGTGCCGCTCCAACTATGGGCTTCATAGTGCAATTGATTGCCATTTAAACATTATCGTCTTCATGCCACAGGTCGACGTCCAGTTGTTGACGTCTTCACGCTGTAGGTCGCCGTCGGGTTTGTGTCCTTTTGTTGTTTCTCCCTTGCTTACTTTTCTGTCTACCTCACAAGCTTTCCGTCTGGTTGTCGCTGTTAGGTTCGTGTGTGTGTGCTCTGTGTGTTTGCTGGAATGGTGTAGGGGCTAGTGTAGTGTGTGCATTTTAGCTGGTGATCGTATGTGTATATTGGAATGGTCTATGGTGTTACTTATCGTCAATGGCTGTTGTTGCTTGCGTCTAATCAAAGAGGAAAGTTACTTACTGTCAATAGCCGATATTGCCTTTGAGTTGAGCAAAGTTCTCAGATAATTCATTGTTAATGGCTGATGTTGCCTCTGTCTTCTTCACGCACGTTCTCTTTTTCTTCTTCTTCCTTTTCTTTATGGCATAGATCCTGTTTTTGGATAAAAAAGATTGAACATTTCTTCTTCTTCCTCGCGTGCGTTCTCTAACCATGAACCAACCCATCCATGACCATAACTCCAAGAATATAAAATAAGGGTTTAATAAGCTTATTTGATATATCATCAGGGACTACGCTTCATTTTCCCGTTAATTATTGGTTTTCCATCAGAAAAGATAACTGGTAATATAAGAACAAAACATTGACTTGTTTGACAACTATGAACACCATGACTGCAAACACCAAACACATATTTGAAAGGGGTAATATGTAATCAATTTCTAAAGATTCTATTCATGGTTGTTGAGATTTGAAAGGGGTTATACTGATGCCCACCATGCTCATTTGATCCATAAGGAAAACAGTTTCTCTAGCTGATAGTATTTTCTTTGATTCTACTGTTATCAATTTTTTTTTGTAAAGGCTTTGAGTGCCTTTATATATGTTGTTATTGTTGACAGTGTAGTTGTTAGAGAGTGGCAAATGTATTTATTTGCTATGTATGATATTTGAATAGTTATTTTTCCTAGATTTAATTTCTATCCTTAAGTATTTTTTATGATTTTCTTAATCTAGTAAGCTTGCGTTATGGTCTGAAAGTAGGTAGGTAGGTCCTTAGGGTACAAAGGGGAATACATTCTAATGGAAGAGCAACGGTTGAAGGACAAGTTGTTATTTTTGTTAACATCCTTGTGCATCACACAAAGAATAGGAGTATTCAAGTGAAATTTCATATATTAGGTGAGATTGTTAGTAGAAATTGCCATCAAGTGTTAACTGCTGTCTTAAGGTTAGAAAATATGTTACTTGCAAAACCTAATCCAGTGCCACAAGATTGCAATGACGAACGGTGGAAATGGTTTAAGGTAATAGATTTTTTTTTCCCTTGAGTTTGTCCACAATGGTCATGATTACTTATAATACATTATTATTATTATTATTTTGGAACATATTAGGGTTGTCTAGGAGCATTAGATGGTACCTACATTACAGTGACAACACCAGTTGCAGATAGACCTAGGTATCGAACAAGAAAAGGGCATCTTACAATGAATGTCATGGGTATATGTGATCGTGACATGAAATTTATCTATATATTAGCCTGTTGGGAAGGGTCTACATCAAATTCTAGAGTATTACGTGATGCAGTCATTCGATTTAATGATTTGAGAGTTGCACCTAGTATGCACTTTAAAAAAATAAATTGTCTTGTATTTTATCTTTTCAATAACAAACTTTCATGTAAATTTATGGGGTTTCATTTCTTTTTAGGTTCATATTATCTAGTGAATTGTAGATATTCTAATGCACCGAGCTTTCTTTCCCCTTTTAGAGGTAGGCGTTATCACATTCAAAAGTAGGCTACAAGTCAACATAGACCTCAAAATTGTGAGGAATTATTTAACTATAGACATGTAAGGTCAAGAAATCTCGTAAAGAGATGTTTTGAAATTTTAAAGAAATGATGGGGTATTTTAAGGAGTCCATTATTTTATCCCATCAAAATATAGTATCGAATGATACTAGCTTGTTGTCTACTATACAACTTCATTCGAATGTACATGCCACTAGACCCATTGGAGCACGCTGTAATAAAAGGTGATGAAGTTCCTATTGGAGAAAATGGAATTGATGCAATTGAAACGATAGAAGCTATTGAGGATTAGACTCGGATGAGGAATAATTTAGCATAAGAGATGTACGATGAATGGAGGGCACGTCATAAGAACTAGAATGTTACTTAATTGTTGCACTTTCTTTGATTATGTATGTTGGAACGTTATCACTATTGATTTTTTGTTAGTTATATATTATTAAAATCATTTCTTTGTTGAAGTTTGAATTTTATTTTGTGATGTAAATTGAAATATTTTATCCATTGTTTATATGCATGACTTACATTTTACTTATTTGCTTTTTTTACTTACAATATGGATGGGTTTACAGTCATGGACAATAGGGATAAAAAAACTAGGCATTCTTGGAGCCAAGTTTAGGAAGAAATGTTATTGGTAGTGCTAGAGGAGTTAGTTGTTGAATGATACAAAGAAGAAAATGTCACTTTTAAGAATGAGGCTCATGAAGAAGCTTTAAAAAGGATGAAAAGTCACATTTCAGAAATCAATCTCAATGTCAAACAAATTATTAACAAAATGAAGAGGTGGTCAATTAAGCTAGCGGAGGTTGTTGATATGATGAATACTAGTAGATTTAGTTTGGACGATGCTAAAAAATGTGTTATAGTTGACAGTGATGAAGTTATTGTCGAATATATGGAGGTATAGTTAACGTAATCTTTATTTTGAAGTATACTCATTTTTTTAAAGTTAATTCTTTATTGTTATAATAATTATTTATATTGATATGTAGAAACATCAAAAGGTTGGTAATTATGCCAACAAGGAGTTTAAATAGTTTGAAAGGCTACAAGAAATTTTTGGAAAAGATAAAGCAAATGGCAAAGGGGTTGAGACACTTGCAAATGTGACGAGTTACAAAATGAGGGTGAAGATACTTTTAAAGAAGAGATGGAGTCAGAACAAGTGCTACAATCTACTGAAGCCTCTAGTTATGCCTCACGTGATCCATCTATGTGACCAACTTGCAAGCGTTCTATGGTAGAATATGTTGCTGAATTTATATCTACATTTCAAAAGAGCATAAGTGATGTTAGGAGTGATTTTGCTTTATTTGCTAGGAAAATTGCTAATCCTCCAAGGGATGATGTCTTTACAAAGTTGAAAACTTTAGGATTATCGAAAAATAAAGAGTTGGATATTCTTACACAAATGGCGACAAATCCACAATATGAAAAGTTTTTTTGGAGGCTCCAAGGGGAATAGAGGCTAGCATTTGTTAGGCGTATTATTGGTTGATGGTAAAAATGTTTGCAGTATTTGTGTAACCGAGACTTCTTTCATTAGCTTCTTCGCACATCAAACTATTTCTTTTTTTGAATTTTGTGATGGTTATGGTTGACTCTACTAAGATGACGCAGCGAGGAAAGCGTAAAACCGAGACCAATTCTAGGATTGGAACTCAAGAATAAACAAAGACAAATCAGAGTCTATTCGGGAATTAACTCAATTGCGCACAATTGAAGATTAAGAGAAAACCGTCTCTCGTAATGTGTTTCAATGATATAATAAAACGTAACCCTAAAATGTTCTGACAAGGTATATATATACTTCCTCGTAAAATATCTACAAGGGGAAAATATGAACGTACACGTGGAAATAAATAATAATACATACGTCTATTCCTTATCGTATACACGGCCGTGCCTCTAGGCCGTGTATGTTTCTGGGCATGTGACGAGCGTAGTACACGGCCGTGTCCCTGGCCATGCCCGAACCCATGTATGCTTCTATGAGGATCCTGATAAAACACACGACCGTGCCTCAAGCCGTGTACGTTTCTGGGAGTCATCCAGGTTCCTCACATGGCCGTGCCTCAAGACGTGTATTAACCCGTGTCTCAACCTGTGTCGGCCAATGATGTCCGCATCATTCTCTCCCACCTGCAAAGAACTCGACCCGAGTTCTCTTCTTGTGAATATGCTTTCCATGTCGTTCCTTCTCTTTGAATCGTCTTGATTTATCCCATTTATCTCGTCGCTTGATCGTGAGTCACACTACATTATCTACCACACCCAAAGTAACACTTGTCATCAAATTTTCTACTAAATTTATTTGTGCACGATCCGGAGGGATTTGAGTGTTAATGAAAGAATCACCTTCTATGTTGATAGGAAGCAATAGAACAATTGCACTTATTACCTCTAGCGCTTCCTCTGAGTTGGAATATAAGTTTTTGGGCAAAGCATTAAACTCTACATCCTTAATCTCCTTCGTTGGTACAATGAATCTGCTCAGAGTATCTCCAGTCTTCGACTCTTCAGTAACCATCATCACCTGCTCGTCATTCAACAACGGCTCCTCCACAATAGCTTCCTCACCAACACAATTTTTATAGGCTTCAACTGCTTTTCTACTACCCCCACCATCATCAATCAAAGTATTATGATCGTTAAGAGTTGAGTTTTCCTCTTGTTCAACCCTCTCCTCCTTAAACACCTTCGGAATTAAGTTTACTGGCTTAGGTGTTTGAGGAATTTTCTGAGGAAAGATTCGCTCGTAATCAAGGGAAAAGAACTTTCGTTCTAGTAAGTATTGCATCGTAAACCAAGTCCTCACCGAATCTTTACCCTCAAGGCGTTTTACTCCCCGAAGTTGTTCCCACCAATACAATGCATCACCCCACAAACAACTCTCCACTAACTCTATCTTCATTTCCTCAGAAATCCTCATATGGTCAAAGAATCTTTCAATGTCCTCAACCCAAACCTAAAACTCATTCAAACTCTCGCTACCATCGAACTCAGATACAACATATTTAAATTGAGAAAAGATTTCATCTTTATACCTGTAATTACCTCTATTGTACCGTCTTATGCCACCCTAACCTCTTTTCCTAGCTAGATCTGTAAGAGTCTCATCTTCATCATCCGTATCATAAGTAACAGAACTGATCCTTAGATTGCCTTCCGGTCGTCTCCAATAAACCTACCTGCTACTGTTGGTATTGGATCGATAGATCGGGGCCTCATGACGCTGTTCCTCTCGCCGGATTTTTTGACCCATGGTCTCCTCTACCGCCCTTCATACTGGTTGCCCGTAACGTAGGACTTCCGCATCTCGATCTAGGTCGAGAACGCGACTGCCATCGACACCATCGTTAGCCGACATCTCCGTAAGAAATTGCCTTGCTCTGATACCAACTGACGCAGCGAGGAAAGCGTAAAACCGAGACCAATTCTAGGATTGGAACTCAAGAATAAACAAAGACGAATCAGAGTATATTCGGGAATTAACTCAATTGCGCACAATTGAAGATTAAGGGAAAACCGTCTCTTGTAATGTGTTTCAATAATATAATAAAACGTAACCCTAAAATGTTCTGACAAGGTATATATATACTTCCCCGTAAAATATCTAAAAGGGGAAAATATGAACGTACACGTGGAAATAAATAATAATACACACGTCTATTCCTTATCGTATACACGGCCGTGCCTCTAGGCTGTGTATGTTTCTGGGCATGTGACGAGTACAGTATACGGCCGTGTCCCTGGCCGTGCCCAAACCCGTGTATGCTTCTGTGAGGATCCTGATAGAACACACGACCATGCCTTAAGCCGTGTACGTTTCTGGGAATCATCCAGGTTCCTCACACGACCGTGCCTCAAGAGGTATATTAACCCGTGTCTCAACCTGTGTCCGCCAATGATGTCCGCATCATAAGAAACCCTTTGATGTGCATGTTCTAATTAAATGCCAATTATGTGACCATATTTGGTATGTATTAATTATAT
The DNA here is from genome assembly GCA_037954665.1 of Laguncularia racemosa. Lineage (NCBI taxonomy): Eukaryota > Viridiplantae > Streptophyta > Magnoliopsida > Myrtales > Combretaceae > Laguncularia > Laguncularia racemosa. The sequence goes on along the minus strand of JBBMOL010000085.1, from coordinate 879,566 downwards.
TAATAGCCTATTTAGAGTATTGAACTTTATTTTGATGAAGATGCTACTTTGTTAAAGAGTAGTTCCTATATTATCACCATTTACAATGAAGATATTTATTTAATTTATTTAATATTGGAATTTACAAAATACATCAAAGTATTATAATTTAAATACAATTATAGTTACAAAAAAAGCACTAGCAAATTATTATAATGCAATATATATTAGTTTGTTATGATATTAATATAATTAACATTAAATATAATTTATAATTTTTTACGATAATTTTTAAAAATTAGTAATGTAATTTTTAGAATGTTATATTATTAAATATAACATAAATTACTATAATTTATAATATGACTTATTAAATTTTTTCAATCAATGGATTTACACGAATTATTTTATATAATTTATAATCTCTTTAAATAGTATTTTTTTATAATAATATCAAATATGTATAAATAACCATAATATTATTAAAAATGGTATAATTATCAAATTTACTATATTTAGTATAGTACTTTGCAATTTCAAATAATGAACGATACAAAAATTCTTATCCAGTACTGAATAAACCAAAATGTAATACAAATTTTTTTTGTCAAGTTTTTCTTTTTTTTTTTATCGTCCAGTATTTCTTATACTGTCCAATACTAATAATCAAATGTTACCTATAAGCATAAGATGGATTTGAAGTATAATTTTGAATTATCTCTTTTATTATTATTATTATTATTATAACCGAAAAAAATAATAAAAAATCTGAAATTTAGGTAATAATTTGGATTGTCTCGTTAATGTTACGCTCCTTTTTGGCCAGTCAAAGTGAAAGACAAGTTAATTCTACTCATTGCGCCAAGTCCCACGATAGTTTAGAGGCATAGTAGTTCAGTGTTTCCTCTTTATCGTATAACGTTGTAGCGTTCAGATCGTCGGAGTCGGAGACATGGTCCTGAGTCTCTCTCCTCCTTTCTCACTCTCCCCGTATTGCCCCAATCCCAATTGCAGGCAACCTAAATTAACAACCATTTTAGCAAGACAGCATAGATATAAAAACCCAGCGGCAACCCATTGCTCCTCCTCGAAATCTAGTGCAAGTAATCATAGGCAAAACCTCAAGACGTGCAAGAATTGCAAAACCCAATTCGATCCCCTTCTCAATCATCCTCGTGCTTGTCGCTTCCACACTGCTCATTTTGGAGGTACAAGGTTTCGACTTTCTCCGTTTTCTTCCTATAATTAATTAACTGGATGCTTTATTATTCTTGGGCTAGTGGGATTATTGTTTTTTTGGAGAATGCATGTCTTGTGTTTACCAAAGTTTCCACCTTTCTCAATCTCCTTAGCTCTCTTTGTTATATTCAAATATATTCCCAGGTATCTGCTTTATTCTAATTTAAGCTATAATTTGTTGTTATTTAGCCTGAGCCGCATGTAATTGAATCCTAATTGCTCAAAAGGTGATTTGGTATCCGAGTAGGGGTGACATTATGAGTTACAGTGTTGTATTCTGTCAAGTTCGAGTCGGTGTTCAAAATATATAGAATCGATTAGAAATTAGGAACCATTAACTTGTTTTTCAATTTGAATTAAACAACGTCTTGTCTGAAATGGACGTGTTATCTCGTTTTCATTTATGTCATGTTAGAAATTTCCAATCTTGAAGACGGTGCTGCACCAATGCAAACGAAAATGTAAATTCCTTCTCTGTATTGAACAAAAGAGTTTCAGAGGATTAGAGTTTTTATTGACCCTCATGCTGCTAAGAACAGCGGGCTTTAAAATGTCATTAACAGTGAGGTCTAGTTATAGAGTTCCTATCCTCTTATTAACATGTATATGGTTCAAATCTTATTGTGCGCATGCTCACTAAATAAAGGATTAATCCTTGTCATGTCATGTCGAATTGATATTAGGAGTTTGCCTTTCAAGTTGTAATGTATTCTTCTGCTGCATCAGAAATTGCCACCCCTTTCCCCAGAGGACGTTGGGTTCTGCTTTGGCTTTGAAAATGTCTGAGTAGTCCTCTAGGAATTATCACTCGTCATGTGCTTTGTATCCTGCAGATCAGTCTTGTTTGATTTTACTGCATGCTGATACTGGTTTAGTAATGATTCATGCAATCAAGAGGTTAATACTGGTTTGCGGTTTTGGTCAGCTGTTTGTTGCGTGCTTCTATTTTGTGAGGGAGGTCATGACTTAATTATTTGCTTTTGACAATGGATTCATGACCGATTTCCATAAGCAGCATATGCTTGAGATATAGGGTCTTTGACGAGCTGCAGGGATGAGTATTTTTGATAGTGATGATAGATTTGCCTCGAATTAGTCTTTCCTATTTTCTGTCATTGTATGTATCTCATAATTGCAAGTGTTAAACAAACACAAAAAATAGCGGAAATAAATATATAGAGAAAGGAAGATTTACATAGAAACCCTCGATGTGAGGTGAAAAACAATGGGCAAACCAGAGAGAAATCCACAGATCTCTTGAGACACTCTCTAGTGTTTCCTAAACATTATAATGTGAGGTATGCACTTGAAACACTAAAAAAAACACATATATACATCCATAAATGATCTGCATATAAGCGTACACAGATTAGGAACCAAATAGGGCTAAAATAGAAAACAAAAAGGAGCCTCTCCATAATGTCTCCGGCTACAAGAGATGTCTGGTCGACTGTGTCAACTGCCCTCCACTTGTTGTTCCTGACTTCTTCGGTTAACTTCAGATTGAGTGATCTTCCTCTTTACATGACTTGGGTCGATTAAAACAACCCCAACAGCCCAAAATTAAACTTGTGAAGGGTTCTTAATCTCGATGCATCACGGATCAAATCCACGACGAATTAATCACTTACAATACCTGGTCTGCCTCTGCCAGACCTTAATAAGTTGTTCTAGTAAGAAACAGAAAAGACAGGCATATTTCAAGCTATTTATATATTTTTCAATATCTATTTTCTAGATAAGGAATTGTTTGTGCGTCTTTAAAAGGATCTCCTGTCACTAGTCCATTGTGAATGCGATCTCTTGAAAGGATCATACCTGTTGCTTCTCTGATGTGCGTCAGGTGAAACGAAGAGGAAGTTTGAAAGTGTATATTCGGGCGGCACAATGAATACTCCTGACTCCGGCCAAGTTTTCCAGTACTGGCATTGCTGTGGTTCAGAAGACCCCTTTGACCCTGGATGTACTGCTGCTTCTCATGCCTCATATGATGACTAGGAAATAGTATACAGTTGACGCTGAATAAACACACCCTTCTTGCTCTTCAAGTAATGCATATAATTGTACCATTCATTGATGAAGAAATTTGCCAAGAATAAATCTTTTTTTTTTCTTTCTCCTTTTTTCTTTAGCTTTTTGGGCCCGTTAGAGTGCCTACCGGGGCACTAGTTAACACCAAAAAAAAAAAAGAAGCGTTTTTGTATTTTTAAGATTTTAGTACATAATTTATGAAAATACAGAGGAATATGCGAAAACCTTTTCTTTTGGCTTTTAACAAATATATGGGAGCAGGTATTATATTTTCCTTTTTCTTTAAGGCCAAAAAGAAAGAACTGAACTCAAGCGATCAAGTTTATAAGCAGATGGAGATAAAGGCATGATAAGTATTTGTACTTTGGGATTTTGGTGATTTAGTGTCGAAAGTTTTATTATTTAGAAATTTAGTGTCTGTATTTTAAAATATTATATGATGTAGTATTTTAATTGAATACTAAATTTCTAAAGAATAAAACATCGGACATTAAATTATCTAAATAAAAAAAATTAGATATTTTGTGTCCTTTTTTTAATCAAGTATTGTAGATTGTAAATCAAAGATATAATGTAATAATGGAAGACCGTAAATACTATATTTATCAAAAGGCATTTGCCTCTTTTCCATTGCTTTTCTATCATCTCTGATTCGAGTAAATTGAAAAAAAGGTTAAGTTTAATTTGCAAAGCCTTTATCAAGTAGTTTTGTAGTAATCTTTCAGCAAATTCAAAACATAATAGCCCTGTGGACGAACATAGAGGTCCAAGGATGTGTGCAATTTAGACAAATACTAGTAAGTTCAAGTTAGGGTCAAGAGTTCAGACCTCAAACTTTGTTTCGATTTAATCAAGCTTTGACTTTTTGACTTCAAATGCTCAACTTAGAATGTTATTAAAAGAGTTTGATCTCAATTCAAATAAACTTATCTAAACTTAAATATTAAGAAAAAGGTATTTTCTTAATTAAATTTATGTTCAAGCTTGAATGCTGCAAAATTCAATGTAGAGTTAAGCTGGATTCTAGCTCCAACAGATTTTTCAGCTTATTTTACTTGAATAGATTGAAATTTGAGTTTGAATGAGTTTCAACTTCGAGTTTGAATTCAACTCAAAGTATTATATAAAAATTTCAAGAAGTTCAAGTTTGATATTTAATCTTAATTATTTAAAACATAATTATTATTTTTGACTAAATTCACATTTAAGCTCGAATTTGATAAGAAATGATCATAGATGTAAAGTTTAATTTAATTCGATTGGCTTACAAGTTTATTAAGTGGACTAGGTTGAAGCTTAAGTTTGGTTCAATCACGATAAAACCAAACTAAATTAGTTTATGAATTCATTTACGCCTCATCTTGGAAATTAAAAATTTCATGATTATGAGCCAAGATTAAATTTTTGTAGAATGCAATACCGCCAATCCATTCTCAATCTATAAATTACTTTCATTGTATTATTCAGTTTTTTAATCAACATCATGGCGTTTTGGACTTTGTTAAGAAATAAATATTAGAGATCACACTCTATCTGTAGACTTAAGTTTTTAGGTAAGATGATAATAGTATTAATTTTGATATAGGATCAAGGTAGGAAATTCTAAAATCGAATTCAGAATTCCTACGTCTTTGTTGCTTCCCTATGTATACAAGTTGTCTACTCAAGGGATTTTAAATATAACTTCAACTCATAAGCAGAGGTAATATTAAGTAATTAGATAAAATGATTATGGTTCTAACTTTAACAATTTCGAGTGGTGCATTCTCCTGCAAGCTCCATGCTAACTACTCACATGTTCAGCTATACTGAAAAATCATTTTATTATTCTGTTCATTTGATTCATCGCCTTCATGCATGGGATGGATTAAATTGCAATATGGAGTGGTTACTGCCACTTCCTTCCCTCGAATAATAATTAAGGAGTGCATCTGGTTGAATTGATTTCTTAGCATATATTATAACAATGGCAGATCTGGGTATATTTAAATTTTGGATCTAAACGAGACATCACAAGAATGACAGTATCATACTTGTATAAAAAGAGTTTTGACTCTTAAGAGGTAAATTAAGGTCGAGGTTGCAGTCACACATGAGCATTTTCATGTCCAATTTAGGATCCATAGTATTACATGATTAAAATGGTAATTTTAAAACATTGGGTTTACAGATCTTATCATCAACTTGATAATATATAAGAGATAAGAGCATAGAACGTTCATCTAACATGTGCAGAAGTGATAGATCGAGTATATTAATTAATAAGGTATTAACTATTAAGTACTAACGCAATCGAGAATACCAAGGTATTTTAGTTCAATGCATCCGAACTAATCTTCAATACTATAAGGAAATGTGTCGACACTTGAAAGAATATGCATGTTCTTTTTAAAGTTACCCGTACTTGTATGCAAATAAAAATTATTTTAATCGTACCATAACATAATATAGCAATTAGAATTGTAAATTCAGTAAGGATATATGAAGGTTAGGTGACTCTTTATAATCGGGTTTAATTTCTAGCCCATAGATATATTATATTTATTATAATATATTTTAGTGTAATTCATGTGACCAAAAGTTGGCCAGAGTCATATTGTTCAATGCCTCCTTCAGTTCAATACAAAAAGCAAGGAAATATGAATAAAATAGAAGCCATGTGTTAATTTCATTTGCTTCTGCCTAAATATAACATAACATTAAAAACTAATATTCGAGTAAAATCCAAGTGTTATAAACCCAATGGAATGTGTTAGGTAAAATTAACTATATTAAAATTTATCTATCTATTTCTTATACATTTTTTACTGTTTCTCGATGTACTTGATTACATATGAAAGCGTTTCTTTTGGAAAGACTATGAAAACAACTCATCTGACCATTAATTATGAATTTTGTTTGATAGTTAGTGTTACTTGAAAGCAGACTGGACGCAGGTCCATCAGATCGAGGGACGGAAATAAAGCAAGACTATGCAATTGAATATTTACTTAAATTTTAGTTAAGTGAGCTTAAATTATTATATTCGAGATCGAGATCGATTCAATATGTTTGTAAATCTAATTAAAAACTTAGAACAATCTAAAGTATATACCGATTTTTATTGAATTTGAGTTGAAATGTAATTTGAATTTAATTTTAATTTTAAGTAGACATTTTGTGTCTACTTAAATAAAGAGTTTTTGGTTATCCTGCAACGAGGGGCTCCAAGTCCATGAGGCACTAAAACATCGCATGAAAGTAAGTTGGACCATTATCCTTAAAAGGGACGATATCTTAATTTAAGCTATAGTCCTAGGTTACGATGAATAATACCCTTGATAATGCTGCTTCATTACTTCATGTGCATAACCAACTTTAAGATCATAGCGAACCTTCAAATTGCTCCTTCTTTTTTTAATTTTTTGAAAAAAAATTGTTTTAAGTTGGATAATAGTGACTGCACATATGACAATGCTGACCGTTAAAGATTTTATTTTTTCATATACATATATGTTGCGAAACCTTATTTATTTAATTTCTTTTTAATTTTATTAATGTACATGACTAAATTTATAAATTATCTATGTGTATAAGTTGGCCGTGAACCTAGAAATTTTTGGTGTTACACAAGAACAAGCATTTATTATGTGCATGACCTTTTTTTTTTTTGGTGGGATTACAACGAGAAAAAGAGTTCTAAATTTAGTTCATCTCACTTAAGAAATTACTTTTTATACTATTATATTACAGTGATACTGATTTAAACTTTTTCTTTCAAAAAAATGATAATGCCCTTTTTATAATTGTTCAACTTGTATAATAATGAAATTTATCAATTAAAAATCAATTTCTTTGAGCTTAATCTTTCAAAGTAATGTTCACCTTGTTAATTCAAATTTAATGTGATTAACATACAATATATGTATATTTAAAAACCATATTTGAACTTAATAAGTACTTTATCAACAATCGCCGGTTAATTCGAATTTATTGTGATTAGAATTCAATAAATTTATAATGTGATTGACTACCAATTAGTTGGGAAAAAAAAAAAAGATTTGCGTACCAATCAAATGATGGAGAATCCTATGTCTATATCTATCTATATGTACTATTTTAAGATTTACTCTATTTGAAATGATACCATTTACGATTTTATGTAATTAATGATAGTGACCCTTTGATGATTCTTATATGTACATGTTTGCATTTATATGTATAACTGTGGAGATCTGAATTTGATCACCATATACATGAAACATTAGAATATTGTGAAACATTATTTATTTAATTTCTTTTAATTTTTATAATGTGTATGAATGAACTTCTAAATCATTCATGTATATAAGTATAACGTGGCTTCAAATCGAAAATTTCTTCTTTGGCCTGCTGTATTATAATACATTTTATATTTTTAATTTTAGCCACCCATAATATTCCATATATGGTGATAAAAAAAAAAAAGTATTGTTATTTCTAAAAATAGGTGCAGCTTCCATTGATTCATTGACACCTAAAAAGAGACCAATGTATTAAAAAATTAATGGAAATTGTATCGAAAAATAGGTTTAACCGGGTGTATCCAAATCCGAGCAAGTATTTCTTTTTATCCAATGTAAATGGAGGGACAAGAGCTCGTAACTTATGGCGTGCAAGATGTGATGGACACAAGTTGTAGGATGAGTGACAACGGGCTGTCTGTTTAACTACTTATCACTCGTCGGAATGGACAAGTTGACCGATCATGTCACAGCTCCTAGTACAAATATTACCAAACCTCCACTTACTAGTCAACCAGAAGTTTTCAATATCATCTTGTCCCAAAAGAGATCAGAATCTCAAGAGATGACACATTAATTTATTACAATCACGTTCGTTAACTTTAATAAATTTAGTATACCCACAATACTTGATCAACAATCTCTTTCGCTTGCAATCTTTTCCTTGACTTCCCATCTCAATCCTTGTTTCGGTACTTTCTTGTAGCAAAACACTGAATATCTTGTTCTCTAGTTTCTACGTGCCCTTAGTTATAGAACCTGAGAACCTAGTTTTGCATCTATAATTGGTTTTGATAGTACCACGTTTTCCTGGAAATTTCCTCGTACCGACTCCTTGTCAACTTTCCTAGTCCTGGAACCTGATTTACTAAAAGTTAAAATACTAGCTTGCTGCGGGGCTTGGGTTTATTCTACTAGCCAATTTCAGCCCTGGCGCTTCACATTTGTCTGGGAAATTCGTGAAATCATATTGAATCCTTTATGATGGATTTATTTCTTGGCTCATTGAGAGAAACCATGAAATCTGGCGGTGAAGCTGGTATCTTCATCGCGGTATTGCCACTGCTAAAGATTTTGACATTAGGTTCGCTAGGACTGCTTCTAGCACATTCCAAATTCCAACTTGTACCTAAAGCCACTTTCGGCATTCTTAGCAAGCTCGTGTTTGTTCTATTCCTGCCCTGCCTCATATTCACTCACTTAGGTCCAACCGTCTCTTACAAGAACATAGTCACATGGTGGTTTATCCCTCTCAATGTAGTTGTTAGCACCGGAATCGGTTGCGTTTTGGGATTCCTGGTGGCACTCATATGCCGGCCACCACGTGAGTACATCCGGTTCACGATCATAATGACTGCATTTGGAAACATAGGTAACGTCCCAATTGCAATCGTTTCTGCTGTATGTCATAACGTTACAAAAAATCCTTTTAGTCCGGATTGTTACGGTCCTGGAGTCGCTTATGTCTCATTTTCACAGTGGGTTTCGGTTATACTTGTTTACACTCTTGTTTACCACATGATGGAACCGCCCCTGGAGTATTATGAAGCTATGGAAGAGGAGTCCAAGATTGATGAAAGCTTTGAGATTCAAGAGATTGAGAACGATGTGAATGGACCTAGGCAAAATGGTGAAACGCCTGATGATGATTTGAGCATACCTCTGGCTGTTGAGGCCGAGTTGCCAGGATTGGTAGACAAAGCAACTGAGCATTGCAAGAGACCGTTTATCGCCTCGCTTTTTAATAGCATTTCTGGGCTGTCACAAGCTAATCTTCTGGATCCTGAATCATTGGAAGCAGGAGGCCAAAACAGTCCCAAGTCCATTCGGTGTCTGGCAGCGCCCAGGATGATTAGGAGGATGAGAATTGTGGCTGAAAAAACCCCGATCCGTCACATCCTTCAGCCTCCAACAATCGCATCTCTTTTAGCCATCATAGTTGGGGTGATCCCACAGCTAAAAAGCCTATGCTTTGGCGATGATACAGCGCTTTCTGTCATCACAGACAGTCTAGACATCATTGCTGGGGGCATGGTACCTCTAACAATGCTAATCTTGGGTGCAATGCTTGCAGAAGGCCCAAACGAGTCTAAACTCGGTATTCGTACTACGATTGGCATCATGGTGGCTAGGCTTCTGGTACTTCCATTAATTGGAATAGGGGTGATCCTTTTGGCTGAGAGATGGAATTTTTTGATCCAAGGCGATGAATTGTACAAATTCGTGCTTTTGCTGCAGTACACAACGCCAAGCGCCTTATTGATTGGAGCAATTGCAAACTTGAGGGGTTATGCAGCTAGGGAAGCTTCAGCCCTCCTCTTCTGGGAGCATGCGTTTGCACTCTTCACACTAACGATATATTTGTTTGTATACTTTGAATTCTTGCTGTCTACTAATTGAAGCCGGTTAAAGTATCCTTGAAATTTTTTAGTGTTAGAAAACTTTAAATCTGGGATGTCATTTCATTATGTTGCCAATTTTGTAGACAATATGAATTTCTGGTGTTGGAAACCTTTTTGATCTGGGATGCCACTGATATGAAAACGAATGAAACCTGCTATGGTTTCGTGATCAGCTAAAGTAGATGGATTGTAGACATCTCAATTAGGGGTGTAAATGAGATGCATCTATTCATAAACTACTTGATTTTGACTTAATTACAATCAAATTGAGCTCGAGCTCGAGTTACTCGAATAGTTTATCGAATCGTGCTCAAATTTTATGATATTCAGCTTTACTAACTTGTGAGCCTAATTGAATTAGAGTCAAATTTAAATATTAATTACATTCAAATTGAATTTAGATATTTATGTTATTTTAATCAAATCAATAATTTTTTTTTTTAGATAATCAAGCTAAGATGAGCTTAATTAAGTTAAATTCAAATTAAAAAAAAATAAAAATTCAAGTAAGTTTAAGTTGAGCTTAACACTCACAACTCAATTCAACTTGATCTGACTCAACTCATTTACATTTGTAATCTCTATGGTATTAATATGGTATTTAGCTTGATCTAGCCATGTAGGCTTATGTAGTAAAGGGTTTAATGTGGTCTTGTGTTGGATGGTATCAAAGCTTATTTATATAAATAGTTTAAGTCTCATCCTAAAAAATAATCCTAACTCTACATACATTAGGAAAATAATTGGAGGAAAAGAGAAAAGACATAGCTTCCATGTAATATTGGGAGAATCCGATACGAATGATTGAAATTAATATGTTGTACTGCGAAGTGAATGATCATTGAACAGAAAAGGCACATGTTTTGCTCACTTTGTTTTGTCTAGTTTCTTGTTCAACATAAATTTGTTTATCAATTAGAGTGTATTTGTTCAATGGAAAATATTTTTTGGGCTTTTTTTTTTAATTAATATCCCATTATTCTCAAATAGTATTATTAATTTTCTCAAAAAAAATTGCAGTTACTAGTAATTTTTAGTAACAAGTGATAGTGTATTTGTTTAGTAAGAAGTGATAGGTTTATGGATTTTGATGAGATAAAACTTTGCTAAACAAGTTGAGTTTATTATATAAAATCAAACTTAATTTGTTCTAAAAGAATTGTTGAATAATTTGAGTCAATTGATTTGAATTTGAATGATAAACAATTATGCTTGTGGAATAGATATGTATGTGCATGTTTGTTTAGAGAATTTTGTGTGAGTTTTGAGGGTATTGGACCCTATTAGAGGCTACTGATCAAAGGGTAGTGTGTGTGGCAATAGGTGAAACCTTAGCCTATCAACCGGATGGGGAGTAGTTGATAAATGGTCTGGAAGTTAAGAACTTTCAATTTTAAGTCGTTTACTGACCTTAACATTGTTTGTTTCACTAGAGAAAACGATAGAGTTTTTGTCTCTATGGACTGATTTGTAAAGATAAAACCCAGTTATTGACAAGCATTAAATGCAGTTTTGAAGAGAGTAATGGTTGTTTTCTTACCCAATGTAATAAATACTTCACCAACTCGATTTTTTCTACAATTAAAAGAGCTCAACTTACAATCATACTACTTGTACATTCCTTTTCTTTTGTACTTCAATTTGCAAAAATCAAGTGTAAATCAAATGTAATGGTAAGAGCTTGTTATTTGTAAGTTTTTGGAGGAATGCCTTACACTTGTAATTGTGCACACAAAACCTTAATGTAGGCTTTCAAGCCGTAGTCTGTGATAGGGGCAGTCTGGATTCCCCTCCCCCAATCTGTAATATTTAGATATTATTACCATAATATTTTATAATCATAAAACTTTAATTATAACAAGTATCTAAAAAGTCCAACACGTCTTTAATCAAATGAGAAATTGATCCTTTCTTTCTTATAAATATAGGGAGGGAAGATTTATATTGCAGAATAGTCATTTTGCAAATATAATCATCCTTGGATTTCAAAACTTAAAATCCAAATACACGTACGAGCGGAAATTTTTTATAGTGGACCAGAAATGTGACTACAAACAAATAGTTGGACGACTATGAACTTCGCTCATAATTAAGGCGCACTTTTAGATGGGGCTGTGTTGATCATGCTGTTCTTCTATTGGTCGCTATGAGCCTTTTTTAATGTTTGATAGTTTAATAAACTATAGTTGTCCTCTCTGCAATTGAAAAATTTTCATGTCGGTTACTTCATATAGGAAAATATAGCAGGTTGGAGAGATCCTAATCTCTCAAAATTTTCATGCCACAGAGAGGCTAAAATATTGCAAGGAGTGGTGAAGGGGCCCAATCAGCCGCCGCAACTCATGGGAGGACTAATGGTTGGATTGGCTATTTCAAAGAAGAGTACAGCCTCTAGAAAGCCATGCATATTTCCTTCAAAATAATTTGGAGATGGAAAATATAGTACCCCATGTTAAGAATTGAAAACCATAGACCAAATGTTACGAATTTGCCAGCAATCGCAAGCCATATCTATTGCCCAATCTATCCATAGTATGGATTCAGCATAACTTGCTTGCAAGGCTACGCACCCAATTGCACTTGTGCACCCAACGAGTTATGACTATTGCATCCAAGACCAAGAATGCATATATAAAAATAAAAGGCGATATAAAAAACAGGACTACCTAGGTTACCCATGACAAAAACCAATTTCATTAGTTTTAAGCCAGATAGAATTTGTCAACAACAAAATCAAACATAAGTCTAAAACTCAAAACATTCTAGATAATCATCAACCATATAATAGGGCTCCAAGACTAAGCGAAAATGACTACAACAATGTGTTTAGCTTTCAGTTTGCTCCCGAAGCCTCCTGATTGTACTCCTCACTGTAACAGCACTGGCCGTGCTGTAAAATAAAAACAAGAACCAGTTAATCAGGCTGTATAAGAATGTGGAAGCTTAAAAGCAAGAAAATGTAGAAGAAAGTAAGGTATCCATACTTCAAGGTGTAGGCTCCTCCGGCTTTAACTTTACCACAGTCCTTGCAACCCCAAATCCCAACAACCTTTCTCTTCACTGCATACTGCATTTAACAAAACAAAATGTTTCAAAAAAAATTGCCCAGGAAAAGAGAAAGACCAGCCACAATAAAGATATAACAGAAACCGCTTACCTTTCCACAAAACTCACAGAAATACTTGCTGTGTTGACTAACCTCCATCTTCTTAATCTGCTTTCGCAGACTGGCACCATATCGGGTTCCTATAGAAACACAACAAACAAAACCCATCAAAAAATAGAAAACGAACCAACTTCTCAAGACTTTCTTATACAGCCATAAATTTCATACCTAGCAACACATTATTTTAAATGTAGGTTAAACTAACCACACGTACCCCTTCGCCCCCGCCCCCGCCCCCACCCCCACCCGATTATTTTAACTATACATTGGGGATACAGTCTCTCCCTTGGCTTTTGGAGACACCCCTATATCCACCTTCGCATGCCCTAGTAAGTTATACAAATACAGTCCTTCATAAGTTTGGCAGCTAGGCAGACCCTGATAAGCTCTATAAAAATGTGATTCATGCTCATGCATACTAGGGAAGGGTGTCAGTGTCATTTTAAAAAAAAAATTTGGGTGGTTGACATAATTTACTCCTACAATCAAGTTCTTAAATTTAACGATCAAACTCCCAACCAGCCTCTTACACTAGTTGCAAATCACACAAGACCGAATCACTAGATATAACTATAAAAGACCTATCCCAGGAAAAGAAAGCCTTCGGCCTAAACTAATTTGACCCAAATGGATATTTCAAGTTCTTAACTTTAACAACAACACTAGAATAAGTTATATCAGCAATTCTAATACATAAAATTAGACTTGCAAGAATAACCAAAAGTTGAGCTGTAGGACCGCAGAACAAGAATCAAAAACTCCATCCAGCTACTAATACTAATCCTAGCACAGAAGATTCAATTTCTCTAATAAAAAAAACCAACACAATCAACGAGAAAATTCATCGAAGTTTGTTTCCGAAACATACCATATTTCCCAACAATGCCGACCTTCTTTGTTCTCTTGGCCTGTCAAACAACATAAAAAAAATAGAAAACACATAAACCAGAACCCAATAGCATAAAATTACCCGATAATTCTAAATTCACAAAATGATAATAACAAGAAAAACTCAAAAAGTTCAGAACTTCATCCCGTTTCACCTGCTATAAACCCTAGGTTTTAAATTTTTTTCATTTTCACATAATTGATATTATTCTTTATGCATTTAGCTACTAAATCGGTACCGAAACTACCAGCCTTAGCCCTAATTGTGCCTTTGCATGAGAGAGAGAGAGAGAGAGAGAGAGAGAGAGAGAGCAAGAGGAAGTACCATCGCAGAGGTGAAGAGACGGAGAAAGATGGATTGAAAGAACAAACCCTAGACTCCCTTAGGGCTTTATAAAATAAAACCTAGAGATGGGTTGTGGGCTTGGGTTTTGGTTTGAACCCATTAGGATCTTTTTCATAATTCCTATTATAAAAACCATTGTAAGTTTCTATTTTCCTTCTTTTAACTTTGTGCCATTTTTTTTTTCCTCTTATATATATAACCTAAGGTTTTTTTTTTCCCTTTTTTTTAAGTTATATTTTATAACATGTATAATATTTTATGTCGATTAAATAGTCTGTGTTATACTGGCCAAATAAAATAGTATGTGCCATACCTTGTACTAGTTAAATAAATTGGCTTTTAATGCTTTTTAGATTTATAATATTGATTATATCTTGTATAAGTTATATAACTTTTATTATACCTCATTTTGAAAATTTTCTAGCCTTCACTACCAAGTCAAACACTTCACAACAACAGTGCATCTCTAAAGAATGACGGCAACACATCAATCATTAGTGATCAATTTTACTAAAATAGTTGTAGAGCCATCATTTTTATCCTCTTTTATTTTTTAGTTCGCAAGGTTTATGAATAAAAGATAAAAGAAAAATGATAAAATACAAAAAGGAAAAAAAAAAGAATAGAAATATAAAAAGTAGGGAAAAAGACATTTTCACGCCAAGGGTCAATTTTTGAGTCCAAGATTATATATGCTTAGTTTATTGTTTGCATGACATATTTTGACATGTTCGCATATTGCTCTTTGGAAAATTAGGCTTTCCTGAAAGACTAGGAAATTTAAGAATATCTATTTGTTTCCTACATATCTGTTCCTATGTCTAGTTGTTACTATTCAAAATGAAGAATTGTATTCTTTTATAAAATTAAACTAATGAGATTTAAGTTTAGTAGTCGAGCTATTTATTGAGGTAAATGCAAACAAAGCAATAATTATTATTTTTTAAAAATTACAATTCTATTATTATCTTATTTTGATCAATTCCTACTTTATTCGATTTCACAAATAAAACGTATATCAATTTTATAAAAAAGGATTTCGTTTAAGTTGGTGAGAATTTTTTTTTCACTTTTTGGTGCTGTCAAATTTTGATAGACACAAAATAATCAATTTAACAAAAAATAATATTATTATACAACATAATTAATAAATTAATCTAATCAAAACTAAACTGGACGACTTTTGTATCTTTGATCTCATCTTTAGTGGTATTTTGTGAAGCTTTTCAAGCTATCAGCTATATCATGTAGGTCTTGAAACGTTCTGGCCAACTGAGTAAAGGAAAACAGTATTTCCAAAACCTATTATCTTATAATAAACTCGCACCCATATGTTTCCACGTACCATGTCTCATGGGAATTACTCATTGTTTTATGGAGCAAGAATTGGCACTAAATGTGAAAAGACTTTATAATCTAATCATCTCAAAAAATTATGATACGATAAGTTTTGTTTGATTTATATATTCTCTTGAATACTGAACAAAAATAATTTTAAAATATTAAATAAAATATTTATTTTTTATACTATCCAAAATATGATACAAAAATTAAATTCATTAGATAAAAAAATAAAAATCTTTATTTAATATAGTATTTTCATATCGAAATAGTAGACATTACAAAAAAAACTTGTTCAATACTGCATATATCAAATATGATAAAAAAAATTATACTATCTTATTTTTTTTATTTTATATTGTCCAAATCTTTTTTTACTTTTCAATGATACAATAAAAAACTACTAACATATTCATTTCAAGACAAGATGAAGTCCCACTTCTTTTAGGAAAGCCAAATACATATATGTATCATTATATCATTGACTCACTCAGCAGGGTACAGTCCATTACTATGTAAGCTTTTAGGTTCAGGATTCATTCTTAATTACGAAGTTAGCTTTTAGGCTCAGGATTCGTTCTTAATTACGAAGTTATTGGGATCCTTTGTTCTTAATTATGAAGTTAGCTTTTAGGTTCAGGATTCTTTCTTAATTACGAAGTTATTGGCTTCCTTTGCCCTATAAATCCTTTCTTCTTCTCCTTGATCAATGCACACGGGACTTTCGAACTAATTACAACACCATCTTCATCATCTATTAGCTCCAGCTACTTTTTTGCAAATGTCTTCAAACAATATGAAGGTACGATCTTATCAATTTTGTACTTTTTAATTCCCTTTTTATCGTTTTTTTTTTTTTGAAATGGAATAAATGATGCAGCACTTCTTAAAACTTGGGCCATGGGGCAATAAATCTTCACAGAATTGGAGTTTCCGGTTTGATGAAGATCAAGGGCTTAAGAGTATAAAAGTCAGGCATGCTGATGTTGTTGATGCAATTGCTTTTACGGTCGCTGATCAGTTTTTTGGGCACGACATTTCAGAAATCAGTTTCGGTGGTGAAGGAGGTCACTGTGACGAGGCAATTAACTTCAACCACTATTTTTACGATACAATGCCAGTTTGCTTAAAAGTAATAAAGATAATATAAAATTATTAATTTTAAAATAGTTTCTCTATTTTCTTATTTATTCGAAATTCTTTTTTAGTAGCTTTTTTATTTTCACTCTAAAGCGATATATTATTATCTTTTATGAGATCATATACTTTTTGTTTCCTCTTCAAAGGGATTAAATTTTTTTTTTTACCAAAAGAAAATTGTTACTATCCATCGGTTATTCCAATGATGAAATAACCACTTTGAATACAATAGAGTATGCAACTAGAACGGGGCTTTACAAACCCCAAGAACTACATCTCATCCTTGCCTCGTCTTGAACAACTACCCAGTTGGTACATGCATTTGTTTTCCTACAAATTAAAAAAAAAAAAACGACAAGATGAACAAGTATTTGAGGGATCTTATGTCTTCTACCATCCCTCTTATTTTCCATGGATAAACGATAAAAAAAGAAAGAGAATGATGGACAATCTTAGAATCCATTTCAAGCTCTATCTTTTCCCATCCTCATTTTAAGGTTGTATTAAGACTTTCCTAAACCTCAATAGTCTCAACCACTAGGATTGCATATGGATGGGTTTGGAACGGGCTATATGAAACCAAACCCGTCTCGATAACTTTTAAGGTTACCCACTTTAATGTTTAAGTTAGTGTTGAGAAAGAGAGATAAAAGTAGCAGAGTAATTGCTCTAGAGTGGTAAGTTGTGAATCCTTTATCATGGAGTCAAGATTGATATTTATAGAGTTGGTGGATAAGTAGTTAAAGGGAGTGACTAAGGTACATGACTTGCTATGTGGCTCTAGCCATTTTAAGTAGTGGAGTTATGGGTAGTTCTAGCTCTCAACTGGCTAAATTGTTCTCACTTCTATCCATATTATGGCTAGGCTTATCGTCCTAGGTTAGCCGAGTAGACTTAAGCCTGGAGGCTCAAGTAGTTAGTAGTTCCTTAAGGGGTAGTAGGCAAACTTGGGTATAGCAGACCAAGCTTGAAATAACCAATCGATGCTTGTCTTTCTAATTTTAAAAAAACTAAGAAGCTCATGGTCATTATAATATTATCATGAATTAGTTGACTCAAGATAAAAGCACTTTGAAATGGAGTGATAATTTCATCTAAAATAGGCCCAAGTCTATGTTTTAAGAATAAGAACTAGATCAATAGTATTGAAATTAAGAGGGAACAAACCTAAATTCATGAAAATTTTGACAACCTCGATCATAAAAGGTTCGATAGTTGGCCAATATGTTTGGAAGAAAAGTCCATTGAAGTGACTAGGCCCCGAGCCTTTTAGATGTCCAAGTTGAAATATTGCCTCTTGTACCTTCTCAATCTCCACTTCTCTTGTCAACCATTGATTCATGTTAGGAGTGATAATAGGTTGTAAAAACTCCGTAAGGGAATCATCAATGTTGTTAAAGTTTAAAGTAAATAGATTTATATACTCTTCCTCTTTGTCTAATCAATTCCCTTCTAGATTTTTTATATGTCAAATTCTATTTCAGGCTCTTCTTTTTCTGGTGCATTGGTGGAAAAACCTAGTGTTTTTATTCCCTTCCTTTAACCATTTGTTTCTAGATCACTGTTGCTAGTAGAGCTCTTTTTGTTTTTGAAGGAATTCTTGATGGAGAGTCATCTCCTCCTCAAAATTATACTCATTTACTCTTTTTGCTTGAAAATTGGATAGTTGCTAATGTAACCCCTCAATTCTCTTTGCATTATTTGTATCTACTCCAATTTATAAATGCCTTTTTGTGTTCTTTTGATTTCCACATCAAGCCCTCAATATTTGCCTAGGTCATTATACTGTGCCAACATGTTTCAAACACCTCTTTGTAACTATTTATATTCAACCATGCCTGTTCATGTCTGAATAATTTCGGCCTTTTCAATCCACATATTTTCAATCAAAATGGGAGAGTAATCACTTTCATGTGTTGTCAGGTAACTACTATGGAATTTAAACACTCTTCTAGCCAAAGCACATTAAAGAGTCCCTATGTAGTCTTTCTTTCACAAGCATACCATTTATGCGATTATTACACTAAGTAAAAGGTATGCATGTACACCTGATATCAACAAGTCTGCAATTCAAGATCATTATTCTAAAATTCCTCATTTGACCTGTTGGTCTTTCTCTACCTTCTAACTTTTCCTCTCGACAATAGATTCCATCTAGATCCTCACATAACATCTAAGGGTTAAAGAGTTAAAAGAAAATTTTGATTGATCGTTTTGAGTAGGCATTGGTAGGCAGAAAAGAAGGTCTCTTGGGTTTTTAAGGCTTAAGTCCTTTGGGAAAATAGGTATTTTACAGGTTAGAGGTCGAGAATTCAATCTACTATACCAAGATGGGCCTTCTCTTTCAACTGTATCTAGTGAGTACACTGATTTCGCACCTCATTCCAATTTGTAATTGGAAAGAGTGATGCAACTTTGACCTGAATACTACTATCCAATTCCTTTGGAACAAAATCTGGCAAAGATTTCATTTTACATGACTCACTCCTTATTATGCCCTAATTATTCCACATGTAAAGCAAAAATCTACTAATCCTTTCTACTTGACTTCAACCTAAATTTTTTTAGACTCTTAACAGCTTAATCCACAGACCTTTTACATAAAGGTTGTTTATATGAAAAAAAAATAATTTTCACCCTCAAAAATTCCTCATGCAAAATTTCAAATCTTTGACTTCAACAACTGTTCCAATTTTAGATTCAATATTTTTGGCATTATTTGCTAAGTATAGTTTTAGTGATAAACTATGTAATTGCACCTAGTACATTAGGATATCAAACTCCAATTCAGCCAATTTCTAATTCTGATCCCAATTTTTCGCCATTGAAGGCAAACCCAAAACTAACCAAGGCACATCACCGACAATTCTCTCTAAATTCTATTTATTTTCTAAAGTTTCTATAAAGAAATTGTGATCAAGATGATAAATTTCTATTTTACTATATTGTTCCCATAATCATATCAATACATTCATCATTGCTACCCTTAGGGTAAGTTCATCTACTAAAATTTTACTCTCAACATAAAACTTGGTTTTGGTAGTCCCTATTTTCAACTCCTCAATGTTGACTTCAATCTCTTCTCCGCGGGGGGGAGTTGATGAGCCCATTACGCTAAAAGGGATGAAGCCAATATGAAAAGCAAAATTTTGTTAAAACAAAATGCATAGAAAAACAAAATAATACACGACAAACCTATGAATCTTAAAAAGAGACCATATGAAACTTAGAGTAAACCGAAATGAAAAGACACCTATAATTGATGACCAAAGAGAGCTTGAAAGTTTATGACAGAAACTAATGAAGACAAAGACTGGACAAGGAGAAAGAGCAAAAGAAAAGAATATGTGATAAAAGATAAACAATTGGATGGAAAGATAAAGAAAAGAGGGAAAAAAATCTCTCGAGTCAGCATCATAGGAAATCTTTAAAAAGTTATGATGTTATTGTGAGGTCATGTACTTCTTTATAGTATTAATCATTGATTATATGTGATAATATCTTAAAATTCAATTAAGAAAAAGCATGAGAACATAAACTTAGAGATCTAAATCCTCATTAAAGTCATTGTGTTGCTAATAGAACATAACCATATATACACACACACACATAATGCTATATTATGTTACAACATAACAAATATGTATAGATACAAGTAAACAATATATATATCATTAGTGCACATGTAATACTATATATACACATACATAATGTTATATTCAACATAGAATTGTAACACACGCACACACACACACACATATATATATATATATTATAACAAAACATATATAACAACATATACATAAGTTATATACTATAATGAATGATAATTATACAAATGTGTGTATGCATGCGTGTGCATGCTTATGTATAAAATAAAATCTTTATATATAATATGACACATGTTAAATCAAAGGATTAAAAAAACAAAAAAAAAGGAGAAGGAATTGTATTGTGTTAATTTTTTGAAAATATTTAAGGATAAATAATGTTAAATAACTCATTCTCAATTTACATTTTTCCAAGGTGAAAATATATTCAAAACCACCAAACATAGCATAGTATTACTTGTGGTTATATTCCTAACTTAATACTGCACTTCAATGAGGTGAAGTAAACTCTATAATAGCCAATAGGTATTACTTACAATAGGAATTTATATGAAATAAATATTGGAACATAAGTTTTTAGGCTATTTCTGGTTATAGTTATTAACAAAAAATAACTACTCTATTCCTTATTTATTTTATACAAAAAGGGTAAATAGTTTGCATGTTTTCCTATTTTTGAATGGTGTTTCGTCTTTGTTTTATTTAATAGCATATTACCATGTATGTGTTACAAGATGGGAGGTTCTCCTCTTTGGAGTGCGTACGTGGCACTCGACCATCATTTGGATTATCATCCTTACTCAAATTTTAGATGACGAGCTGGCTTTCTTATCTTGTCTTTCTAGATCTATTTCAAGTCCTTTTCTTTAATGAGGAGAGCCTTCTTAGCATAGTCACAACTCCTTGTATGTTTGAGGGGACTAATTTATTCCACTAGTTTCAAGCCACTATGGTTTCATCAAGAGAGTAATATAAGCTCCTAATTAGTCTGCTCATGGGAGGCTTAACCTAGTTTCAAAGTATACACACTTTTAGATAAAATTACCCTACTAATATTAATGGCTATATTATAAGCTTAAGTTGATCCCTCCAATTTGACTCTAAGCTCATGGACCATGACTCTCTCCCTTACATAATTCACGATGCCATCATGAGGCTAGTTTGTTGCCACTACCTACTTCCAATGATCATTTAACCCTTTTTTCCATTATCAACTCTACCTAAGATCATCACCTTTAGGACTTTAGGCTTTTATAGGCTTCCTCTTAAGCTCATCCATTCTTCCATTTTTTGATATTGCCTCTTGTTGAGTTGCCTAATGGTGGTGTGGAAAACAAAGAAACTCCATAGAAATAGCTTCAAGAATTGAAGTAGAAGACAGAGAGAATTGATCAAAATATAAGCTTTTCTTGTTATTTTTCATTAAGTCTAAAACTAACCGATACAAGTGCTATTTATACTACTATATAGATACTAACTAATCATAATAGAAAAACATGTGGGACTATTTACATGTGTACAAATAAAATTACACACATGTAAATAAAAACAAGTAATATCCTTCACATCCTCCCCTTCAGTTGGAGTAGTACGAAAGCTTAACTTAGATAAAATAAACTAAAGTTGTGATGTAGAGGGAAACTTAGTGAACATATCAGCCAGTTGAGAAGAAGAAGAGATAGGAACTAAACGAAGAAACCTACAAGTAACATGATCTTGGATGAAATGGCCTTTGATGTCTATATATTTAGTCTTGGTATGTAGACATGGATTGTTGGCAAATTAAGATAGCTGACTTATATTCAAAATGTAAAGTAATGGGCAATGAACAGGAAACTCGTAAATCTCACAAAATAAAGGAAATCCACAACAATTCCTTAGAAATAGGGGCCAAGCTTTTGTATTTGCTTCTATAGTGGAGGTACTCATTGTAGGAATATTTTTTAAACTTCCAAGAGATGAATGCACCTTCTAAATGACACAATAGCTAAATAAAGACTTATGATTGAAATAATATCACCTCCAATTAGCATTTGAAAATGCGACAGATCAAATGAATTATTCACTAGATAAAAGAGACCCAAGTTAGTAGTGCCTTTAAGATACTTTAACAAATGTATAACAACCTGATAATGTGGTGTTAGTTGAGACAAGAACTAGCTAATCTTATGAACAATAATGAGTTTTTAATTAGATATACATATTAAGTGAAATTTAACAGGGTTTCCCTTAATTTTAGCATTTTTTGAAGACTGTGAGTTTTAATTAAGTAATATTTGGATTTTAGGGCTTTGATGGAAAATGCACTTTAAAAGAAAGAAAACAAATCCAATTTCACTCAATTTGGAGTCAAATAGAAAAAGTTATGAAGTACTGAAGCTAGAGACGACCTAGATATGACCATGTTCAAAGATCGTGTTGCACTGAAGGTTCATAGAAAGCTATACAAGGACTTGACACGACCATGTTGTTAGTTGTGTTACGGTTGAAAAGTCACATAAAGTTACACGAGATTCAACACGACCGTGTTGGAGGCGTGTCTATTGGAACGTCATATTTTATGCGATTTTGAGCTATGGAGTGAACATAACTTGAAGCACGATCATGTTGGACAGCATGTCAACCTAAAAACATAGAGTTTTGGATATGCATTATATAAATAGAGGAGGACTTTACACTTAAGAGGGAGATATCATATTTGTTTTAATTATTTTAGGGTTTTAGAGGAAGAAGATGACTACTCTTTATACTTCAAGTATCTAAGGTTTTTATTACTTTTAATTGATTTCCTTGATGATACATTTTCATACATTATTGATGAATTTGATTTCTAGTACACCTAGTGCTTAATTTTACTTAGTATCTAAACTTGTGCAACATAAGTTTATTATGTGACTTGAGATTTTCTTGTAATATTTGTTGAATTCTTATGTTTATTAATTCATGCATGTGTTCTTTATTTTGATTGGTTTAATATTTCTAGTGTATTAATCCGTCTATTTGATATTGTATATCGAGATTGAGAAATCTAATATATAATCTTGCATGTGTGAAGAGAATTGATGTAATCTTAGAGATAAGTTACATAGTTCTTCCGGAATTATTTAATTTAGTTATGGGAATTTGTTGTTCTTAATGTAATTTTTTAATTATGCTATTATGAAGAGATTCAACTAAGTAATTTTAATATTAGGGTTTGATAAGCTTGAGAAATATTAAATTAAATTAGGAATTCTCCCGGTTAATGAATTGAAAGAAAAAATTGAATGCTTTTTGTTAATGTCACATAATAATACATAAGGGAGCAACGTCTAGATACTAGTTTTACCGACTTGAAGTTAATTTTAATTTGATTTACTCTTCTTTCTTTCTATAAAATCTTAGTTCTTAATTTCATATTTCATTATAGTTTTTTAGATCAATCAACTCTATAATTTACCAGTTAAATAATAGGGTATAAGTTAGTATTAGTATTCATAATTCCTATAGGATAATATCCATATTTTTATACATTATATTACACAATTTAATAAGTATACTTGTTTTACATCAAACAACAAAAGAAATGTTTGGCTTAGTAAGTGCTAAGTAAAGAAGTCTTCCCATAATTCTTCTATAAGATTGAGGATCTCCTAGTAAATCACTAGTGTTGTAGTTAAGAGTAACTCCAATAGGCAAAGGTAAAGACATAGGTTTACAATATGTAAGTCTAGCATTTGTGAGTACATCAAGAATGAGTTTTCTTTGATTAAGTAAAGTGCCTAATTGAGTTTGAAAAATTTCAAGACCAAGGAAAATCTTCCATGTCCCAATTCTTTGATAGTATACTCTTTATCCAGTCAAATTTAAGCACTGCAATGGCTAAATCATGAGTCCTTATGATTAACATGTCATATACATAAAGAAGGACAACTAAAAATCTGTCGGACTGATATCTAGTAAAAAAGAAATGATTGCTTGAAACCCTTTATGAACAAAGAAATTAGATATTTCCTTATTCTATTGTCGAGAGGCCTATTTATGGCCATAGAGGGACTTCTTCAATTTACAAACTTAGTTAGGACCAACCTTAGAATAACCTTATAAAGGAACCATGTAAATTTCTCCATCCAAAGATTCATGTAAGAATGCATTATTAATGTCTATCTGATGTATTGGCCATTTATAAGTAATAACAATTAAGATCTTAACTGTGCTAAATTTTGCAACCACATAAAATGTGTCATGGAAATCAACACCCTCAATTTGTGTATAGCTCTTAGCTACAAGTCTAGCCTTAAACCTTTCTATAAAATCATCAAATCGATATTTGATTTTGTAAACCTATTTTGAGCCAATTGGCTTCTTACCTAAAGGTAACTCAGTTAGCTCCCATGTGTTATTAAGTGCCAAAGCATTCAATTCTTTATTCATGACTATAACCCAATCTTCTATTTTAGAAGCTTGTGAATAAGAGAATGGTTCTTAAATATTGAGAACATGCGCTACAGAAGCAATATAGTCATGAGGAAAGTGATGGAAAGTATGGATAGAAAACAATAGGTATATAGTTTTAGAAGTAAAGTGGTTAGAATTGTGACTAAAATTATGTGTAGCTCTAGCACCATGTAATGTGTGCATGTGATCTTGCAACTAATTCCATGTAATGCTATGTTAGTACTTATATAGTGGTATGCATTATTAATAGTCTCACTAGTGAGAAACTTTGAATAAACAAAAACTACGAGTAATTTACTTATAAAACTCTTCTTTTTCTTTTCTATAGATTGTTTTGGATATTGCTTTAGAAGAATATATAACTCAAATAAGCGGAACGAGAGCATGCTATCTCAATGCCATTGATTGTATTACATCGATAATGATTCATACAAATTTAAAGGCGTATGGACCGTATGGACTTGGAAGTATTGAAGGAAAGCATGGTGCAACTAATGTTTCATCTTTTTTAACTCCATTCATATCCATTAAATCTATTGCTGGCTTTTTTGGAGGTGCTAACAAGTATCTTGAATCCATAGGAATCTTCATATATCCAGTAAGATTTAAAATTCTCTTGAAAAAATTGTGGATATATATTTGCTTTATTTTTTTCTCTCTTTTTGTTTAATTATTCATGTACTTCTGCCCAAGAAATTATGGTCACTACTTATTTATGTTGTTTTCCCTAGCATCATGGTTGGTATTGGTGATAGCGGTCGACACATGTTATCAAGGCTTGCGTTATTTCGAACGAATTAATACTAACAATATACTCAACATTAGAAAGTAGGAATATCATTAGGTGGTTTATCACCCATGTTGGTGCAGATCCAATTTTCCATTCATGGTTCTCGTTATTGTTTAAACAATTAATGGAAGAACTATCTTAATTTTAGAATTATGCAACTTTTGCAATTGAAACAGAGGTGGTGTTAGGTATGACAAAACAAAACCTATTATAACTTGCTTGATTAATAAAATAAGCATAGTATGGAGAATTCTTTCGTAGTTTTCCATAAATCTTAACGTGTTTATCCTTTCCATTTATTATTACAGAAATTTTAGAACATGAATATGACTGAAAAAAATCTAAAGACCAAAACCCTAAAACTAGCCCTTATATTGCATCACCACTTTTCAATCAATATTGTTGTCACCATCGCACCACCAATACTACCACTAGCCATAGCACTACCACCACCACTACACTACACTATCATCACCATCTCACGACTTCGGTGCTACCACCTTAGCCATCATCGTATATCATTGACAGATAATTGCATAATTACTACCACCATTGATGCTGCCTTCAATGATCATTACCTCATGATCACCATCATCCACTATAATGAAAATATGTTGGTGGGGATGATGGTGAGGCATCTATGGTGATGGTGGTGATGTCAGTTGAGGTGGTGGTAATATAATGAAAAAAAGTTAATTAAGGGTGTTTTTGGCTTATCTTTTTCTTGTTGGTTTGGCCTCTATTTGGTATCTACTTGAATCTAAGTATTTGGCTCAAAACAAATAGAAAAGAAAGATAAATGTAAAAATTACACCTATACAAATTAAATATAAATTTGATACATATAAGATACATGCAAAAAATAAACAATCCAAATGAAGCCTAAATAAATATAGGATTGCACAAATGATAACTATCATAACAAAAAATGACAAACAGAAAAAAAAAATGTCATATGTTTGATGCACTAAACATAGTGTAAAAGGCATGTGTCATATTATTTTACCTACACTATATTGTATTGCAAACCAAATTTTACCTAAAACAATTATAAACAACATATTAAATTAATAAGATATGTATGCTTTGTTTTATTTTGCGTTGTAAGTAATTTACAATGACAAATGCCCTTGTAGATTGCTTGCTCTCTATATGTACATAATTTTCCCTTGATTTCATAACCATTTTTAGGTGACAACCTTTTGTTTGTATCTTAGAGTATTTTCTTAACTATCTAGTGTGTTGCTGGATTATTTGAAGGATGAGAAACTGAAAGAGTGCAAGAGAAAGTTAAAGGCGAAGGAGGAGGAAATCGAAGTGCTGGAAAAAGAAATACAAAAGTTATCTGACAATCTCATTAAAGAACGACAAATGAGAGACACAAT
Organism: Laguncularia racemosa; assembly: GCA_037954665.1. Lineage (NCBI taxonomy): Eukaryota > Viridiplantae > Streptophyta > Magnoliopsida > Myrtales > Combretaceae > Laguncularia > Laguncularia racemosa. Next base: position 852,549 of record JBBMOL010000085.1, on the reverse strand, counting down.
AATAATAGACCTCATGGATATCTATGAAAAAAGGTTTAAGGATGAGCAGAATAAGAAGAAACAGGAAATACAGGAGTTGAAGGACAACTATGGGAAGTTGGAAGAGTAAGATGAAGTTGAACATGATACTTGCCACATAAAATTTACTTAAAGATTAAAGTGACTTTTGACTTTGCATTATTGTATAGCAAAAAAAATTCTTTATTGATAGTGATATTTTGCATGTTTTACATGAAGTTGATGAAACTTATGTTTTACATGTTGTACACAGGTTTGTGAGGTTGGTTGATCGATAGTAATGATGAGGATGTAGGCGAGGTTTTCAAGTTAGTGGCACATCAAGGTGGTCGTCCATAAATGAAGATCTCTTGATGATATCCCTTGGTCATATATGAAGCTAGCTTGCATCAACACTATGCAAGTTTACTTGTGCATAAATCTATTTGCTATGTATAATGATTGATGTATTAAAAGTATTATACAAGTAAATGTGGAAGGACCCCCTTTCTCATGGGGTACTAAACTTGGTAATTAATGAAAAGAGTCTATATGAGTTATTGGCATGAAATGCTTGGGCAATTTTTTAACTTAAGTCTACAAGGGAACTTTCCTATATTTGCATTAGGAAAAAGACTAAAAAAATGAGTTTTAAGATAAAAGTTAGTAGTTGAATGACGTAACATGTGTTGTCTTATCCGTTTTTATTTTGAAATCCTTATCTCTATCTTAAAAATGATAAAAAACCTAAATTCGATGCCCCTTTCAAAATTGAATGTCTTGGCATGCATATCACTACTCTTTGCATCATGCATCCGGTTAGTTGCATAATTAGAAAAGAAAATTAAGGCATTTCTTTTTGGTAAACCATAAAAAATAGAACCAGTTAACTAGACTTTACCATGAATAGAGTCCTAATATTGTTTACTATAGTAAAAAAGAAAGAATTGGAATATATATGTTTGATGGGTTTCAATCTGGAAAGACTAATCATAAAAGTAGAGTATCCTCTTATTATCTTTCTCATGGCCAATTACTGTCCATCTCTCTTTGTTTTTCTGGTTTCAATTGTGTGTATCTTGTATGCATCGATGCACTTTCACTGGTGATATAATAATGTCTATTGGAGAATATTTTCCTTTACATATTTGCTGGTGATATAACCAAAGATTGTTAGTGAGATCCATGTGTTCATGTAATACCTTACATCTTAAAATAGAATGCACTATGTTAGACGATATATTGTTATATGTCAATTATGTGATAAGAGGCGTAATAAGTTGTTACACTATCATTTCAATAGAGTGAGCTAGATTTCTTAATATTTTGAAAGCTTTTTGTAGTAATGAGTATCCTATATGGTATTCTATTTGTTTATTAATGAAAAAAAAAGTTTACATTTGTTTTTTCTAATTTATTTTTTGCAATTTGTTTTCTTTATGATAATTATGGAAAAAGATGAGGAGATGTGACTATTAGGAAGAGAGATGGATGAATGTTGAATTTTGTTTATTATAATTGTACTTTGTTGATGAATGATGATGTTGATAAATGTAATTGTATTTTGTTGTAAGCTTGTCTTAGAATCATGTAGTTGATTGCATTTGACTTTATTCTGCAATGCTTTAATAGTAGTAAAAAACCCTATGGGCTTAGGAAGGGTTTCATGACATTAGTAAGGTATCTTGAAGGGCTTAGGATTTATAAAACTTATCTCAAAGTTGCATCACATACATCCCTCTTAGAACTTATGGTTAGACAACCCCTTTAATTCTAAGAGCTGAGTGAGCAAATGCTAAAACAAACAACATAACATGGTACAATATTCATATTACATCAATATCTCAACACAAACATCCTTTTCAATACATATTGAGTGAAGGTCCTATTCATTCTATGCATGCCACGCAATGCATATGTATACAATTGAATTAAGTCATCGAGCATTGAACAAATTCCTAAGGATTGGACTTACAGTTACACTCTTTCAAGTCACCACAAAATTTTTGGAATTTGTGGGCAGTTACTCATATTAGGCTATGATCTATCAATATTATCTCCTTATTACATTACATTCGCCAACTTTACTATACTTCAATACTCAATCAATGTGTGCTTTAATACAATCCTGCATAATTTAAGGTTAATGGTACTTTATCCCATAAATTAGAAGCAATCCATACTATTGATCCCTTGAGTCATATCTTGATGCATATATCCCATTCATACCATTATTTCTAAATACAATTAATCCACCATGTACTCATAAAATGAGACTCTTACACATATTGTCATCTTTAGTAGGGTGACATTTTTTATTCTCTCTTTACAAGGAATAAAAAGTTTAAATAATTGACAATTTTACCCTTAATAAATAACTATTGTTTTTTTTTTTTAAGGAAAAAATGCACTTTTAGTCATTAATGTTAATCTACTTTTATATTTAAGTTTTCAACCTTTTTTTTTTTCCTTCTATTTGAGTCATTAACATTTTCAAAATCTTATAAAGACAAAACTTCCATTAAATATGTTAAATTTTCTATTCCTCTTGAGTATATATTAACTTTCAATTAGTGTTGTGCCAATTGGCCAAAGTGGCTAAGATATACATAAATTTTTCAGCTCATTTTTTTATTTTAATTATTTTTTTTGTGTTTTATATTATAACATTAAATATATTATATGTTTTTTATTATATTATGTAAATAAATATATTTAATATTATTATTTTGTTAATTTAATAATTGTGAATCAATTTAAAGTTTGTATATATCACGAATATATGGAAAACTTAATAAATTTGATGAAAGTCTTATTTTTGTAAAGTTTTCAAAGTATCGATGACTCGAATAGGGGAAAAAAAGATTGAGAATTCAAATAGAAAAGTATGTAAACATTATGAACTAAAAGTATATTTTTCTCTATTTTTTAATGACTAGATAAAGACATAGTAGTATTTTTAATCATATTTATAATTAATAAGATTGAATAAATATTGAAATAAGCATTGCAGGCGAAAAAAATTTATACTAATTAAATAATGGAATATACATTTCTAGTTTATTACTGGTAAAAGATTCTTTTTTACAAAGCAAACAGGCCAAAGGGCTAAAAATAGTACCGTAAAATTTGCCCATTAACTTATGTCTTAGATAGGTACGTCTTAAAATTGAAAGAAAAAATTACAATTGAGCAAAATCGAAAATTCCGTTTCTTTTTTCATCCAGTTAGGTTTATAGTTTAACTTAAGGATAGTTCAAGATTAACGGTTCAGTTCGGTTCATGAGTGAAAAATTTGCAATGAAGCTAGGCAAAAAAAAAAAAACACACAATGAACCAACCCGAGGTAGACCGAAAATTCAATCTTTTTGCACTCAAAGTTTGAAAAAAGTTTTATAATTTGATTTTTGTTCGGTTCGTGCGATTCTATATAATATGAGCCTTTTATCAAACACTGTTCTTTAGAAAACAAATAATTTTCCATTAGGGTTTATTTTAGCATATGCTCCAATCGAGATCTATATTTTATTAATTGCTACAAAAAGGGTAAAAAATGTTTTAATTTCTATTTGTTAAGATTGCTCTTGACAGATGTTTATGTAGCTTAGCAAGATCAAATCTTTCGTAGTTTAGATACAAAAATTTTTACCTTCTTTTGGAAGAGTGACTTTAGCAATTTTTTTTAAAATTAAATTTTATCATTCTTTGTCTTCCTTTTGGAAATAAGAAATTTTACATTCCAAAGCAACTGATTATTATTTTAAAGGTTTTTTTTTTCACATTTCGAAAACATTTTTTTATTTTTTAGAATTCAATTTACTATTTTTTATAGCAATCACTCTAGTTTGCCCTTTTATTTTTTCTACTATTCAAGAAGGAATCTCTCTGTGGCTAATGACTGGCTAAGAGAACGAGGTCGTGAAGCTACAAATATCAGGTATTAACTATGGCCCTATGGTGCACATTTGATCGTAAATCAAACATGACTAACATGGTATGATGTTGATGCATTTCTTAAAGCATTGTCAAGTTATATATACATATAATGTGATATTTTTTTTTTTGTTATTTCTAAAGTTGTTAAACTCGCGATTCTATTTGAAAATGTCATAAGATCTATAAAATCAGAACGTAAAATTGAAATATAGAAACGTAAGTTTCTATAATTTATGTAAAATAGCTTTCAAAAGTTATAAATATATTTACTATAGTCATAAAAAAATATAAAATATAAGATAGAATGAAGAAATTTAATACAAATTTTAATTATAATTCATAATAAAAATTATATATTTATAGTATAAATAAATTAGTATAAATTGTTAAGTATATATATAAAACTACAATATAAATAGTAATACCAATATAAAATGAATTATAAAATAAATTATAATAATGAAATATAATGTTGAAAAAATTATCAACCTTTTTATCATCATTAAAAATCAAAATTATTATCAACTCTTTCTTCACCATCATCATCTCAATACCAACATTATCATTGGTACTATTATTAACATTACCTTATATTATAATTTCAATTATTTTAAAGAATTAATAATATTTATATATTGTGAAAGTTAAGTTATATTTTTTTAATTTTTAGTCCATTTAATTAAAATATATAGAATTAATAAACTTAGTAAAAAATATAAGATTTTATGATTTTATATATAGATTTATAATAAAATTATGAGTTTATATAAAAATAATTTTATATCTTAATTAACTTTAAAATATCTTATAAAATTATAAACTTATAGTAACTATGATTATCCGAATTCCATCCAAACAACCAATGATTCATTGAACAATGGTTGAGCTATAAGCACGTGGCATCGGAGGTGGAGGTAGGACATGACACATATGGGAGGTGCATGACATTTGGAGACATGTTTTACGTTAGTTTGTGGGAGAATTGGCTACCTATCTCCATTGTATGGACCCATGCCGGTGCACTATAATTTTCCTCAGCCTTTTTTATTAAATCGATTTTAATCATTGCCGACACTCACCTTTCTCTGTGGAAAACATCGTGGTACTTTTTAATTAAAAATTAGATGGTTTATAGGCTTCAAATTTGATGAAAAGAAGTATAGAATAAAATGTTTTGAAATTTAGAAGGTTATATAGATTATGATGTATTAAATAAAAATTAATATGTGAAAGTATGCCTAATAATTCATAATATAATGAATGAAATATCAATTTTTTATTAGATTTTACCCATTATTAAATATTATATATAATATCTCATTTCTAATGATTTTTTTTTAAGCAAGCAAAGTATTGCGTTTTACTTTATTTAATTGTCAAAGGGGAATGTAAATCACACTTACATAAACTACATCATTATACATTAAGTAGCCTGGATTTATGAATTTTATACCAAAATTTACACCTATTTGTTAAATCACGTTAATATAAAATATATATATATATTATATATATATATATTTGGTTATGAATCTTATAGATAATGTTATATTGACAATTAAACCTTTTTCAATATTCAATTAGTATATTTTTTTGAAAGAGCTTGTGATTAATTTGTATTTTTAACATAATTTAATACGTCTTAAATGAATAGAATATACTCTTTCACCTCTAAAGATGTTTAGGACTCCATTTAGCGATTGAAAGTTTCAAAGCTGAATAGAATATCCTCGAAAAACTACATCACAATGATAAATTTTTGTTGTTTATATAAAGGGTAAGTATTATATTTAGTATATAAATTTTATTTATTTTTATAATTAATTATATAAAATTTAAAAGTACCAATTTATTATTTATAAACTTTTCGATGTCATATATTGAGATTGAGTAATTAATTATAAAAAATAAATAAAATTTAAATAATTAATTTTAAAAATAAGTAAAGTTTAAGTATCAAATATACCATGTATATAAAAAAGAATAAATAAAATACTTTAGTTCGTTCTTACATTCAGTCCCTTATGCGAAGTCTAATGTGAGAATAAGTTTTTCAAGATATTTTGTTTTATTAGTAAATAAATTTTTTCCATCTTTACATTTAACAACCTAAAATTTTAATATATTAATTTACTATCTAGACATTACTTATTTTTACAATTAATTACCTAGCTTTTTTCCATTTTTATAATTAATTATTTCAAATTTTTTCTATTTTTATAATTAACTACTCTGTCTGACTATTATAAATAACATCAGAAAATTTATAAGTACTAAATTGATACTTTTAAAGTTTATATAATTAATTAAAAAAAATAAAATTCAAATATTAAATATAATATTTACCCTTTATCTTATGATTTGATAAAAAATAAAAAATAAACCCACAAAACTTTTGTGTGATTAATGGAAAAATTTTGTAGTGAAATTTAGGATACGTTAAAAAAAAAAAAAAAAACTATATGTACGATAGAATATTGGATGAAGTGTAGGAAAACTCAGTCTACTGTAAGGATGGATGGATTTGTCAGTTGGTTGCAATTGCAAACCAAAAAGGTGGGGCCTGGGCTGGGCTTTAGTGGATGCAAAGTTCTTCTGGACTCGGAGTGGGCCATAACCCAGAAGCACTCTCTCCGTCCGGGAAAAATGCTTAACGGGACACCTGTCTAATTCACCACCACACCGGAAAGCATGTGCATAAGGACAAAAAAAGAGAGAGAGAGATTTGGAGAAAAATAAATAAATAAATAGAAATAATTGAATCGATTATAGTTTTATACAGTTATGATATGATTGTTGTGATATCACTGCCGGAACATCTAAGAATATTGAATATTCTGACCGTTTTAACTTTATCCGAAGGGTGTGGTTCGAATAAATGCTTAAAATATCATTGTAACAATTTCAAAAAGTTAAGCATACTAATAAACACTGACTAAAGATAATAACAATTACGAAACGGATAGCGCATAAATGTCTACTCATCTCTGATCATCATATATAAGTATTTTTTTTTCAAAGTTTTAAAATCGAAACATTGTTTATAATAGAATGTATAATTTATTTCATTGTATGCTTATTATATTAAAATTTTAAATAAATTTCTCAATATTATTTCTATAATTTTGTAATTAATATATTTATCAATTAATGATCAATACTATTATGAAATTAAAATCTATTATAAAAGGAGATTTACAACCTAAGTGTAGGAAAAAAAAAATCTGTGAAATGACACATCCTATATTAATGATGCATATCCTAAAGTGTATCTCCACCAAATCTATCTATCACCTATTGAAATTAGGCTTGTGCCAATGTAATAGTTTATTTTTTTTTTTTATTTCTAATATTATTATTATTATTATAGGGTCGGTGGTATGGTATTATAAAACCCTAAGCACCTAGGTTGCCCTTTAGAACCATTTTTCACGTTTTCCCTCCCCAGAGCTGAGCTGAGCTGAACACTACCCACTTCCGTCTGTCACCTTGATCACATTCCCATCATCACTCTCTCCCACAGCACGTAAACACACAGAGCTTTTCGCCTAACATTAAACATGAACATACGAATACGAGGGTAGGCATTGTTTTAAGGAATATGGTTATTGGTAATGGTTACTCCATCTCTTGCTTCCTCTCCAATAACACATCTCTACAAAGGAAACGATTGTTTCTTTATTAGGTTTTCATATTCTCTATTCTTGTTCTCCACTCATCCCATTTCCTCTCTTTGTAAAAAAACCTAAACCCTCTCTCTCTCTCTTTCTTTCTTCCTCACATCAACATATCACAAGTCCTTGCACTTTCACAATTTCCGAACAATACATTGGTTCATCTTTCATTGAGGTGGGTCATCCATCATTCATTTGGCGTATTGTGATATGGGTTCCTTTCATTTTCTATGTAGCTTTCGTACGTATTTTCTTCATCACGATGTTAATTGTGTCCTTTTTTTTTTTTTGTTAAGAAACTAAATAAAGCTTTTCATATATTTGTTTTGTTATAAGACGTATAATTAACGTTGAAAAGCGTAAACATTTTCCTTCTTAACAAGTGCATGCTAATATAATTCTTTTCTTTTTCTTTTTCTTTTTTTCGTTGCCGTTGTTTTTTCATTTTTTGCTTTAAAGCTATGACTTTTGTAATATGCCGCTTCTTCTCTCTTTCTTTCCATGACTTACCTTTCTATTTCTTTTGTATTTTCCTCTTGTCTTGTTATGTATACTGCACTGATATCATTGCTAGCCCTTGTTGATGAAAGTTGCATACTTGTCTTTCCTAATGACTGTTAATAATTCGGCTTTTGCTTTTCTTATTTTGGGTATGTGAAAGTTCACGCCTTTATGGTCCTCCTTTTGATAGTTATGCATTCTTCAAAATGCATACAATATTGTACTTCAGTTGAAGTTCCCTGCACAGTTTCCCCTTTCGTCTTTCTGCAATTCGCATAAAGAAAATATGTAATTTGTTCCCACATCTTTTTAATTCATATATGACAGCAAGTGATTAAAGGACATGAATGACACATAATTTGGGCACAAGGAAGTTTGTCCATGTCGTTTTCAACCAATAGTTGGATTTGTTTTCCTCCTGTTTGTTTGGATTATTATTTCCGAGTTGGTTTGAGGTGTTTTCTATGATTGCTAACCTTAAGTATTTTGGTAAACCATTTTCTTGTTAAATTTGAAGAATGGGGGATCATTTTGTGTTGTTGGTGAATCGGTTAGTTACTGATTCCACCATTGAATCTGCTATAGAAGAGGAAGATAGGATTGGGCAGGCTGCATCTTCAACTTGTACAGACGCTGCTGGTGTTGATATTTCTCCTGGAAGAATGGATATTAAGGTCCTTTCAGATCCCATGAAGCTGGTCCAATGCAGGATTTGCCACGATGATGATGGAGATGTGAATATGGAGATACCCTGTGCTTGTCGTGGCAGCTTGAAGGTCTGGTTCCATTTTTTTTGCAGAGGGGCATTTGTTCATCCCTCTGTTTTGAGTTTCTGCAAGAGCAACGCAATTCCATTTTTTACTATACAAGGACTGATTTTTTTATGATGGTTACTATATTCTCCATTTGGTTTGCAGTATGCTCACCGCAAATGTGTTCAGAGGTGGTGCACTGAGAAAGGAGACACTATCTGTGAAATATGCCGGCAGGTCCATTTGTGATTTTTCTTATTAAGCCTTTTTTTAATAGAGAAGTAAGGGATTAAGGCTTATAGTGGTAGTGCAGCCAAGTTTAATGAGATCGTGATTAGTTCTTTTGGGTTATAATTTATAAATGCCCAAATTTCTGAATGCAGCAATTTCGACCAAATTATACAGCACCTCCTCCTGTGCTTCATTATGGTGGAGTTCCACTTAGCTTCGGGTATTATCTGCATTCTGCAAATATAAGATGGATTTTTCTTTATCAAAGATCATGGTTTTCAAATTTAATAAATGTCGAAGTTCTGTGTTATATACTTATACTAACATCAGATGTGAGATTCTGAACTATATATCCCCCTTTCTAATTGGTTAAAAGAAAAAAAGAAGATTTTGGTTTTGTTTGTTTTGATTTACTCTAAATAAGTTGCAATGGAACTTTGTTTCATAAGTAGGACTTGATTGCTTTTATATATTTGTTATGCTATATTTTAGGGGACATCGAGAGATCTCAAGAAGGGATATGCTTAACGCGAGATTTATTGAGACAGTTGCGAGAGATAATGAATATTCTGACAGTGATTTGGAAGATTATGCAGATTCATCTCGAGGATTAATATGCTGCCGTGTAGTTGCTATAATTGTGACATCCTCCCCTCTCTCTTTCCCTATATTAAATGCATACATAGGCGCATACAACATGCATCCTACATCCATAACTAGAAGAAAACCAAACCTGAAAGTTGATTTTGCTAGCCTTGTAATGAACTTTCTCCCATTGAACAGAATTAAGGTAACCATGATAAGAAACTAGTTCTGATATAGTTTCCATATTTCTTCTTTGTAAATGCTTAAACACCGTTTTACCACCAAACAAGATCCAATTAAATCTGCTCTGAATCATTTGCTTCCCAATCTAAAAGCTAAATGAACAGCTCTTTGGCAACTCTACACGGCCCTTGTTATAGCCTTCATTCAAATTTGAAATGGCCAATTAAGTTGTAGACACCTTTCTTTCCACCTTGTTCACTGTGTCTACCACTCGGATGTTTCTCTACTAAGCTATAAGTGCATTTTGCATGAACTTTTGGCCTAAAACCCTGGATTCATATGTACCTCGTACTTACTTTTGAATGATAGTTTACTTATTCAATGCCAAATTGGAAAGTTAGTAAAGGATTGCCTTTAAAGTTACTTTCTAGCAAGTCCATCAGAAAAGATAGCATGATGCATTTAGCATTTAATCATCTTCCTCTGTTGCTGCATGTTAAGGTTCCTTACGTTTTATGAGGTTTTGTATTTCAGACATTTCAATTATCATTTAATTTCCATTTCTCTCATTTTCATCTACATTTTCTAAGCAATATATGTTAAGCTGATAAAAAATTTCCTGTGCCGTATGCAGTTCATGCTGCTTCTGGTTTTACGTCACACTTTGCCTGTTCTGATTAGTGGGGCAGGAGAATACTCGATGACATTGTTCATGGTGAGCCTGCTTGAGAGAAATGTAAATAGAGACATGCCTGTTTATTTGCAGTCCATCATTTCACAGAGTTTCATCTTTTTTTGCAGCTATTGGTTCTGAGAACGGTTGGAATTCTATTACCCATCTACATCATGGTCAAAGCATTCTCTGCTATCCAACGACGAAGACGGCAAGTACAACAGGTCAGTATATTTGAAAATTTCCTGGAACTCTTGAGGACTTACTAGAGTAATTTGTTGCAATTGTTAATTACCATGGGGAAAAGAAAAGAAACTCTGGTTGTGCAGTCTGATTGAGGTTGACTTGTTGCTAAGTTTCTGCATGTTCTGAAAATTATCTTTCGATTTCGAGTGCTAGGATTAAGTTGAGAATGAATTTGATGATGCATGGGTCAGCGTTTGATACGAGTAAAAGGTGTGTGATAAGGTCTTTTGACCGAGTCTACTCACGAAGGAAACGTGGGAACAAGGATCAGGACAGCGAGGAGACCACAATGGGGAAGGCAGACAACAAGGCAACCCGCACCAGCAACGAACATGGGCAGGAGACGTGCTCAACGCCAGTAACGAACGTGGGCAGCAGAAGTCGTGGGTAAACAAGAAGATAAGGATAGAATAGGGAGTGGCAAAGACCACGATCAGGGAGCATCCTACCATATATTTAAGGGATAAATGAAATGAATGAAGGCATCTGAATTTTGAAAAAAGATATTCCCTTGTGAGATCTTGGGTTCTCTCTTAACGAGCCTTAACCCCGATAACAACCATAAGTAAACTAGGAAGGAACAACCACAAGCAAGCTCTAGAGCCGCTTACGGACACCTCTAGACCTAGGATGCGATCAGAGACTTCCGCTACCAACAGTGTTATGCTGATGCATTAAAAACTGACCTAGACTCACCCATATTTTAGATTGCTCTTTTTAATTCCATGCTGTGTAGCCAGATGCGGAAATAGCATGATTCCTGCTAGGTGCATATTAACCATGATTGAAATCTTTTTGACTAATGGTTTTGACAGGTTTCTCGTTACTTGCCTGATACAACTGATGAAGAAAACGAGATCCCACATATGCAACCTCAATCACAATTGATTCATGTCCATTGATCGCTGCATGAGAACAACGTGTTGGGGCTGAGAAAAAAATTCCACTACCAATGAATCTACTGCATGAGATCACCTCATTGAAGATATTGACTTTGCCAGCAAACTTAAAGGGAAGTTGAGGCATGAAAACCGTTTCATCTCTCTGCTAAATCAATGCTTGAATTCTAGTACAAGAAAAAGTTCATCATACAGGGAATTGGACTAATTACAAATTATGGGGGAGCAATCGTGTACGTATTTATCTGCTACTGCTTAGAACAGAATATATATTTACACTTATCATGCAGAAGCTTTTACACTATACTAGTATGGCAAAGATTAGATGAGAAAATGTATGATATTTCAAGGTTTACTGATTCTGATGTATAAATGGTATGTTGTGCCAACGTGAATTTCTCTTCAAGAGAGCAAGCCAGATGTGATGATCTTCATGATTGCAGTTAAGAAATTAAATATAAGTAGTACGACTTTCTATAACAAGGGATATGATTATGATGTGATAAAACTGTGCTAGATTTGTGAAAAACTAGGGTTTGAAATTGGAAAAAGAAAGTGACGCAGAGAATGAAAAACACAGACAACAGTAAGAATTGGTAACGCAACTAGTTGGTAAAAGTTCGGTACGGTATCACAGTGCTTTAGTATTTATACACTGGTATGTGTGTTTAACTACTAACAAACTTTAATTTACTACAAAATTGTATACATTACTTCCCCTCGCCCTTCTCTCTCAAGATGGAGAGTATATATTAATAACTCCAATCTTGCGCAATAGAAACTTAAACTGATTTGTACTTATCTCTTTAGTAAACAAATGTGCAAGTTGAAGCTTGCACTAAACATAAAGCGGAAAAACTATTCCTTTTGTAACTTTATCTCGGATAAAATGCAAATCTATCTCCAAATGCTTTGTTCGCTTATGAAAAATAGAATTGCAAACAATATGAATAGCAGATTGATTGTCACTAAACAATTGAACTAGTAATGAACAATGAACTTGGAACTTTTGAAGTAAAGAAATTAACCACATAACCTCACATGTAGTAATACCAAGAGCCTTGCATACAAACTCTACTGAACTTCCTAAAACTATCGTTTATTTCTTTGATTTCCAACTAATAAGAAAATCATTCAAAAAGACACAAAAACCGGTAGTAGGTTTGCGAGTATCTAAACAACCTCTCCAATCACTATTTGCGTATGCTTGAATGGTAAAATCAAAAGAGGAGGGAAAAAATAAACCTTGTCTTAAACTTCCTTTGATGTAAGTAACACCTATTATAGAGTATGTTGATGAGTAACATAAGGTGCATCCATAAATTGACTGAGAACATGCACATAATATGTGACATTAGATTGTGTAATGGAAATAAAAAGCAGTTTGCCAACTATTTGTTTATATCTGTGAGCATCAATAATAGCTGATGAATCTTGTTGAGACAATTGATGATTTGCAACTATAGGAATAAAAGAAGCTTTTGAACCTATAAACCCTGTTTCAAAAAGCAAATCAAATGCAAACTTTTGTAGTGATAGAGCTAAACTAAACTAAGATTGAGCTAATTCCAATCTAATGAAATACTTAAGCTTCCCTAAATCTTTGACTTTGAATTGAGTACTAAGAAACCGCTTAAAATCTTCCACTACTTCAATAAGCTTATTAGCAATGGCTAGATCATCAACATAGATAAGGATAACAACGAAATCATCACCTGTTCCTTTAGTAAACAAATAGTAATCACTATAAGATTGATGGAAACCATTAGAGAGTAGACAAGTTGTTAGCTTTGCATTCCATTGCCTTAAGAATTGTTTTAAGCCATCCAAGGATTTATTGAGTTTACAAACTAATTATTGACCTTAAGCATCAATATTGTTAAGTACTAGCCCTTTTGAAATATCCATGTATACTTCCTCAACCAAATCACCATTAAGAAAAGCATTGTGGACATCCATTTGATGGATATGCTAATTAAATAGAAAAATGGTCTTACTGTAGTATGCTTGATAATTGGGCTAAATGTCTTAGTGTAATCAAAATCCTCTTTTTAGTTGTAACCTTTTGCAATAAGCTTTACTTTATGCCTCTATATGCTGCCATCAGCTTTAGTTTTTAGTTTATAAACCCATTGACGACCAATAGTGTGTTTTCCTAAACGTAAAGAAATAATAGTCCAAGTGTTATTATTTTTCAAAGCATCATGTTCTTTGTTCATTTCTTAATGCCATGGTTCAGAATTCCTTGCTTGCACATAGGAAGAAGGTTTAAGATGTTTGGAAATTTAGACTATAAAGCACAAAAAGATGGTGATAAGGAATCATATGACAAAAATCTTTGAATAGGATGAGAAAGTGGTGAATGACAAGCTAAAGCTAAATGTAAATCATGATGGTAATTAGCAAGATAAGCAAGTGGTCTAGTCTGTCTTGAGCTACATTGCAAAGGAATAGACTTTGATGGGGTTGGACCAATATCAGAATTAGGAGGAAAAAAATTAGATGAAATGGCACTAGACTTAGGTACATTTGTGGAATCATTGGAATTATTGTGACAACAATCATATTGAGCAAAAACATGATCCATAAAAGTCTTAGGATTATCAACTGACAAACATGGAGTAGATCTAGAAGACAACATGCTATAAACAGAAGAAATCCGAGTAGGAAGTATTTGCTTAACAAAGTGAGTATCATGCAACATAATGTATTTCTGATCTATTAAATCAAACAACTTGTACCCTTTTATTCAAGCAGGGTAACCTACAAAAATACAAGGATGGGCATAGGGAGTAAACTTAATGCAATGACTCTTAAGTGTTGAAGCAAAACATAAGCAACTAAAGACACTCACATGATTATAGGAAGGTGTTTGACTCATTAAGAGTTGATAAGGAGTGGTGTTTCCCTTAAGAACAAAAGATGGAAGTCTATTAACTAAGTAAGAACAGAAGATGGTGCTTCCCTAAAGGTAAATTGGATTGAAAAAAAAGTACTTGAGCAATTGACAATAGATGTTGGTACTTTCTTTCCACTACACCATTTTGTTGAGGAGTTTCAACACAAGTAACTTGATGTACTATGCCATTAGATGCATAAAAATCTGACATGAGAAACTCCCTACCATTATCTAACCTAATTACCTTAATGTTGTGGCCAAACTAAGTTAAAATCGTCCTATAAAAGATATGAATGAGTGAGGCAACTTAACTTTTTTATTGTAAAAGATAGACCCAAGTTACCCATGTATAATTGTCTACTAAAGTAAGAAAATAATGATGATGTGCTAAAGTAAGAATAGCATATAGGCCCCAATTATCAACATAAATAAGCTTAAAAGGACAAAATGTATCTTTAACATGTACAAAGAACGACTTTCTTTGCTATTTTGCTAATGGGCAAACAAAACAGTCAAATTTATTACAACCAACTTTGTTGTCTATACTACATATGTGTTTGAGCTTATCAAATGAAGGATAACCGAGAGGAAAATGCCACATATCAAATAGACTCGACAAGACACTAACAACATGAGAAACAAAAGAAGATTCTTGTTGTTTACATGGTAAAAATGTATTAATAATAGATCTTTCAGGTTGCTACTCCAGAAGAAATAATCCAAAATTAGCTTTGGTTTGACTAATCACTCTTTTGGTGATAGATTCCTGGATGTAAGCATGGTTGTTTGTAAAGAAAAGTAAATAATTTAACAAGAAACTAATTTTGAAGCTGATAAAAGATCAAAATGAAAGGTTGGCACAAATGAGACATCCTCTAAGATTAAACACGAAGAAATCTGAATTGAACCTTTGTGTGTTACTTTAAGACAACAATTATTAGGAAGTTGAACATAGCAATTGTGTATAGGAGCATATGACTGGAACGGACCTAAAAAACTAATCATATGATTTGTTGCTCTTGAATAAATGATCATAGTAATTGGAGCTAGTTTAAAGGAATAACAAACATTAGACAAGAATAAACAATACTTGCCATATTGTTGTTTCAAGCAGTAGAAACTAAATCTAAGCAACTATTATGCAAAACAGATGTTTGGAAAACCAAAGATCAAAGAGGAATAAACATAGATGTTGAAAAATTTGTGATCTCAAAGCTGAAAAATTATCATTGAATAGATTAAGAAATTTAAATACACAATCCTTCTAAGACATCTCTAAAAATTTATCAAAACACTTATGATTACAAGATCCACAAGAGTAGTGAAATCTCCTATAGAAATTTCTCTACTAAGGCTCAATTTCTCTCTCCTTTTAACCAACTTTTTAACCGACTTCCAAAATATCTCCTATTGCCCCTTTATGTATTCCCCCACCACATCACTTGCTATTATTTTTTTTATTTTGAATATAGACTACTACACGTAATTACAAAAACATTGCCACACTCTACCATACTATTAGCGATACCTAACACAACACATCATAACACACACACACACACACACACCAAATCAATAACACTACATCTAACTAAGCAATAGGAGGTCAATGCCCTTTATACACACTCAATAATGGCTTATGAACCATGGGAACCATATCATTACCCCCTCCACTCAACACGTCCTTGTCCTTAAGGACAAAATTAGAAAATTGCAAGGTAAAAGTTGTTGTATCTTCCCAAGAAGCCTCATCAATGGGTAAACCAAACCACTACACCAAAACTTGAGAGACTTGTAATCCATTACATAACTCAAAACACCAACCCAATATCTTGGAAAGATAATGGTCCACAAGTGGGTTATCAGAAATCATATTAAATAGTATATTGTGTAAGAGAGGAAATAAGCCATGCAACTTTTTTAGGAGGGAAATATGAAAAACCATATGTAAATGACATCCTAGAGGTAAGTCCAACTTATATGCCACATTATCGACTCAACCCACAATCTGAAAAGGACCATAAAATTGAGTTAGCTTAGAGGAAACCTTAGGTTCAATCCACTTTTGTAATGTTGAGTGAACGTGTAGAAATACCTAATCACTAACTTGATATTCTTTGTCTCTTTTATGCTTATTAGCTGCCACATAATCACGCAACTGAGCCTTTTCCAAATTCTGTCATAAACACATCAAATTCTCATCTTGCAATTGTAAGGCTGCCTGAACAACTAAATTAACTACTTTTGTGGACACAAATCAGAATTGAAGGAAGAAGACACCCATATACTACCTTAAAAGGTGTTATACCCATAAAAGAATGAAAAGAAGCATTATAAGAGAATTCTATTGAACTCAACTACATAACCCAGGAATTCAGACATGTGGCTGAGAAGCAATGAAGAAAGCATTCCAAGCTTCAATTTATCACCTTTGTTTATCCATTAGTCTCAAGGTAATAAGTTATGCTAAAATGTAATTAGGTACCTTACGACATAAATACTTCCTTCTAAAACCCACTAACAAATAAAGGATCCCAATTACTCACAATAGTCTAAGGTAACCCATTAAGATGAACAATTTCTTTCATAAAAACCTCAGTGATAGAGTTAGCAATAGAAGAATCTTTCAAAGGAATAAAATGGGCATATTTAGAAAAATGATTCACCATCACAAAGGTCACCTCATACCCTTTAGAACGAAGTAAACTTGTAATGAAATCCATAGAAATGTCCTCCCATACAACTTGAGGAATAGGGAAAAGGTTAAAAAGACTTGCAAGAGAAAGATGTTACACTTTATTTCATTGACAAACTGCACATGAAGACACAAATTTTGCCACATCCCTCTTCATCCCAAACCAGAACAAATTGGAAGCTAAACAATGATGTGTCCCAACATAGCCGGCATGACCCCCCATTGGAGAAGAGTGAAACTTATGTAAAAAGATCTATACCTAAGGTGATCTAATAGGAATTACCGGTTAATCTCACCAATATAAGGTATCATATATGAAAGCCTTAACCTGCATCTTAACCATTCTTCAACAACTAAATTTTAGAGAATAATAAAACATCTTTGAGAACATCTTGACAAATTTCATTCAAATTTGTCCAAATAGGACCAAAAATACCAACAAAATCACCTTCTTCAAATTCATGAGAGATGGCATCAGCAACCCAGTTCTCACCACCTCATTTATATTGAATGTAAAATTCATATCTTAAAAGCTTTGCCAACCAATGTTGCTAGTTCGAAGTAGTAAGTTGCTAATTCAAGAGATGTCATAAACTCTTTTGATCCATTTGCACTATGAAACATCTACTCAACAAGTAAGGATGCCAATGATTAATGGCCAAGACTATGGCCATCAATTCCTTCTTATATATGGACTTAATAAGAGTGTGATCTGGCAGAGCTTTATTGAAATATGCAATCGACCATTGATTTTGCATTAAAATTGCACCCAAGCCCACTTCAAAAGCATCACATTTGATAATAAAAAAGGTTGGCTAAAATCAAGCATAGCTAATGCGAGCACTGAGTTAAAGCTCGTTGCAAAGTGCAAAAAGAATATAAAACCTCTTCATTCCATTCAAAGCATTCTTTTTCAACAGTGAATTCAATGGATGTGCTATTTTGCCAAAATCCTTAATAAATTTCCAATAATAGCTAGACAACCCAAGAAATTTTCGCATAGCTTTAACAAAAGTAGGAATTTGCTACTCTAACACACTTTTAACTTTCTTAGGATCCATTGCCACCCCTTCGACTGAAATAATATGCCCAAGGTATTCTAAAGTGCGTTGTCTAAAGGAACATTTCTTCTTGTTAGCAGAAAAATGATGGACTTGCAGCAATTCCAAAATCACCCGCAAGTACTTTAAGTGTGCATCCATGGACTCACTGTAGACTAATATATCATCAAAAAATATCAATGCAAACTTTCTCAAAAATGGGCAAAATAAATCATTCATCGTAGCTTGGAAAGTGGTAGGGGCATTAGTGAAACCAAATGACATTACCATAAATTCATAATGTCCCTAGTGAGTGCAAAAAGCAATTTTTTGAATATCTTCTAGAGCTACTCTAGTTTGATGATACCCAAATTTAAGATCTATTTTAGAAAAAATAGTTGTGCCATGTAACTTGTCCAATAATTCATCAGTTATTGGAATTATATACTAGTTAGCCACCTTTGCTACATTAAGAGCTCGATAATCAACACAAAAATGCCAAGAGACATCTTTTTTCTTCACTAGAATAACAATGCTTGAAAATGGACTTGAACTAGGACAAATAATTCGAGCACCAACAGTTCCTTGACCAATTTTCAATTTCATCCTTTTGTATTTAAGCATATCTATAAAGACGTACATTGATTGGTCCCACCCCATCCTCTAATAGAATCCTATGATCAATACTTCGAGAAGGTGGCAAATCCATCTTATCTACAAAAATATCAGAATATTCATTCAACAACCCATCTAATTGAGGAAGCATTAACTTTACCTCTGCCTCACAACAACATACATACTATAAACACAACAAGCTACCTAACTCCCATTCCTTTAATTTCCAAGTACATTTATAAGAAACACAAAACTTATGTAATATTATATCACCTTTCAACAATTGTTCTCTATTATTCCCTTGTATTTTCATAGTCATTGCACCCCAGTTCACTTTAACTTCACCTAGTCTTCAAACAAGCCACTCCTAATATGACATCCACTGCCCCCAATTCCAATCATAATAATCAACCACAATCTCCAAACTATCAACAATCATCCTTAAATTTCGATAGAGTCCACTGGATGTAATCCTATGTCTATCCCTAAACATAACATTAAATGGCATAGTAAAGTCCACCACTATGGACTTAGAATTCACCAATTGCTAGGAAATAAAATTACGAGTTACACTGCTATCAACAAGAATGGAAACAAAATAATTGGAGAGCATACCTTGAAATTTCATTGTCTTTGGTTTGTTAAAACTGCTGAGGGCCATTAAAGACAACCCTAACCCTTTTCTCCTCTTGACTTAATTTCCAAACCTCATTGCTAAGGCAAAACCTCTTCCACTTCAATACAGTCGTCCTCATTCTCATCATTAGCATCTTCAAAGATAATGATTCATAAAGATTTATTTGGACATTTATGTCGTAAACTAGATGGTTGATCACAATAAAAGCACAACCCCTTGCTTTTCTTGTCCATATACTCTGCATAAGACAATTGTCACGACCCCTTTGCACTAGTAACTCTAGAGGCAACACTTATATTAGCTATAGAAATAGTGGAAGTTTCCTTCACAGCCTTAGAAGCTAATTGATTGATTTCAAAAGTGGAAGTGCTAGTATTACCTTAGATTTTTAACTTCCAAGCCTATTGTGGAACCTAATTACTCATAGGTGAAGTTACGACCGTACCACTCATATTAAAAAATGAAGTATACCAAGGAATTATGCAAACTCACTAGGTTGAACTTCATGAGAAATAAAAATTCCACATTTAAACTCCTTTTCTACATTTATTAGCAAAAAAAAAAAAAAATCCTTTTCTACATTTAAAGCAATTTCTACTACCATAACCAAAGAGATTAGCCATAAAGTCCTTACACAGAATTTAATATCATCCCTCAATCCTCCTAAAAAAAATCCTAACAGTTGCAACTCCATTACCTTAGGTGCCAAAGAAGTTGGGTCTTCAAACTCTTCCACATAAGCTGAAATAGATTTGATTTGTTGAAGAGTCGACAAACATTCGTATGAATTGCTTTCAACCTGTCCACCGCATCTCTGCAAAAGTTCTGTTTAAACATTTCCCAATCAAGATGAGCCAAACGTCATCACAGCATTTTATACCAATAAATCGGTCTTCCTCTCATCACCACAGTAGTTATCGCCACTTTTCGGTCTTCCCATACTCTATGAATTTCATAATATTATTCAATTAAAGATAGGCAATGTAATAGATCCAAACCTTCAAAGATTAGAAGAGTGATTGTATTTGCATTAATTCGATACACCTCATCACTAACCGGTTCAAAAGAATCCAATTCATCTCTTTCAAATTACTAATCCATTCGCTTAAACCTCTGATCATCTTTCTCCATTCTCTTACTTTCACTTGACATTTGTTGATTGATTCAACGATCTGACCTAACTTCAACAACTTTGATAGCATAGGCAAGTGTACCTATCGATTAATATAATATAGTAAATTAATTACGAATGTCATTCCACAAAGACAACAATTACTAATATTAATTAAGACTTTATTATTTAATCATCAAATTACAAGGGATTAATTAACTATGAAAATTTATGATTATTAAAATAGTGAAAAGAAAGTAGGTATACTAAAGAGTTTAAATTAATGTTATAAGGATATGTGTCTAGATTTAGTTTTCCCCTAAAATCATATATAATTTATTAAAGTTAATTCCAATTTCATTCTTTATTTCCTTAACCGTAGAAATTCCTTAATCAAATTAATATCTTTCTCAAAATTATTAACCTCTAATCTTAGGTTGATTAATTGAGATCTCTCTCTAATTAAAACCCCTAAAATTGCATTACATTCGCTCTATGAATTCCATTATTAGGTTTGACCCTAATTCAAAAGATTTATGTTATCCTATCTCTAAGATTGCATGCAACTCTTTTTAATTACACTAGATCTAATTATATAAATGATTTCTCAATCATTTATATAATATCAACAATCAAGAATTAATACTCTAGAAATATTAAATTCTTGCAATGAAGAACATGCATAATTGAATTAAGATAATAAAGATTTTATTAAATAATTACTAAAATAAAATTACATAATAATTCTAGAGTTCCACAAATTTAGATACTATAAGAATTTAAGCTATCATTATGATATAAAATCTGACAATAAAATTGAAATAAATTATAATGGAAAGAAAAACACTTGTAGAAATCTATCTTGTACTTCCAAATTATACAATTTGATTTTCGATACTCCTGCTTCTTCAAGGAATTCTTCTCTTCATTTACTTTAAAACTCTCTATTTCTCTTCAGTTATCCTTCTTTTTCTCCTCTTCTTTCTTTCTTAGGGTTTAGATCTGGTATTTATATTACTCTGCCATTGAACTCAACACAACCCTTCAACACGGTCATGCTAAGGTTGTGTTTAACTTAAATCTTT
This sequence comes from Laguncularia racemosa, assembly GCA_037954665.1. Classification (NCBI taxonomy): domain Eukaryota; kingdom Viridiplantae; phylum Streptophyta; class Magnoliopsida; order Myrtales; family Combretaceae; genus Laguncularia; species Laguncularia racemosa. The sequence continues at coordinate 830,790 of JBBMOL010000085.1, read as the reverse complement.
CAATTGCGTCTAGATCTAGAGAGATATGGCCAACGCTACCTCCAACACGGTTGTGTTGCCCCGTCAAGTTGAACTTAAATCAACATAGTCGTGTTATATGGTTATTTTTTGCTTTTGTTGCTTTGAAAGTTATACGACTACTAACATGGTAGTGTTATTTATTCATGTATCCTTTTGGTCTTCCTTCAAGTTCAACATAACCATGTTACTTGATTGTATTGATTCTTCAAATGTATCAAATTTTTTCATTTTAACTTTGAATCACATGAAACTTGACTCATTTTCTTCCTTTATTGATTAAAGAATATATTAAACTTGAAATTAAAATATTATTTAATTAGGTAGCATATTTCCTTAAAATTCTTATAATTTCACTTAGTTTATCTAGAATCTTGTTTATAAATATATTCTATCAATCATTTATCAAACTTCATCTTTTCTTTTAGAATTTCCTTACGGCATTGATCTCACCACATTTCTTGAAGTGTGTTTTGAATCATAGTAATAGATTTTTCTAAACTTCCAATGCTCATGCTAGTTCTCTTCTCTACTTACGAGAATTGCTATTGAAGATTAGTGAGACTCTCTCTTAACTCTTCTCTAGAATTCAACAAGTTCTTGTATATGGACTCAACTTTCTTTTCCAATGCTTCAAAATTCTCCTCAAAATTTTCAACCTGCTGTTCCATCCTTATCATAGCTTCTCCTCTAATTTGTTTCCCACAGATGATGCCGAATTGATACACTCTAGAATTCTTAAATGGAAGAGTCAGAAAAGAAATGTATCTTCCAAACTTGTTCAGGTTACTAATCAACATAGAAGTGAAATCTCCCACAAGAACTTCTCTGCTAGGATTTGTTTCTCTCTTCTTCTAACTAACTTCCAAAATATCTCCCATTTCCCCTTATATACTCTCCAGCACACTACTTGTTATTATTTTTTATTTTTTATTTTTTATTTTGAAAATAAACTAGTACACACAATTATAAAAACACCCCTACACTCCACTATACTACTAGCGATACCTAACACAACACATCATAACACACATACACACACCACATCTAACTACGCAACAGGAGGCAAATGCCTCTCATACACATTCAATAATGGCTTATAAACTGTAGGAATCATATCAATTATTTTATTTCAAATTCATTCTTGTATATGAAATATGATAAGATTGGAATCACGATTCTGTTTGGAAACACTTAAGAAAGCAAGAATTGTAATTACTTGGAATAAACGATTTTTATGTCTTGAGGTGAAATCTAATTCAACCTTTGAGGTGGCAAAATCTATTTCATTCCACCATCATTAATAGAAATTTACAAAAATAGGTTTTTGATATATGGTAAACATTTGTTTCATCCACAAATTAAGAATATTTTTGACAAATACTATTGTAATAAATGAATATAATCAAAGATTCTATCTATATTTCCAAATGTAGGAATGGATTTACCATTCCATTCTTGATTTTACTATATTACAAACCATTCATTTTATTTAATTCAAATCCATTCCATTTTGGAGAGTTCCTTCAAACTAAACATAAAATTAGATTTTTATTTACACTAGATATTTTTATACTTGTAAAATACACGATTCATGCCGTGAGAGGACATTAGCTTAGTTTGTTTTATTGAAAAAGTATGTTCCAACTTTCGTTGTAAAACACAATTGATTTAAGTTAAAAGTATGTTTCGACTTTCATTGTAAAAAACAATTGATTTAAGTTTTTGAATTTTTAGGGTTTGATTATAAGGTTTTTTTTAATAGATTTTTATATATTTATGAAAATAAAAAAAAAGGTATGGATAGAATTAACATTTGACATTATGCACGAATATTAAAAAATAGTTGATTTGTGATTGAATCATGAATCAATATTATGTACATCCTATGAAACTATGAATGGCCATCAAAGGAAACCGACATGACTCGCGAATTCGATTAATAAGCTTACCACAATCTAGAAATGGATCAATAAAAACTCACTCAAAATAAAGAGATAAATAAAATTCTCAATATTTAATAATATGACTCATAAATCTCTCAAAATGCCTATGACATAAACTCAATGAAAAGATCATTGATTCATTGTTATGCTAGTAGCCTATTTATAAGCTTAAACATAAACTTAAAATCCCTAAAATAATGGAAGCTATTAAAATGGAATAATTTTAAATTAAATAACAAAAGAGAAAACTAATTAAACTAAATAAAATAAAAAGCAAGAAGGTCAAATTAAGCCCACGTATCTCATGAAACCAACCTCGATTGCTCTTATAGCACTCTAGTTGACCTCTCTCGATTCCATCTTTAGGTCATCCTTCCACTAGTCTTTCTTGAGCGGGTCAACCTTCTAATTTTTCAAATGCATGAATTTGCCTTTGAACTCAACCTAGGTCACCTTGTTGGACTCTCATTTTTGGACTCATTTCATGTTTTCTATTTTTTTTTTATCGATCATCGAATTAATTATAACAAATATCTTAATAATGAACGTAAGAAATATCGAATCAATCAAACAAGTATAGTTGCAACTAATTTTAGAACATGAAAAGCATTGTGTGCAAGCATAATATATCTATAAAATTACAATAGAAACAATAAAAATCAAATAAATATAGTAATTCATTAAGATAGGGAAGAAAATCTTGATAAGGAGAAAAACTCATAGGCCATATGAGATAATTTTACTGAAATACTTTAGAGGATCCAAATCTAAACTTTATTAAGGTCATATTCCTATATCTCAAATCTCAATTTTACTTGATTTGGTTGTTCAAGGCTCGAGTAAGTCAACTAGATCGCTTATAGAAGAAATTCAATTGACCTTTATTTCATTTTAGTGAGTTGGTTTTTGTCTAATCCAAATTTGGTCAACCTAACACTTAACTAGGTTGCCCAAATCTCCTTTCTAACTCATTTCGTTTGACCTAATCCATGTGTCATCAACCAAATTTCCCACATTGTTGGTTATATTTCAATCTAGTTGGCCACTTTCACTCATCTCTATAAACATTTTCTCTCATTAATTACTTATCTCCAATCCAAACTCTACAAATTCCACAATTTTTTTTTAACTTAGCCTAAATTTCCAAATTCTCCTTAAAATTATTGTTGATTTTGTAAATCCATTAATAACTTTGATCAAATTCTTATCTTCTACTATTTTGTTTCTTCAATTGTGAGATTATATATTTAAGGATTGTTTAAATACAATTTAATTAGGCTTTTGATCACTTACCTCTCACAATCGATGTATCAAAATCCTTAATCCTTAGTTTACAACCTCTTTTAATAAGTAATCACTTCTCTTTTTTAACTTTTCCTTCACTATGCACACTAAAAGGGTTTGAAATGGGAATTGCTATTATCATACTCCTAATTAGAGACTATAATTTCCATGCCTTTCCACAACCTTCACCAAGCCGATGGATCTCCTATTCACCGGATTCTTGTAACTCCTTTCCTTGTTAGTTTTTCTTAAACAATTACCATATCCTGGTTGAAACTCGTTATTTATAATCCTTAAATTAAAACTTGATAGAATAGCTCGTGATTAAGGAACAAACCTTACCTTAGAAGTCCATCAGAAGGTAGGGAGAGAGAGAGAGTCGATGATCTGTGTAGAGAATGAGTTAGGATAGCTGTTTAAGAATGTGAATAATTACATGTTGAATACTATATGGATACAGACCGGGAGAGGGGAGGGGGCACTTGGATCCTTATGGTCGAGCTTTCCAAATAGAAAACTCCAAAAGCGGCTGCTTTATTTTATTTGAATTTGACTCGCGGACATAACAACAGCTCCAAACGAGGTACTAAACTAAACATATTTATTATATTATCTATATTTCAACATGCGCAGTTAATAGCCGTAATAAACTTGCATATATTATTGTTAATATAATAATATCTACAAGTGGCCACCATATTTGCAATGCTTAGAATTCCAACAAAAAAACAAAAGGGTTTCTCATGTAATCGGTAATGAAAAAGATAAAATATTTTTTAAACATTTGAAAAATATTCTAAATACTTATTAATGAGAAAGATTTGAATAAAATTATTATCATTATGTTATGTGAATTAATCAATAGTATATAAATATTGATGAACAAATCTTTTTTTTTTTTTTCCGGCCAGCAGCCCCATAATTAACTTTATATTTATTTCCTTGGACTTGGCAAACGACCACCTACGATTTCGACACCTCCGCTGACTAATCGTGATGGCCAAAACATCTGTATTGTCTCTCTTCTACACAAGGTTGATTTGACCAGGAGCTTTTCGATCTTTTCGTCGTATATTTGTTAGGACACAGACAACACGTATTGAACTGTATATTGACATATACAGCCATATCCTTGGAAAACCTAATCAAAACGATTTCATATGTATAGATTGTGTCCCATATTCCATTATAAGTAGAACCATAGACGCTTGTTCTTGTGAACACATCGCCCATCATCAATCACCTATGTCTTCTTCTTCACTAGCTTGTTCATCGTGTGCTTTGCTCAAACCTAAAAGGCCTCTCCAGCAACGCAAACGCTCGATAGTACAAGTCAAAGCTCAAAGGTTTCCAGAAGATCAAGGTAATTATGGTTTTGTTAATGTACATTTTGCTCATATTTCCTATATATATTATACATAAATATATACAAACCAAATGCTTCACATTCATATTGTTTAAAAAACTATAGATGAAATGAATCATATGTCAATTTGACTGCATGATTAAAAAACAAAACTATAATAAAGTTGCAACTATGATGTTTATATTATTTCAACAATAAGGACTTTCTAAAGTAGAGTCTAAAATTTAGGAATAAAAACAAGAAAAAAAATAAATTAGTTACAAGAATTACTGTGATTGTAGATAGATAACAAGAAAAGCGAAAAGCAAAGTATAAATGACTTGGCTTGTTGTGTCTTGTTGGCCTTCATTAATGGACTGTCTATTCTTATATTCGTGTGCTTGGATTTAAATTTAAATCGTGATCGTCAACTTGTGCCTATTTGATTTCATTTTTAGACTGGTGTCGACACTTAAGTGAGCTCTTTTTCCCATGATTTTAGAAAAATACGATTTTATATTCGAACTTATAATGGGAGAAACCGAACATATATGGCGGAATATTGAAAATCTTTGGACAAATCTCTATGAGTTTGCTTAAACAAAATCAAGAGAAATGCGAGATTCTGCTTCTTGTGGTAACATGCTAGAGAGACCGATCCTGCTTACAGGATCAAACCAATGCACTCTAATGTAAAAAGAACTTTGATACGCTTGTTGATTTCTTTAATTTGATTTGGTGGGATACAGGAAGTTCAAGCCAAAGCCATATTGTTGATGCCAATTTGCGTATCTTGACAAAGAGGATAGCTGAAATTAAGTTGAAAGAGAGGCTTGAAAGGTGCTGCAGATGCGAGCTTGGTTGGAACTATGCACCAGGGTATGGTAATCCAAAGGAAAACTTGAAACGAAACGCACAAGATCTCACTTTGTTTGAAGTCGTGCGCTTGGTTTGTGTAAATATTGCCTTTACGTTCATAGGAGGCACCTTTTGCCTTTGCATGGTTTCCTTGATTGTTCATTTGTCTTCATCTACAAACTGATCAATGTTAAGCGTGTGTAGATAAGTTAAACGTACTTGTAAATTACTCAAATTCGAGTTAATATTTATTTTGAGTTTTTGATTTGATAATAATTGAGTTGAGTTTTGAATGGTTATTAAGTCGAGCTTAATCCTAAACAAACTTAATTGAGTCAACTCAAGAATCACTTTGATATGAGCTAGTGCTTAAATTTCTAAACTCGATTGAAGTCAAATCAATTTTGAAATTTAAAATTTCTAATTAAGTTTGAATTTAAACTCAATATTATTTCATCTTGATTTGACTGCTAATTGATATATTTGATATCTCACCTAGACTCCATAAACTATATCTATACATTCGGAATATAGTTGATCTTATCAACAGGTATATCAAACAGTAAATTTCTGTTAGTTATTTATTTTATTTCTTATTTCATAAGATTATATGCAATACCAAATAAAAGGAAAATTTTTATATAAATCCATTTATTGGGTTAGAACGAAATGGGTTGGTTCTATGCACTTCTTGTCCGGTGGTTCTGGTTTTGGTTTGGTTTGTAGAGTTAAAGTCTAGGAAACAGTGTTAGCTTGCTGAGGCAATAATGATAGAGTGGATCGAGTTTGGCACCTTATTAGACGTCTAGGAACTTTTTCATTCATCTTCATTTCCATCTTTTTAATATATATATTATTTTTCAAATCACTTGTTTATTATGCTTAGGGACTATATTATTTTCAAATCACTCGAATATCGAATGACACGACAGGTTTATAAGAATTTTTTCACTTTGGAAACTAAAGTTCTTTAAAACGATTTTTTAGAAATTTTTTATATTATTTATGAAATTCATTCAAAAAGAATTTAAAGAAAAAAAATTAGAAGCAAACGGAGTTAGACATCAGCCCGGTTTCAACCCGACTTAGAACTGTCGGGTCAAGGGCTATGAGGAGGGGGAAACGAAACCAGCTTGAGGGAGAAGGGTCGGGCCGGTTCGGCCCTTGAACCGACCCTTTGAGTTTTTTTTTTTTTTCTGAATATTTTTTTTAATCCCCATTTTCAATTATATAGTTTTCATATTCTTTGAGATTATTTGATATTTATCCATGTGTATTTTTTTAGTTGGTTTGGTTTTTTTCTTAAATTTATAAATGTTGAAATTTAATCTATAATTTCTCGGGATAATATACGATTTTTTGGAATTAATTGGTCGCAATACCCCGTAGCCGAGGGGGGATGCCAATCCCGAATTTTATTGATTGAATAAAATTATTACAGGAAAAAAATGGAACATTTGGCCTTACCTTTTATACACAATAATAATACAATATAAGTAAATAACATAAATAAATAAGAAGATACTACTCTCTTTACAAAATATGCCTAACTCTAATTTGGTACAAAAAATAAATAAGGTAGTACTACTGCTCTTACAAAATTATTTGGCTTACCCGATATTAGGATATGAACCAGCGGAGCTTCTACCCAACGGGATGAAGTTGTTGAAGTATTAATCTTCTTCACTGGATATCTTATACGACTCTTGTGTGTGACTCCTTGCCTTCGACCAATCCTCCACGCAAGCTAACGCCTCAACGTTGACGGGTGATAGTCGTGATCGACGTTGAGACAAGATAAGGCTCATTGTGCTAAATGTTTGTTCAACAACTACCGTTGATGCAAGAGCAACCAAAACCTAGTGAGCCTTGCGAGAGAGTATGGGATACGTCTTCCTATGCTTCCATTGGTTGAGGATGTTGAAATATGTGATACTACTGTCACCAAATTTGAAATATGTATTGAAGTAATCATCAAGTTTAGTGTACTCGGTTGACCGAGAATGGTGCCGCTTCAACTTTTGAAACATCATTCATTACATAATAAGAGTGGGATCATGGGTGGTACCATGTGAGCTGAGGAACGGTGAGGGAGTTTAGGACATTTGACTACCGAATGTAGTGCAAAAGTTAGAATATAATTCTTCCGTTACCTAAACTGCTTAGTTGAGTTCTTGCGTGGCGATAACGGCATAAATGTCTTCCGTGTCAAAGAATACGTCAACAATGGAATAATACAAATTAAGATATTATAATAACTTTTTTTTTTTACACTGTAGATCTAAAGTAGAAACAATTAGATAAATTGCTGGAATTTATCTATAATACTACAATCATTTTGCAGTCATATCATTTATAGTCACCTGCAAAAAAGTGTCATATCGAGAATCGAGCAGCACTAATAGTATATTCACCACATTCATAAGGAAAAGATGAACACTAGCTTGATACACTTGTGAAAATGTTATAGTACAATCATGTAAAACTTTTAAAATATTCAACATTCTATTGCATATATCCCAATCGCCGGGGTATAGTGGAATGTCTGGGATATTCATGGTAGCGAAAGAACATAATGCATCTTTATAAGCAAGTGTACTTTGTAAAAGTTGATAGGTGGAATTCTACCTATGCTTAACATCCTTTTTGAATTTTTTAGGTCGCATTCCATTTTCAATGCAAAATCTCCACCATGCTTTATTTATGGAAGGATGGTCAATTAAAAAACATACTAGTTGTCTTATTAGGAACATTTTAAAATATAAACAGTTCATATCATCTTTAACGTAAAAATTTAAAATGCGGTAGATACATCAAATGTGGAAAAATGTCCCACCTAAAATGTTTTACGCCGTATGGCGATCATTAAAAACCCTTAAAGCTATTAGTCTTTTTTATACTTACCACGCATGGTCTATCTAGTGGCATGTAATTCCCATGTATGAATCTTCTTGCCACGGATTGGTCCATATATCTACACAAATGGAAACATGCATCTCAAGAGAATTGAAAAGAGCGGTTAATTTACGCTTACCGTTATGATACAACTTAATGGTGGTTTTTTGTATGGTTTTTGGGTAATAAGTTCGTGAGCTTAGATTCAGCGCTTCTCACTCATACTCCAATCGATGCAGGGAAGCTGCATAAGTCCATGATAGGTTACACTTTGCTAAGTATTCTGTAAGTACAACTTGTTGTTTATCAGCAGAATAACGAAATAAGCCTCCTCTTTGCGATCCTATTGATTGTGAAATTTGTTGCTGCGATTTATCTATGCCAAACTCCATGGAGTGCTTCGCTCACATGTGCTTGTTAAGGGTACTATACCCCTCTCCCTTTTTTTACGCATAATTTGAATGGCAGTAATTGCAATAAGCACGACTACTGCCATCTTTTCCTATAATTTTACGAAAATATTTAATAAAAATTTCTGATTTAAGTGGTGCTGGTGGCTTACTCATGAAGCCGGATGAGCCATGTAAGTGCCCTATAATTTCTTCCTTTGACACTTCCTGCACATCGTCTTGCTTTTCTCCTTCCACCTCCTCCTCACTACCTTGTCGTGGCAGTGGTTCGCTTTGTCCACTAAAAGGGCCTTTTATGAAAGCCTATGAGTGGTATCATCAAGTCCTCTAAGCGTTCGTGAGTAAAGTTGTCGATATTGTAATCATCCACTTCAAAATATTTTTAGGTACCTCTTGCATAGATTTCCCCTTATCACCTTTGCTAGAATGATCATTCTTAGAAGAACCTAAACCGCCAAAATAACTTGCCATTTTTTAATATTAGGATAATTATAAAATACTGATATGGGCAGATAAGGGGATAGAATTTATTTAACAGTTGGCAAGAAATATAAGTGAAATTATTCACAAGGTATTGACAATGTAAAAGATGAGAGCATAGCAAATAGAAGATGAGAGCACACAAAATGAAATATAAGAGTATAGAAATTTGAATATGAGAACAGAAGACAAGAGTGAGTGCAGTTTTTTTGCATTGGTAATTTTGCTCTTCAACCTGCACTATCAATTTATACAGCATTCAATAATACACTTATTTTCTTCTGCTCCTTTGCAATATTTAAATTTCAAATTTTCAATATCTGCACGCTACGCCTACACCAATTGCTAATACCTATTCCTCACTGCTTGCAATCCTATAAATGTAAGTATAATTTTTTTTTCAAAATGCTCTCTATGCTTTCAATTTCTCTAAGTGCAAATGTCATTGTTTTTATCCTGCATTCTCCTTCTGCAGTTCTCTCTGGCTGTCTTATCCTTTTCTTTGTTTTTCTTCCCCAACATTGCAGAGTTATAGGTAAATTTTCTTCACTCTATTCCTACTTTTTTGACATTTTTTTTCCTTTTTTTTCAAACGTTACAGAGATGCTTCTTTCATAATTTCTTTACTCTAATAGTAAGGCACTGTTTTTGAAAATTTCTGCACTTGATAGTAACAATTTCTTCACTTTGGCATTGTTTTCAAACTCTGGATTGCAAGCCTTGCAATGTGTTTGAATTATTTTTTTTTTGTCATATATAGTGGACCTAACCCGTGGGTTCAAGTTGACCGTGAATCGGCGGGTTCACGACCGATTCCAGACTCATCGGTTCGCCAAGTTGTATTATGCAACCTGGACATTGACCCATCGAGCCAATCTCCCCAATGGGCCGATTCATGGGCTAGAATCGACTCTCTCCCATGTCTAATCGAAGTTACTTGTGAAGCAAAAGGGGAGTATTGTTGATGTGACAAAATTTTGATGAAGTTCAAATAGAACAATATATACATAAATAGGGATCCGGTTTATTCAATAAGAAAATAAAAAAAATAAAAAAATACTTATAGTATCATTAAAATAAAATAAAGAATTAAAAAAAAAAAAAAAACTATAAACTTCTTGTCTACTTTCATTCTTTTCTCATTAAAAAAAAAAGCCTCAGAATTTTGTTTGTTTATTTCTTTGTGTCGTGAGGTTTCTTGCTTGGCCAATCTATTTCCTCTCGTGCTCTATAAAACCTCTAGAGGGCTTTTAAACGTTTGACGTAACTTTTAAAGAAGGCGGCATTCTTTTTGTTAGGACAAAGACAACCACTGCAAACAACACCTTCCTATAAGATATATAATTTTAAAAACTCCATGCGTCTCTATATTCCCTTTGACTTCTTGCACGTATAATTTAATCCTTAAATTATCCTTATACGTTATCTTTTTATAGAACTTCCTCATATCCCCTATTATTTATTATATACACACCAACCACTAAACTTATTTATTCTTGATTCATCTAAAATATATTTTTTTCTTTTAATAAAAATGATATTGATGTTACAACTAAATTCAAATTAGACTCAAACATAAAGCTCGATTTTGATTTCATAAACTATTTAAGTAGTTGAAACTTGATTTGATTGTTATTGAATCAAATTCAAATAAATATCGGCGTTTTGGTTCACCTATATTCCTTCATGCGAATCCAATATATGTTGTATATTGGTTGAGTGGCAAGCAACAGAATTTCTAATCACAGTATTGCATCGACTCTACAACGACGCAAGTTAAGCATAAAGCAAAACACTCAAGTCTCCCCAGAGATGGTCCAACCTTTCGCTTCTGCAAATAGATGTTTCTAATTAATAGTTGGGGTTTTGGCAAACTTTGTTATTTTATCAGGGTGGACTCAATTTTAATCCTAAATGGCATGCTTTCTTGTTGATGTGGCAACCATCCATGCATGGAAAACATTCCACATCAGCAAGAGTGCTCAGTATTTAAAATGTACATTTTCCTGAAATTACGTTGTTATTATAGTATAATCTATCCTTTACTTACCAACAATAAATACTCAAAACAACCGCAACCCAAGCATTGTCATGAAAAATATAAAAAATAAAATAAAAGGGGGGTGGGAGGGAGAAATAATAAATAATGAGAAAAAGAAGTTAAAAAAACGTTCATAAAAAATTTAAAATGTAACCAGTAAGATTTTCTAAGTTTCATCATTCAAACAGTGTACAGACATCCAAAGAGTATAAGGATATGATCCAACCTTAATCGAACACATAATCCTTGATGAACTTTCTAAACTTCTTTTTTCACTAGTTATCATTTTTCAAAAAAAAAAAAACATCTAAAAAAATCTTCGAACGTCCCAAACGCACCCGATGGAAATATTCAGATGAAAGTTTGGAAAGAGACGAGACAGTTTTTTCAGGACAGCAAAGCAAAACTTACGATCTCAAGAGATCAAGCCAGAATGGATTGTCCACATCATTCTCCGAGATCAGGGTAGCACTTAAATATAACCATCATAATTTACCAGATAAAAATCCAACAACACTACAAGGTATCTAATTCCTAAGAAATGCTACCGTGGCGACTCTAGATCCAGCAGACCCACCAAACATGAAGGTGGGATAGGAGCGGACGTGATTAAGGTATCTGAAGGGAGGATTTTTACATGCCTCGGGATCCTTGGAACCATCTGATTCCGAGGAAGCATCGAGCACCCGTTGATTATAGTCGACCACTTCTTGCACTAGCTCATCTTTGGTGCTATTACATGATGTTATAACCTAGCACAATCAATCAAGAAAACAAAATATTACTTTTCCCTGAAACAAACAAATAAGGAAAATGCAGAGAAAATGGGGCAAAATTGCAGAGGGAAGCTCCTCTACTGTCATCTTCTCAACCATTTGTACTTAAAACGCACCAGAAAGAAAGATCCTTTTAGGCAAATAATAAGAGATACTTACAAGTAGTCCACCAGATGCCACCAACCTAGAAACAGAATCCCAGTACATGATCCTGGGGAAATAATAATCATCAAAGCACACCATTTCAGAAGCTTAATCCAATATATTCAGAAAATTACAATTAGAGAAGTGCATTGACAACGTTGATGGGGCACATGACAAACTTGTGCAACTTGTACCTTTTCAGGGGGGCATCAGGGTGTAACCCAATGGCATCTAAAGTTCCTTTATCCATGACAAGTCGAAATTGTCCATCCAACTTCGTCTCAAGTACATCATCAACCTAAAAGCAACTCAAAATACAACATCAAAATGGGGAGCAGTGTGCACAAATAACCAGCAGCATCAGTCACCAAATCACATCCCAAAATTGGTTAAACCGGCTTTTGGTTGAGGCCCTTAAGCTCAGCTAAGAAAGCCACCCAAGGAGTGAAGCAAGTTACCCAGCAGTCAGGATCATACTATTTTATTTGGATATTAACGACATGTCACCTAATCCAGAATGATTCTCACAATAGATGAAAAGGCAATGAAATTATTTTAGCAATTCTAAATAAAAGAGTATAACAATTAACTGAAAACTGACGTTTTTCAAGTGACAGTTCAACAAGTATTCAACCCATATAGTGGAAGCAAGGATTGAGATTGTATCGGTTTACAATAGTCACAAAGTTCTCGATAGTATTGCATCAACCTAGAAAACCAACTATAGCTACAAAGTTCTTAATGAAGGAAAAGAAAAGATTGAATGCATGGTCTGTTGGATGATAGGTGCTGTTACCAACTATGTATTATTTTCTTTTTTCAGTAATATAACCTGAATGTTTTTTCAATTTGCAAACCTTTTTTTCAAATATTTTCTTTTTTTTTTCCCTTAATATTTCCAGTTAGATAATCTGATTTTTCAAGTTTTTTCACTTTGCATTCATGCAATCTTATTACTTTTGTAATTCACATAGCCTCCACTCAGCCACGACCATTAAGGGGGAAAAGGGGAAAAAAAGAAGAGTATATAAGAAAACATGTCAGGTCTAATAAAGTTTTGATTCAATTAGTATATATATAAGCAAATAGATAAATTATAACACAGGTATGCTAGGTGAAAAGGCATGAAAACTCAAGTTATATAAACTGAAAGAAGTGATATCATGAGGGTGTAAAGTAAAAATGGCGAAAACTTTATGTAACTGAAAAAAAAAAAAAAGAAAGAAATAATACAGGTATATAAAATGAAAAAAATATGAAAACTCAAGCATATTTTCTGTAATTTGCCCTTTTAAAAAAGGGAAGAAAATTTCCAACAGAAATGAAAGGGGTCTATTTGCATTTGCCTCAAAATCGTAGTGACTTAGGCTCCTTTTGGAACAAATAAATAAAGATTCGTAAAATATAAAGGTTTTGGAAAGGGGACCTAATCATTAGAAGGAGCATTCTGGCAGTAGCCAGCACTACCATATACCAACACACACACACACACACATACAAAAAAGATGAAGTGGAAGAAAGGAAAATCATTAGATATGTGCAAAAACAAGGTAATTCAGAATTTTATAATCGGCATACCAAGAATTTTATAGTGGAAAAGCCACCACGATTGGCAAGACTCTGAGCTAGGTTGATTGCCCCTTCACTATAGTCAGTTCCTGTTAAGTCAGAGAACCTGAAAATAGAATGAGAAGAAATCTATCATAAATCAAAACATAAAATATTTGTCACATCCTCACTGGACATCTCATTTCATGCAAATCAGTATAAATTAGGAAAACAAACATAAAATATGTGTCACATCCTCGTTGGACATCTCCCTTCATGCAAATCAGTATAAAGTGGGAAAATAAACAAACATACTCTTTTCTATAACAAATCAAATCGGAATAAATTTGCCAAATTAAAAATCAAAACTTTCAAGTAACTGTACAATACACAATTTAGCTAATATTGTCAATTCTCAAATGCCAAAGCATACCCCTGTTTAGAAAGTTCCTGAAGAAGCAAGCCATTCCCAGTCCCAAGATCAAGAACACTCCAACTAGACAAATATTTATCAGCATCTTCACATTCAGACTTCACATCATTGATATCAGTAGGCAATCGACCTTGAGAAATTTCAGTACACAAGGTTTTGGTCCAAGAAGTAACCACATCCATTACATCCGCTCCAAACCTGTATAAGAATAATGGAATAAATATAATCAGCAACGTCCATTACTACCTGTCCTGCCCTATTTTCACCAATAGCAATCTGGTGATGTCTAAAAAGAGATCATGCATGATTCTGTCATTAAAGCCTATATCTTCATTTTATACACAACACAATAACAACAACAAAAAACAAGCCACAATACTCAAGCCTCATTCCCACTATGTGTGGTCAGATATATGGATCTTGTTCCACCATTGTACTTTATTAAGGACCATAATTTCATTAATACCTAAAAAAACCATATCTTTTTTATTACCTCTTTCCAAACCCTTTTTTGGTCCCCCCCCCCACTACCACCATTTTACACTAGTTGCTTGTAAATTATCACAATATCCAACAGGTGCTTTTAAATCACATCTTTGTACGTAACTAAACCATTTCAATCATGCTTTCCCATCTTCTTGTCTATAAACGCTACTCCAACTTTTTTTCTGAATATTGTCATTTCGTATCTTATCCATTCTTCATGACTGCACATCCATCTTAGCATTCTCATCTCCATTACTCTCATCTTCTGTCCATGTCCATAATTTATTGTCCAGCATTCACATCCATAAAACATCACCAGTCTTATAGCCATCCGCTAGAATTTCCCTTTCAGTTCTATGTGTACCTGACGATCACATAGAATGCCTAATGCACCCCTGCTTGAATTTTATGTGTAACATCTTTATCTATGCCCATATCATTTTGGAGTATTCATCCTAAATACTTAAAATTTCCGCTTAAATATACATGTTGTCCCACTCCATTGATAACTGAACCTAAACTCCCTATACTCTGTTCATTCCCTACTTCTTGTAAAACCATCCCTCCTCTAAAGTTACTGCCCACTAAGTTTCAAGCTTAGTCTCCTGACCCATCCACCAAAACAATCTCATTAGCAAACCATGTAAACCATGATATCACCTCTTTAATATAATTTGAGTTCAATCATGACTAGTGTGAATATATATAAGGGCATAAAGTCAAACCTTGACATAAACCTATCGTTACAAGAAACTCTTTAAACCCTTAGGTGTACTTATGCACGTCACTACATCTCTATACATGTCTTTAATAACTTCGATGTGCACCTACTCTTGCGACTTTGTTTTCCCCGAAACACTCCACAAGCATCCCTAATATGCAAGTCTTGTTTCTTTTGACAATACTTTTCTACCAGTCTTCTTAAAAGGTACCTTTTATTTTCAGATGGAAAATGTGGTTTAAGTGCATGCAGTGCACATCTACAAACAAAAAAAAAAAAGAAGCTAACTTTCAAAGAAATAAATTATGAACATGACTTTTCTTTGAATGCCCATTCTCATCACAGGTTTAGTAAGAGGTTAGTAAAAAATTGCAGTGCCCGACACTCTTTTCTTCATGGCAAGGTGCTACTTAGAGTTTGGTACTGTCCTGATAACTTAGAGTTATCACCTGTTGGCATACAACTCTAGCAGCATATGTCTATTGTATTTCCTGAGCAAGAAACTTATCTGCCTTCAAAATTCTGTTCACTAACAGCAAGAAGGATCCTCCCTCATGCCTACTTAGAGAGGATTCGTTTACCCTAATTTCTTTCCCTCACTTCATAGCTTTTGTAAACTCTAGTACTTAGTTGCCTATCTCTTAAGAGTTTCCTAAGCAAATCTTTTAGTCTTGCCATCTGTCAATTCTCTGAGACCTTTTACGGTCCTGTCCATCATTTTAGCGAGATCTGTGCAACATTTAATCTTATCATTAAATTATGTATATTAAATCTTTCCTGTTGAATACCATTAAATCTTTATTGTTAATTTAAACAGTGAAGTTGAAAGTTGGATCGGTTCTGTCAAAAGCATGAATGTCCATGGAAAAATCCCAATTCTCTATATAATTCCTTCTCACTTTTAATGTGAAAAGAAACCAGAAGCAGATTGTGACACTGATCTTTACCATATCTATAATGCAATGAAGAAACCTGCAAGACAAAATCCCTATACCCTCCATTCTCCATTACCTGTCCTGCCCTATTTCCATAAACATTAAGGTCCAGCTATGTGGTGATACACAAAGAGATCACGTATGATTCTCTTAATAAAACTCTATTTATTAGGTATTAGAAATAACGAGAAAAATGAAATTTGTGTAGCACACCATCAGGAAGGAAAATAATAATAACTTTCAAGAAATCGTTCCTCAGATAAGTTCAAAAATTGAAGAAAAATCAGAAACGTGAGACTACACTAATCTATAAAATATCTAGAACGCAATGTAGAAAACCCATTAGAATGATGTTTCTCCCCTCCAAGCACTACAAATCTTAACCAAAAATATCATCACAAAAACATATACTTACCAAACTTCACCCGCGTGTCCATGCTCACGAAAGTTCGCCAATTCATCAGCATATGCAGCATCCCAATAACTCTGAAGACCGAGCATCGAAGAAACCCCATCAGCATCAGGCTCCTCCTTATCCGAACTACACGCCCAAAAAATTAAAAAATAAGCTCTTTAATTTCATCCAATTTTCGATTTACTTCAGTCTAACAAATCGAATTCTTCGAATTTCTCCAACACTCTAGATTTAGTTATTTATTTCATAACCGCTCTCCAACCTTTTCTGTTAACTTTCACATAACAAAACTTACAAATAATAATTTGACCAAAAAACTAACGTATAATAATAATATGAGTTATTACAACGCCTAAATTATTTATGTTTGGTACATTCTTAATAAGTTCGATAACCCGCAGGAGAGAGAGAAACCTGTAATCGGAGGCGGCAGCGCGGAAGTTGGCAGAGTTGAGGAGGGCATCGACAGCGTCGGCGTGGCGTTGTTCGTCGTCGAGAGTGCTGCCGTACTCGCTCTTAATGGACCAGGAGTCCGCGGCGACGGAGCGATCGTCGTCCGAGAAGTGATCGGAGGGTTGGGGGAGGGGTCGGGTCGGGTGAGAGAGTTCAGAATCTTCCGGTGGCAAACACATGCCAGCCATTAGAGGTTAAAAGTTTCCGGAGTCTGATAAATCTCAGGGTTTTGTACTGAGAGATAAAGAGAGAGTATTGTTTTGACTTGAGGAGAGAAAGAGAGAGAGAGAGAGAGGAGGAGAAGAGGATTGGATCCGGACGGATCGGATCGGTCCAAATGGAGAGTGTTGGCTGAGTGAGTGATGATATTGAGTGGACCTTGGAGGAGCCTTGGACTCTGCACGTCGGAGGTCCGACTATGTTGACTAGGAATACGTTTCAAAATTTATTATCTATTATAATTTTGAAAGTTTTTTTTTCTTTTTTGTTATCCCGCATTTTAATTTTAATCTATTTAATAATAGCATCTCTACTAAAAATTGCATTAGTTGCTTTTTTTTTTTTTTAAGAAAGTACCTGTTCAAAAACAAACATTACTTAAAAATAAATAATAATATCCCTCAAAAAAAAAAATTGCTTCTTCGATGAGAATGTTAGATGCCTTTCCAATTTGCAAGGAGAGAGGGATTATGAAACTTGGAATGTTTTCAATGTTGGTAATCGTTTAACTATAAACATTTGAAGTGACAATTCATATTAAAACCTGCATAGAAGGTAAGAACAAAATTGCTATACACCAATAGAGAGAAGCATTTATGTTAAGAAAAATGCTAGTATTATACATTAAGAAATGGAAGGGCAACAATTAAGTCTATAAAGATCCTTAGGTATTTTAATGTAATTTTTTTAGAGTCTCCCAAAAAAACTCAAGAAGAAGTTATATCATATACTATGTCTAATCAAATGAACATCTCCAAATGATGTGAAATATTTCTATCATTAAGAAGACCTTATTCCATTTTTCAAATGGATCCAAAACCTTTCTCTTTACTTGTACTTTGATTATAAAACAGTCTTGAATTTTGAAGACCTTCCTCACTAAGTCATCGTGAAATTTGGTTTAGATAGTTGGCTTTTATCATTTTGTTCATCAATACTCTATTGTCTTTTATCATTTTGCTATTAGTGTTTCATAGTTTATTTTGTATCACTCGTTGACAATTTTAATAATTCAAAATCACTATAAAATTTATTGCTTTACATTTTTTAAAAAAATTATGATTAAATGGTAAATTTAATTAGATTTTATAAATTACAAATTGCTTTGCCATCAAAGAAAATAAACCAATGGAAGCAAATATGTTTAATAAAGTCTAGTACTAATATATCAAAATTGGGAAGAAAAAAAAATAAAGCACAAAATGAAAATTTTTTTTTTTACTTTTGCCATAGAATTTACCTATTTTGTGAAAGATTTCTTCTTCCATCATAATGCAAAGATGTTGCTTTTTCTAGACCCAAATATTTTGATAATTATTGATTACTTTTTTTAATGAGTTTATTTAATATTTTGTTGATAATACTTTTTAAATAAAATGTTCTTTGTGAGTAACTCATTCTTATATACATTATAAGCTATTGATGGTTTTCTCTCTCAATTGTTTTTATTGTAAATTAGGAAATTAGGAAGAAAAATATAAGATAGATAAAAAGAAAAATACAACTTACTTCTAGGTTTTTATGTTTCACTATGCATATAGCGTATATAACTTAAGATAAAATGCACAACTCTATAAAATTCCTATAAACATATTGATACAAAATAAAATTATGTTTTATTGATATTTCTTAAAAAACATAACTTCATGTAAAACTATATATCTAATATGATTATAATATCAATGTGAAAATACCAAAATTATATATCTAATATGACTATAATATCAATTTGTGATATTGTTTATATAATTCAATGGAAGAATTAATTTTGTATTTAAGATAATTTATAAAAATCAATGTTAAAACAAAACCGCACATAGTATAAGCCTTTAACTAGTTCTCTCCAAATTGAAGAGAATTGTTATGAGTGAGCTCAAGGAAAAAAAATTCCTTCCTAGATCCTTTTCCAAACAGGAAAATTGTACAATTTTCCCTCCAAATTCCTTCCTCCCCTTTTCCTTCGCTCAATCCATTCATAGTGTTAGTGGACCATTTCTGGATTTGAAATTTTCTTTCAGTAATATTAGTCAATTTTCAGAACAATGCTATCTTAATACTTAGGAAGGACATAGAGATCACTAACTATCACGCTTGACTTAGTGGTCGTAACAATCGTTTCATGCAATTGAAAGATCATAGTAAGGGCAACATTGCTTGGACTGTCGAACAGATTTAACCACACTACTTTTGGAATTTCTAACTATTGTGCTTGAGAAGCACAAACAATTCACCAAATGGCTTATTTGTGGCCTCCCAGAAGGCCGAAGACGCTGAAATTTTCTTCCTGAATCGTTGAAACAGCTCATCAATCATATCATTTCCAAAATGCCCCCCGAGAAACTTTTCCAGAACAGCACGATATTGAAATACCACCATTTCGATGCTGTAATTTGTTTCAGTCCTCTTCGATCGATCGAGCAATTCCATTTTCTCAATGCTGAAATTGCCATTTTTCTCTACTATGAATGCAAATTCTTTTGGACTAGGATGGTACCTTGGTATGTTGAAACTGTCCACTTCATCTTCCTTTAACAATCCCTGGAAAAAGATAAACAGGTTTTGGTTCATATGCCATATCCTTTTAAACATTTGTCTGAAAGGATCTTTTATATAGATAAGTTCGGAGCTGTCAAGGTCAGTATGGCTGGAGGTCCACTAGCGTGTTATGAACTTTTCATAGCATTTACCGAGTTACAAATTATAACAACATTATGAACTCCTCTGTATTTCACGAACCTATGTAGAGTAAGTACAAACAAATAGAAAAATTACAAAAGCAAGAAACATTATGACGTTTCCAATGTTGTTATGAAATAATTTCACTTAGAAGTTTGTAAAAAAAATTCGATGTTTTGAAATTTTAAGCAAAATTACAGCTTCACAACCTTATATAAAGATTCCTATGAACATAGAGGTAATTTAATTTATGCAGAAGCATATTATGGATTTTTAAGTCAAATTACACGCTTTAAGGAAAAGTCACGAACTAATAAGGTTTTTCAGGAGCAATGAAATTAATTCTTCACGTAGTTATTTAAAAATCCCGAGAGTCGCGAAAATAGGAGAGGAGTTGGTTCTCACCTCATTTGACATATCAATGAGACAGGAGCATAAAACATCCATGGCGATGGCAGAAACAAATCCTGAATGAGGTGTTCCATCTGGGATACATGGGAAGATAAGAGACATAAGTCCTCCAGAGACTAGTTCATGTGCCCTGGCATCAAGAAAAGACGCCAAGTCTTTGGAAAACTGAGTAGCATACGCCTCGTAAACTTCCCTCTGCGAAAATGCATACTCGATCCTACCCTTGTTCCATGCGGGCGAGTTTATGTCCACCACCTCCCTTGGAATTTCCGAAAGCCAATGAATTGCCAAGGAAGAATGGACATAATGAAGAGAAGCTTTTGGAAATATGCAATTCCAAAAACTTCCAGGAACCCCAGCAGCAAAGTATTGCCTGTCGTCAGGGAGTCTTTTGAATAGGGTATTGAAGTCGTTTGAGATAAGATCGTTAAAGAAAACTTGAAATTCGATAGCATCCGGATTGAGACTCTGAGATTGTGCCTTTAATTTCACAGCAGCAATGATATTCTGCACTGTGATGAAAGTGTTTGGTCCAACAGAACAACCTAAATCAGCTATTGCAAATATGTTCTGGGTAGCAAAAGCGCGATTGAGCAGATCAATATCAAGCTTCTCAGCAATTGCCTCATTGATGAAGACCAGGGCAGCTTCCATACCAAATCTCTGCAATGTTTCCATATTTTATGAGGCTTTCCCCTGAGCTGGTTAGATGTATAGTAAAAAAAGAATGTTGACACTTTATAAGGCGTTTCAAAAACATAAATGAGAGGTTTATTAGTTGGTTGTTTATTAGAATGGCGGTGGATATAATATGGCCAAGCCTAATCGTTTGAAATCCAAACTAGCATGATATTCTTTCTGTCAATATATTAATTTCAATCAAAAGGAATTGAAAATAGGAATAGTTAAATCCCATTTTATTGACATAGAATAATCGTGTAGATAAAAATATTTGAAAACTTTATTGGATCATTAATGCTAAATGATGATCCAAGCAGCCAAAACCGTTTGGCTCAATAAGGCAAGCATTCATCCCTGCTAGATGGGTGGATCTTGTTGTCAATCTATCTTCTGCTTTTGCACACGAAGGCCAATCCTTGTCCGGTCCCGAGGAGTAGGAAGAATTCCTTGAATTGGAAGACAAAAGAGGAACTTGGCTAACAATTCCATATTTTTTGTTTCGTCCGAAGTGTCTACTTAGGGTCTTGGGTTAGTGATCAGTCTTGCTATCTTTCTTTTTTGGTGAAATTTGAATAGAACACAACTACTACTTATGCTGTAATTGAGTAATTTATAGATGAGAAAACTATCCAATAGTATTCGCATATCACTAAGCAAACAAAAAAATTAAGTCAAGCAGCACATAGGTGAATTCCATGCAAAAAATAGAAAAAGGAGGGTACAATAAACACAAAGAATAACATCCGTTTCATCGATGTATAGATAGGAATTGCTATGCCTTGAACAAGGAAGAAGATTTGCGGCAGCAAAAGGCACCATCTTCTTCATCTGTCACAAGCGATCTTGTCCGTCGACAGGTCATTTATCTTCTCTCTGCCAAGGAGAAAGCTGGTTTGCTTGGTTTTACCGGCATGTTGACAGTGATGATGAGTCCAAGTAGATAAGGATTTGAGACCTTACAAAGGACAAACAGAACCTAGCATTTGTCACGTAACCGTTATCTTATGTTTTGACAACCAAGTAACGGTTCCTTCTTTTCATGGATTTCGTAACATCCATGGCTAACTCTGCGAGCAAATCCAAGAACTACCATTAAAGGCATGACAAAGGTAAATATGTTTATTGCCAAAAAGGATTGTTGCCAGGTGGAAGGAACCAAAAACGTATGATATAAAAGCATAAACGCGTAAAATCTTGTATTTACTAGTCTGCACTTCAACTGTAATTAAGGTGAAATGAATGCATAGGAGTTCCAATTCAGTATCTCCAATTCTATCACCATGACAAATTTAGATATACAATCATATGATCTAAAAGTTAAACCCGTTAAGATTTAATCAGTGAGCTCTGGAGACAAGTCATGTCTTCTTCCATCAGACGACGTTAGACCACGCAATATCCTAATATCATCAATGGAATGAACTATAATTCGAATACAGCAAAACTTGAACAAATTTTGTTCCCTGCTAGGCAACAAAACTGGAACTTGGCACTGAAAAATTTATGAAACATCGTCATCAGAAATGAAAAATACAAGATTGAGCTACAAGTTTATAATCCTTCTATCAGAATCTGACTTGTTTTTCGTCAATGAATCCAAGCTTTTACCATAACCAAATCCAAAACCATACCCAATGCCAATCCCAACACCACAACCCACTCCAGCCCCAAACACGAGTTTGAGCTCATTCCATGGAAAACCACCGAAACCCATTCCACCCACAAGACCTAACCCTAACCCAGCCCCACAACCCAGGCCTACACCAACTCCTGGACCCAACACCATTTCCTCAAACTTGCTTTTGTTTTCTTGAATAAACTCTGTGATGGGAAAAGGGTTCTCGCCTTTTTTGTTTTTCTTTCTCCTGGAGTTGCCATTCCATGACCAGAGTGTGTCGGGGTTCATCCTGCTGCTTCTAGATCTCGAGCTCATGGCGGTGCGAGATATGTTCAGGTCAGGTTAGCCTTATTTTGATTTGAAGGATAGATAAGCCAGAGACAAATTCAGTAGGGCTCATGGTGCTCGGCTTTTTTCTAAATAGCTAATGAGTTAAACTTTCGATTTGAGTTTTTCTTTCTTTTTTTTTCTATTTAGAAAAAAAAAATTCTTTTTTCATTGAGACATGAGAGCTTTAAATTGATCCTAATAATTAAATTAATAAATAATAGTATTAAATATATTTATTTATATAATATAATAAAATATTATTAAATATATTTGATAATATAATATAACAAAAATAAATAAAAAAATTAAAAGTAAGAAGGGGAGACTAAAAAAAAATTGTGCTTATTGCGCTTACCCAAGCCACCAATCAACTAGTTTAAAGCTAATTAAAAGTTAATTTACATCCAAGATAGACTAAAAAATTTAGCATAATTATTAAAAATTCTATTTTTATAAGATTTTAGAAATATTGAGAACTTAAAAAAAATTAAATAAAAAAGGTAAATATTTAAGATTGTATTTTTTTTTTCAAATTTATGTATATGAAGCATTTAACATTGCAACATTCGAATATATAAGATTACATGTATTGAGGTTATTAGTTATTAGATTATATATTATAATTGATAGTTCACATATAATAGTATCATTACAATATTCAAATCATTAAAAATCATACTCAATAACATCTATAATCTATTTATAAAAAATATGAATTAGAGATGAATGCAAGATTAAAGGATAGGTGGTCATGATCAACATTATTAGAATCACTAAGTCCATAGTATTACATACAATATTTTTATAGGTGCCTTAAATATAATACAATTTATGACACTTATTATGTTTTTGATAAATATTTATGACATATTTAGATATGGACATGGTGTCATGTATTGCAAATTGTATACTTTTATTTATAATACAATTTACTATATAGGTTAAATTGTATAAAAATATTATAGATATCCATATATTGTTATATATAAGTTAGATTATATTTGATTTAAAGTATTTATCATTTATACTATTTTTAATAATTAGTATGTGAAATAATATAAAAAGACAATCACAAAAAAAAAATTACAAAAAAAAAAAGTTATACTTTAGAAATAATTATTATTGGAAATAAGTTAGAAATTTTTGTTTTAGTATTTATTTTGTATATTTTTTTATTATAGAAAACACTTATTTTAGTATTTACTTTATTTCATTAATTACAGTATTAAATTGAAAATAAAAATAAAATTACTAATTTACTTTATTTAATCATTAATTACAATATTAATAAAGGTATAATAGTCATAAGTTTATATTCCACTTTTTAAAAATAATATCTATTTCTACTGAAGTAAAAATTGAAAAACTCTAAAAATTAAAATCCTCTTCTTATTTTTCAAGTAAACAAGTACTAGACGTTATGGTTTAAAATTATTATAAAAGGTGTATTTCCTTAAATGTTGTTAAAGTAATAGGTTATTGGATAGAAAAAGAGAAAGTAATTAATTAGACGTGATAGGCTTGGGGAAAAAAATTTGATAGGAATATATTAATTAAACGTTGCTATTTTCTATAATACCTAATACCTACCTTCATTGAAAATGCAAGTCATGAGATTAGGGCATTAATTATATTGTAGGGTTGATTGACTCGTTATCAAAGGTTTTATATTTATTTTTTTGCTTTTTTTTTTTAAAATTGGTCTTTTCATAACTAAATATTTAATAAAAATCGAAAAGTGTAAGAGGTAGTTTGTCTGCTGAGGGGCAAGGCCCCTATGGTCCCCCTTCCTAGGCCCGTTGTCAATAAGAACTATGAAGAGGATTTTACATAAGAAAGGTTTTACCTAAGAGTGATATCCTACATGTTGTGATGGGCACAGTTACGGTTTAAACGATATTTCAAAGGAAACAAAACTTTCCATTTTCTAGAACTTTCAAACCAAAACCAAATAAAATTTTTTTGGTTTAAACTAAATAGCTGGTGATAATAAGCTACTTTAATATTTTTTTAATCTAAATCTTCTTATATATGTAGTACATTCTGTATAAATTTACATAAAAATATATAGTTTGATGTATATAATAATTAGCATGCAAACGTTAATTATGTACATTGATATATAATGATCAAATTCGACATCATACAAGATACATAATTAAGATTATATTGCTCTATAAATGGAATGTGTTTTTATATATATTATATAATATTCTTTGTTTTATATAGTTATATTGGATATTGTTTTACATATATGTAAGTTTATATCTATAAATTTATGTATGGCACATTTATTCATAATTCTTATATTATGTTATAATTACTTAAAATAACATATATAATTTAATTCTTCCATGCAATTATTTTTCGGATTTGAAGAAAATACGAACAAGAAACAAACCACATATTTTAAAATATGAAAAATTTTCGATCCAAACTAAATCGAAAAACAAACTTTCTATGTAGTTTCATTTTCAATTTGAAGCATCCACCCTTAGCTATTTGAATTACCTAATGATATGCATGGACAAAAGGATTTTTAAAACCTGGGACCAATCCTGAAGATACTGGCGCTGATGCTTTACAAGCTTGTAAATGGACTTACCATAAATTCGAGTGATTTTACCAACAAAAGGAAAATTACGAATTACAAAGTACAAAAAAAATATAAATTCTTATTGTGATTTACCTATGTGAAGAATTGTAAATAAATAAATAAAATTATGGGATAAACCCTCATCATCCTCAGATAAAACCCTCTCCATCCTATCTCTAGTCTTCAGACATGTTAGGTATTAATATTAACAAAGAGACATTTGTCATAGTCTA
This sequence comes from Laguncularia racemosa, assembly GCA_037954665.1. Taxonomy (NCBI): domain Eukaryota; kingdom Viridiplantae; phylum Streptophyta; class Magnoliopsida; order Myrtales; family Combretaceae; genus Laguncularia; species Laguncularia racemosa. Next base: position 804,838 of record JBBMOL010000085.1, on the reverse strand, counting down.
AACTAATTACTCTAATAAAATATATTATTTAAATCATTTTAATTACATAATATATCAAAAACAATTAATAAAATTGCACAAAATAAAAAAGGAGAAATTTGGAAAACAAAAATGCAAGAAAAGAAGAAGAAAAAACCACTTTACCGTTTTCTAGCCACCCCTCATGACAAATTTGAGAACATGAAGGTGACGGAAGATACGTGTTCCTAGAATTTGATTTTATACAGCATTTGGCATGAAGGGGCATGGGAGCAACATTGATTGAAATTTTCCCATATGGAGGGCAAAATATGGTATTAAATTAAATCCAGTGTGGAATAACTTGCTTACATGGTGGATATGTTAGGACCTAAGGAGATTAGGAAGAATTATTGAAGTTGAGAATTTATAGAAACCATGCCAATAAAACCTACAAGGCAAATCATATTCTGCTTTTGGATCCAGAGAACATTGGTTTTGGAGGGTTTCGATGTTGAATGTTTATGCAATTGTTGAATGATGGAATAGCACAACTAAATTAAGATTAGAGGTGAAGATATCAAATGGAAAAGAAGTAGGATGGTTGGAAAACACAAGTTTGAGCTCCTTCCATGGAGAACCACCGAAACCCATTTCCACCACAAGACCTAACCCTAGCCCAGCCCTACAACCTAGACCTACACCAACTCCTGGGGTCGACACCATTTCCTCAGATTAAACTTGCTTTTGTTTTCTTGAAAAAACTTTGCCGAGGGAAAAGGGTTGTCACCTCTTTTGTTTTTCTTTCTCCTGGAGTTGCCACTCCATGACCATAGCGTGTCTAAGTTCATCTTGCTACTCCTAGATCTCAAGCTCACGGTGATGCGAGATATGACAACAGAATTACCCGTTTGCCCTTAATTCACATATAGTAGCATCATTTTATTTTTTATTTTTTCTCATAGATGCTTAATAGTATCTATAATATTAAATTATCAAATTATGTATTGATATTGTATTGCTATATTTGTTAGAGTATTTTAAATTTTAAAAGTCATATTTAACAATATATATATATATTCTATTTGAAACATAGGCGAAGAGGGATTTTATATTAGAAAGATTTTATTTAGAGCGATACTCTACATCTTGAGATGAACACAACTTGATTTGGATTTTTTTTTTATGAAAACAAAACTTTCCAATTTATAAAATTTTTAAATTAAAACCAAGCCTAATAAAGATTTTTTGGTTTAAGCCAAATAGCAAACAATAAGAAATTGCTTGAATATATTTTTATCTAAATCTTCTTATATATGTAGTGATTTTTGTATAAAATTACTTAAAATATTTAATTTAATGTATATAATAATTATCATGCAGACGTTAACTATGAACATCGATGAATAAATGTCAAATTTGACATTATACAAGATATTGCTCTAGAAATAGAATATGTTTTATAATATATTATATAATATTCTTTGTTTTATGTAGTTATATTGGGTATTGTTATACGTAAATGTAAGTTTATATTTATAAACTTATGTATAGTACATGTATTTCATAAGTCTTATTTTATATTATAATTATATAAAATAACATATATAATTTAATTCTTCCGTGTAATAATTTTTTGGATTTGAAGAAAACACGAGCAAAACCAAATCAAATATTTCAAAATATTAAAAATTTTCAATCCAAACAAAATTTCTATATAGTTTCTTCACTCTTACACAAGTGAAGAATCGTGAATAAATAATAATAATGATAATGGGGTAAACCCTCGGATAAACCCTCGCCTCCCCATCCTCTCTAGTCTTCAGACATGCTTGTATGAGAAAAGGCAACCAAAGAACAAGAACCTCCACACTTTATTGTAATGGCGTTAAAGCGGGGTTCCATTTTCCGACGAGCTTCTTGCTATCAAACCCGACAACAACAGCAACATCGAACCATTTTCACGGACGCCGCCACTTCCTTTGTCCGAGACCGTGGTTTAGACCACGCCGTAGAGAAGGAAAAGAACCTCAAACCCCTAATCAACCTGAAAAGCTTCCTCAAATCTGAACCTTCAAAATCTCTTCCCGTTTCAGTCATTGCCCAGAACAGACAAACACTTCAAATCCCCATTCGCCCCATTGATTTTCTCCGCAAATATCCATCCGTTTTCGAAGAGTTCTTGCCTGGTAATGTTGCTATCCATCCCCATTTTAAGCTCAGCAAGGAATTCCTGGAATTAGATTCTGAAGAGCAGTTGATCTATCAGAGTGAAAGTTATCGAAGCGAAGCCGCGGATAGGGTTTTGAAGCTGTTGATGTTGTGTAGAGGACTTAAAATTCCGTTGGTTCTGCTTGATGTTCTGAAATGGGACATGGGTTTGCCGCAAGATTTCGAGAGAAGTATCGTTCCTGAGTTTCCGGACTATTTTCGGGTCGTGGGTAGTGATCAAGATGGAGTCCTGGAGTTGGTTTGTTGGAGCAGTGAGTTGGCTGAATCAGTAATGGAAAGAAGAGCAAAAAATGCTGACAGAGATTACTCAAAAGGTATGGCTATTGAATTTGCTTTGCATTTCCCCAAGGATTTTGAGATGGATAAGAAAGTCAAGAAATGGGTTGATGAGTGGCAGAAGTTGCCTTATATTTCTCCTTATGATAACGTGTCTCATTTGCCTCCCAAAAGTGATGAGTCTGATAAATGGGTGGTTGGAGTTTTGCATGAGTTATTGCATCTCTTCGTTTCGAAGAAGATTGAGAAGGAGACTTTGCTTTATGTTGGAGAATATTTGGGTGTTCGTTCAAGGTTTAAGAGGGCTTTGTCGCAACATCCTGGCATATTTTATATGTCCAGTAAGAATAGAACTCATACTGTTTTATTAAAGGAGGCTTTTAAGCGAGGTTGTTTAATTGAGGAGCATCCATTGATTGTGATGAGGAATCGGTATATTCACCTCATGAACACAGTGAACCAGGAAAAGAAAATGGCTAATGGGTCAATATCTAGTACTAGGCATGATAAGCATGGGGCAGGTGATTCTGAAAAAGGAAGAGTGCAGAGCGGAAGTGGAGAAGGCAAGGAATTAAATAATGAACCAGATAATGGATACGAGGATGATGATTATGGAAGTGAAGACAACGAAGATGATAGGCAGGCTGGTGCCTGGAAGATTGCTTCCACAAGTAGGAAATTATCCACTGAGAAGCGCCAGCTTACTAGACAACCTGCAACAAAACTTGCAGATGAAGAAATATCATGGAAGCATGAGGAAAGATCTTCACGAAACAATAGCCGAAGAAAGGGAATGGGTAGAAGTGCTAAATTTGGGCAAGAGCTAACGGGAAGGTTGAGTGTCCCTACAAGCCAGGGATGATCCTTGCGACATCCGTAGGAAATGGTTTCCCTTAACAATTCCGGAAAAAAAAAGTGTCTTTGTTGTCAACATTTGAGTTGAATGATGGCTAGAAAAGTTCATAGAAACATATAGATAAACTCATCTTCGTTTGATTAAAGAAGACATGTCTACAAGTAGAATCTTTACACTTGTATTTCTTGATTTTTCCTAAGCAAGTAATGCTCTGGAATCTGGCTGCCACTTTCTTAGCTATGATGTCCTTTGAGTGAATTTTGTCCTGTAACACTGGCCACCTTCTTTGCATAGTGGGTAGCTACTGATATTACCAAAACCTTGAAATTTGTCTTGGCATGTAGGGAATATTATTTTGACCTTAGGCTGTGTTGATTCCTATGGATCATTGAACTAGCTGAATCTCACATGTTCATTGATTCAAACATTGGCTGCTTTGATTTATCTAAGAATGTTCACAACACAGCCGGCATGGGATACCTACAATCCAACAAATGATAATCATCTTAATCAAAGAATAAACAGACAAGGATGACGGCTTAACCCAAACCAAATCACATAGATTTTGTCACCAAGCTTCTTCAAGTATAGGCTGTATATATGTATCAGCCCTTCCAAATTCTTGAAGTTTCACATTTCTTATCATCTTTTAACCCTTTTTAACGCACAACCCGCCTAACAATGATGCATCAGATCAAGTGCGAAGAGTCTTCAGATGACATGCAGCTGATAGGGAACTTCCTTAGTTTTGCTTCAAGAGGAGACAGAGTTGGACTTAACCAGATGTTAAGAGATGGAATTTCTCCTAATGTGCAAGACTATGATAAGCGAACTGCTCTGCATCTCGCTGCGAGTGAGGGTCGTGCACCTATGGTTGAGCTTCTTGTTCATTACAAGGCTAATGTTAACCTCATGGACCGTTGGAGTCACACTGTAAGAAAGTGAATCCTGACATCTTTCGCTACATTTCAAGTATTTAGCAGTGGATGCCCTCTAGTTGCAGAAAAGATCCATGCTTTTAGAGAATAGAACATCTGATACTAAATTCCCTAGTTTGACTTTATTGTTTTTTGCATTATATGTCTGCGTCTAAAGTGTTTATGCTTCAAGAGGAAATAACAATGATGGCAGGATGAATATCACCAAAATCGTTATAGAAACGTACCTGGTTTTTTATGGACTATAATTATAACTGAAACGTTCTTGTAATATATAAATTTGATTGAGATACAAGCCCTGAATCCTGTTTTAACTTGGAATAAATATGCAATCATTATGCTAATTTTCTAAACCTCCCCTCGCATGTGGGAGCATATTTACTAATGATCACTGGATGAAATCGATCGAATGGGAAGACAAGAAGAACACATGTTCCTATACTCACAATCTCCGGCTCCAATATCATGATTTCGCGGGAAATTTTGATTATAATACTGCCAACTCAACTCAAATATGCTTGTATGGTCATACCGAACATTGATCCTATCTCTGCATAAAAATTGTAGAATAGGCAATTCAATCTAGTACTGGCCTTCTATTAGCATTTTACTCGTGCTTTAGTTCATGTCCTGTTTGTAATCAGACAATAGCGATGTGAGATTTAACTGTAACTGACCCTTCATTTGGTTTTCACATGAAGCCCTTAACTGATGCAAGACGATATGGACATCGAGATATCTGCAGAATTCTTGAAGTAAATGGAGGCCTAGATTTTATCAATGACCAACCACTGGTAATTGTTACATCACTTTGCTGGTTGCCAAATAAATCAATATATGGATCATGCTAAGGTGCAAAAAACATGCAGTCAATTGTTACCACTAATTTTTTTCCACAAACAACGATGGATTTAGAAAGGTTCCTATGAGGCAGTGACCTCCCGACATATTCCTATAAAAATTTTCTTTTTTTAGTTACATGAGGAGAATTATGTTCCGGTGAAAACTTTGGAGTCGGAGATCTTTCCTATAAGAGGAAATTGAGGAGATTAAGTCTGTAAATAACTTGCCAATTTTCGCTTCTACAGACAGCTCAGCATGAACAAGATACGAATGAAGTTAACTTTGATATTTCAGAACTGAATTTGCAGCATTCTTCTAGAATTGAACAGGTAAAGGAAATGGGAAAAACAAAAGTTAAAAGAAAACCAGTACTTCGTTTTCCTTAAGCAGTACCAGCTAACGAACTTTTGCTCCATGTGATCTTGGTTGATAAACTATCCTGGCTATTACTTTTCAGGGAGTGTTCGGTGAATCTGAAATTGTTAAATGGCGAGGAACATGGGTGGTTAAAACTGTAATTAAAAGACACATCTACCATCCTGAAAAGATGTGCACATGGTTGTATTTTCACTCTCATTTTTATTAGATAAAATGATTTTACAGGGTATTAAGATGAAACCAAGAGGTTAACATTTTTCTTCTGAAGTACTATGCAGGATACCGTCTGCTAAGGACAACAACCTTTTACGACAACTGAGGCATCCTAATATTTTGCAGTTTCTTGGTTCAATAGTGCATGGAGAGGAAATGACCTTAATAACAGAATATCTACCCGAAGTATGACTATTCATTTGGAATGCCATAAATATTATGTTGTATTTCTCTTCTATAACAATTGAATTTAGAGAACAGTATGCATTATCACGTATAGGGAAAGATATACATGGAACTTGCTCTTGACAACAGAGCAATTTCAATCAGCTTGAAGTTTCTTATAAGTTGCACTGATTGCTTTGCTTTTCTTCCGTTTCAGGGGAACTTAGAAAAGATTTTAAGGCGAAAGACTAGACTCGACCTACCCACAGCTCTGCGTTATGCATTGGACATTGCCAAGTAAGTTTCAATATATGTTCTCTTTGCACAAATATTCCTTTGAACTTGTGGCTCTTGTAACATCCCCGTGGTTACATTAACAACTGAAATCAGGAGTCTGGTATTCGCTCTGGCATTCTAGTCCTGTTAATTTAGCACGTGTTAAATAGTATGATTATATGAATATTAATAAGTTTAATACTGTCTCAGTCAAAAGGTTTGTCTTTCTCTTGGGAAAGATTCTATACCTGCCACGTTCATGTTTGTACTGATAAATTCTAGATCCATACCATCTGATTTAAGAGTTTAGGTCTGCCAGATCTTGTCTAGTTTTATATCTATTAGTTAACACATGGTTAACGCCTGCTTCTCCTCAGAGTTTTCCTTGAATAGAAGCCTGGGTGATCTCAGTATAAGGAAGTCCTATACATTTTTTTTTGGATGTAAAGGAAAGTCCTATACATTGTAACAAAGAGAGAATAGAAAGAAACCTCCAGCAGCTTACTGCTTAAGAGATGCCAAATGGGACTTGCTTACAAAGATCTATTGTTGAAACAACTTACTGACAATTCTTAACTTGACACTAACAACATCTTATTGAAAACATTCTCATTTTTTCCCGGTTTTCAACTGATTGGCAGAGGCATGAATTACCTTCATGAGCACAAACCATTTCCTTTAGTTCACAATCATCTGGATCTCAGGTAAGTCCTATTAAATAAATCTTGACCTTTTTCTGTGATTCGTAAATTTTTTAATGATATTGGTAGCAATCTCCAGACAATTTGTGAAAAGAAGCACTTAATGTCTGTCTATGCACTCATACTAAATTGAGATTATATGAGGCACCTTTCAGCTCATGAATATACATTTGTTCTTAATGAGTTCTTTTCCTGCTGTAAAATTAACAAATTATTAACTATATTTATGCTTTGTAGATAAAAGGGCAAATATCGATTCAACAAAAAAGTATCGTTTCTCAATTCAATTTTCTCTTTCAGATGGAGAAATGATTTGATGATTTTTTCATTGGGATTACTGTTTGAAGAAACCTGTTACAGGATGAAGCTGGCCACTTAAAGATAGGTGAATATTGGGTACAAATGTTGTATGAACAGATTAACCCCAACCAAGAAAATGGTAAGTCAATCTCATCACCAGTTTGTTTTACAATGTTCGTCATATGAGTGTCCTCTAATTAAATGATTTCTATAGGCCAACGAAAGGAAAGCTCTGGCCAAAGAAGCACTCCAACATGTGACACTGCAAAGGATATTCTGTCATTTGGACTCATATTTTATCAGGTAAGAACCTGTACACGAAACCTAGCGTAACAAATTAGTATGATTTGAGTACAAACTTAGTGGAGAATGCATGCTGGAAAAAAGCAGCAGTTAAAGAGTTTTCACACGGCCAATTTCATTGATTCTGACACTCTGATGCCCCTGCTTGTATCATACAATTCTTTGAAATCAATGTTCAAAACTATCATGGTCTTTTTCTAATAATCCTGTTTACTTGTTGCATTGCTGTTTCGTTGCTGGATAGATGCTGGAAGGAAAAAATCTTCCTAGTGATAACAACCTTGATTTCATACATCTCAAGTCCATGGATTTTGAACCGAAGCTTCAAATGAGCAAATATCCGAAAAGGATTCAACAGTAAGCGAAACTTATCCACTATCAACTCTGTTTTTTGCCTTTTTGAGATCTTGCTTTTCTATATAACCTAAATTATTAAATCTTTTCAATTATTGTCAAAAGACCGAAAACAAACTTAAATTTATCTTAGGCAAAACATCCCAAATATATTCAATTGTTAAAGCTAGATCTTCTTCTAGATTCCCCAAGTGCCTCCTGCACACTTAGATAGGGATGATAACGAGACGGGTTTGGGCCCGGTTCAGCAATCCCATTATCCGTTTCATTATTCTATGGAGATTCTCAAATATGTCCCAAACCTTATAGGGTTTTTCATGAAATACTTGCTATTCGTCTCAAATCTTATAGGGTTTTAATAAGTAACTCGAAACCCATCTTAAACTCGTTAGAATTTAAAAAAAAAATTATATTATTAGTTTAAAATTTTTACGTATTCATTAAGATTATTTTTGTAAAATATAACTTATATTCTTGGAAATAAATAATATTTGCAATTTCAACATATCTAATCATATGTATTTTGATATTATTCGAAAGTCTATGTGTTGGTAAATAAAGTTACCGACATAAAAACATTTTTAATTATAATAAGATAAAAATTACTGAACCGGCTATACAACTTAATAAATAATATAAAAAAATAAAATGTAGTTAACATTTTTAACATACTTAGGTTATAATTAGATGTGACTTCAAAGCAAGATACTTCTCTAAAACATTCAATCTGCAAGTTTATATCAAGGTAGGAATTAAGATTTTTCATTTCCACTCACAAAAGCAACTTGCGTAGCATGAAATTAGAATTGCCAATCTCTATTTAGATAGTGTAGCAACCTACAACCAAGACATCACATATATGTCTAATGGAATCGCCAATAGTCTTACCAGTTCTCTAACTCAAACCAACAACCATTTATTTCTAATGAACATAAGAATCATTGTGCCATTTTATTAAATACTTTGCAAACTACAACCAAGACATCGCATATAACAGAAACTATAAGCATAATCCTTCTGTATGTCCAGTAATTAACCTATTTGAAAAATCATGGCTTCTTGTTTGCTATTTCAACCATAGTTCTCATAGATTTCTAGTATTAAAATTCAAGGTTACCAATGCAAGCCCAAGTTAGAACAAATATTTGAAAAAAAAAAAAAACTCTAAATTGAATTGGGAGAGTGAGAGTGAGATCTAACCTTAACATAACCAAGAGACAAGAGACACCAAACAACGACAAAGATGACTGACATGTTCAGGACGATGACCGAGATGACGACCATGAGAAGAGAGACACGAGACCTGAACTATCGATGACGACGAGAGACGACAATTGATAGAGACAAAGTGCTAAGTGTAGATAACAAGCAAGTGATGACAGCTTGCACAGGAGGATGAGGTCACGACTCACGAAGGATGATGAGGGTTTTACTATTGTAGGTTTCCTTTTGATTTGTCTTTTAGCTGCTTTGGAGGTCTTGGAGTTTGTTTGGATGAGAGAGAAGTGAAATGAGGAAATAGAGAGTTATGTACGTTTGAAGATCAACACAGTCATTTAACATGGTCATGTTGATTTTGAAGAAAAATCAGAAAGATACATGCGGAAACAACACGACCATGTTAGTAGTTGTGTAACTCTCGGAGTAATTGAAGCCAAATATTACAAGTTAACATGATCATGTTGAATTAGTATAACACAACCTGGTAACATGACCGTGTTGGGGTCGTGTTGACCATATCTTTGTAAGATTTGGATAAGCTCGAAAGATTTAAGTTAAACACGACTTGAACATGATTGTGTTGAAGGGTCATGTTGGGTTCGACAACTATGCACTATAAATAAACAAGCTAAAAGATTTATAAAAGGGTTTTTTCTTTCCATTATGAGTTATTTTGATTCTATTGTTAAATTTTATCTCATAATTTTAACTTAATTTCTTTTAGTATTGATGGGTGTCGAATCCAACAAAAATAAAAACCTACTCCTAGACAATGATATGATTTGCGTATGGTAGTGAGTAGGGTCGTATCCACAGGGATTGGTTAAATATATTTTTATTCAAAGAGAATAAAGAGGAAAAGAAAAATGGGGGGTTTTGTTTGTGAATCAAAATAATATTGAAACAAGATAATAAAATCGAATATTGATAAAAGCCTAGCCAAAGGAATCAAGATAGTTTAATTCTAGGAATTGATCATCGATGCAAATGTTTTCTATTCTTATTTCTAGATAAACTGGTTATGGTTATTAACAAGCTCTAACAACCTATCTCTCCTTACTTTCTCGATAATCAAAATAAGCTCTTTGATTATTTCTCTTATCGATTAGACAACCCTAAACAAGCTCTTAGGATTTAATCTATCAATAGCATTAAAAACAAGAGAGACCACCAATTCATGCCAGTAGATTATAAGATAACCTATTTAAACAAGATCATACATCTCCATAACATGAATTCGATCATCTATTTTATAATCAAACATGTTATTGTGTCACCGAGACCAGAACTATCAAACAATTACGGATTTGACGTACTAGTTGACAATATATTAACTTGCTAATTGAGTAGAAGAGCTCTAATTCATACTAATCAACAAAGATAATATTGACAAAACGTTCAGAAAATATATGAATATCTAAAAACAAAGAATAGATTAAAGACAACTCAGTTAGATCTCACAATTCGTGGAGAATTAAACTTCAATAACCCTTTGGCTAGAAAATCTGGTTAGCTACACATGTTCATCATCAAAACGAAAATTAAAAGTAAAAACATAATAAGCCTCTATTCCTGGTTTCCTTGCTCTGCCTCCTTCCTTCCTTCTTGTCTCCAAGATGATCCAAGATTATAAAACTCCTTTAGGGTTAGTTCTATTTATATTGTTAAGGGAATGGCAGATGATCTTTTGCTAGTAAGATACGAAAATATCTTTCCTTTTTGATGTAAATCTCGAGAAGTGAATAATCGTCCGCCTGGCACGCCCTACAACACGGCCGTGGGTCAAGCCGTGCCTTCCTCTGTGTATAATTCACATATCATCTTCCGTGTCCAGTGTGTGCCATGTCTTCCACCACGGCTAGATGTCAAGTCGTGCCTTCCTCTGGTGATTCTTCAACAATTTCTCCTCCTTGTTTAGTATATGGCACATCTTCCATTTCAACTTCAACCACGTCTTCAACCACGGCTTCCACCACGTCTTCCACCACGGCCAGATCACGAGCCGTGTCTCTCTCTGTTGATAGTCCACATTTCCACCTTCTTGTGTAGTGTATAGCACGGCTTGCACCATGGCTGTATTACAAATCGTGCCTCCTTCTAGACAGATACACGGTCGTGTACTTCAACCGTGTATTTTCATGTTGATTCAAAACCAAGTACACGACCGTGTACTTCAACTACACGCTCATGTACTTTCCTCCGGTGGTGTAAATCCTTGTCTTTGATCCAAGTTGTAGATGACTTCTCTAATTTACTTGAATTAACACCCTTGACTCCATTTAACCTGATTTATCACCATAATAGAATTAAGTACCATTTCCTTATGATTTCTATAAAATCAATAATAAATTAACACAATTCATACTATAAAGATTGAGTATAAAATGGCTCTATCAAGTATCTAGATTTGTGGAACCCTAGAATTATTATGTAATCTTATTTCAATTATTATCTAATGGATTTTTTAGATTCTTGATTCAATTATGCATGTTTATTGTATAAAATTGGTAGTTCTAGAGTATCAATTTTAATTATTGATAATATGCAAGTAGATTGAGAAATCACTTGTATAATTAGATCTAATGTAATTGACTAAATTACAACAATTAACTAAATTATAAAAAAAATATATATTTATATATATTAACAGGTTTGGGTTCCTAATGGGTTTAACATTTGTGCCATTACCCATCCCAAACCCCATAGAGCTTTTAGCGGGATGGGTGGATCAGGAACCCGACAATACTCATCTCGCTTACATCCCTACACTTAGAGAACTTGTTAAACAAATATATTTCCCCATGCGCCTCTTGCACACTTAGAGAACTTGTTAGACAAATAGGTTTGGTTCATTGAAAATGGGATTCATATCAACAAATAGAAACCAAAATCCAGTTTGGTTCATCCTAGAATCATCATCTTATTATTGTCTTATGAAAGTAACAAATATCAAATAGAAATTCAGCTACTAAACGGAACAGGCTTTGTCAATAAGTGATGCTTGCTGGTTACGACACTCATGTTGCATACTCTTTTTATTTATTTATTTCTAATTCATATTACACAGGTTAATAGAGAGTTGCACCAGTAAGGATCCAATAGAAAGGCCTAATTTTGGTTCAGTAATTGCCATCCTAGACGAAGTTTCGACGGATTTCACAAGAGCTGGATGCTCTGTTAGGTTCTTTGTTGATTGCTGATTCTTCCCTCCTAATTTTGTATAGAAAGTGAACCCAAGAAAGTGAAAAAACATGCACATGCACACAAGCAAACGCGCACACGCATGTGCACACACACAGCCTGTGATGTTCTTTAGTCCAAACATACGAATGTATATTGCTTATGGAGTGATAGATATAAAACCACTACTAAATTTGTAGGTTTTAACTTTTAAGTCAATTATTTATACTACTATTTAGAGAGTGAAATGCCTTTGGGGCAACAGTTAATATTGTCATGAATCAATGCATCTAATAAAAGTGCACTTTGGTTCTCGCTAGTCAAATTGCCTAGGAAAGATTTCATTAATGGAAGAAGATTTTATAGGAGAAATATTCAGAGCTAATGGGTTTTAATTCGGAAATTATAGAGGTTTTGGCACAATATGTATCTTAATCAAGGACGTAAACAGGGGAATATTTCAATCACTTTTGACGATGCTGGTTGGTTTTGAACCAAATTTAGGATTAGGTTTGTGTATTTTTGTACTATGTCGATGTGCTTGTTTGGAGAGCTTGATGCGCAAGGCTCAAAATTCTACACCCTTCATTTTTTTTCTTTATTAAGATTCTTTTGATTGCCTGAAATGTTTTAAAATAAATCCTATAACTAGACGCGTTATGAAGTTCAAAGTAAAAATACTATCCACACATATACTCAATAATATATTATAATTTGCATGCGACCTAAAATTTTCTAACTAAATTCAACATTAGAAGCACATGCAATGCACATCACAGTTATTAATAATTTAATGTACAGGCAATGTAAACTAGGGGTCGACAATGTTAAGTTTGGTATAGTTCGCCACTTTGAGCCTACCGAACCATACTATGAACTACGGTTTATTTCTCTTTTGATTTTATTTCATAATTTTTACAAACCAAAAGAAAGGTTTCGGTCGGGTTTGGTCAAGTTTGGTTTAGTTCAGTCCATAATTCAAACTATTATTACTATTATTATTGATTTATCTATACACCCAAATGGAGGAATTGAGGATTAACATTAAGATTCAACACTGGCCATTTACTATTTTCATCAAGTGACATGACAATCTATTTGATTAGTGACTCTAAATGTGCATGAGCTAACCTAACACTTGAAATGGATATAAAATTGAAAACTCTTGTTTGCAAATCAAAGTTTAGTTCTTTTTATTTGTCATTGTTTGATTAAATTTTGAATGACTAATTGATTTATAATTTTTTAAAAATATTTAATTCATAATTTTTTTTCAAATCTAAAAAGATTCGAACCTAATTTATGGGTAGATTTAGTTTGGTCCCATCCAATTCGGGGTTTAATTAGTTTTTTTTGCCTAATCCTTATATAAACAAATAGCAAACAACATTTGACCATCTAGGGGTAGTACATGAGAACCATAACAATTCCACAAGATAAAAATCCCAAAATCATATTTTATAACTAATCAATTGAGTAACAGCTTATAGAGCACCCGAAAAGGATATTTATTATTGGATTTATACTAGTTGTCTTATATTGGTTTTGCCACTCATATCAACCATTAGAAGTTTAGCTTGCTACTCCCATACATTGTTGCATCCCATATCGCAATTGCTCCTATCGATGGCTTCTTTCAAGGCATCCTCATCCTCACAAGCCATTGTTCCATCATATCGATGATTGCTTATTCAAACTAGCCTCCATTCCAATTTATAAATTACATCATTCTAGATATCTATCCCACAAAAGGAGGTGGATGCCTAGTCAATGACCCAACTATTTGAATTAGTTACCATCCTTGATATCAAACACAAACAAGAATTAATTAATTAAAGGTTTGATGACAATTAATTCATTTATCTAATCTTACACGAATATAGATATCATATGGGATGGAATCTTCACTTACTTATACTTATTTGTCAACATTAATCTCCTAAATTCTTCTCTTAGAAAACAGCTAAAATCAATTAAATTATAGAAATGTTTAATTAAATTCTTTATATATATATATATATATAAATTATTTTTACTACTGGTTCTAAAGTTTAGGGTATGTTAACTATGACTTAAAGTCCATAACAGGTTTAGAAATTGAATAGAACATAAGTTGGTTTAGTAAAATTGGTAGTGGTTGAAAGGTTAGCACATGTAGTCAGCTAAGAGGTCTAGGTCATTCTTAAGGTTTAATGACGGATTAGAGGCTTTGGTAGTGGATTTGAGGTTTTGATGGTGGAACAAAGGGGTGAAATGATCAATTAAAGAGTTGGTGTTGCCAACTAGTTAAACCTATCTATCTTGATTTTATCTCTTTTATTGTTTTTTCCCCCTTGTAGTATATTTAAATTAGGATTGATGGGGATCATAGATACATGCGTAGAAACTCATGTCAATATTATTGGCTGGTATGGCATGAAAATTTTTATATGAAAATATTTTATTTTCCTTTATCGCCACTTATTAGCTGTTAGATTATCTTTATATTGTATGGTCTATATTTGTCATTTTTTAATATAATAATATCTTTTATTACGGTTTTAAACATAATTGAAAGAGGATTACTAAATTGAATTATTTTCTTTAAGGTTGGAGTGATTCCATCTTTCTTATCGGTGGTGTAAGGCTATCATAAAATTCATTGGTAGCGTGAGGACATTAATCATCTTCTTTATATATATATATTCATTTCCTTCATCCATTGTTTTTTTTCTTTCTTCCATAATCATCATCACGACTGCATTAAAAAGTTTTTAATACACTGAGAATTGAGGAGTGTTTAAATAACTTTAGAAGAAAGGTGAGTTATGAAGATATCTAGCTCAAGAAAGGATTTAATCGAAGATGGAAAGAAAATTAAATTAAAAAAAAAGGGTTCTTTTTCTTTCTTTTATTTCTTTAGTTTTTGTTCTTGATATTTAATGGTGAATATCTTAGCATATTTATTATAATTATTGTTTAATTCAGTTTTCTAATTTAATTTTCCGCATTGCCATATATTATTTTTCTTCCTTTAATTACTTTTGCTTTCGTATCCTACTTTAGTTTTGGTATAGAGCCTAGATTAGCGTTCTTTCCTAAAAAAAAAAAGTTCTTTTTCATATAAAAAAATGTTTAATACTGGAAAGACCCATAGTGACATAACATTTAGAAAGGACTCACCTATGGAAAATAATATTATTGAACTATTGAATTAATTAATGTCTAAGATGGATGAACTTACAACTACTGTACGCACAATACATCACCAATTAGAAATCCTTTCAGGTCACATAGACGTCTTATAAGTTGCTAGGTTACTTGGTAGTTAGGATGAGGATGAAGAAACAGTAAATCAAGCGTTAAATAGGAATTCTGACTTAGAGGATGACCCACCCCTAGACGACACCATTAGAGGAATCTTAGAGTTCAAAACATTCATAGAGTCAAGCCAATGTGTTATAGGAATTTTTAGGAAGATGACTATTTAGAACCCAGTTTGAAAATCCACACTGTGACAATCATGTAGGCAACTTCACTAGGAATATTAGGGTTTATCCACCCACATTCAATGAGAGTCTTGATGTGACTATCTTAATAGATTAGATAACTGCTATAAAACAATATTTTAACTTTTATAGGATGCTTGAGAACGGTAGAGTTCGTTTTGCTAAGATGCTATTGCTTGGTTAAGCTAAACTATACTAGGCCAATGTAGAATGACAACTTTTGCGATTAGGACAACAACCTATAGAGCATTGGGTAGAGATGGAAATCAAATTAAAGGAAAAATACATCCCTTTATCTTATCAAGATAAGCTCTAACAACAATACATCAACCTTATGCAGGGAACTATGACAGTTGAGGAATATGGCTAGCTTTGATGAGCTCTTAATTAGATGTGATGAGCCCAAGTCACTTGAGTTGACACTTTAGGAATGGGTTATGCTCTAACATTAAGAGAGAGCTTCGACCTCGTTATGATGAGACCTTGGAATAGACCTTCCAGCAAGCCTTACAGATTGAAAATTGGTTGAAACAACAAAGGAGGTTTAGTTCTCAAGTTAGAGAGTGAGTCTCTAAGAGTAACAATTTTGGTGAGAGATCTAACAAGTCTAATGGGAATGCCCCTATAGCACCTAGGACTAGCAACCCTACTACGACTCAGGATAAAAAAATCAAAGGTAAAAACATAGTTGTAGAGTGTTCAAAGGTTAGCTCGAGTCAGAAGTGTTATAAGTGTCATAGTTTTTGTCACTTTACCTATCGATGCCTAGTTAAGAACCTTTATGTTGAAGAGGGAGAGCTATTAGAGAATGAGGATTGTGAGGAGTTAGATCATATTCCAGAAGATGGTGCTAGTGATGAAGATAACATGGGCTTGACTTTAGAGGAGGCCAAGTTGAATGTTGTTAGGTGTTTCATTACTCATCTTAGAAAGGAGGATGATTGGAGATGAACTAGTGTATTCCATACCTACACAAAATGTAATGGTCACAATTGTAAAGTAATCATTAACGGGGGTAGCAATATGAATTTAGTTTCATAGGTTGCTGTGTCTCAGTTAAGTCTTAAACTAGAATCACACCCTAATCCTTATAAGGTAGCTTAGGTAGATAAGACCACCTTACTTGTCACTCAAAGATGTCTAGTTCCCTTACAATTTGCTACATATATAGATAAGATTTGGTGTAATGTTGTGCCTATGGATATTATTCATGTCCTTTTAGGGAGACTTGATTGTATGACCTAGATTTAGTTCATTATGGTAGGGCTAACACATATGTATTCATGTACAATGTTAAGAAAATTACGCTTAGTCCTTATTTGCCAAAAGAACTTAAGGTTAGTATTAATAAAGGGTAAGTCAATACAATAGATTCCAAGAAAGCCCTCCATGTTTTGAGTCGAAGAGAATTTGAGCTTGAGTCTAAAGAAAGCACTTTATATGGTTTAATGGTTAAGGAAGTCAAGGAGTGTAGTCTTGAGTTAAAGTTAGACATATATGTAAAGGTGAAACCTTTACTTGAGGATTTTAAAGACCTTACACCAAATGAGCTTCTAAATAGGTTTCCTCCCATGTGTGACATACAACACACTATAGACTGAGTTCCCGGAGCAGCCTTACCTAACCTACCCCATTATAGATTGAATCATAAAGAGCATGCAACGTTAAAATGGCAAGTAGATGGTTTGCTGCAGAAAGGTTTTATTAAGGAGAGTCTTAGTCCATGTGATGTGCCTGCACTCTTTACTCCTAAGAAAGATGGAAGTTAGCGGATGTGTGTAGACTCATGAACCAACAACAAGATCGCCATTAATTATAGATTCCCAATCCCTAGGTTAGATGACATGCTAGATTGGGTCTAAGTGGTTTTATAAGATTGACCTTAGAAGTGGATACCACCAGATTAGGATTAGAGCAGGGGATGAGTGGAAAATAACCTTTAAGACAAAAGATGGTATATATGACTAATGCGCCATCAACTTTCATGAGAGCGATGACATGAGTGTTAAGACTATTCATAGGAAAGTTTCTTGTGGTGTATTTTGATGATATCTTAGTTTATAGTTACACCCAAGAATTGCATTGTTGCACTTAAGAAAATTATTTGAGACACTTAGGCATGAGGAACTTGATGTGAACTTGAAAAGGTGCACCTTTTTGACAACTCAGGTAATTTTCCTCAGTTTTGTTGTGCCAATAGAAAGGTTGAGAGCAAACCTTGAGAAAATTAAGGCAATAGTTGAGTGGCCTAAACCAAAGAGCCTTCATAATGTTAGAAGTTTCCATGGTCTTGCTACTTTTTGTAGGAGATTCATTAGAGGTTTTAGTGCTATTATGACCCAGATCACAAATTGTAATAAAAAAGGGGAATTTAGTTGGACCAAAGGTGCATCTAAAGCATTCATGGAAATTAAGAAGAGGATGATTGAAGAACTTGTGCTTAAGTTACCTGATTTCTCTAAAGTATTTGAGGTTGTTTGTGATGCATTTAACATAGGAATAGGTGGAATACTTAGTCAAGAGGGACACCTTGTAGATTTCTTTAGTGAGAAATTGAATGAAGCAAAGCAAAGGTACTTAACCTAGATAAAGAATTTTATATAGTAGTACAAGCTTTAAAACATTGGAGACATTATTTGTTGCTTAATGGATTTGTGTTGTATAGTGATCACTAGATTCTTAAGTATCTCAATTCACAAAAGAAACTTGGAGCTAAACATGCCAACTGGATTCAATTTTTGCAGGAGTACTCATTTTTCATGAAACATAAAGCTAAAGTTGAGAATAAACCTACTAATGCTCTAAGTCGCATGCATCTATTAGCAATATGTGTCTTTTCCTAATTTGAGGGAGATCCATGCATTGTTGTCTGATGGTCAGTTAAGAGCTTATGTTGATTATGTCCTTAAGGATGGTTACTTGTTTAGAGGTAATAGATTATGCATTTTAAAAACTTCTTTAAGAGATTTTTTTATTTAGGAATTACATGTTGGAGGTGTTGTTGGTCACTTTAGGAGAGATAAAACCATAGCCATGGCTGAGGATAGATTTTATTGGCCCAACATTAAGAGGGATATGGCTAAGTTTGTGAGGTAGTGTCACACTTGTCAGCTTCTAAGCACAAGAAACAAAATACAGGTCTTTATACACCTTTGCTTGTTCCACATTCACCTTTGTAAGACATTAGCATGGACTTTGTATTACATTTACCTATGACTCCTAGGAAACATGATTCAATCTTCATGGTAGTAAACTGTTTTTCTAAGATGGCACATTTTATATCATGTAATAAAATTGCAGATGCCTCTTATATAGCCAAATTGTTCTTTGGTGAGGTTGTTGGGTTACATGGGTTACTTAAAACCATAGTGTCAGATAAGGATGTCTAATTTGCCAATTACTTTTAGAAGATATTATGGAAAAGGCTAAGTACCAAGTTACAGTTTTCTTCTGCCTTTCACTCTCAAATTGACGGTTAAACTGAAGCATTTAATAGGAGCTTAGGCGATTTACTAAGGTGTTTAGTTAATGACCATGTGCCTATTTGGGATTGCATCCTTTCTATGACAAAATTTGCTTATAATAGTTCAGTAAATAGATCCACTAGATTGAGTCCCTTTGAAGTTGTACTAAGTTATCAACCTAGACGCCCCATTGATCTTATCCCACTCCCATTAACATCTAGACCTTTTGAACTTACTGAATCATTTGCCACCCATATTTGTAACTTGCATGTGGAAATTAGAAAGAAAATTAACTTAAACAAAGAATTATATAAGTTTGTTGCAGATGTTCATCGCATGTATGAGAAATTTAAAGAGGGAGATTTGGTAATTGTTCGGATTAGGCAAGAGAGGTTTCCATAAGGTTCTTACAAGAAATTACATGCTAGAGGCATGGGGCCTTTCATAGTTTTAAAGAAGATAAATGCAAATGCTTTTAAAGCTGCCACTAGATGTGGGCATTAGTAATATTTTCAATTTCGAGGATCTCTTATCTTACCATGAGCCGGTTGAGATTACAGATTCATCAATTGAGCCAATGTCTACATTTCCTACTCTTTCGATTCTATGAATTTCATATGTTCCACCATTGAATGGAAAGAAAGAAGAGATAGAAGATATTATTGATGATCAAATTATTAGTGATGGTAGATATTTTCTTATCAAATGGGTAGATCATCCACTTTTTAGATGCTATGTGGATTATCGAGTTAAAGCTTCAGAGAATTAATCAAGATCCTTATGAGCAATACATTAATTTTAATTCATCGAAGGTGAATCTTCTCAAGTTGGGGAGAAATGCTGAGGATCACAGATACATGCATAGAAGCTCACGTCAGCATTATCAGCTTATATGGCATGAAGATTTTTATATTTAGTTATTTTATTTAAATTATTAGATTTAGTTATATTATTACTTTTTTGTTTTATGAAAATATTTTAGTTTCTTTTATCACTATATATTAGTCGTTATATTGTTTTTAGATTATATGGTCTATATTTATCTTTTTCTTTATATAAATAATCTCTTTTATTAAGGTTTTAAATAGAATTGAGAGAGTATTATTGAATTGAGTTATTTTCTTCAAGATTGGAGTGATTCCATCTTCTTTATCGGTGATGTGAGGTTATCATAAAATTTATAGGTGGCGTGAGGCCATCAATCATCTTCTTTATATATATATATATATATGTATATGTATATTCTTTTCCTTTATCCATTGTTTTTTTCTTTCTTCCATAATTGTTACCACAATTGCATTGAAAAATTTTCAATATATTGAGAATTGAGGAGTATTTAAATAATTTTGAAAGATTAGTAAGTTACGAAAATATCTAGCATGATATAGAATTTGAGCGAAGATTGAAACAAAATTAAATTAAAAAAAAAGGTTCTTTTTCTTTCTTTTATCTTTAGTTCTTGTTTTTGATATTTAATGGTAAATATCTTACTATATTTATTATAATTATTGTTTAATTTAGTTTTCTAATTTAATTTTTTACATCATTATATATTATTTTTTCTTCCTTCAGTTACTTTCGCTTCCGTATCTTACATCAAGGATATATAAAGTCTTGTTTTATAACCCTCTAGAGCCTTTTCTACAAAATTTTCTAAGCTTTTCTTTACTTAATCCCCTTTTGGTTACCTTGTAAAAATCAAGGTTTTAGGGCTGTAAATTGGTTTTCTTAATTCCACTATAGATAAAATACATTTTACACATTCGATTAAAAGTCACAATCTTTTATTAATTAATCAAATCTAAATTCGTTATTGAATTTGAATTATAACTTTTGAAATAGAGATGGGTTTATAAGGACATCTATTTTTAGAAAGTATGGTAACATAGAGTGCTATTGTTAATTTGGGGCGAAAGAAATAAGTCAGGGTTTTAGGTTTCGAGTCAAAGGCCAAGTTCTGATTTTGGTGTATAGACTGAAGAAGAACTGTAATTTGAAATTTAAAATGGAATCTTGTAATAACCTTAAGATGGTGCTGCTTTTTTCTTTTCTTTTTTTCATTTTTTTTTTCACAGCAAGTGATCTTTTACTGAGCAATTTATGAGATGTTTATCTAAGATCTTATCCATATAGTTTATGATAAGCTTACATTATATTCTTTATCTTATGGTTGGTTGTAAAACATTATTAATCTCCTATTGATTGTTTTCGTAAATATCATCAATTAACTTTAATTTTCTTCATTACAATCGTGTATATATATATATATATGTATTAATCATACATTTGTACTTGTGTATATTTCTTCCGAATCAGGGACATCTTCATCTCTTCGACTCAAGTTCAACGATACGTTTGTACTTGTAATTTTATTAAATCAAATGAAACTTCTCATTCTCATCCAAAAAAAAAAAGCACAACACTTCAGCCAGAGCCGTGTTCACGGGGAAACAATTCTCAAAAACTGATATTCACATTAACAATGGGGGTGATCGAGACTCCTCATAAGGTCCCACGCGTAGTTGTCAGGCTCAGCTTGTCGATGTCAGTACATAAAATGGTCGAACACAGTATGTGAAAGAAGAACTTTAAACGAATCTTCATACGAGATAAGGTAACACTAACAACTGGACTCTCTATATTTATTTATTTCTTTACACCGAGGAAAAAGGTACATGGAGACAACTGGAAAATGTAAGCAAATCTATAACGTGGGTTCGCTTTTTTATGTCCAACAAATACAAATATCCTACGCGGATTCACTCATTCACTTTCTGTCTACCTGCAGACAGCTATCTCATTCCATAATATTCCCTACTTTCTTTGTATCAAAATCCGATTCTTATCCAACAATAAAACTGTAAACCCGTAAAAGACTCGAGTGAGACAATTTTGCCTTTGAGTTTTAAATTTTTATTTTAAATTTAAAGTTTCTTTCTTTTTTAAACTAAAACTAATTTTAAATATCATAAAATTTAAATTCAATTTAATTAATAGCTCGAATAGTTTGAGTTAATCTCCATTTTAATTATTATCAAGTTGAAGCTAAGTAGGTGACACGTAAATTTAGCTTATATATTTATAATGCAAGTGTACTTACTTTCTCTTTACAGAAATATTTAATAATGATCACACGGAAATAAACAGTAGTTTGAAGTACTTTCATTGAAAGCTTCGTAAAAAGATCTCCCGTGTTGATTCCATGCACTATATATATATATATATATATACACCCCCCCTACAATGAGAATCTCAAGTCTCATACACATATCCATACTCTTCCCATAGCTTTCCTTTCAAATTCTCTCTCAAAGCCCTGAAGACTAACTTTCTGGGGATTAACATGGGAAATTACTTGTCGTGCACTCTATCAGTTGCCACAGGGCCAGGGGCACATTCAAGAGCAGCCAAGGTGATATTTCCCGGCGGCGGAATCCGTCACTTCCGTTCGCCCACCACCGCTGCCGAGCCCATGCTCGAGGCCCCCAACTTCTTTCTAGCGAACCTAAACTCTCTCCATGTTGGAAGAAGAATTTTCGCCATAAATGCCGATGAGGAACTAGAGATGGGAAACGTTTATGTCATGTTTCCGATGAAGAGGGTCAACACTTGTGTCACGGCGGCCGATATGGGCGCCCTATTCCTGACGGCCAATTCCACTACCAAGAGGGTCTCCGGCGGAAAGGGAAGGGTCTCGCCGGAATCCAACATTGCTGAAGCGGTTGTAGAACCTACGACAGTGACGAAAAAGGTGACTTTGAATCTCGAGGATATTGAAGAATATTCTAGGCCGGAGTTCATGCATAGGCTGCCCATGTGCAGGTCCAAGAAGCCACCCCTAGAGACAATAACAGAAGAGACTATTTGCTCTAGATGATGGGATTGTTTTGTTTATATATATTTACTTTTTTTTTTTTTTTTTTGCTACAAATTCTTTTAGATTGGTTATGATTATTCAAGGTAGTAACGATATGATGCTCGATTGTATTAATTGATCGAATAATTCATGTTTGTTCCAATTGTGAATATAATTCAAGGTACTGTTTGCTCTCATTTCAAAATAATTATAACTAAACTTAGAAAGGAAACAGTACATTTTTACTTTAAAAAAATTACAAAAATATGATCTATATTTTAACGTTTTTTATAAATTTATATTCTATATTTTATCATTATCTGTCTGATTAGTCTGTTAATTATTAATTTAATAAGATAATATTATTAAATATATTCAATTAAGAATTTAATAAAGGAAAAAGAAAAAGTTGAAAATAAAATAAATAGCCATGGCAGCCTCCCTAGGGCCGGGGGCGACCGACCGCACCGAGGTCGGACGGACCTCTGTTCTCTCCGAGCAACTCTACGACTATCTATGACGTAATAATGGAGTACACAAAACAGCGAACTATATCCATCCATTATAGATCAGCTCAGTTTCTTAATAAGGAAAAACCCATGTCCAAACTGCTAAAAGGCCGGCCATCGTTTCACTCTCTTTAGGCTCCTAAAGTCAAGAGAGTCATGGAGCTCCACCATAACCCTTGATTTTCTTTCGGTTACAACCCAATTTATTAGAATCATACGATATGGTATGTTGTAATTTTTATCTTATTAAGGGATCCTGCAGATTAAATTAGATAAAGTTGTGGTCTCCATGCCGAAAGATGAAGAGGGTTTTGTCTTCTTCTTCCTTCTTTCTTTCTTTCTTTCTTTTTTTTTTTCGTTCTTTCTTTTTTGTGTGTAGTTAGTGATATGATAATATTGTTAGTAAAGATTTTGTATGAATTTTTGTAAGTATTAAATATTACAGTGTTAATAAATTAATTATAAATTAATATGTGTCTTTAACCAATATTAAGAGATAGCAATAAAATACAGTCATGTGTTTATTAAAAGATAAAACACATATAATGAGTTTGCAAAAATATCAAATTATATGTCATAATTTTGTAATCTTCCCTTTCACTTTTTAATCGACATGTGCACAACATAACACATCCAATCCCTTTCTTACTAAAGCTCATTCTCCTAAGAACTGCATCTATAGTACACTACTTCTTTCTTATACATTTCAATAACATTTAATTTTCATCTTTCTAAAATTGATTATAAAAAAAGGAAAGTACATAGAAATATGTATAACTTATAAGTTTAAATTCTTATGCCATTAGTATGTGCCTATGAGACACTCATCAACCCTACTCTTCTCTTTTTCATCTCTTACAATGTTAAATAGCCAAACTAATATGTGAGAAAGTACTCACCACCCAAATGGGAAAGCTCATGTATGCACCAAGCTTTTGCTATAGTCCACTTGTAGCATGCTATGAGGTGAAGGACCAAGAATTTAGCAATGTGTTAGAGCGGATCAAGGTAAGCTTAGCTTAGGATTCTTGAGTTAAGTTGGTGCTGGAATAGGGAGGCCTAACTAAGAAGTATCAAATGGCGGACATGATACTTTATATAAAAAGTATATGAGCTACATGTCCTAAACAATAAGAATCTTCAGAGAAAGATTATGGAGTAGTTCCATGATTCAAAGGAACTATAGCACCTAAGAATCCATTGAATATTGATCAAAGTAGATGACATGCTCCATTGGCTAAAGATGTTTAAAGACCTAGAAACGCTTGTAAAGCTTTGTGTTGTGTGCTACTATGAAAGAGAGGAGACCCTATGAGCCATAAGAAAAACAAATTACTAGATAAGATGGAGGGAAGGATATGAAGAAGATCCTTTAGAGTGCTTGACATAAAGTCCAGATCAATAGTTATGATTAGAGTACCTATTATACTAGAAGGGCTTGCTTTTAAGTGAATCGATATTTGGAAGTCATGTTGATTACGCACCCTTTAGCCATTTAGTGGATTAGTTTACTGGAGAGCTAATGGTGATAAGAACATCGTTGGCTTAGGTTGTGAGAATTTTATAGGCTTTTTACCAAGTCCATTTTTCATTTTTTTGTTTGTATAAACAAGTCCGTATAGTATAAAGTCTACAATCAAGGCTTGGTCCTATTTCCTAAAATCTTCTAAAAATGATCATTCATTTGTAGAGGTTTGTTATATATAAGGGGGATCATCCATTTATTTATAAAGTATCCATTATATTAGAGTTCATTATATCTTTTATAGAGCTTCTTTTTTCTTTTCTTTTTTTCTAAAAGTTTCTCTTTTTAGATAATGTAAGTTGAATATTTTTATAGAAAGGCTGACTTAACTTATCAACAATAGTTCTAAAGGGTCTCAATGCTGCTCATACTAGTGCTTAATGTGACATAAACTTCTTTATTTGAGTTATGGTGGGTTTGGCATCAAGAAAGTCTAACCAAATGCATGTGCTTGTGGTTGGACCAACATTAGTGGTTGGTTTGGCAGTGGCTGTAGTAGCAGTATGGTTATGTTGTGGTTTTGTGGTTAGGGTCTCCAAGAATTAAGGTAGATGGGTAATGTGAAAATGAATTGAGGAAGAGTTGCAATTCATGAATTATTACCCTCGAGTAACTATTCATATTAAGTAAAAACAATTTTATATAGTTTTTAGGGAATAAATGGGAAATGAAATAGTTTCTTTCTGTTTAGTGTTTAGTGAAGTAACGAGACCGTTAATAATTAAAGTAATGTATATATATATATATATATATATTATTTTTAAGCTTAAAGTCTAAAATTCTTACTCTTTTTTTCTAACTTTTATAATTTTTAAATTAATAGTTTTAATGTATTTCAAGTGGATACACTAAATATATAAATATATTTTTTTTATCCGATATAAAAAACGCAACAAGTCTTGTTTTCTGTAAATACTACCATTCCACGTGCTAATACTTGTTGATGCAACACGCCGCTAATCCTAGAAGGAAATTTTGAAATGTGGTTCGGCCTGTTGTAAATTGCCCTTACCTTCCTCTTCATTATTTTATTTTTTATTTTTTTAGTAATTATAAAAAGAAGAGGAATTCAAATTTGGTTCATTTAATATAAAGATTAATATTCTGCCATTAAATTATAAAAGTCTTAACCTTACCTTTAATTTTCATTGATATGCACAGTTTTTTAATTTGTCCGTTGGCGTCTTGGGGAAAAAAAAAAGAAAGAAAGAAAGCTTGGGCACAAAATGTTAATCAAAGTGTAACTTCGTGTCACCATACATCGATGAACAAGGCTGTTGTTCTTATTGTAACAAACAATTATGAAAAGGGTAACAACTTTTAATGCAAAAGTTAATGCACGAGTCACATGGTAAGTATGTCCATATTTTAAAAATTCTATCTTTATCCTAAAAATGATAAAAAAAAAATTTAAATTAGTACTCTTTTGTATTAAATATGACAGTAATACGTATTACTATTTTTATGAAAAAATTTATATCTTTGTTATATGATTTTAAGGGCCAACATTCATAATAAAATAAGTATATATTTTAAGTAGGAAAAGTTTAATAATATAAATTTAGTCAATTCGATTAGGTAATTTTTGTTTCACTCGTGTCGTTTTGATAACTATGTCTATTTCTTGCTATGTATGACTTCACCTTCCCTATGTATGTTGTAACATTACCTATTGCTATTCTTATGAAAATTGAGGGCCAATATTCATAGTAAAATAAGTGTATGTTTTAAGTAGGAAAAGTTTAATAGTATAAATTTAGTCAATTGGATTAGGCGGTTTTTGTTTTACTCGTGTCATTTCGATGATTATGTCTGTTTCATACTATGTATGACTTCAACTTCCCGATGTGTGTTATAACATTACCTGTTGCTATTCTTATGAAAAATTTTATATCTTCATTATATGATTTTAAGGGCCAATATTCATAGTAAAATAAGTATATATTTTAAGTAGGGAAAGTTTAATAGTATAAATTTAGTCAATTGAATTAGGCAATTTTTGTTTTACTCGTGTCGTTTTGACGACTGTCTGTTTTATGCTATGTATGACTTCACCTTCCCTATATGTGTTGTAACATTACTTGTTACTATTCTTATGAAAAATATTGTATCTTCATTATATGATGGCCAATATTCATAGTAAAATAAGTATATATTTTAAGTAAGGAAAGTTTAGTAGTATAAATCTAGTCAATTGGAATAGGCAATTTTTGTTTTACTCGTATCGTTTTGATGACTATCTGTTTCATCTTATGTATGACTTCACATTCCCTATATGTGTTGTAACATTACTTGTTGCCATTTTTATGAAAGATTTTGTATCTTTGTTATATGATTTTAAGGGCCAATATTCATAGTAAAATAAGTGTTCATTTTAAGTAGGGAAAGTTTAATAGTATAAATTTAGTCAACTGAATTAAGCAATTTTTGCTGTACTTGTATCATTTTGATGACTTTGTCTATTTCACGCTATGTATGATTTCACCTTCCCTATATGTGTTGCAACTTACTTGTTGCTATTCTTATGAAAAATTTTGTATCTTCATTATATGCTTTTAAGGGCTAATATTCATAATAAAATATGTGTATATTTTAAGTAGGAAAAGTTTAATAGTATAAATTTAGTCAATTAGACCGAGAAATTTTTGTTTTACTTGTGACGTTTTGGTGACTATGTATATTTCATCCTATACATGACTTCACCTTCCCTCTATGTGTTGTAACATTATCTATAATTTTTCCATACAATGCAGTGGGAGAAATAAATATTTACTGTTTTTAATTTTCTATTTTGAATGTGTTTCCACCAATTACATATATATATATATATATATATGTGGATAATAAATTAATATTTAAATATAGACATTTGTTTATTTTTAGGACAAAATATTTATTCAATGGGTGGCAATGTTATTTTATTATTTCTTTTTGCAAGCATACTAAATTAATTCTAAGAAAGTACCAGTCACATTTCTGGTTTGGATCACACGTGGAACCTATAAATCATGAACTATTTCTCCGAATGTGCATGCTTTTTGCTACTATGTTCTATGAAACATATTCCTTGCTTGGTGCTTTGTGTTGATAATGCTGGAAGACAAGCAAGCAAGTAGTCATGGAAGACAGGACAAGAGAGGGTATGCAACAAAAATAAATTGCGACAATGGGTGTTTTCAAGCAAGAATTGAAGAAATCGAGTTTAATAGCGGCACCAATGGCCGTGACGACCGTGTTGCAAGTTGTTTCAATGATGATGGTGGGACATCTTGGTCAGCTCTCCCTTTCAAGTGTTGCCATTGTCACCTCTATCACCAATGTCACAGGCTTCAGTCTTCTTATAGGCTCGTCACCCTCTTCTTAGTTTTAAGATCTCTTGCATTTTTCTTTTTGGTATAATTGAGACTTCCATTATTTTGGTTTGTGTTCTCTGTCTTTAAATGCTTTAGTCATGAGTTTAAGACGGTTTATTTATTATGCAAGTATATGGCAATTGCAAATACAACTGTGCATATTTTTGAAGTTGTAGAAAGCTAAAAACACGCCTTTAGAGTTCAGTATTCTATCTATGCCTGACCAATCATTGCAAGGTTGTATTTGTAATTTGCTTAGGAAAAACCATGTTCAAATGAATGAAACGTAGAGAAAATTTTATGGACTAGAAAATTCAAGCAGGATATATTATACCCCGTCCATTGACTATGGTCTTTTCGGATTCCGGGGAAGAACAAAAAGAATAGACTAACCAGGGCTAATTATTTCAGTCAGGACTGGCTGGTGGATTGGAAACACTCTGTGGCCAAGCATTTGGAGCAGGACAATATCAGAAGCTTGGAATATATACTTAAAGTGCTATTATCTCCCTTACTCTTGTTTGTCCTCTAGTCTGTGTTTTATGGATTTTCATGGACAAATTCCTAATCCTCCTAGGCCAAGACCCTAATGTCTCACATGAATCTAGGAAATACTCACTCTGGCTCATCCCTGCCTTATTTGGTGGTGCCGTCCTCAAGCCGATGACCCGGTTCTTCCAAACGCAGAGTTTGATTCTTCCAATTCTCTCAAGCTCTTTATTGGTCTTATGTTTCCATGTGCCTCTTTGCTGGGTTCTTGTGTATAAACTGGATCTTGGAACTACTGGGGCTGCATTGGCCTTCGGTCTATCGACATGGATGAATGTGGTGTTGCTTAGCTTCTATGTGATGCTCTACGCACACTGTGAGAAAACCCATATCTCAATCTGTGTTGGAATGTAACTCATACTCCTTTACGATAAGAAAGCATATGGATCCCGCTTCACACTAAGCGGGCAGGGGTCTCAAGAGGGCAGCATCTCCTAGACACTAGAGGACTTTTAATATTTAAGCCCATATTTGTTCATTAAAAGTTTGGACTTTGGCCTATGAATTCTCTTTTTTGCTTGTAATAGTATGATGTAACGAAAGAGTGAGGTATTAATTATAGTAGAATTCTCTACTAGACGCAACCCTAGTTAATAAGTAAATCAGGATAAAATCTTGTACTTTTATTTTTCTTCCTCTTTTAACTTTATTTTATTATTTTATGTGCACTGGCCCTAACAATCTGTGGGGATGCTTTCCTTAAAGTTTTAAAGTTTTTCAGATATGATGTCCCTGCTGCTGTGATGGTCTGGTAAGCCCCTTTTTGCCAAGGATACCATTTCCTGGTAAATTAACTCTTTCATAAGACAAGTTCTTAATACTTGCTAGTGATTTTGTAGTCTTAACACGGCTAAGTACTTGATGTCAATATGTATACTTCAATTACCGCTTTTATTGTTCTTAGCCATAAATACAACAGTTGAGTTATTGTAGCAACACCATAATGGTAATTGTGTTATCACGAGGAGGACAGTGATGTGGAATGTTGCAGTAGATTAGGCATTGATTTTTCCATGTGTGTGTTTCAAGTATGTGGGTTGTTGACGAGTGAGTTATTTAGATGAATGAAATGTTATGCCTTTTGGACTTAAAAATGCACCCTCTAAATTCCAAAGGATAATGAATGAAATTTTTAATGATTAGTAGGTTTTTATACCCTTCACGGTAAAAGTCCAAGATGCCCTTCTATTAAAATTTTTTATTTTTATT
Organism: Laguncularia racemosa; assembly: GCA_037954665.1. Lineage (NCBI taxonomy): Eukaryota > Viridiplantae > Streptophyta > Magnoliopsida > Myrtales > Combretaceae > Laguncularia > Laguncularia racemosa. Next base: position 774,691 of record JBBMOL010000085.1, on the reverse strand, counting down.
TGTCCTTAACTTCGTAACTTTTATAACATAACTAAACAAAATTATCTAATGATTATCTTTCTCTTAGCCTGCTTGTCACTCCTCATAATATACATATTCCACATCATCATTATCCGATTTTGTAACTCAAATTCACCTCCTAAATCAATCACATTTTGGCATGGGTTGCCATTACATTCATGCATGCAAATATGATTGTTGCTTGTTTTGGGGTAGTAACAAGCACCTCACCATAGTGTGATAGACCCCTAAAACTCCAATGCAGCTAGCTTCACTTGCTACTCCTCTTCATAGTTGTAATACTTGAATAATTTCTCAATTTGAGCCTCCCAATCAAAATAGGCTATAATGAAGGTTATCTTGGTTTTATCTTCTTCTGACATCTTGATTTAGTTATACCTTAAAAAACCATCAATGAATAAAAAAAGATGATTTCTAGCGGTATCATACCAAAACTGCTTTTGGAGATAATCAACAAGTTTGTTGTCAATTTGGAAGGCCTTAGCCAGGACATCATCTCTAATCGGTGGTGTTGATCCAAAGATTGCTTTAGCAATTGTAGTTGTTCCAAGAGAGTTTATTGGGAGTTTTGAGAGAGCATAAGCGGGCTCTTGCTTGGAAGATATCAAACATTAAGGGTATTAGCCCTTCGTTCTACATCCATAAAATTCTACTTGAGGATAATTTTAAATCTATGGGAAGAAATCTAGAAGGCAAAAATCTTCTAATCGATTAGAATGGTCATTGGAGGTGAGGGAGGAGAAGTGTATTATTAAAAGTTTTGGAAAAAGATAATGAACCTGGACATGGGACTGTCTACATTCATGGCTCCATTGGATTAGTTCGCATACTTCGTGCCATTTCTTATAATACTTTGTTTTTGTTTTTTCTACTACTCCGGTATATCAGATGTAAATTAGACATAAATAGGATGATGAAATGTCTTTAGGTCTGTCAATAGACTCATTGGTATGTCCTAGAAGGAGACAATATCTCATTCCAAGTCTTTAACATCCCAAGGTCATTTAATCTACTACTAGGGAGACCTTGGATACACACAGCAAGAGTCATACCTTCGAGCCTTCACCAAAAGGTCAAATGTTACTTAAGAAGTTAGAAAAATTTAAAGTAAACTAATAATCAACTCAATTAAGTATCTACCTATTGCTTGCACTTGGTCACTCGAGCCAATAAGTGATACCCTTGAATTGGGATTATTATTAAGGCAAATATGTGTCCAAAGCATATGTCAAGAGTATGTCCATGAATATAAGTCCATAAAAGGTCTAAAATATGTCAAGAATGTGTCCATGGATGTTTAATAGGTCATAGATGGTCGAATTGTTTAACAGAAGTCGACATTGATAGCTTGGCCACCTATTCTTCCAGTGACTGCTGTCTCATCACCATTTGTTCCATAAAAGCTTCTAGTTTGGCTACTAAATTATCCGTGTTAGCTGCCTTAATATATTAGATACTATCGAGAAGTTCCCCATCAAACAACATTTATCTTGTTGTTGAGCTCAAAATTTTCTTTTCTTTTTTTTTTCCCTTAATTCGATTTACATTAAGCTTGATTCATTCAATATAAGCCACTTAACAAAAATTAAGGAAAATTTTAACTCTAAAAAAAAAAAATTTTACATTTCTCCAAAGAAGAGTCCCTTTAAATGAGGAAATATGAAGTATTTATAATATTTAGCTATGAATCTCATCCATTGGATAATGACGATGATCAATAGTGTCTGGTTGTTGTGTAATACTGGAATAATTGCTCTATCTATTTTATCCTCGTCAATCACTTTCATCGGGGTTGGAATTGAGGGTTGAAATGTCGACGGACTGAGTCAATGCCTCGTGTCAAGATTTTTTTGCTGCATTGATTTCCATCTATAGTTGCACCTTACTATTATCATGTGACCCAATCTGCTTTAAATTCTTTGTATTTGTACTTAGCATACTACAGTGAAATTTTAAGATTAATCCAAGTAAGTTAAACTGTTAATCTCACTATTTAATAAAAGCTTCCAAAGTCACAAAGGAAAGACAAATTCAAATAAAGCAAAATCAACTTCCCAAAATTGACCAGACAATAAACTCTATTTTATAAATTAGTTATTCTATTTCCTAGTCAATTATCATCTACAAAATAAATCATCCTTCATTAATTATTTTTAATTGGATTTTAGTTTTCCATTAGGCGCTTTTTTTTTTTTTGAAAATTCTAAAACCCAATATAAAATCTTGTAAGGTTTTAAATCACATCCTGTCTTATCTTTGATAGATTGTGAGTTAAAGCTGACTGCAACTTCTGTGGTTTTGGTCTTTGCTATCAATTATGTACGTCCCTTCTTGAACTGATGGTCCTCATTGCTTGTTACCATACTCACTTCTTTGAATATTTGGAGCCCAAAATCTTCAGAACCGTCTTCTCCGAAAGGTGAAATTTGCTCTATATATGCTGAAGGGATCAACTACTGATTTGTGAACTAGTACATCCAAGTTAATAGGAACTCCTATCTAGTAGCAAAGATTCAAGGGCACGCTCTAAAGAGAAGGCTTCTAGTTTGGTCAAGTTAAGGTTTCAACCAGCTTCCGATCATCGTTCACAAGTGAATTGAGTCAAACAAGTGGAGATCTTGGAGGATGATCTTGGCATGTAGATCATATTGTGCCGGTCTTTAAAGGTGGAGGTATGACCCGTCTCTTTACAATGAAGCTGTTGAATTTACACCTTTTATGTTCATTTATCCTTTGGAGAATGTTGGGAAATTGTTCAATTGATTGGGCTTTCATTAATTGTCTAAAGTTAAAGTTGAAAAGGTGTTACTTGGTGCATGCACATTATAAAATAGTCACATTGTTGCTAGGTATGCTCGTTAAGCTAAAAACCCGAAAACGGTTACCTAAAGTCCACTCTAATTTGATCGAAGTCAACCTTTGATGGATTATTTGACGATTCAAGAAAACGAGTGTTAACTTGAATATAATCCTTTTTTAAGTTCCTTTGTTCTTGTTCGAAATTAAAGCTACTTCCATTGAGACTAAGAAGAGTGAATTATTTGTTGGTGATTTTAGAAATTGAGGCTGTCATTTGCAAATTTTCAGATTTGCATTACGTGGGAAATTAGGAAGTTATTTGAAATCCAAACACATTCATTAATTTTTCTTTTTCATATAAAAAAATTTGTTTTTTATTTTTTTTTCCATTTTCCAGTGATAATCTCCATATGATCAATCATAATTATGAGCCTTGTTGATCACAAACTCCAAACGTTAACAACTCCAACTTTATGAAAGGAGCATTTCCCCCTTTCCTTTCCTTTGCCATTTTGATGCAATTAAAATCATCTCTCACCATCCATAAATGATCACCATGCTTTGAAAGAGTCTTCAAATTTGCTCACAAATTCATTGGTTTTTGGATACGGCACCCGGGTTTCTAATGAACTCGGTGTGGGAAATCCTTCCGTGGTGAGAGTGGCTATCTTGGCAACAACGTTCTTAGCATTAATGGAGGTAGCTATTGTAGGGATGGTACTATTTAATTGCCGATATATCCTAGGATATGCATACATCAATGAGAAGCAAGTGGAGCATTATTGTTAGCATATTACTCATTAGGACAACAAATAATTTAGTTTTTGGTTTGTTTGATTTAGTTATGATTTCTTGGAAGTAAATAAGTTTGTTTAGATTCATTTTGCTACAATTTATGAAGATAAACTTATCAAGTTTGTTATTTCTATATTTTTAGAAACTAGAGATTATCATGAATGGAATAATCAGATTTCGCTTTTCCTCTTGTGTGTGTGTCCTCTGTTTTTGCATTGCTCTTGAAACAACAATTGGTATCAGAGCTAAATTCTTAAGGGATCTGTGTTGAAAAACTTCTCCTCTCGCCATGGAAAACAAAGCAAGCTTCTCGTCAATTGCTCCACCTGTGTTTGATGGAGAAAATTATCATATTTGGGCAGTTCAAACGAGGACATACCTGGAAGCCTTGGATCTTTGGCAAGCCGTGGAAGAAGATTATGATCCTGCAACACTTCTAGAAAATCCCACCATGGCACAAATCAAAACACACAAGGAGAAGAAAACGAAAAAGTCGAAGGCCAAAGCGTGCTTGTTCGCTGCGGTATCTTCAACACTTTTCACAAGAATCATGTCTTGTAAGACAGCTAAGTCCATCTAGGACTACCTTAAGCAAGAGTACGTTGGAGACGAGAGGATCAAAGGAATGAAGGTGCTAAATCTGATAAGGGATTTTGAATTGCAAAAGATGAAGGAATCTGAAACTATTAAGGAGTATTCATATAGGCTTCTAGACATTGCAAACAAGATCAAATTGCTAGGATCAGAGTTCAATGACTCAAGGATCAATAGAAAACACTAAGGATTTATCAAAATTTTCCTTGGTAGAATTGTTACACTCATTGCAGGCGCAAGAACAAAGAAGGCACATGAGGGAAAATGTTAGCATAGAAGGAGCCTTGGTGGCAAAACACCATGGAGTAGATAAAAGCAAGTGGAAAAAGAAGAAAAGTGAAGATGAAAATCCTCCTTTTGCTTTGAACAATAACAGAGGAAGAAAAGGAAACTATAAGGGTAAGTACCCTCTGTGTAGACATTGTGGCAAAGAAGGTCATCCACCATACAAATGCTAGAGGAGACCTAATGCAAAGTGTTCCAAATGTAATCAAATGGGACATGAGGCAATTATTTGCAAGAGAAAGTTTCAGCAACAAGTGAGTGAAGCACAAGTTGCTGAACAAGAGAATAAAGATCAGTTGTTCGTAGCATCTTGCATTGCAAATGGCTGTTCATCTGAAAGTTTGTTGATTGATAGTGGATGTACAAACCACATGACCAACGGCAAGAGACTCTTCAAAAACTTGAGGCCAACTGACATTACCAAAGTTAAAATTGGTAATGGTGATTACATCCTTGTTAAAGGAATAGGGACGGTGATCATATCAAGTGTTGAAGGTTCAAAGAACATATCTGATGTTCTTTATGTACCTGCAATTGATCAAAATTTGCTCAGCGTTGCCCAACTAATTGAACGAGGACTTAAAGTCATTTTTTAAGAGAATTATTGCCAAATACTTGATGCCACAAGTAAGAAAGTTCTGAGTGTAAGGATGAAAGGAAAAAGCTTCTCCTTCGATCTAAGTACTGAAGAACTGACAGCATTCGCTTCAGAAGCAAGCAACACTGAGTTATGGCATAAGAGGCTCGGTCATTGCCATTTGAAGAGGATGAAATCTCTGAAGGAAAAGGAGCTTACAATTGGACTTCCAACGTTTGCAAACTACTTACCGACCTGTAATGCTTGTTAGTACGGTAAGCAAAATGGGAAACCATTTTTGAAACCATCTTGGAGAGCTACACGCAAACTACAACTTATCCATATAGACATTACAGGGCCGCACAAGACGCCTTCCTTAGCAGGTAGTTATTACTATGTTATATTTATTGATGACTTCACAAGGATATATTGGATTTTTTTCTTGAAGTATAAATCAGAGGTAATTGGTGTGTTCTGGAAGTTTAAACGAATGGTAGAAAATCAAAGTGGTTGCAAAATCCAATCTATAAGATCTAATAATGGAAGTATTCAACATCAACTTACAGCTCCATACACTCCACAGTAACATGGAGTGAGTGAAAGAAGAAACAGATACATAATGGAGATGGCTAGATGTATGTTGCATGACAAAGACTTGCTAAAGAATTTATGGGTGGAAGTTGTAAGTGCGACTGTTTTCTCGTAGAACAGATTGCCCACACGAGCATTGAAGGACAAAACACCTTTTGAAGCTTGATATGGTTACAAACTTTCACTAAATTTTCTTAGAGTGTTTAGTTGCTTGTGTTTTTCTCATGTTCCAAAAATTAAACGTGATAAGTTAGATAAGAGATCAGAATTAGGCATCTTTATAGGCTATATTTCTACATCCAAAGCATACAAGATTTATCAACCTTAAATTGGAAAAATCATAGTCAGTAGAGATGTGGCTTTTAATGAAAATGAAAAATGGAGATGGGAACTACTGAAGGAAACACAAGTGACCATACAACATTCCAGCTTACCTTTCCAATCAAGTGAAGATCAAGAAATAGAATTGTGGCAAGAAGAAATGGAAGATGATCTACCAGTCAGAGGAACTAGATCGCTCCAAGATGTCTATCAAAGGTGCTGCGTTGCCATTTGTGAACCAGCTAGCTATGAAGAAGTTGTTAAGGATCAAAAGTGGCAAAAGGCAATAGAAGAAGATTTGGCAATGATAAGGAAAAATAAGACATGAGAGTTAGTCAATAAACCAACTGATAGAAAAATCATTGGAGTAAAATGGGTGTTTAGGACTAAACTAAATGTTGATGGATCTGTCAACAAGCATAAAGCAAAACTTGTTGTCAAAGGATATGCTCATATTTTTGGGGTTGATTATTCTGACACATTTGCTCCAGTTGCTAGATTGGACACCATATGTTTAGTATTAGCATTGCTGCACAACATGGATGGAAGGTGTTACAGCTGGATGTCGAATCTACATTCCAAAATGGTTCCTTACAAGAAGAGATCTACGTCAAGCAACCTGAAGGATTTGTAGAACAAGTCAAAGAAGACAAGGTATACTTGCTCAAGAAGGCCTTATACGGTTTAAAGCAAGCACCTAAAGCATGGTATAACAAGATAGATAAGCATCTATCAAGCTTAGGATTTGTGAAAAGCAGGTTTAAAGCCACACTTTATGTAAAACGCAAAGGAGCTGATCTGATTATAGTTTCTCTTTATGTTGATAATCTTTTAATTACAGGTGGAAATTCCAAGCTAGTTGAAGAGTTTAAGGTAGAAATGTTGAAAAGCTTTGAAATGACTGATCTTGGATTCATGACATATTTTTTGGGAATGGAGATCAAGCAGCTAGAAGATGGATTCTTCATATGTCAAAGGAAATATGCAAAGGAAATCCACAAGAAGTTTCACATGGAAGATTGCAAGGAAATGACCACTCCTATGAACCAAAAGGAAAGCTTAAGCAAGGATGATGGCGCAAACAAAGTTGATGAAAGTTACTTTAGAAGTTTGTTTGGATGTCTGATGTACTTAACCGCAACAAGACTTGACATACTCTTTGCTGTAAGTATCCTATCTCGTTTCATGCATTGTGCTAGTGAAATACATCTCAAAGCTGCAAAAAGAGTGGTTAGATAGATCAAGGGAACAATCAATCTTGGTGTAAAGTTCAAGAAGTGTCAAAGCTCAAATTTACTAAGATTCTCTGATAGCGACTAGGGTGGATCTATAGATGATATGAAGAGTACATCAGGACATTGTTTTAGCTTAGGATTAGGCGTGTTCTATTGGAGCTCCAAGAAGTAAGACACCGTTGCACAATCAACTGCTGAAGCCGAGTTCATCACTGTTGTAGCTGTTGTAAATCAAGCTTTGTGGCTACGGAAGTTGCTGTGTGACTTACAGTTGGAGCAACAAAATGAAACAAAGATATATTTTGATAATCAAGCAACTATTGCAATCTCCAATAACCCGGGTTTTTTTATGGAAAAACAAAACATTTTAAGATTAAATTGTTCTTCTTAAGGGAAGTGCAAAATAAAGGAGATATTAGCTTCGTGTATTGCAAGTCAAAGGAACAAGTGGCAGACATCTTCACAAAGCCTCTACTAGTAAACAAGTTTGAATTGTTGAGGTAAAAACTTGGAATTTACGGCTCCTAAAAGCATGAAGGAGTATTAGCATATTGCTTATTAGGACCGCGAATAATTTAGTTTTTGGTTTGTTTGATTTAGTTCTAATTTTTTGAAAGTAAATAAGTTTGTTTAGATTCATTTTGCTACAATTTAGGAAGATAAACTTATTAAGTTTGTTACTTCTATATTTTTAAAAACTAGAGATTATCATGAATGAAATAATCAGATTTCACTTTTCCTCTTGTGCGTATGTCCTCTGTTTTTGCATTTCTCTTGAAACAAATATTATATTGCAGTCATGGCTCCTTTTATTTGTCTTTCGATTGTCATGGAGAGTTTACAGGCAGTCCTTTCAGGTTCGCTTCGATTAGATTTCTTGCTCACATCCCCAGATTAGCAGATTAACATTTAGGATGTACCTGTGTGCTTTTATATTTATTTAACTTTCAACTCGTTTATTGATTGCTATTTCTTGATTTGAAGTCCATCAAGTTAACGAGTAAATTAAATGGAAGTAACAATACGAAAGAATTTGAACTAATCATCTGCTCTAGTATCATGCTAAATTTAACACCACATCCAATACATCTAAAAGTTTTGAAGTTATATTTATTTCTTTATATGCCTTAAGTCACATTTATTTTACATTTTATCAGCAACTAGAATTTTTATTTAGCTTCCATGTGTTTTACTTCCATGCAGCTACACCCTTTGAAAAATGTTGAAAGTTCAAAATTTCCTTAAATGCAATTCCAAAAATCCATTTTTTGTATTAATGTACAATTGCAATTATTTTTTTTAGGTTAATTCACTGTGTAAGTTGACCCATATTAACCCTTAAAAGGCTAAATTGGTCAAGAAAAAAACCCAAATTATATTATGAGTCTACTTAAAAATATAATTGAAGGTGTATGTTTATACAAAAGATTGATTTAGTACTGCATTTGAGATCACATTTTTGATATGTCAATATTTTTCGAGGATATAAGTCCAATATTACAGAAATTCAAGGTGGTTAAGTAATTTTAATAGTTGTTGTCACTAATTAAAAAAAAAAAACAAACGAAAACAGATTTTTTAGTATTCATATTACATCCCATATTTGTATTGAATTTGAATCAGGTGTTGCTAGAAAAAGTGGATGGTAGCATGTTGGGGCCAAGGTTTTCAAAATCGCGATTTTACGTAGAATCGCGAAGGGGTCCGTAGAATCGGAACGTAAAAACGGAACGTAGAAACGTAAGTTTCTACAACCTATGTAAAATAACTTTCAAATATTATAAATTTACTTACAATAGTCATTAAAAAATATAATTAATAATAGAAATAAGGAAATTAAGTATTTATTTTAGCCATAAATTACAAATTTGCAATAAAAGTCATAATATAGATAATCGAGCATAAGTTGTATAATATATATATTTTATTTCTAAAATGATAAATCATGTATAAAACTAGTTTCACCTAGTTCTATGTACAAAAACTAAAAAATAATAGATAAAATTTAAAAATCAATTGTGACTTTAAAAAATTAATAATAAATAAAAATTGATAAGGAAGATATACTATTAAAAAGGAGTAATATTAAAAAATGACTAAAAGTACATAATAAAGAAGATACTATAACAAGAAAACCTTCAAAATTATATATTATTAGGTAAAGTTATCTACCATTTATTTTATTTACTATTATAAAAATATTAGTTAAAATAAGGAAAGTTGCAGCAATCAAACACAAGTGCTTTAATACGAACATGATCACAAATAGGAATAAGAAGACTAATAATCGACGAACATAAACACAAAGACTTCAATGCAACGTAACACACTGACAAGAGATGAGTGATGACCGACAAACATGTCGGGGTATGACTTATATTTCCGCTACGACAGGAAAGCACGTGGGTCCCGGTTGTTTATTAAAAGTTTAGGCTTGGATAAGAAAACACGAAGAAAAATGTTTTTGGAAGGAATAAGGGAAGAGCACGGCCGTGTATCAAGGAAACACGCCCACGGAAGCACACACAGTTTAACACACGGTTGAAGGCACGGCCGTGTGTTAAGCTTGGAAAATACTCAGAAGTACACACGGTTGAAGGCACGGCCGTGTGTTGAGCTTGAAAAATACACAGAACAGAAGTACACACGGTTCCTGGCTCGCTTCTCCTCTCTCATCGCTTTTCACTGTCTCTCTCTCACTGTCTCTCTTCAACATACAGGAACAGCAGCAGCAGTAAGCCGGAAATTGCAAAGGATGTGCTGGGTTGCCGATTGGGTTGGGCTGGGTTGTGATTGGGATAATTGTGTGGAATCGGTAAAAACGTACAGAATCGCGATTTTGAACGATTTTATTGTTCAAAATCGCGATTTTACTCCGATTTTGATCCTTTCCGATTTTGTATGCGAGTTAACTGGGATTGTATATATAAACTCGTAAAAACGTAGAATCGTACGAGTTGAAACGCGATTTTGATAACCTTGGTTGGGGCATATGTCAATCTCGGGGCATTTTATGTGGTTGGACTTCCAGTTGGTATTGTTTTAGGCTTTGTCGTCCACTTGCGAGCAAAGGGGCTTTGGCTTGGGATTGTGGCTGGATCTGCTGTGCAAGCTACTCTTCTTTCACTCATAATAGTACTCACAAATTGGCAGAAACAGGTAATTCATATTTGCTTAAAACTCATTCCTATTAGTGGTACTTCTAATCGTGCTGGACTTGTAATCCTATTATTATTATCTTGTGACAGAAATTATCCACATGGTAGCAAATGCTTTAACTAAGGTCATGTGTCACTCCAGTAAAATAAAAAAGATCTAAAGTGATTAAAAGAAAAAAGAAAAATGATAAACAGCAAAAATATACCCAAGAATTTACATATTAAAGTATAATATTATCTTTTTGTAATTTAAAAATATGCATGTCAGCCTCAAACCATTATGAAAGCTTAATCGTTGTTGTTCATAATCCTTTTAATAATAATTTTTATGGTTATACAAACAATTTGATTGTTATTTGTAAATGTTCAAAAGCACGACTTGTGTTTTCAAAATTCTTATTTAACAAGTTGCAATACTCTAATAAAATTTAAGGCTTCCGAAGACAGTGAAACACATTGTTCGGGATAGGGCTCAGAAGTTGAACTCATTTTCTTTTTTTTTTTTCTTTTTTTTTTTTGTGTGATTGTAAGTGGATAAAGCAAGAGAAAGACTAGCCGTGGAAGGTTCACACACCGGACAATAACTAGTGAGGTCTTCATATTAACACGTTAAGAAAAAGAATAATTTGAAGTATACTTCTTAGTGTATTTCACTGGTTTATAATACATGAAGAGATGTAAATAATCCTCAATAAAGATATATACATATCAAATCAATAGTTTAATTGATGAATTTGGAATATTAAGTGAAAAAAAAAACCTTCTCTATATATCTAATGAAATCAATTCAGCATTGTTAATGAAGTGAGCTTCTATATGAAATTATAACACCTCAAAACCTGGAATATTACAACTTATCACGAGTCACTATTATATAGTAACACATTAAGGCTCTAAAACTCCATACTATTTTAAACCCGTTTACTTCCACATTTCATTCATGCTAATATTGTTTCAATCATAAAAATAATGACTTTTAAATGAGTTATTCTAATCCACATTACTTCAAATAAATATGTTTAACTCCAATCTCAAATAAGAATAAAAGTCTAACATCATATAATAGTCAATGCAAATAAAAGTCTAACAATTATTCTCCACATTCTTGGATCACTAACTTAAAATTCTATTAAGAAGTCCAACATTGATTTCCTGTCACTCTTCATCAACATAGTAATAGTATTCTCTCCCATTCTCATCCACATAATATCCTACTAAATTCCCCTATTGATCATAATTTATGTGTTCATTATTTTTACTTGTAGCTAATAAATAAATAAATAAATAAAAGGGGATGAGCCTAATCCCAATATGTGAATATTTCACCCACTTACGCATGTCACACAATAATAAGATCACATGCATCTATGCAATAGTAATGCCACAACACATCAATTCATCAAGTTATTTATTATCATTTATTCAATATACAATATAGGGGTACTCACGACCCCAGTACACATACAATATTTACATACATATATAACCATAATGAAAACTACTACTATGAGCTCCATCTAACCTTAATCTACCTCATACCATTTCTATACTCAACTCCACTAGAAATAATGCGGCATACCGATCATCAAGATGCGCCACAGGGATCTACCACTACAATCCCCTAGGCTGAGCCAAGCACAAGCAACATATACGTTAAATTCCAACATCCCAATTAGGTTCATTTTAACATTTAAAATCATTAGCTATTTACAATTATTAATTAACTACCTAGTACGCACAACTAGCAAAATAAGGTAAACACGTACCTGGAAGGATGTTCCTACTATAATCCTACACATCTCTAATGAAAAGAAGTATACCTAGTCAATGACAAAGAACCATACTTAGTTCTATCCTATAAGAAATTTGGTTTACTAATTTGTTTATGTATTTTCTAATTGTATAATTCCCTTTCCTGAGGTATTGTTATGCTAAACTCATTATTTAGGATTGAAATAAAAATAGAATAAAATTGGATGCATTTTTTAACAACACAATTGTGGAAGAGGTCATATAGAAGTACATAGGCTAGAGCATGGTTGTACTAGAAGTCATGTATCCTTTTTGTAAAAAATTTCACTTCAACACGTCTAGATATACGGTCGTGCTTGTGGCCATGTACTTTATGATAAAAATCACCATTTCAACATGCCCAGGTATAGGGTCGTGCTTATGGCCATGTACCTTACTATTCCCTCTCGTATTTCTACATGAGCAAATATATGGGCGTGTACTTGACCATATACATCACTAGTCATAATGAACCCTAATTTTCCCTTCTCCAATTTGTTCTAAATCCTAATTTCTATGATTCTCATCCTAATGTATTCCGTAATTCAAATGAACACTTAGAATCTAGTGTACTTACTTGATTCAAATTATGGTTGGAATCCTTCAATTCATTTGACTCTCGGCTTGTTCCAAGATGTCCTTTGTTACGATTTCTATTGATACAATGATAAATATGTCTTAGATTCATCATTCATCATCATAGCTAAACACATCAATGATCCGAATGCTTACTTGTTGGATTAGCCTCATGGTTCTCCCCTAGGTCGCCTAAGGGTTTCTTTAGAGTTTTTCTCTCTTTAGGCTTTTATTTTTTATGTGCAAACGGGAAAAAGAGAGAACCCCAAGTTAGAGTGGCTTTTATACCTTAGTCGGAAAAAGACCAATTTGCCCCCATCTTTTATCTTATTTATTTAATTTTCCTTAGTCATATATTATTTTAATTGTTTAGTAATAATAATGTATATGTTTAGTAATAATAATGTATATATATATATATAAACCGTCTATTACAAAAACTTTCCCTAATCTTTTCAAGTTATATCTACGTTAACTTAAACCACTCTTAAAAAGACAATAGGCAAACGTTTTATTCTATGTTTTATCCATGTGTATATTAACTACAGTTAGATGGTCAATCATTTGTCAGATTGCTGCCTTGAAACAAAGGTAAATTATACGATTTTAATTTCTCCGATGATTGCATCAAATCATCTTACAGGAACTATTGTCTAATATTTGGATCTCGAGATGGATAGTTTGATCTATATCTATTCACAATTCCTGCATACATCGATTAATTTTAATAGTATATCTATATACAGTTATTTTTTTTGGATAAACTGTAAATATATTCCATAAACTATTATTTACGTGTGAATAAACTTTTAAATTTTAAGTGTGACTTCACCTCTCCCATAAACATGTGAAAATAGTATAAAGAACTTAAAGTATCTATAAAGTTTCAAAACATTTGTTATTTATAATTATTTCAATGATGGTTGTAAAGTTGTAAAAACAATTTATAAGTTATTTATATATATATATTTTTAGAAATTATGAAAAGATAAAACTACACTTTAGAACTTTAGTTGTTTATTTACATTTGACCAACAATTTGAGTATGTTACAATTAACCTTCACTTTTATTACTTGAAGCATTTAGCCATATATAGTCACTATTACTGGTATGTTGAGTTTCATCACATCATAACTTAGGGTTGACCATGGTAATCTACTGAATTTTAAAGCCTATTATACCCTACATGGTTAATTGACTCTAGAGTAGTATTAAATGTTATAAAGTAAGTCTTAATTCCAAATTTTTTAAGCTCACACTTATAGAGTATGAGTATGGCATAGGAGGTGATCATATATCCATGTAATATAAGTTTCATATTATACCTTATATACTATAAGTTTCATGTTATAGGATGCTTTATAATATAAAAAAATATAAAAGCTACCATGTACTACATCTATTAAATATTTACTTACAAATTAATTAAGATTGACAAATATGAAAAAAAATCTAATCAAGATGAGTAACCCAATATTTTGGATTAACTTTCAATAAGATAATTAAACATTTATTATAGTATATCTAGTGTAAGTAATACTTAGTTTATGAATATTGTGTCTCTTTATTCTTTTTTTGGAACTTAATATATTTACATTCCCTTGTAACTTATATTTAGTAAAATGTTGATTTTCAATGCATATATCATGATTTTGTGTATAAATGATCATAATACTTTAAAAGAAGAGAGAGAGAGAGAGACACCTTACAAATTTTATATGGTACACTAGAACCGACAAATTTCACAAGATACAAGTTCCATAGTGCTTCTTTTGAAATCTATCTTGTAAGATGATGGTATGGTTATTGTAACCAGCTAATCGTGTACAAAAAATGTGCTTATTAACATTGAAAAAGCCTCAAGTTTATAACACACGAAGGAATGCCATTAGGAAGAGGGGAGAGAGCAAGAACATGCAAATCCAATTTCACAAAACACACATGTGATGATGAATTGAATCTAAAGTTGTTGATCCTTTGTGATTCATTTTTGATGAATTGAATGTTTTGATTCTAGTAGATTTTTAATTTTTTCCTAAAGCTTGGCAACACTTCCAATGACGTAAATGAGGAGGAGGCACTTACTTATAAATTTTAGCTCTTGATTCAACTACTAAATGATTCTCAAATGGATAGAATAGATGAGCTATTGATGAAAGCCATTAGATCATGATTGACGGTCCATATTGAAGTCTCCTTTTTTTTTTTTTCTTAAAAATTCGTGGGCATCAAATGGGCTGAGCCAAGCTAATCCCTAATCTTCATAAGGCTTAATAAAAGTAAGCCAACTCTTTTTATTATATAAGCCTAAGACTTACGATAAAGCCAAAAGAGCTTTAACAAACTAGTGGTCTCCTTCATGGCTTATTTTCGCATGTGAAAAGATGGAGCAATATCGAGAGTGGTGTTGCTGAAATCAGTCTTTCCACAAAATAAGGTATAAGACAAAGTTCCCTATTATTCCCACTTTTAACTTATTTGCCCCTTTACTACTCTAAGAATAGGAATAAGCGATAAAATTCCTCTCAATTACATTATGTTTTTACAATTTTTTTTTGAAAGGATAAAGAATTCCCTTCTATCCGATTCAATTCAATAATATTTCCAAACTATGGCTTCGGTTTTGATTTGCTTCACGTTGGCGATATAATCTATATAAACTTTTGTGTATTCAAAAGTTCCTTCAACTAATTTATTGATAAATCTCCCTTGTAGACTAAACTCTGAGCGAACCTTCATGATATATAGTAGTATAAAAGTCCATATATACATCTTAGTAGGTTTGCATATGTTTACGAGGAAAGAATTTTGTTCTAAACATAATTAGGATATTAATTTTCCATAATGGTTTGGAAGGAGCTTTTACTTATTTGTTTTTGTTTGTCCCTCTAAATCATCAATATATTTTCAATTTGGTTCGACTTAACATCTGCAATCACTATTTGATTTTTGGTTTGACTTGCATTGGCTTGGATATATGCACACCCCGAATGGAAAGTAGAAATCAAATAACCAAAATGCTATTACTCTCATAGAATTGCTATACAAAACTAAGTTAGGATATATATTGCAATGTCACACCTTAAATTGCCATATCCCAAGTTTAATTAAATATGTGAGTGTCCAAATTGGTAACTAGGTTGGCTTCATGAGGCCGATATCTTTAGATACTTTTCATGTCCAGACAATGACCCTGAGGCATACTTTACTTCCATTTTGCTAAGCCATAATGGTGGATTGGATGCTAAGTTAATACATAATTTCATTATGAAAGACCACCCTAATTAGTGAGAAGAACAATTAAAACCAACACCACTACATATATATATATATGTATATTCCCCAGGAAAAATCCAAGAACTTTATAAATAGTAACCATATTACATTACAAACCAAAAACCAAGCACCTATTTAAGCTTTTATCCATGACTATCTTTAGAGGGCATAGACACTATTACGTTATTACTACTACTGACTTTATTCCCTTTTTGACCAGGGCATTGGCTACCTATTGACTTCAATTTATCCCTGCAAAAATGATGAAAAGCAAGGATCAGATCAGGATTTTCCGGTTCCTTTTCTAGCCAATTAATGGCTTCTAAAGAGTTCGTTTCAATGAAATTTGAAGCATCATGGAAGGACTGAAGATTGTGAAAGAATTAAACAAGGAGGACAACACTAAATTTAGCTCAAATTAATTATTCAATACAATTAAAATTCAAGCAACTATAAATATAAGTTGCATTCGATTCTCAATGATACAACGAGTAGCGTAAAAAACAAGATCAATCAACGATTAATTTTAAAAATAAAAAAAAATTGAGGAAAAATCTCTACTCAAGGAAGTCTGAATATTATTATGTGATGTTATGTAATAAGAAGGATGATTATATATGGTCTCTTAAAAAAAAATCCTAAGCATCCAAAGTACAAAAATTCGAACTAAAAACTTAAAAGCTTGTTTTGAGACCCCAAATGAAGGTTTTTGGGCTTGAAAACCATTTTGTCAATATAAAAATTGTAGATTTTTAAAAGAGCTTCGTGTGCATATATTATAATAAGAAAACAGATTTATATGCTAAAAATTATAGCCTTTAGAAGATGTGTTGTACGTTTATTTCTTCTTGAATTTTTTATATTTGTCTAATTTACTCAGGAACTGGCCCATAATTTACTCTACATCATTCTTTCCCACCTGAGAAGAACTTAACCCTCAGTTCTCTTTTGAATACAAAGGCACATTATCTTGGTAGAAAGGGAATATATCAACTACATTGAACGCATTTGAAATGCCAATACTATTAGGTAGACCAACCATATAGACGTTGTTATTGATCTTCATAAAATCTAGTATGAGTCATACTTCTTGGGCTATAGCTTATTGTATTTACTGATTGGAAACCGCTCTCTTTATAGGAACTAGTGATGTAAACGACCCGGGTTTAGAAGAGGTTTAATAGAACTTGAACCCGACTTGGTGGAGAAGAGAAACCCCCAAAACCCGGCTCAACTCGATAGTGCATTTGTTCCTCAAACCCAAACTCGCCCAACCTGCTAAAGGGAGAATCAAAATCTGACTCGAAAAATGTTATATAATTTTTTTTTCTTCAATTTATTTTTATATGTTATTTTTTTTATGTATTATTAATTTACTTATAATAAAAAAAATAGAGATGGGTTCTATATAAGTAACGTCTAGCGTGGTTTGTGGCCGTGGAGGTGGAGCTCGACAACTACGACGACGTGGTCCGTGGTCTGCACAGAGACAGAGTCAACAATGTATAATCAGAGGAGAGGAGAGGAGAGAGGAGTGAGCCTTAGACCGGAGTGGATAATGACGTCGTGTGGACTGTCAAGTCTGAAGGCTGAAGTTGGTAGCTGGATTGGAGTCTAGAGTCTCGAATCTCGATCTCGATGTTACGTGGTTAGCCACGTTAACTTACACATACACTCTTTCCAGTATTAGAACTCGCTTGGCTAGACTGGACGTGGCAGCTGGATTTGGATGATTTGGTTTTGGTTGGTTAGTTCTCCAATATTAGAAACGTGGGTAGGAAATGGGAATCAAGGTGCGGAAATTCCAGATAAACCTAAAATACAAAAAATAATAAAATCAATTATACTAATTATAAATTGCAATATTAATATATTATAAAAAAAATCGAATTAGGTTTTTTTTTTTTTTCTAAATCTTAATGGGTTTTATTTCATGTTTTAAAACCCAACTCTAAACCCTATAAGGTTTTTATTGGGTTGATCGGGCCAAGTACCTTATTACGACCCGTCTCAATTTGCAAACCTAATAGGAACACTATCACCTAATCACCTATTGAGAACAAGCGCTTCCTACGATGTTTATCTACTACTGCTTTATACTTAGCATTAGCTTACTTTATCTTTCCTCGCACCTCTGTTGTTACATTCTAATGATTCTCTGCTAAATTCTTTGTTGCAGTATTAAACTCATAATTACTAGGAAGCTTGATTAAATCTAAAGCATGTTGGGGAATTTTGGTGTGAACAATAGAGAATGGAGGTTTCCTTATTGTCTAGTGAATTGCACTGTTGTAAACAAACTCTGCTTGAGCTAGCATAACATCCTATTGCTCCAACTTCTCTCCACAAATGCTCTTGATTAGATTACCAATTGTCTTATTTGTAACTTTAGTTTGCCTATCCATTTAAGGGTGAGTTGTGATGCTGTAATTCAAGGACCGGTTAAACATTTGCCACAAAGTTCTCTAAGAACGGCTTAAAAACTTGTTTCTACCTGATGTGATGGATTTGGGTACTCCATGGAGGTGAACAACCTTTCTAAAAAATAGCTTAGCAATGGCCTATGCATTTGCTACTTTCCAACATGGGATGAAATGTGTCATCTTAGAAAACCTATCAACCATAACGAAAAACAGAATCCATGCCCTGTTGAGTACAAGGCAATCCAAGTATAAAATTCATCGATAAGTCTTCCTATATATTTTCAAGGATAGGCGATGGCATATACAGGCCAATTTTTTAGAACTATCCATTAGCTGTTTGGCACACATAACAATGTTACACTATCTTACTAACATCCCTCCTCAAATGAGGCCAATAGAATCTATCACTAACCGCACCAATTGTTTTGCCTCTCCCTAGATGACGAACTAATCCACCACCATGCAGGTTATTAATCAACTTCTCTCTCAAGGAAGGCTCAAGCACATAGAGTTGATTTCCCCTCATCAAATATCCATCATGGATATGGTAATCACCACATGGCTATTTAGTCACACATTTCTCCCAAGCCTCTTTAAAATCAGCATTAGCCTCATACAATTCTTTCAAGTGCTCGAACCTTACAACCTTAATATTCAAAGTCACCAGAAGATTGGCCCTTCGACTCAAAGCATCAACTACTTTATTCTATACCCTCGACTTATGTTTCAACTTAAAAGGAAACTTCTGCAAAAACTAGATCCACCTCGCATGCATGTATTTGCTAATCTTGGTTTGGTTATTCAAATGCTTGAGTGCATTACAATCTGAGTATAACATAAACCCTTTACCTACCAAATAATGCTCCCAAGTCCTCAAGGCACACACAATTGAATAGAACTCCTTGTCATATATAAACCAATTCCTCCTGGAATCACATAATTTCTCACTAAAGAATACAATTAGTTTCTTTTCCCGAGACAAAATAGTCCCTATACCAATTCCACTTGCATCACAATCCACTTCAAAAAACTTATCAAAGTTAGGTAATTGTAGGGCGAGTGCAGGACGAGTGCACTACATAGCTTTTTCTTTCAAAATAGCAAACATGCTCTCAGCTTTCTCACTCCATTGAAACTTTCCCTTCTTCAAGCACTCAGTCAAATGAGCTACAACAATGTTAACTACAAAGCCTAGAAATAGCAACTTTCTGGACAAGAAGATACACTTCTTCATATTCACATAGAGCTTACTCTCTTTTAGAACTATTAGCACCCCCCCTCAAATGTACAACATCCTCCTCCTCAGATTCACTATATATTAAGATATCATTGAAGTAAACTACAACAAAATGACCAATAAAATGTTTCAATACTTGGTTCACAACATGCATGAAAGTGTTTGGTGCATTACTTAGGTTGAAAAGCATGACCAACTACTCATAAAAGCCTTCTTTGGTCTTGAAGGCCATCTTCCACTTGTCTCCTAATCTAATCTTAATATGATGATAGCCGCTTCTCAAATCAATCTTTAAAAATACCTCATATTCACTCAATTAGTCTAGCGTATTCGCCAGTTTAGGAATTGGGAACTTATACCTGATGGTAATTTTGTTAATGACCCTACTATCCACGCATATCCACCAACTCCCATTTTTCTCTAAAGTCAACAATGTAAGTACAACACATGAATTCATGCTCTCTCTAATGAATCCCTTTTGGAGCAACTCTTATACTTTCTCCTATAAACACTTCTATCTCCTTCGAGCTCATCTTATAATGTGGAAGATTTGGTAAACTCACACTAGGAATTAAGTCAATATGGAGTTGTATGTCCCTCATAGGAGGTAGACCATCTAGTAAGTCATCGGTAGCACTTCACTAAATTCATCCAGTAGCCCTCTATTATTGTTTAGCACCCCTTCAATCTTATCCTCCATATGAACTATCAACACTTGTTTCACAATCAGTGTATGTATAGTTTAGGATTCCCTTACAGTATCCTCCATCTCCTTTTTCGATTGCATAATTGTGATGAAGGAATGTCCCTTCACTTTAGAAGGTTTAAAACTACTCACTAACTTTAAAGGCAAGAGAGTAAACTTCACTCTATCTTTCTCCAATCTATACACATTCTGCCTACCCGGATGCTGGGCATTAACATTGTAGGCCTTTCAAACAACAATTTACAGGCATCCATATCCACTTCATCATAATACACCTCATCCCGATATTTGCTAATGGAGAAAGGTACTTTGCAACGTTCTTTAACTTCAAGATTCTCCAATGCCTTATCAGTAATTGCAACATTTGCACAACTTTCTTACCTATGATGTTCTCAAAACTACCGTTATCTACTATCAACTCAAAGATTCACCCGTTAATTGTACATTTGGTGTGGAACAACTGATGTCGTTGAGTCTTTTCCTCTCGCTTTAATGCTAACATCAACTTCCTAATCACATAAGCTTGCTCATCATCGTCATCTTCATCTTCATCTTCATAGTACTCATCACCCTCATCAGGTTCACAATGAACTTTACCCTCTTCATCTCTCTCTATTATGTTAATTCCTCTTCTTTTAGAGCATTTTTTAAACCAATGGTCTATTTGATTACAACAACAATATTTCCCTAATATTGGCTTTGCATAGGGATTGTTATATTTTTGTGTATCCTTTATCTCAACTATTATTATATTTTTGTATATCCTTTATCTCAACTAGTTTCTTGCCCGCTACTTTATCTTCCCTTTTTATCATTATCTCCTCCTCATGTCTCTGAGGTGGTCTCAATCTTCTTAACCACATATTTACTCGAACTTTCAGCTTTGGATCTCCTACTACTATCATCAAATCGACTACTTTTCTCTTACAACATTAGTTTTGCTCTAAGAGCCATGTTCTTAGCCTCATTCAAATTCCATAGAACATGGACTTCTATTTTATCCTGAATATGCAGCTTTAATCCATTAAGGTATCTAACCACTTACTGACCCTCACTCTCTCTCAAAGTATTTCTCTCTACCAACCACAGGAATTCTGCAATGTATTCATGTATAGTCCTCTACCCTTGGCGACACTGCTGACATTGTTGAAAGAAGATTTTCTCATAATCGGGAGATAGAAAATCCTATTGCAACAACTACTTCATCCTATACCAAGCTCTCATCAATTGTTTACCTTCATGGTAGCCTCACTCAACAGGCCAACACACCCCCTTTTAATCGATACGCCACCAACTTCACCCTCCTTTCCTTAAGGATCTCCATATATTTGAAGAATCTATCAATTTCTGCTATCTAATCAAGGAAACTTTCAATGTTTAAATTCTTGTTAAAATTGAGAATGTTAACCTTCAGTTTGAATTCTCCATTGTCTCCATAGTCGAAACCATAATTGTTTTGTCTTGTATTTGCCACCACCACTACCTCTTTTACATAGGTGTTTTTCTTTAAACGACACATCATCTTCCTCCTCGGAATCATCTTTGCACATCTATAACCCACAATTTGTAGCTACAGGTTTGATAATAGAATTGTTGCGTGCATGCTCTGCCCTTGGTCACATCCTACCACTATTCCTATCTTTGTTGGCATTGGATCCCATCACATCGAAAAGCTCAATTAGGTCATCAAAGCATTGTTCTAAATGTCGAAATCTTTGATCCATATTATCCAACATTGCCCTTTGAGCTAGCACTTCGGTTTGTAGGGCTTCCATATCTCGAGAAACATCCAGAACATAACTACCTCCTATATTGCCATCTCTTAACATTGTTGCAAGAATCTCTCGCTCTTATACCAAATAACACAACGAGTAGCGTAAAAGACAAGATTAATGATTAATCTTAAAAATCAAAACAAAATTAAGGAAAAAACTCCATTCAAAGAAGTTTGAATATTATTATATGATAAAGTGTTTTGTAACAAGAAAAGGATGATTATATACTGTTATAAAAAAAAAAAAACCCAATCATCCAAAATACAAAATTTTGAATTAAAAACTTAAAAGCTCATTTTAAAACCCTAAATGAAGGTTTTTGAACCGAAAAACTATTTTATTATTGCAAAAATCGTAAATCTAAAAGAGCTTCCTATGCATATATTATGATAAAAAAATGGAGTTATATGCGCTAAAAGTTATTCGTTCTTAGGCTTTTATATTTATTTAATTTATTCAAAAACCGACCCACAATATATGCATGATAAAATATGGGATACCACAATAAAACATGATAAAGCTCATTAATAAGTGCATCGGGATTCATGATTCAATTTCGAATACCACAAAGGCACAAACTAAGACTTTCCCAACATAGAAACTCGGCGAGAAGAATATATAATAAGTACTTCAGGCCGATAAAAAAATAAAAAATAAAAACTGATAGATTAGGATATTTCATTTCATTCATAACTATAAGTACGTTTTACATGCCATGCTAGTAGCAGCTACTACAGAAGTTTTCAGCTTGGATCTACTACTTCCTATACATAAACCTGAGTACCGCTAGCATTAGCAACTTGACGACATTGCCACTATTAGTTACACTCTGCGATATTCTCATAAAAACATCATAACTCATCCCATAGCCAAAACAAGCTCATTCCCACAGCATAACTATTTAGATGACTCTCACATACTCAGCTTTTCACATTGAGATCACTTGATCAAGGAGTAGTCTAGTATGATGCTTGGGTCAAAAGAAAAATTATAAAAATAGTGCTATCGAGGAGGACGACTCGGCCGAGGTCGAGGTCTATAAGGGTCATGGTATGGGAGTGGAGGTGGACCTAGTGGTGGATAAGGATAATCAGGACCCGAATGGGGGTGGTGGTAATGTGGGGAAGGATGGGGGTTGTGGGAATGTGGGGAAGGACGCCTCGGGGGTTCGGGGGGGTGGTGTGGTGTGGAAGGGGAGGGTGCATGTGGTTGTTGGTGGGGTTGGTAATGTGGGGAAGAATGGGGGTGGTGGTAATGTGGCAAAGGACAGAAGTTAAGACAAGTTGGTGGTAGTGGATGATGTCTGTGGTGATGGCGATGGTAATACGCCATACTCAGTTGTTTTTTTATTAGGGGGTGGGGTGGGGTGTGTGTTTGGTTTCGACGTGGTTTATAAACAAAGTTCGGGTGAGGAAGTTTCTGATATCCTTCTCGTTCTTAGACCGTTGGTTTTTTTTTTTTTTTGTGTAATTGTTTTGAGTTTAAACATTTTGCATTAATTATTTATATATATTTTTATAATCGTAATTAAATGAAAAATGGCAGAACTCTTGGAATTTTCTTCCCCATATAGCATCTTTACCGACTAACCAATATTTTTTTAGGAAATAAAATATAAGTCGAACATAGAAATAAAAAAAAAGAGAGTAAAAAGTACGATGAGTATCTTGCCATACTACATTATATAATATTATCATCCTAATATATAACAAATTGTAAAATAATAATTAAAATTACTTAAACTTTTATTTTATTTTATAGTAATATTACGATCTTATCTTCTACTTTATTAACGATATGTCTCAAATCTCATCCAGTTGGTAATAAAATCCCTATCCCGTGTGGACCCACACCTGTAGTACGAAACCGGAGTGACATGCAAATGCTTCCTTAGCCAAGAAGGAGGGCTGAAGTTGCCTTGTCCGCATCTATCGGCCGCGTGGTGTCGGAGGGATCAACGGCTTCTGCTTGCTCACTCTTCCTCACGCGTCAAATAGATGGCACTTACACTTACGCATTCGGATTGTCGAGTCGTAGTTGCCAATTGCAAATTTTTCATTTACGATTAAACAATTTGTACCACAGCTTTTTACAATAATTCCTATATATAAATTTATTTCTAGTCTGTTCATTCTGTGTATGATTTTGCATAAATCAAAGGGTTCTTAATTTCTCCCCGTTGTCTGATCTGTGCTCGTTAATTACTCATGTTTGCTGTACCTTTTCCACTAGGATATTGTCATTGACGCCAGATATTGTCATTTCACTCGCATAATCGATATTTTGATACAATCCCTTGATTTTTACCTGACTATTTAGGTCAGGCTTTGCATGATATACTTATTGAAAATTAATTATATGTAAAACATTTATAAATGTGTTTAAAACAAATACAACAAGAGTATATGAAAATTATCTCAACTAAGTATAGGAAAAGTTTCAATACTTTATTAACATCAAAGTTTTGAAACTCAGATAGATAGCAGTCACCCACCTGATAGAAAGTTTATTTGTCCAGATTAGTCTAACATCAAGAATTGTGAATGTGAGTCAAATTTATGGTAGTGATGAGTATTACTATTAGAAATAAGTGTACGTGAGTTTGACTAGGAATATCTATGAGATGGATCGGAGTTTTGGGGGGAAGTTAAGGTAGTTAACGAGAAAATTGACATTCCAAGTTCTTTCTGGGAAAATAAAATGGACAGATGAATTGGATATTCCATTTGGAGTTTCGACAATAGGCTATTGTGAATATACACGTTCCCTTGTCAAACATCTAAGTGTTCTTTTGCGTACTAATGTTCGATAACGGATCGTCATGCACATAGAATATCCACTATTGAACATAAGACATATAAACTGCTTCCCTTGTATGAAAAATGGACTAATGAAAATCTTAACTGTCTACTAATATAGCATAGCAGGGGAAAAAAATACATACCGAGTTGAGCTTACCTTAGGCTTGGACCAATTCAGCCAATAGCTCACCATGCCTAGCTTAAACAAGTTGTTATGTCAGGCTAATGAAAAAGTCTATCGAGCTCATGTCATGTTAGTCTAGCCTAATGTCTAACCATTGGAGTGTTCTTGGATTGTCAAAAGACTATATGATCATTTTTTCCTTTTTAATGAAAACAACATGTAGTCACTCCCAATAGACACAAGATTTTTTTTAAGGGAATGGGGACCTTGCTTTTATACATAAGTAAAGTCATACTAGTTACTTCTGGAGGTGGATACTTCTAGTGCAAGACCCCTACTTTCCAAATGTGGATGATGCCACCTAGTAAACTTGGTGCTAATTCTAAATGGGCTTAAAATTCAAGCTTAAGGCTATTGGATATGTTTGGAACTTAACTTTCCCCATCACTTTCCTTTGTTTTGTCTTCCAAATTCCCTATCAATGCCCTTTTGTTTCCACTTCTATCAACTATCCAAGACATACAATTCCACATGCACTTTCATCCTTTAGAATCAACATCAAACTCTCACTTTAAAAAGGACCACATATCTTCTAATTGATAACCGTAAACAACTCATTTCTTAGATAATTTCCTTAAGTTCATCAAGATTAAGTCACTAATCTTAACTAACTTCTATGATATAGAGTTCTTTTTCATAAGATATCTTCCAATATCCGATCAAAGGAAGGTGACATCTACTTATTCTATAACTATTCTTATCATACTTTCATCTAAAGTATAATCGAAATTACTAACTTCCAAGCATTTTCCAAATCTTGTAAGATCAAATCATTTACGGAATTGTTTCTCAATCATAAAAATTACTTTAAGCTTCTTTTAGTCATCTATGTTAAGATATCCATTAACATACTTTAATTAAAGTTTATGGTGAAAATAACTAAGGATATTAAAAGATTTCTAAATATTTAAGAAAAACCCCCTCATATAATCCAATAAATTAACTTAAACAAAACTTGTAAAAAACCTCTTAATAGAATGCTTAAAATCCTTTAACAAAAATCTATTTTTAAGAACTTTTGAACTCAAGAAAATCTATTATTAAATCAAAACTTACTCTTAAATACATATTTGGATATTTGAAATATGATTTGAGAATAGGATTTATCGTTGTAAGGTCCCAAGTGAGGATGGGATGTGGATATAGATTCACGAACTGCTGTGGACTTTAGACAAATTATCAAAACAAAGTTATAAAAATTATACTAAAAGACTTCTTAAGACTCATGATTAAAGAAAAAAAAAGATTATTTTAGTATATTTTACCTATTCTTATA
Source organism: Laguncularia racemosa (assembly GCA_037954665.1). Classification (NCBI taxonomy): domain Eukaryota; kingdom Viridiplantae; phylum Streptophyta; class Magnoliopsida; order Myrtales; family Combretaceae; genus Laguncularia; species Laguncularia racemosa. The sequence goes on along the minus strand of JBBMOL010000085.1, from coordinate 748,269 downwards.
TGTATTCTTTTATACCTAATCAATTAGGTGACTTGGATGAGAATTCATCTCTTCCCAAAGATTATTTCAACACTTAAAAATGATTTGGTAAATACCATCAATGATTGCCACTTACTTGTATTTGTTGTAATACTTGCATTTAAATATGAAAGACAAATGAATCCATGCATGTGATGTATGTTTTGAAAGTTAGGTTAAATGAAAATTTCTAAAATGAAGAATTCAATTATGATTGTTGATATTCTAAATGTTTGTTGTATGTTTGAAAATTGGTTGATAACCTAAAAACATGTGTTAAGAATATAGAAACTATAAAGATATATGAATAATGCAATACACCCATACATTATAATCATGTACCATTATAGTATACAAGTAATAAAAAGATATTTTGAGTTACGATCTTATTTCATCAATATAAATTAAGTGGTATAAGCATCATTGTATATTTAATAGAATCTTTATTCATTATTCTATTTCAAGCTTTGCATACATCTCGAGGTGCAAACTATGGCTTCGATTTCGTATTGCTTCACGTTCAAGATATTATCTATCATATAAAATTTTGCATGATACAAAATTCCTTCAACTAATCTATCAATAAATCTCCTTTATAGACTAAACTTCAAGCCAAACTATACATAATCAACTTCATAATTTATAGTAGTATAAATTTCAATAAGTATATAAATCCATGAAAGAATTTTGTTTTCATAATAATAGAGTATTATCTTTGACATTATTGTTTTTCAAGAATGGTTTGGATGGAGATTTTACCTATTTGATTTTGTTTGTCCCTGCAAATCAACAATGTATTTTTAATTCGGTTCGACTTGGAAACTTGTTCAAACTGGGTCGTAAATGGTTTGGTTTGAACTAAGTTTGAATTTATGTCGAACCCGAATAGAAAGTAGAAATCAAATAACCAAAATAGTTTCGATTGAGAATAATATAGAACTAAATTAAGATATTTTTGCGATGTCAACACTTCAAATTTCCATATCCCTGGTTCAATTAAACATTTCAGTGTCCCAAATTGCTAACTAGGTTGTCTTCCTGTGCGTATCTTTAAGATACTTCACTAGCCAAAACAGGAGCGATATCATGTCCAGATGTTGCAAAGACATTGACCGTGAGGCATACTCTGCTTCCATCATGCCTTGATGCAACCTTTTTAATAAGCCGTCTCTTTCTTCCGAATCGATTTTTATATCAGCTTTTGCTCAGAGTTAACCATGAGGATGTACGTAATTTCATTTTAAATGACTAACCCACCCAATCAGTGTGAAAAATAATTGAAATCAACACCACTAAAATTAGCTCTAATTAATACTCGATACGATTAAAATTCAAGCAGCTCTGAATATAAAGTTACTGTCAATACTGAAGATTCTCACTCATATATATATATAATAAAATATACGCACCATAATAAAATATGGTATCGAATTAACATAAATAAAACCTAATTCCGCTAGAAGAATATAAAAAAGTACTACAGGCAGGGAAAAGGGAAAAAAAAAAAAACTATAAATTACATCCTGCGATATTCTCATAAAAACATCATAATTCATACCATAGCCAGCACGAACTCATTCCAGCAGCATAGTTATTTAGACGACTTTCGCATACTCAGCTTTTCATATAGAGATCACTCGATCTAGTAGGAGTAGTCTAGTATGGTGGAGGAGGATGACCCCAGGGCCGCGGTGGTGGTCTATAAGGGTCATAGTAAGGGGGTGGAGGTGGCCCTGGCGGTGGACCGTGATGAGGTGGCCCGTAAGGCGGTAGTGGTGGAGGAGGACCCGGATGAGGGTGGTGGTGATGATGATGTGGGGGAGGTGGAGGGGGATGATGGAAGTCAGGACGAGGTGGTGGTGGTGGTGGGGGGCCGTATAAATGAGGCGGTGGTGGTGGTGGAGGTGGATGATGTGGAGGAGATGGTGGATGATGGTGGTGATGGTGATGATGATACGCCATACTTTGTTTTCTTGGTGTTGGGAAAACAAGGGGGAAGGATTTCTGATGCGGTTTATAGACAAAATTGTCGTTGAAATAAATACAACTTGATGAAGAAGTTTCTGGATAATATATTTTTATAATATCATCGTGTTAATATATATATTAATATATATCAACTTGTCTATTGATAGTTAAAATTATAATGCTATTTTTATTTTCTTATTAAACGAGATCACTGAAATCCATTAAGATTGGTAATAAAATTCCTACTTATTAAAATTTTATATATTTTTATTTACTGCGTGTAAGACCGTGTAATATATTATGGCTTTTCAGTCAAATGTATCTCCCGGTGAGGACCAGCGGAGTCACATGATTTTTCCGCCAAGGAGCTGGAGGGAGTTGTCTTGTCCAGTGTCCACATCTGTTAGCCGCGTGGTATGGTTTCACTGGATCAACGAGTTCTGGCGGCTCACGTCTCTTCATGCGTCAAATGCTTGGCCTTGGCGTTCACGCGTTAGGATTTATTGTCGTACTCGCACCTGCCAATTGCACTTTGGATGAATTAAATTACTAGTAACTCCTTTCGGTGGAAAAGAGTAAATTCAATTGGGAAAAGTATATTTCTACTCTCTTTTTTTAATGTAAATTTCTTACTTTTTATTTAAGATTTTAATATATTTAAAATCTTATAAAAAATATTTTTATTAAATTTTAAATTTAATTAAATTTATAATAATTTAATTAACAAAATATTGATATTAAACAGGTTGTTAAGCTCGGCCAATGAAAAAGCCTATCATGCTCATGTCACGTTAGTCTGGCCTAGTGTCTAACCATGGGAGTTTTCTTGGATTGTCAAAAGGTTATATGCTCATTTTTTCTTTTTAAATGAAAGCGATGTGTAACTCTCTGCAAGACACATGAGATTTTTTTAAGGTAATAGGGACCTTGCTCTTGCACACAAGTAAAGTTACAGTAATTACTTCTAGAGGTGGATACTTTTCTATTGCGAAACCCCCACTTTCCCAATGTGGATGCCGCCACCTAATAAACATGGTGTTGATTCTAAATGGGCTTAAAATTCAAGCTTAAGGCTAATGATTTCATAGAAAGATATAATGATATTACTAACAATTAGGCTTTGAATACCAAGATTTCTTCAATTTTGTACTAAAACAAACCATGAATTGTACTTTTCTTATTCAAACTATTAGTTAAATATGAATATTATACTAATTCAATTCCAATAACTTTTTTTTAGAGGTAACTAGAAAGTAGAAAATATTTATTGGTTTGCCGTTAATGTTGTCTCTATAGGTTTTATCAAAGATGCTAATACTAAATCGATTGGTAGGTTACAAAAGTCTCTCTATTGGCTAAAGTAAGTTTAAAGAAAATCAAATGTCAAATTAAAAGATAGTTTTTTTTTTTGTAATATGACTGTTCGATTAAAGTTAGACAATTTTCTTTTTTACCAACTGAGTGAATAATAATATCTTAATTGTATTCATATTGATGGTATAATATCTGAAACAAATTCATGGTCGCCATTCCTAATCTCAAAAGTAATCTATGTGCTCAAACTATTATGCCATTAACGTGAATCAATTTGAGGATCAAATGAAACCAACTCAACAACCCTTATGGCATCCTAGTTGGAGCAAATTCAAGACTTCTAATCTTAAAAGTAATCTATTTTTAATTTCATTCTATATTTTTGTTTAGTTTATATTTGGTTTGAAAAGTGTTCAAATGATTATTAAAATACTTCTTACTTTTAGGGGGGGGAAAGTAGAAAAAAATTATTTTTTAATGCTAACAAGTAGGCCCAGTTAAATAATCCTTATGTTGAAGGAAAAAAGAAACCTAACCTTTGCTTAAGACATTAACTCCCACACTCTCAATCCTTAAGGCCTCTATTTTTCCTTCATTTTATTATCATGTTCGTTAGCCATTTACATTAGACTAGACTTTTAGTTAATGCTTTCACTTATCAATTCCTCACACTCTTATGATTTTGCTCTCGTCTCTAGATCTCTTCCCAATCCCTAAACTGGCAGGGCCCACACATTTTATGAAGTATAGTCATTTTTCCTTCTTAACTTACTTATTATCTAATGTAGATGATTTAGCAAATAATGTACAAAAAAGTTTGAATAACAAGCTGAGCTTGTTTGAAGGAAACTATTATCCATAATTCTTTTGTGTTTTAAGATGCACATGTGTAGGTTATCATCCACTTTTGAATCTTTTACTTAAAATCTTGCATCGAGTTATACAAGTAAAAATTATAGCAATATATATATAAAATAAATAGTGAGTCATAATTGGAATAATTAGATATTTTTAGTGATTTGAATAAAAATGAATAGAATTATATTTTAAGCAATTCGGTTTAAAACCCTGAACCATTAAAGACAAGGTTGAACTGGATTGTTTTAAAGGTGGTTTTAATTTGGTTTAACCCCTTAATGGAACCAAACTAATTTCAATCTAAGTGATCATATTAGAGAAAGGAATTGCCATATGTTGGCACGAGTTTGCCCAAGATTTTTAGAGAGAAAAACATTGAACAACATGAAAACCTTGATTAGCTTAAGTAGATAACCATAAAATTTGTTGGAACAAACAAAGCATTATATGAAGTTAATTGATAACTTTGTGCACCTAGCTTTTACACCTAATCTTTCATCTATGATGATGACTTGTCATGATTTTAAGATAAACGATAAACTTGCTCAAATTAGTGTTTACTAAATTGTATCCAAATTCAATTTTATTTAAACAAACTAAAGAATCAAACATCGAACTAGCAACCATACAAACAAATGAATTAGTTAAGTTTTACCAAGTTTTTAAGTTAGACTATCAGTTAAGGATAGATCAATCAATCCAATTCAATAACATTAAACAAAGCAAAAATTATTTTAACCACTTATATTTTCAAGATTCTATTAATTAGAATTATCTACACCTATAAACAAATATCTACAGCTTAAGTTGGACAAAATTGACTTTGTAAAAATGAAATTATTAAGAGTATGTCTTCAAAATGCTTTTGATTTTGTTCAAAAGCTTCGATTTGGCCAAATGAAGTTGTTCACACAATGGGGAAGTCTTGAACTAGCGGCACAATAGCCGAACAATCTCACATTCTTTAACTAAAATAGAAGAGAACCCATTTCATTCAAGTGCAGTTGTCAGCTATATGGATGTTTGGCTTTGGATCTACTTGGCATATAAATATCTTATAGTTTATTATTATTATTATTATCATTATTTGTTATTCAAGCCTAGTGATCTTAAGAGTTTAACAACGTGTTTGGCAATTTTTTATAGATGTGAAATGGACAGAAACAAGTATAAAAGAAAAGAAAGAGTGGAAATATAATGAAATGTAATTTGTTTGATAATATATAAAATGGATATATTATTATTTTGATTATATCTCATTTTTATTGATTTCTATCTATTTTTCTTTAATTTTAGAGAGAAAATAAGTAGATTTAAATTGAAATGTTTCTTATAATTTTATTTATTTTCCATCAATTTTTATTATTTACTCGAGTTGCCGGATATATCAAGTCTGTTCCTTTCCGTCAATTTTCACCTTTATCTACCCACCCAACCATTGGGTAAATTCAATAATAGATGTGATAGAGTAAATTAAACTGGTGTCAATACGCATCAGTCGTAAAGCATCACCAACTTGTATGTCTGAATAATCACACGTTGCCAAATAAATAGCAGCACGCGATCATGACGATTGAATTACTAGAAAAATTAAATATTGCAAAGAGTATTTAAATTAACTATAAATCCATTAAAATAAAACATGTTCAGACATAACCGACCGAGAACACTACAAATACGTTACAAGTACACCGTATCGCATGACGCATAAGCAGCCAACAATTTAGGTTTTAGCCTTGATGAATTTATTCAGTTATCTGGCAAATCATGGAGCATGTACTAATAATGTCTTGTTAACCGGATGCCGCATTTGTAAAAACCTAAACAAAAGTTATTTTATTCAACCACGATGTGGCTCCAGTTAACATCTTCCAATTAACAAAGCATTAGTGTTGTAGTTAGTGATGGTGGTGGTGATGTCCTGGCGGATGCGGATGTGGTCCTGGTGCGGGTGGAACGCTGGTGGAGGAGGCCCATGTGGTCTCGGGGGAGGTGGTGCAAAAGGACCTGGCGGAAGGGGATGGCGACCTGGTGGCGGCGGATGATCGTGTGGATGGTGAGGCACGAAAAGCAAACTCTAGTGGGAAAACACGGTACCTGTAAAGAAGAATTGATTATTGGTGGCTTCTAATTGTCAAAGCCAAAACATTGCTTTTATAATGTTTGAGTCTAGAAGTATGTAGACAACACTGAACAGACAATTTGTCATATGAAAGACCGGTTGTTCGGTTTGGAATGGCCAGTAAGTTCAGAGCAATCTGTGTGCTCTTTATTCATTTACTCATATTAGAAACGTGGCTCAGAATCACAATTAAATCCAAAATATAATTGATAAAAACCTTATTCATTTACCACTTTAAGTGAAGAAATCTTTATTGAAACATAAAAAATCTGTTACAGGCTTTTGAATTTTATCTGACGATTCGTAAATCAACAGGCAATTTGAGATGCAAGCAATCGTTTCTGTAAGTACCATCAAAGACAAGAGTGCAGAGCTGTTGCTGCCACATGTCAGGTTATTTGTTCAAGTACATCGCTGAGAAATGTTGGCACTTCCCGGATCTCTCGTATCGTTGACAATAGAGATGCATTTTGTAGTGCGGATAAATTGTCATTATTTGCAAGAAAAAATGGCAGGTCACCTCACTTGAGGCAACTCGTTTCAGCCAATTCTGTCTAAATATATGCTATCAACTTCAAAGGGAATCTTTATATGAATGGACGTGATTCAATTTAGATGGTTTATTAAACCTAACCAAATCTTAGCTGGTCAGGGAAAGGAGGGAAAAAGAGAAATTGTGGTTCAATTTATTTCGATAATGGAACCTTATTATGAAAATTTTAATATTTTTAAACTAAACTAGTTGTTAAAAAAAAAAATGGGTTTAGTTTTGTATTTAGATCTAATTCTCAGCTTGTAAATAATGAATGCTTATACCTGTCATAGGTAAGTTTTTCATAAAATAGGATTGAATTTGTTGTATAACAATTTTGTACGACTGTTAGTAACAAAATGTTATTGTATAGATCCAATCAGTTAATGAAACTAAGCTCTCACTTTCCCCCAGAATCTATCCACAAATTTGTCTTTGTTTATTACCATATATTGCCTCGGTACTCTTCCATTCCATTTTCATTTGCAATTTGATTGCTAGGAGAATAGTACTTTCCCACCAGAAGTTGTAGACCGTGTAAGTTTTTATCTTGAAAGTTGAATTTCTCTGAATTTGAGAAAATCCAAACAGCCACAACCAAACTCGGAGGATGGAAATAAAATTTCCTTTCCTCTTTCATTAGTTTGTATTAAATTTTCCATTCTCCACTATTGAATGGAAAACATAATATCCCAGATTGATTAAACTCGTCTTTGGTTGTTTGATTTAAGACCAATCAAATGAGTATTTATAAACATTTCTTCCAAATCTATGCAAGTCTACGGTGCTTTTGGTTTGAAGTACGGAATATTATAAGAATAGAACTGTAGGGTTAGGATTTGATACATAAATATAGAAATTTATTTTTTAAAAAATCAAATAATAGTTATTTTTTAGTTTTATGAAAGAATCGTAATTTGTCATTTTGCAACTACTGCAAATTCATTCAATAGCTATCCTACTGACTGAAAACTTGTAGAAATAAGTTTGTAGGAAAGAATAGTTTTTATGAAATGAATCCAACATGGCATAAGGATATTGAGTTTAGCGATTTGAATAATTAAATAAAGAATAAAATATAGTAAATTAACCGAGATTGCCGATCAGTCATCAATCATCACCAGTTCATGTGATTGACTTATTTCATCACAAGTTCCCAAATAAAGGGCAGCAGCACACATCCATGACGGATGAATAACCAGAAAAAAATGAATATTATTTCAAAGAGGACTTACTACTTAGGTTAAGCACACATACATTAAAATCCTTCCATCTTCAATCTGCATGAATTACATAGATACACCAGTGTATTCCGTGAAAAAAGGTGCTCACGCATAACTGGGCAAGTACATTACAAATACGCTACAACATGGTATCGGATGATGCACAAGCAGCTAACAATTTAGCCATGACCATGATGACTATTTATTCAGCTGTTAATAACGAAGCATGTACTAATAATTACATGCCAACAGGTGCTATCCGACCGTTTCCAAGATTGATTACATGCTTAACGAAGAGTACAAGTAGATCGAAAAGTGGAAAGCTTCCTTATTTCTGGCTAGGACACCTGCTAACATTTTCCCAATAGAGCACTAGTATTTTAGTCAGTGAGGGTGAGGGTGGTGGTGTGGCCCTGGCGGAGGGGGGTGAGGGCCTGGTGGACCAGGTGGCGGAGGATGAGCAAACGGCGGAGGAGGCGGATGGTGATGGGGATGAGGATCTGGTGGTGGGGGGTGGAACACTGGTGGTGGTGGCCCACGTGGTCCCTGGGGAGGTGGTCCGGGCGGCCCGGGAGGCGGTGCAAAAGGATCTGGTGGAGGTGGATGGGGATGGGGACCTGGTGGAGGGGGACGATCGTGTGGATGATGGTGAGGCATGGTAAGGAAACTCTTTAAGTGGGAAAATGTGGTACCCTGTATGAGAAATGTTGTTATTGGTGGTTCGAAAGCGTTAAAGGGGGGGGCTGGCTTGCTGGGACGTTGCTTTCTTTTATAGTGTTGGGTGGATGTAGAAAACAGACCGACGATCCATTGAATGTAAGACCAGTAGCTTGGTTTTGAATGGCTGGTCGGTCGTCCAAAGCAATGTCTGTGTTCTCTAATGTGTAAGCAAATGAAGTGTGTGAACGTGTAGAAAGGCCCATTCTCCTTAGTCCTTACGTAAATCGCTTTTCCATAGAAAATGATAAAATAAAACTTTGAAACATAAGAATAAGTTTTTTTTTAATAAAAAAACTCTTATAAAGATAGTTGATTTAAATATTATTCTCTCTTTATAATGGAATTGGTTTAAATCATCATTTCTTATTAATTATATAATATCTAATTGATAAATAATAAAATTAAAAAAAATTAAATCTATTAAATTTTTGTTTACTCTTATGTCTTATCTATTACGATATGTAGCATCTTATCCTAACCGTTTTTCGTGACCGGGACAGATCATAAATATCCAGGACGGGGCAAGGAAAAACTAATAATTTCTTAGTAAGATTACAAAAAAGACCTCACAATAAACAACAACGCAATTACCATCCAGCCCCCACCCCCCACCCAAATTTTCACGAAAAAGGAAAAACAAGTCACTCTCTCCTCTGCCTCCCGACCATGAAAAGATATGAAAAATAAGAAAATAAATAAATAACTACAATCAAAATATAATATATAAAAATAAAAGTGAGTTAAAAGAATGCTAGAGTTGATTTTGATATGATTACTTTGTTGCTTAATTAATGTAAAATGTGAATGTATACATAAAGACTTGACAATATATTTATAGAAATAGTGAATAAACTAAACAAAGAAGATAATTAATGTTCACATATTTTCTTTGACTCTAAAATTTATAGATAAAAATCAAGAAACTTATGAGATAATTGACTTATCTTAACAATTCTAATTCTTTCACCCTATAACTTATTTAGACTATGAGCTAGGCCAACCAACCTAAGCTAATTGAGCTGACTTAGGCCCAAATGCTAGTTTTGGTAGCTTTGTATCACATGATAGGTCAACTTAAACATAAAAGTCTACATTTAAAATAATTTATCAATGACATCTAAACTTTGTTTTATTTTTTTAAATATTTACTATAAATTAAAGGCATATTCAATTGTAGTTTCTTGCTAATTCACTCACCTTCTTATGCATATATACTGAAGCAAAAAAAATGTTATATTTTCAAAATCTATTATATTTTTATATTCATATATTAACCAAAAGATTTGATTAATATATAGAAAGTTAGTATAAAATACAAATACACTTATGTTTGAATTATGTGCATTTTTTTGAGCATTTAAATCCCAGATTCTTTAATAACTTGTTTTCATATCCTATTTTATTATTTCACCATTTCATACAACTCTACTAAATGATTTTTTAAAAATATTTTGTTAATTTTTAAGAGCAAATTAGACATTTAGAGAGTTTTTTTTTTTAAATAAAGATCTAATAACTCAATTTTAAAGATATAAATATCCTATTTTATTATTTCACCATTTCATACAACTCTACTATATGATTTTTTAAAAATACTTTGTTAATTTTTAAGAGCAAATTAGACATTTAGAGAGTTTTTTTTTTAAATAAAGATCTAATAACTCAATTTTAAAGATATAAATATACATTAACTAAACATGGGAGTTCATTTGCTTCTTGCACTCATAATTAATAAGTAAATAATTATTAAAAAGAAAATGAATCCTCTAAAGTTTATTTATTCTAAAATCTCCTAATACTCATTATGCAAGGGGTAACACTCTTAAATATGATTTTTTGTAAAAATATTTTGTAAATATTATACCCCAAAAAATTATTCCAAAAATAGATTGTTAAGGTGCATACGACATCCGTATCTTCAGTTAGAAAAAAAAAAAAAAAAGAATTTTACATTGAAGGCACGGACGCACTGCACCTTCAGTAAAAAACAAAAAATATATATATATATATTAAAAGCATGGGTGGCATTTACACCTTCAGTACAAATTTATGAAGACGTAGATCATATCCGCGTTTTCGAAACTTATTTTTAAAATAATTATTTCGAATACAATATTTATAAAATACTTTTTAAAAAATAACATATTTAAAAGTATTACCTATTATGCAAGTAACTAAACCATTTTTATGTTTAAAATTATTGAGTACTTGATTAATCTATGACCCTTAATTGAACAAAGAATTTTTCTATCCTTTCTAGTTCCTATCTCTTAGGACTTTCTCTCTCTCTCTCTCCCTTTTAACTACTATTTCATTATAGTTACTGGAAGTGAGAAGGAATCAGACCTTGTTTAACCTATCCTGGGACTATTAGCAATGCACGATAGTTCAATGTGTCAAATGTCCAATACTTCAATCACATTCTTATAGTAGAGTAGTGTTTATACCAATAAAATTATAGGCAGAGTATATACACGAAAAGGCTGATATATATCTGCTTAATTATATTTTATACTTCAATTACATAGCACATACATGAAAAGACCGATATATACCTGTTAAATTATATTTTATATTTCAATTATAAAGAAATAATGTATATATAATATTCTAGTTTATCAAAAATCGTAAGTATAAAAAGGGACAGAGGATGATGACAGAAGAATAGAGAGCACAAAGAAGTGGAATACTGAACTCTTGGATCAGACATATGTGAGTTTGCGTGGATATTGCATTCCATATCATCTGTGCTCTCTATCTTCTGTCAGCAGCTTCACCCGGTGCCTCTTCCTCCACAAAACCATAAAAAATGAATTCAAAACAGCATAATTGATATATAATATCCTGCTGAGGAAACCCTTTTGTGGCTACTAGTAGCATAGCAGGCATGCTTATAGCTGTGAGAGAGAGAAGGATGCTATATTGGAAAGGTGGTTTATGTTCTTTCGATTTAATTGGCCACAGAGATTTAGGCCACTTCTATTTATAAGAAAAGACTTCGATAGCTTCTTCTGTACACATTCCGAATCCTAGCAATTTGACAGTTTTTTTTTTTTTTTAATTTTCTTTTGAAAGTTTTATTGCGGCATGCATGTGACTATAATCAGGGGTATATAAAAACTAAGTGAGAATATTTGAGTTTAACTTGAAAATAAAAAACTTAAGATTGATTGGAGTTTAGAATTTTGAGTTTAAGACAACTTAAAATGATATTTAGCAAACTCAATTTCGATTTGATTAAAATTATTATTTTTTAATTAAAATAAAATTGATATCTAAACTCAATTTTGATTTGATTAATATTTAAGTTTAACTTAAACATAATTAAACTCATAAACTTATAAATTTAAATATTATGAAACTCTAATATAATCAAATTGAATTTAAATAAATATTATATGGAAGTTAAGTAACCTATACAAGTAGTAGATTGATATCATTTTTATGCCCACTACAAGTTGCCACGAAGCATAAAGAATGTGACGATGGGAATTCCCATCCTACAAACATTATGCTGCTAATATGGTTTTTCTTTGGCCACATAATGAGGCGGTGAAACATCGTCCTTACACATGGCATCACCCTATCCCTCATTGCATTATTCTCTTGTTCCATTTTGTTCTTTATTTATTCATCACTCCAAAGATTGGACAACTGACAAAAACAAAATAAGATTTTTTTTTTCCCCTCCATTTTGAATATCAACATCGTCATAGGACATATTCTTGTTCAAACCAAAATGCTTTACCATTTACATAGCAACATCGGAATATTCTGATTTGTCTACTTTGACGCATATGCTACAGATTATGAAGTAAAGCACCACAATTTGAGAATATTGTTTTGCATCCACATAGACAGGGAGTCGTGCTGTAGGATGCGCTTACTCCCGCATGTATCTAATACGAGTTATATTAACAAAGTGTGCAGAGCTTCCTCTTGAATGACCGTTAAGGATTGCGTCTTGGGTTATGCACTCTATGTGAGTAAAAGTCATATATGAATTATAGAAGAGAATTAGTATTGATTTTTAAGATTAAAGTAATAAATATCAAGTCAACACTAATGAAGAATTATATACCAAATGGTTAAAAAGATTCATTAACCATTCATTGGTTTGACTATTAACTACTATTAACTAAAGTGTTGCATAAGGGAATAGAACTAACTATTAGCAATAGGTGAATGAATTAAGATAGAAGCTAGAGGGCTTGTTTCAACCCAATTTAGAGAAGAGATACAAAGAGGGTGAAAAATGTTGTTAGGATACAACTCCTGGCATCAATCTATGATAACCTACAGGTAGAGTTGTTTGGAATGAATTGAATTGCACATTGAAAGAGGGGAAATAATTGGATCCAATTTTACAGTTTCACAATGGGGATGTTACATGTTTAAGAAGGAAAATTGTGAAAGCCCATGTCCAGGATGACCTATAGGTTGAGGTTAATAGGAATAAACTGCATTGTATACTAAAAAAGAAAATTAAGGACATTACGTGTTTAAAGGGAGAGATTGTGAAAGCCCATATAGTGTAAAAATCCCACGTGGATTCTAGAAGAGAATAGTTCATGTAGGATTGTGAAAATAAAAATTATAAAGGGAATGAAATAATAAGGAAAAGTGTGGAAATTTATTAAAAAAATTAATCTAAAAAAATAAATATATGAAGAATATGTTAAGAAATCACTAACAAATAAATAAAGTTTTTTTTTCTTAATAAAAAAAAAAACTAAAAGGGATATATTTAGCAACCTTACACCACTAGATTTAGATAATGACCTTATGCTACCAATGATTTGTATGATTCATAATGAATTTTTTTATGGTTTCACACCATTAATAAAAAAGAAAATATCGTACCTCACTTTAGAAATAATTTTGTTATTCAATAAAGACTTCATTTATGTCTATCATAGGCTTTGTCTATCTATAAACTAAAATAAAATTTTTTGTTATCCTAAGGATAAGATATTAATCTAACTAAATCTTAAAATAAGAAATCAAATCTAAGTAAATTCTATAAATTAGAAATTAAATCTATTCAAATAAAAGATAAAAAAAAAAAGACATATCTAATCAAATAGTAGAAAATAAGATAATTTCAATATAACATAATTATCATCTTTCTTGGTTCGCATTATTTCTCCTCTTAAAAAGGTTTGCAGTCAAATCTTTCTATGCTAGTTAGTTGAATATGTATAAATATAAAAAATGTACTTATACATCATTTAATCTCTCTCAATCTTTAACGTACGTATACAATCACAAAGATAGGTTCTTCATCAAACAAGTGGAGTTTTATATCATTGTACGAAAAGAATTTAGTAGATATTTTTTTGTTTGTAATTGACTTTTGGATTTTTACTTTCAAGAGGCACCTTTTCTTACCTCTATGATTGGTAGGGGCAACCCTATATATGATAGAGAGAGGAATATTTTAAAAGATTTGTATAAAAGCATCAATATTCTTTAGTCTTCATTATGAACCTTTTTAGATAATGTAGTGTTGTTCACTTAAAAACCTTATTCCCATGTTGTATTCCAGCCAGAAAAACCTAAAAATAGTCTTTCACAGAATATCCTGAATTTTTTTTATTTTGCTATCTATAGTTAGCCCATGTGTGCGTATAAAAGTAGATTATTGAACCAAATCAATTCATAATTATTTTTTTTCTTTAAAGAAAAAAAGAAAAGAAAAGGAAGATCACCTTAAAACTTAAAATTTTGCAACTTAAAACTTAAAATATTTATCTAAACATAATCAATAAGATCATCTATCATACTTTAAAATTGTAGAGAAGTAATATCAATTTATTTGGTTTTTTTTTAATACTTTTTTAGGTTTATGTCATGGGCCTATCATGCAGACCAAAACTAGGAGGTTCTTAAAAGCAAAGCCCAAGCCAAGGTTTTATACTTAGGAAGCTTTCAAAAGAGTTGGAAAATCTCCGACTTGTACCCTAATAGGTAGGATGGTTAAATAGGTAGGTGAAAATATGTTACAACCATAAGATTAGAATAATCTCGGCTATTCATCTAAGGAGACCACTTGTATATATAGGGGGTCCCCCCTCATTTGTAAAGGACCCACTCTATAGTGAGTTTCATTCTCCTCCAACTTTTTTTTGCAAACTCTTACGTTGTGTGCATTTAAGCTGAGCTTAACCTCCCTTATGTAGGTAGGAGTACTAAGTGTTGCACAAAAGTTCCCTAGAAAAATACTTTTATGATAGTTGGTATTAGAGTGAATGTTAGGAGAAGAGAAAAATTCAAGATGTCTTCTAGTGTGGAGAACAATAGTTGGATTGCTACTAGAGATAATGGTCATGATGAACGCCCTAATACCAGGCAAAGGGCTCGATCAAGGGACATGTTGTTGGCAATTGAGACAAGGTCGGAAAAGGTAGAATTATGTGCCATTGAAGTGAAGGAGAGGTTAGAGAAGTCTCATGCCCACATTGAGGAGATGGAAGAGAATTTATATGGGGAATTGCAGGGGACTCTTAATTGCACTCTAGAAAGTTTGAACACTCAAGACAATGTCCTTGAAGCCATGGTAGGAGACTTGGGGGTTAAGACGGATTAGTTGGAAGCAAGAATAGTGGGAATGGAAGATAGAATGGATGCATCAGTGGTAACGTTAAGGAAGGGTATAGAGGATCTCAAGAGACAATTGGTGGCTAGTAGAGTAGCATTGGTAAGTGAAGTAATTATCTAGTTAGGCCTTAGGTTAGATGAACTAAAGACGAAGTGTTTCAATGAAATTCAATCTATAAGGGAAGTAAACATTTTTTTTTTTTATGTAATGTGGAGTAATACTTTGGTATGATTGGGCTTGTGGACAATGGAAGTAAGGTAAGAAATGTTGGGGTAACACTCTTAAATATGGTGCTTTTTTAAAAATATTATGCAAATACTGTACCCAAAAAAATTATTTCAAAAATAGGTTGTGAAGGCACATACGACATCTGTGCCATTAGTTCAAAAAAAAAATTACATTGAAGGCACAGGTGGCATCCGCGCCTTTAGTGTAATTTTTTTTTTAAGGCTTGGATGTTACCCATGCCTTCAGTAAAAAAAAAAAAAAAAAATTACATTGAAATGCAGGTAGCGTCCGTGCCTTTATTAAAAATTTATGAAGACGTAAATTGCATCCATGCCTTTGAAAACTATTTTTAGAATAATTATTTTAAGTACAATATTTGTAGAATATTTAATAAAAAGTACCATATTTAAGAGTGTTACCCATAAATGCTGCCTTATATTTGAAGGGTATTACTTTAGTTTAGTGAAGGAGAAAAGCAAGGGAAATTAACACTTAGGTAGACTTCGTGCAGAATTTCAAGGGTCAGTTTTCTCCTCAAAATGAAAAAAGGGATGCCAAAGTTAAGTTATGACATCTCATTTAGAAGGGTACAGTGAAGTAATATATACAAGAATTCTTAGAACTTATGTTGGAGATACCCGATCTCAACCTAAACGATGCTCTTGTCTTATCTTATATGGGTTGAAATCTTGAGTTAAGATAGAATTAGAATGATGTTGGGGTAGAGAATAGCTCTAAGGCCATCAATTATGCTGAAGGAGTAGTGGAGCTTCAAAAGTAGGGTGAATAGCCCCTCCCTAGTGATAAAGAGGAAGGAGAAGAAGAAAAAGAAGAAGATTACAAAAGGGAGGAGATTAAGGCTTGTAGATCCCCAAGTTCACCTAAGAGGAGAAGTTTCAAGAAGTGGAAGAGATTTAAGAGAAGAAGACCCTAAGATCTAAATGCTATTTTTATGATGGACCACATTACGCTTAGAAATGCCTAAAGAAAAAAATGGTTATATGTTTTGGTAGTGGAAGGCAAGTTTGATGAAGGCAAGAGGGGTTAACTTAGTATCCTTCGGCTTCTCTATTCCATGAAAACCTAAGAAGGCAAGGAGCAGAAAGGCTTAATGTATGTGGAAGTTAAGGTAGCGAGAAAAAGGATTAATGCTATAATGGACATGTAAGATAAGTAGATTGAATTTGTTAGGGAAGGGTCTATTTTTGGTGAGGGTGACTTTTAGGGAAGTAGATGATGGGACCTTATGAAGGTTAAGGCTAAGAGACTTATTAAAGTCGGTGAAGGAATCATTAGGGAAAAATGAACTGGAAATAGTTCATTCCAGGGATAGATAGAGGAATGTTAGGGAATCTCATCGCTAAAAGGATAAGTTAAATATCCCAAGGAGGAGACCACGATGAAGATGTCATTGGATTGGGCGGAGAAGAATGTCATAGGCCTATCATGTAAACCAAGACAAAGAGGTTCTTATGTGCAAAGCCTAAGCCTAAGCTAAGGTTCTAGATTCAAGAAGCTTTCAAAAAAGTTGAGAAATCCCCAAATTGTATCATAATAGATAGGGTAGTTGGATGGGTAGATGCGAATGTATCATAATTGTAGGATTAGAATAATCTAGAACATTCATCTAAAAAGGCATAGATGGGTAGATGAGAATATATCATAACTATAGGATTAGAATAATCTCATATGTTCATCTAAGAAGGCCACTTGCATATATAAAGGTCTCCCCTCATTTGTAAAACATATATTCTATAATAAGTTTCATTCTCCTTAGAGCTTATCTCTCTACTTTCTCTCTCTAAACTCTTATGTTATATGTGTTTAAGCTCAACTTAGCCTCCCTTATGTGGGAGCACTAAGTGCCACATGGGAGCACCCTAGAAAAATACTCCCATGACATTTGGATGGTTTATCGAATGACTTTAAATTGGTTTTAAAAATCTAGAAATTTGGGATATTAGATCAAATTATGTGGGATGTGGATTTTGATGGGCTTTTTATTTATTTTATTTTATTTTTATAATTTTGAGTTACTCATCCCCATATGTTCATAAAGCTATAACATAACATAAAGGATTTATAGATTATGGGTTTAAAATTTATATCTTACCAATATTCACAAAAAGTAGAGAATTTTTCCAAATCTTTCACATCTTTTTTTTCCCCTTTACTTTTTAAAGTTGTTTTTTATTAGCAATTGTAAAATGTCATGAGTGATAGGTACTTAATTAAGTATGTATATTAAGTGAGATTTGAAGTATTTTCTTTTAATTTTAGTGTATTTTTGAAGAATTTGATTTTTAATTGAGTAATATTTTGATTTTAAGGCTTTGATGAATTATTGAATTAAAAAGGAACAAAATGAATTAAACTTTACTCAATTGGAGTTGAATTGAAGAAGTTATGAATTTTGAAGATAGAGATTGGCAATAGACATGACCATATCATAATCGTATTGAAATTGAAGTCCAAGAAATTAATTTTGAGAGTTGCATAGGAGAGAAACACAATTGTATCTAGTGGTCGTGTATCTCTCAACAAGAATTATTTTTCAACTGTGACTTAGGCACGGCTTGCTAGACACAACTATGTCTATACCGTGCCAACCGTAGATTCAAGTTTCCATATTTTGTTCGACGATTTCGATATGACCCGAAGTATGACAGTGTTGTAGAGAAGAGTATATTCTTTTACTTCAAGAATTAGGTTTTTGTTTTTTAATTCTTTAATGATGTATGATTTTACATTATTGAGAAGTCTTGTTTTCAACATGGTTAGAGCTTAAATTTCTTAGTATCCAGACTCGTGAATCCTAAGATTATTATGTGATTAGGTTTTATTATTATTTCAATGAAGTTTTCAGTTTCTTGATTCAATCATATGTTTTTTTATTTTGTTTAGATTGATATTTTAAGGGTATTAGTCTAACTCTTTGATATTATGTATTATGATTGAGAAATATAACATGATTGAAGGAAATTTTATGTAATCTTATAAAAATGTTACAAGATTATTCCAAATTTAATTCACTTGTTTTAGAGAGCTAATTATTCTTAATGCAATCTTGAAAATATGTTGTTATGAAGAGATTTAAATAGGTATTTTTGAGGTTAGGGTTAATAAACTTGAGAATTGGCTTAAATTAGGAATTCTCCCAATCAATGAAATTGGAGGTGAATTTGAATAATTTCTATTGATACCACATGATAAATCTTAGGGAAAGTAAAGTTTAGATATTTGTTTTGCCATATTGAAGTTATTTGTGATTTGTTTTTACTTTTCTTGTTTTCAATTGAGTTCTTAGTTTAGTAGCCAATACTTAGTTATAGGTTTTAGTTTAACTAAATTTTAAGATTAGTAAGTTAGCTAATAGTGTGTAGGTTCGTACTAGTACTCATAATCTTTGTAAAATGGCATTCATATTTAATTTACTATATTACAAATTTGATAGGTATATTTGCCTTACATCATGAGTAGAACAAAATTTCTATTGTTCAAAACAAAAAAATTCCTAAATTAAAAGTATAAGATAACTTGGTGTCTAGTTTGATTTTTTTATTTACACGAAATTCAATTTTTTTATCATCAATAAACAAAAGGATGAAGTTCAAACTGAAGATTATGGATAGTTGCACGCTGTATGGAGTAGTGGATTTGTAAACCCCGCAAAATTTCAAAATAAGATATAAATAGTTGGAAGATATTTTAAAGACATTTTCAAGAATTGATGGGATATGTAACCTTATATCCAAAGACTAGGTTCAATAACCCCAAAACATTAGATGAAAATCTTAAATTAATTCCTAAAATGTAAAATAATATCTCAAACCCCAATCCAAAAATCTGAACCCTAAAATAGGAAATCAAAATCCTATATTGACCCGTAAACCCTAAATCAACAATTTAAGCCCTAATTCTCTTAATTTGAACCAAAACCCATAATAATAATAATATTGAAAACCTTAAACCTTATAATGATGAATTAAAACTATAACTTGATTCAAAACCTTAAATTGATAACTCGAAACCCTAATTTAATTCCTAAACCACAAAATAAAAGATTGAAATCCCAATTCGAACTATAAACCCTAACATGAAAATTTAAAGTCCAAATTCAATTTATAAAGTCTAAAATGCAACTTTAAACCCTAATTCAAATCAAAGACATAATTGAAACCCTAAACCAATTTATAAACCCTAAATTAAACAATAGAAATTCTAATCAAAGTAATAAAATCCTAAAAGGATAGCTAACCCTAAAATGCACTAACTCAGTCTTATACACAACACCAATCATCGATAGCTGTCAAATGCTATTGATCGACCCAAATTGACAATTTGAAACCCTAAGATAATCATTCTAATAAGTGCTAAACCTTAGGGCAAATATGTCTTATAAAATGCCAATTAGCTAATTCAATTAATCTTAATCTAAATTAATTAGCTTAGTTAATTAGAAGACATGAATTGGCCAAAGGAGAAAAGTGCACATCCATAGGTCAAAAGCATTGATTGCTAACCACCAAGGATGATTCCACATCATCCTAGATCTAATGGTGGAGATTTAATCTTTAAAAAGTTGATGTGAAGTGTGACAACTGACATAATGCAAAAAAGGAAAGTTACTAAACCTAGTAAGTTGATTTAACCTAAGGTTTATCTTAAACCACTAGGTAAAACTCTTAACTAACTACAAGAAACTAATGCTTCGACAAATGAATCATATCGAGAAAAAAGTAAATTGTGGTGTCAAAATGTGATTGGTTGTGCCATAAATGGTCATTGACATAACCTTAAACTACTGAATAAAACCTTTAATTACCTAACTAGAATTATTCAATGGACAATAATGGATCATTAAGAAAGTTGAGCCCTAGACTAGGTGAGGTGTCACCATGCAAATGAAAACTGCCAAATTATATAATTGACAAGCCTTTATACAATTCCTTAACTAACAAGCCTAAGCTTTACCCAAAACTAGCTATTATCACATAGACTAAGACAACACATTAAACAAGGTAGCCTATAGAGTAGGTTATGTGTCAACATGCAATTGGAAGTTGCCAAATAAGGAAATTAATTTGACTTTACACTTACTTGAACCACTAAACCACATAGTGTTTAGCACATGCAATTATCCAATGTGTCTTACGGTTGCATTAGGCAATTGATTAGAGCTTAAACATACCATAAAGCACTACCAATTTTGTAAACCTCACAAAGTTTCGAAGTACAATAAATATAGCTAAAATGTAAAAATATATATAATAAAATATAACAAAATAAAATAATTTCGAAAATCAATAGGAAACTTATCCCTAAAACTTGGTGTAAACCCTAAAAAAAATTTAAATTCAAAAGATAGGTCATATAGAAGTATTGGGAAATACTTCCGAAATTCAATATAACACTTGACTCTAAACCTAGGACTACTTTAGTGTAGCCGATAAGATTAGTGTAACCATAGCTTAAAAAACCAAGGCCTTAGATGAATTCCGATCATAAACCATTATATTAGGAATTATAGACCTTAATCAAGGTCGACCCAAAGCCCTAATTCGAAATTCTAAACCCTAAACCAATTAATAAACTTTAAGGTCATAATAAAAAATGTCAAAACTAATCTTAAGTCCTAAAAACCTAATTGAGTTCAAAACCCTAAAAGTGGAAATTTTCCCTAAGGACAATATAAAATCACATAATTTAGCAACAATTAATTCTACTAATAGATCAAATAAATTAGGACAATTGATGGAAAATTAATTCCTCTAGACAATCTAATTAAGCGTGAATAGTAAAGGGGCAAAAGTGACATTGTACACACCAAATTATCTTAAGTTTAAAATTAACTAAACTAGTGAAAACACCTTCAAATAAGCCCTTAATTACCTTCAATTGATGGACTAATGGACAAAAGAAATTATGGGCAAAAGAAAACACATTACCTAACTAACTCTATTAACTAGTGTGCTTAAACCATGCATTAAACAACTCAAACCCCTATAATCTTACCCATCTACGTGTGAAACGTCTCATTTGCTTCGTCCTCTGAATTTTTTCATTTCAAAAAATGTTGGGAAACACTCCCAAGAAGCTAGGAAGGACCACCCATTCAACCACCATTCCACCACTCATCACGCCACCACATACAAGGCAAAGACTCTACCAAAACAACCACAATATTTTCCCCAACCACCAATAGCTTCCACGCCATTTATAAGGATATTCAAGGAGCTAAAAATCAAAAGAAAACCAAGGACTAACACCAAGTAGGATGGAGAGCAAGGGAGTGAAGTAGGAAGCACCACTTAAAAGACTATCAAGTGTAGGACACTAATTAGTACATATTATATTCTTTTTTCTTGTGAAATTTTCATGTAAACTAGACTAGAATAATCAGGAATCTTTTGTTCTTATAATTATTATTGATGTATTTAAGTTGTACTGAGCAAGAGACTCAAAGATGTGATGTCAGCTTAAAACTTTAGTTTTCTCTTCGGGTCACCATTCTTAAGGAACTTAGGAATCATTTTACTTTGATGTATTAAGAAGATTTCAACATTTAAGAGTCTTAAGTAGTGATCAATATGTATTAGAGATGGAAAAAGTTAGAAGTGTGGAAGGCTTAGCTCCCAACCATTAAAACCAACACCTAAAGAGAATTTGTACAATATTTTCCAAAACTTCCAAAGTATAAATGTGTCAAAATATCATTAGGAAAGAAATGAAAATGAGAACATTTAATTAAATATGACAAACAAGACATATAGGTGGAAAATAGGCAACATCGGAGTCAATAACAATCAACTTAGAATATTTGACTAAAAAACCAAAAAACTCACAGCAAATAAATGACCCCCACACATAAAAAAAAAAAAGGCCCAAATAAATCCCCAAGTCAATTAGAAATGATTTCCTTTTAGTATTAGGTTTGATTAGGAAAAAAGACTTCAAAATGGACCCAAACAAAGAGCACCAAAAATTGTTCAAAGCGCAACTTAATTTTCCCTGACCCAAATGAATTAAAAAATGAGACTTACACTTGAAAACCTTCGAAACGATTAGAAAAATGGGAAAATCAAACTTAAAACAATAATGTTATGACCAAAATACGAAACTAGAAAAATCTAGAAATTATAACAAATTTAGATGATATCTATGATACTTTACTATACTTAAGCTTATAAAATATTACTTTTATTATCAGGTGATTTCAACTTTGCACTCAAGTACTGAAGACCTCTGTAACTAATAGGCATCATAGTCTAGTGAGTATTCCTATGATTATTATACTAGTAATGTGTTTATAGTTTAGTTAAACTAAACTATATAGATATAATGAATTGATTTGTATAGGGCATGGGAATTGTATGTGTTTAATTGTTATATTATTGATTTCCAAAACATCATCACAAATTGAATGTATTGATAGTGCATTAAATAGCAAACTTGCAAGTATTTGCAAATTTTTTGTGGTTATCTTATGAATAAACTTAAGTATATCTGACTTAAATAAAAATTGGGCATGCATTCCATTGTTTGCATGAAGAAGGCTATTGGTATTACATGTTGGTATAGAGAGGTCGCATGGAGGTGTACTTCAAACGTAACCTTGCCTTAGCCTTAAGAACTACTTGGAACAGATAAATGCCACCCTTTGATTGAAATCAAGTTTGGGGATTCATCGTTTAGGGGGTGAGTATGACTATGTGTATTGCTCACATCCACACTCTAGGGCATATTATGTATTATTACATCCATTGTTTTTGAAAAGAAAGAAAATTTATATATATAATAATAAATAATTTGCTTGAATCTAGCCTCTGACTAAACATTTTAATAATAAATTACGCTTGAGCTTTAAGCTTGTGATAAGACAATGAATTAATGGGCTGTGAGGGTTGTTTCTTCTAGTAATCAAAACCTAGAACCAACGTGTAATTTGTGATTTCTCAGCCCTAAGTAACAAATGGCGTTAAATTCATGCTATATGCAACTTCCAAATGGTTGTATAGGTTGTTGCATTTTATATGTGTCTCAAGCATTCATATGATTATATAAATAATTTGTCTAAACTTGCTTGATGGTACAATAGGAGGAATATCTCATTAAGCTGGATGTACTTTACACCCCAAAAACTTCTCTTTTGCAGGTTTAGTCAAAGTTGAGAATGGGTTAGGAATCAAGCGATGAGAGCTTCGGACTTAGATATTGATGAACAAGTATAAGATTAGGTAATTGTTAGTTTAGACTTAGATAGAGTGACAAGAAATTTTGAGACTTGTACCTTCCTTCTCTTAAAAATCTATTTTGCTTTGAACTTATCTAAACATAGACTTCTTTAGAGTTGTGACTGCTCAATTTTACAATTTGGTAAAGAGTACCGATCCTCTACAAATTTGGTAAACTGTGGATTATCAGTCTCTTTAGTTAATTTTATATAATGATTAGTTATATGTATTATGATTAAATAAGATTTAATTATATTCTTGCCAGCTTTGACTTGCAAGACAATTTTAGTATTACAAGTGCACATGCGGTATGATAAATCTTAGATATTTTTATTAGGCCCATTTAGGGTTGTTATAGGATTGCTAGGAGTAGCAGTTTAACTACCAACCTAAGTCAATAAGCTAGCCAAGTGGGCTATTCTATTGCCAACTAGGGTAGTCTACTAGGCTTTTAATTAGGTTTACATAGTTTTCTTGTTTTGTATTTTCTTATTTTTATTTAACTTCCTATTTTATGAATTAGGTTTAGGGCATCTGTAAACATTGTATATGCTATTAAGTGTATTTGGAAGCATGTAAGAGAACATAAAACCCCAAAGACTTGTTAGAGAAATTAAGTAGTTTTCTAAGATCACAAGAGAACCACTATGCATTATTATTGCATTATGGTGGATTAATTCAATCTTTCTTGTGGTTTTTTTACTCTTGTTCTTTTGTGATTTTCTATATAAATTTTATGTATCTCTCTTCTTTCTTTACTTGTTATATATCTTGTATTTGTGTAATCTATGATTGACAAGTAAAAACTTAAATCTTATCTCAACAAATTGCTATCATAGCAAGTTTAAGAGATTGAGGCCCTTAAGAGTTTGTGATCTATATATTGAAAAGATAGCCATCAAGTGAGACATTGAGAAGTTCGATTGTTGCATGAATTTCAAGTTGTGATAAGTGCAAAAGAAAGGGGTCATGGTGCATCCGGCTT
The DNA here is from genome assembly GCA_037954665.1 of Laguncularia racemosa. Taxonomy (NCBI): domain Eukaryota; kingdom Viridiplantae; phylum Streptophyta; class Magnoliopsida; order Myrtales; family Combretaceae; genus Laguncularia; species Laguncularia racemosa. Next base: position 723,466 of record JBBMOL010000085.1, on the reverse strand, counting down.
GAAGATGGTTTTGAATTGATAGTAAAAATCCATAAAGGATGATGAGTGGACATAATTTAATGAAAATTCTCTAATAATGATCTAGCTAAGTCTAACAAATAGCGATTTATAGAAGCTTTTGCTTGAGAAGATGATAATGAGGACATCTTGTTAATAAAAAAGGTAAAAAGAAATCTATTGAGTAATGACCGATTAAATAGTGAGATAAGATTTAAGAGCAATTAGGTTATAGGGGGTCTAACTGCTAGAGATTAATGGTCTAATGGCAGTGACAATTCTACAAGGAGATCTAGAGGCCAGAATATTATCTGTTATCACTACAAACAAAAAGGCCACGTAAGGGTAGGGTACCTTAAGAGATAGAACTAGGGCCAAATGTAGGCAACATATGATAGTTGAGTTAGAGGATGGTGAACTGCAACTAGTATTTGATGGTTGTAAGAGGATGGGGATTGTTGGTACAGGTATAATTCAGGTTAAATTGCATAATTAGTGGGTGCTTAAAGTATTGAAAGTGATATATATGCCTAAGTTATTCTAAAATGTTTTATCTCTTGATTTGATGAATCATGTTGGTTATTACAATAGAGTGAGATCTAGTAGCATTGGAGTATCTTATTGTCGTGCTGATTTTTTGGAAGTGGTTGAATCATTTATAAGAGGGAAACAAGTTAGGTTATGCCAAGTGTTGAAGGTTACTCTGGCGCGATCACTTTAATGCCTAAGTTAGCACAAATGAGAAGTAATAAGAATTTGAGAGTGCGGAGAGTAAAAAAGTCCTTTACTTTGTAGTCTTCAATCTTTATATATAGGGATTGTGGATGATCTTCACATGAAAAGTGTACTGATTCTCAAGATCTTCTTCGAATATTGTAGGAGGGTGTATCTTTGACTAGGTCCTTTCCTTATCCTTATCATTCTTTCATAATTATTTGTCATGGGGATGTGCACGAGAGTACAAGTTATAGGTCGAGAAATGCGACTTGAACTCAAGTAGTTTAATGCTAGAACAAACTGGAATAGGTCAGCATGGGTGAGTGGAGTTCGAACAGAGGTCTAAGTAGGCTGAAATAGGCCTTAAGAGTCCATGCCCAAAGTACTCTATTAACACTTAGGCAAGTCTAATGATAATGCGATGACTCAAGTTTAGAAACTTGTTTCTTTTGCAAGGGACTATTGTTCCTGATGGCTATGCTAGGAATGTCAATCCTAAGGTATGGTATCCAAGTACTTATGTTGTTATCTACATGTATTGGATGTGTGACAAAAAAGTTTGTTTTATTTTACTTAAATATTGCCTAAAATCATAAGGTACAATATCCTTTTGCTTCTTCTTTTTTCCCTTAGATGCTCCAAAACTTAGATCACGTGTAAATTCATATTATAGAGTCAATGTTAGGTAGTTTATAGCTTCCTTTGGTTAAAGAGGACGAGCAAAACTAAATCAAAATGTTTACATTCCTACATGATTGTTTCATAGAGATATGTTTTTCTTACTTAGCCTACAATTTTTTTTTCATCATAACAGAACCAATCTACGACATTTTGTATTATTCTTGTTTTCATTTCATTGTTCTTTTATAGACATCCAATTTTTGCCTCGCAGATAGATTTTTTAAATAAATAAATAAATATGATAAAAAATAAAATAATAATAAAAGGGCCTGGTTTATGAGATAGTAAAGATTAAATAAAAAATAATATAAATAATAATAACAAGTGACAAAAAATAAAAATAAAAAATTCAACAAAATTAGGGAAATATGAGTCTCTAAATTAAGCTTGGGAATCTCAAATCAATAAAAATTAATTAAGACCGATAACTTAAATACAAATTGATTGCAATAAAAAATTGAGAAAAAGGGTTAGCTCAATTGATTCGTATGTGTGCTCGAATGCATGTGCTAGAGACATTGGTCTTAAGATTGCTATCTTAAATCCAAACAAAACTGAATTGATTTTATCAAATCTCTTATGTGAATCAACAAGAAGAAAAAATAAATAAATAAAAATTGAATTAAATCTTAAAGAGATAAAAATGAGTTTAGGTGTTGCGATTTGAATTTATTTGCACTCAATCCTAATGCACCAGCAGAGGTGAAGATAAACATGGTAGATAGAATCTTCTTCGTCCAGGAAAATACATACCTTGAAGCTGAATTGATTCGTTGATTCTTTAGGATCTCATCCATTGATACCGCAAGGTGTTGAAGCCTTTTGAGGAAGAACACAATTCTTGGGGGAATGAGGATGAAGGGATTAATGAAGAAGGGTTAGTGATTTAGCCTTGTGAGTTTGTGTTAATTTAATGGGAAAGAGGATCGGGTTTAAATATGAGCTTGCTTTGTTCTTTTTCTTCAAAGAAAAAAATGAAGTTAACAGCTATTTAACGTCCAATTCATAAAAAAAAAAATCAAATATAGGTACTAAAGTGAAAAAAAAAAATAGTGAAAACACAACTACATCTATAGTGTAGTAACCATAAAAGTAAATACACTGCAACAGTTCCATAACAAATGCTACATGATCAAGAAATTAATAGAGTAGGGGGAACAATAAGGTGAAAAAAGAAACCATGCAAAAACCCAGGCATTTGTTCATCACTCTACTTAAAGAAGAAGAAGAAAAGGAGGAGGAGGAGGAAGAGAGGTCCATGGCAATTGCAAGAGGGCGATCAGCCCAACATGGAAATAATATCAGCCGCCACAGCGGAGAGTTGTTGCACGAACCTGTTCTGCTCGTAGGTTGGGAACTCGTTGAACTGTTGTCCGCATAACTGAGCATTGGAGGCTACACATTCTCCAAAGCAGTTTTGGCAGTTCCATTTCCATAGTTATTAGATTGTAATGAACTGATGGCTTCTGGAAGAAGCCTGCTCACAGATCCTCCATGGACATCCACACAAGTCCCATAAAATCTACCAGAAAGTTGGATCTGAAGAATGGTTTTCATACGAATTCAACTATATATTGAAAGTTTCATTTGCTTTGTTGAGCACTTTGTCGAGTGTGATTTGTGCAAGGCCCTTGACATCGGCATTGGAACTACTAGGATCCAATTTAAGCGTTGAGATACAAACATCGGGATGTTTGGTCTTTTCGCATGTTTCTTCTACTAGATTTTATCCTTTGCTATTGAAAATATGGACGAAAATTGGACAACAAAGAGGATTTTCAATTCTTTTAAAGATTCAAGATGAAAATTACGGGGAAAAAAGACACAAATTTTTTTCTGTAGAAAGTGGGTCTTTAATATCATACTTAAAGCTCCTCCATCATGACTAAAGGAAATTTTTGGGTTATTCTAAATTGGGAATGTAATCCATAAAATGGCTGGAATTAGAAATTGATAGGATCATAATAAGATTCAATCGCGTGCTTCAGTACAAATAAATTATAATTCTCAACAAAATAAAGTATGCTTTCCAAAGGAAAACGACGGTAAATAATATATTCTGAAAAAAATAAATAAATTCTTAACCGAATTGGAAATTTTACTGTTCATCAATTTAAAATCTAAGGGCCCGAAGCAAGACATATTAATAGCCATTCTAAAAACTAACCTCCATAAAAACATTCCTAAAATATTCTTATATATATATATATATATTTCTCTAATGATCAACATGGCATATCACTTCTCAACAACCTTAGATTACAACTTACATAATAAGGATCTAGTGTTACCTTTTCCTTTTCAGTACATTGTATTCACTTAAGTACGTAGAAAGTCATTAAAAACAATGTAAAAGCCATAAGAAAAGAGCATAATGGAATAAGGAATTCACTACTCCGTCAATAATAGTTTTACTTACAAAAAGAAAACAACAAAAATCCAAATCCTTACGTGAGAGTTTTGTGCTGTATCTATATGCGTTTGTATAGGTTAGTTGCATAAAGTTGTAACGTAGAGTATATATATATATATGTGTGTGTGTATTTTGTTGAGATATTAATTTTAGAATAAGACTTGTTTATTCATTCAATGAAGAAGCTTATTTATAGGCTATATACACAACAATAAAATACAAGAAAATAGCAACCGAATGAGAAAAATCAGAACTAGTTCCTAAAAAGCAGGAAAGAAATTACATGAATAACAAATTCCTAAAGATTAGGACAACTTAACAAATTCCTAAATACTAGGACAACTTGAGCTTTATTAGCTTTATTCAACATTCCCTCTCTTAAACTGATGTTTTTTATTATCAGTTTACAACCTTCTCTTCAATTGGACAAACACCAAGTAACCTTCTGAATTTTGAGAACAATGGCAATTTGAGAGGTTTGGTAAAGATGTCAGCAATATGGTCTTCACTTCTACAGAAAATGAGATCAATTACTACTCCATTGTTGAGATCTTGCAAGTAATGATACTTCACATCTATATGCTTGCTTCTTCGATGTAGAATTGGGTTTCTTGCCAATTTTATTGCTGAACTATTATTGCAATAAATTGCAGTAGGTCTATCTCGCTTAAAATGTAACTCTTGAAGCATTTTCTTCAACCAAATAGCTTGACAAGCACATGAAGTTGCTGCAACAAATTTAGCTTCAGTAGATGATAAAGTAACAATTGTTTGCTTCTTAGATGACCATGAAACAACTCTTGAACCCAACATGAAAACATAACCCAAAGTGCCTTTTCTATCATCTTGATCTCCTACATAATCACTATCGGTAAATCCTATCAAGTTTGACCTTGTTCCCTTCTTGTAAAACACTCCACAATCTTTAGTTCCCTGCAAATATCAAAGGATTCTCTTGGCAGCTAAGAGATGCTTTTCTGTTGGATTCTCCATATACCTATTGATCAGACTTACAAAGTACACAATATCTGGTCTTGTTGTAGTTATGTACATCAGACTACCCACGATTTGCTTATAAAGAGTGTTGTCTACCTTTTTTCCTTCATGATCCTTGTTTAACTTCAAACCAAATTCAGCAACTGTTCCCATAGGATTACATTCTTTCATTTGAAACCTATCTAAGATTTCCCTTGTATATATATATATATATATATATATATATATATTTGGGAAATTGATATTTCAACATTAGACTAAAGTACTTTGAGACCAAGAAAATAATGCATCATGCCAAGATCTGACATTTCAAATTCAATCATCATGGACTTTTAAACTTCTCAAACATGTGAGCATCATTTCCAGTATATATAAGATCATCTACATATAGGCAGACAATAAGCATTTTCCCTCCTTCTTCTATTTTAACAAAAAGTGTGTGCTCATATGGACATTTGTGAAAACCACCTTTCAAAAAATAAGTCTCAATGCGACTATGCCAAGCACGTGGAGCTTGTTTTAATCCATATAGAGCTTTCTTTAACTTATACACTTTATGCTCATTTTCAAGTTTCACATAACCAGGAGGTTGATCAATAAATACGTCTTCTTTCAAATCTCCATGGAGGAATGCTAATTTCACATCTAACTGGAAGATAGGCCATGAGTTTTGAGCTGCCATTGCAATCACCAATCTGATTTTGTCATGCCTTGCAACCAGAGCAAAGACTTCTTTATAGTCAATACTAAACTCTTGCTTGTAACCCTTAGCCACCAACCACGCCTTGTGCTTGTCAACCTCACCATTCTCTTTCAGCTTTGTTTTATAAATCCACTTTACACCAATCATTTTATGACCCTTTGGTAGATCACAAAGCTCCCAAGTATTATTTTTTTTAATGGCAGCAATCTCTACATCCATAGCCTTTCTCCATTTTGGTGCTTTGACAACCTCTTCAAAAGTGGTAGGATGACAATCTGAAAATAGAGCAAAATGTGTAAGTGGGTCATCACCTTGATCAACTCCAATTACTTCATAATCAATCATCCATGCTGGTCTTCTTTAAACACGTTGAGGCCTTTGTGATTCAGCTACAAGTGGGCTTTGATCAACTACTGGAGCATTTTGGGTGACTTCCTCTTCTTGCACATTTTTTATAAGCTGCTGCCCTATCTTATCATCATCAAAGTCTGTTGGAATGCTTGTTTAACACTATTTTGATTGCATGACCAGATTTTTTTTCATCAAATATCACATCACGGCTAATGACAATTTTCATGGTGCTAGGATTGTATAATTTGTAGGCTTTTAACTTATCACTAACACCAAGAAAAATGCATTTTTCTCCCTTGTTATCTAGCTTCTTCCTCTTCTCATCTGGAATATGGGCATAGGCGATACACCAAAAAATCTGAAAATGATCTACAGCAGGTTTTCTTCTGCTCCATGCTTCCTCTGGTGTCATATTTTAAACGGCAAGTGTAGGACTTTAGTTCAATATATGAATGCTCCAATTAACTGCGTTAGGCTAGAAGTTTTTTTTTAATGCCACTTGTTGTTAAAAGGCTTTGCACCATACTCATTCCTCTCGCATACACCGTTTTGCTGGGGTGTATAAGCTGCTATAAGTTGTCTCTTGATTCCATGGTTCTCACAAAAAATTGCAAATTCATGTGAGTTATATTCTCTCCCACGATCCGTGCGAAGAACTTTTATTAGGCTGCTAACTTCTTTCTCAACAAGTGCTTTATAGCTTTTGAAAGCTGCAAAGGCTTTAGATTTTTTGTGCAAAAAATAACACCATATCTTACGACTATAATCATCAATAAAGGTAATCATATATCTTTTACCTCCATTACAATGTGGTGTTATTGGCCTACAAATGTCAGAATGAACAAGTTCCAATGCCTTCTTTGCTCTCCAAGATTTTCTTTGTGGGAATTGATTACGCTGTTGTTTGCTAAGAACACATTCTTCACAAACTTGAGAAGGAGCTGCAATTTGAGGGAGACCTGTCACCATGTTCTTCTGCTATAGTGTTTTTAATCCGCTAAAATTCAAATGTCCATAGCGAAAGTGCCATAGCCATGCCTCATCATTCAACCTTGCTGAAAAGTAAGAATAAGCCGTGTTGTGAAGATAAAGTGGGAACATACGATTCGTCATCATGTTAACTTGAGCAATTAAGCCCAACTTTGCGTCTTGAATTTGACATACTTCGTCTTTGATAGAAATCTCATATCCCTTTTCTTAAAGCTGCCCGATATTAAGCGGGTTCGTTTTTAATTTTAGAACAAACAAAACATTAGAGATAACTTGATCAACGTTTCCTTTGGTTTAAATTGTTACCTTTCCTTTGCCCATAACTGGAATTTTGTAGTCATTGTCAAATTTCAAGATATCACGATATGACTTATCTAGGTCTAAGAATGTTGATTTATCCCCCACACATACGATTTCTGTAACCTGAATCAAGATACCACAAGTTTTTCTTAGATGTCTCCTCGGTATGACAAACCATTAGTAAGGATACTTCTTTTTCTGAAAAATGAGATTTTTCACCATTTCCATTAAACAGATTGGTTCAATATTCTGATTGGTAATGACCATACCGATGGCATCTAAAACACTCAACATTAGACTTGTCAGCTGATTTTGATTTTTGGTTCCAACTCTATCCTTGTCCTCTTCCTGGATATAGAGAATTCTGCTGTTCTTGTTGGTTTTTCCAGTCATTATTGCACCTACCTCTGCCTCTACCATTGCCGCTACTGTTGCCTCTACCTCTACCTCTTCCTCATCCGTTATCTGCTTTACTTACAGATGAAAGATTTTCTGTTGTGGCCTTTAAAGCTTGCTCCTCTTTCTCCTGTTGATTGATTTTGTTCTCATGAACCAACAAAGAACTCTATAATTCATCAATTGAAAGTGAGTCGATATCTTTAGATTCTTCAATAGCACAAACAACAAAATTGAATTTTGGTGTCATAGATCGAAGAATCTTCTCAATAATAGTAACATCCTCTGTCTTATCGCCATGAATCCACATCTTGTTGACAATTGCCATTGTTCACAAGAAGTAGTCAGTGACTAATTCACCAAAGTTCATTTGAAGTGTTTCGAATTCTAAACGGAGTGCTTGAAGCTACTGCCTTTTTGCCTTTGTTGATCCTTCGTACTTCTTCTTCATGGAGTCCCAAATATGCTTGGAGGTGTCTTTGCAAAGAATCGTCTCCAAGATTTAACAATCAATAGCCTGAAACGAATAGTTTTTTACCTTAAGATCCTTCAACTTCATCCCTTCTATTTCTGTCTTCTGTGCATCTGACATTACTGGTGTTGTTTCTAGTACTCCATCAGAGACGACCTACCAATATTCTTTTGATCTTAAGAAAATTTCCATTAGCATACTCCAATGGTTATAATGACCATCAAAGCAAGGAATTGTAGGTTGCACAAAATTTTCTATTGCCATAGAAGCAAAAGGATGACTACTGCTTCTGTTCTAACTAAGCTCGATGGCTCTGATACCATTATTGAGATATTAATTTTAAAATAAGACTTGTTTATTCATTCAACAAAGAGGCCTATTTATAGGTTGTACACACAATAATAAAATACAAGAAAATAGCAACCGAATGAGAAAAATCAGAACCGGTTCCTAAAAAAAAGGAAAGAAATTACATGAATAACAAATTCCTAAAGACTAGGACAACTTCAGCTTTATTAGCTTTATTTAACATATTTGATTCTATTATCATAATTTATAAATTATAGATATAGATTGATTTAAAATTTATATTATATACTAACTTTATGAATAAAGTTGATTATTCATACACATTTGAAATCTCTTAGCTTATCTCTTATATAATATCAATACTTATATTACTATTAAATGAATTTAATTAGTATTTTTTATATGAGATGAGATTACATATTATTTAAATATATTTTTCTAGATTATAAAATGTGATTTAATTTTTAAACCAAACCAAATTAAAGTTTTATGGTTTAAGAAAATTTCTAATCCGAATCATATGTTTTAGTTCAATGCTATAAAACACAAAACTGTATACATATGGCTTGGTTTGAATCAAAGAAAAAACTGAACCAAAACTGAACCACGTTCATCCCATTAGCAATAGATAGATTGGTTATGTCAAAACTTATAGCAGTTACGGTTATCCATAACAATTGGTTAATCAAAGTAGAAAGGTAAAAAAAAAAAAAAGGCTAATGGGATGCGAGTTGTAATGCCACCATATTATATATAAGATTTGATGAGCACGTACAAGTATGACATATTCAATTACTTCTATATATCTAAGATTAGAAGTCTCTTATTATTAGCATTTTTTGGTTCATTTATTTGTAGTGTTTCTTATTTGAACCTTTGTTGGCTAATTAGATACGTCACTTTTCACGGGGATCAGAAATTTTGGCATCAGCTTTACACCTGATGATTTATGAAACATATATATAGATTATGAAATACCCAATAAATCTTATATCAAAACAGGCCTATTTTCTCTTACCTTTTTCTTAGTTATAAGAAAATTTTTTTAAAAAAAAGAAAAAATCTTCATTTTCCAATAAATGGGCTCTTTTATTGATCGATCTATAATGAGAATACACAAAATTTTGCTTTTCAGCTTCTTTTCCACAATTTTTTATTATAATTGTAATAAAAAGATGGATAAAACAGAATTAATTTTCAATGCTCCTCCTTAAAGCATAAAGAAGATCAGATCAATACGATACACATATCGAACAAAAGACACTTTCGATCCGTGCACCTCCAAATCTTTGTCGTATGTACTCGGATTATTGCCATGTGAAATTATTTATTATACATGTAAATAATTTAGATTGTGCCAAGTGTTATTGTTTTATTTGCTAGGTTGTTAGTCCTGTTAATGTGCTCTATATATACTTCTTGTACTTCATTTATGAACTGAATCTTACAAAAATAACAACACAGTAAAGCATTTTCTCTAGACTCTTTCTTGAAACTCTTTGTTCATCAATGGCGTGCATTTCTTGATTCAGCAAAGCATTTTAGGTACTAATTTTCATCTCCATTTTACTTCTGAACATTTGAATACTTCTTGCAGTTACGAAATGAATTTAGGAGATTAAGCTATGTCGGATCCTTTGTTCTTGTCTAAATCGGATAACCTAAGCATGAGTATTGATAATATAGTCTTTAATAGAAACAATTTGCTAGCTTGGAGTCATTCGATGAAGATGGCTTTAGGAACAAAATTGAAATTAGGTTTTCTTGATGGATGTGTTCCTAAACCAGAACATCATAGTCCTGATCATGTTAAGTGGATTAGATACAATTGCATGATTAGGTGTTGGGTATTAAACTCTATGTTGAGTGATCTTGTTCAAAATTTCTCGTAGACTTAATTGGCTCAAGAATTATGGAAAGAAATTATTGAACAATATGGAACCACTAGTGATCCGTGTTTTGATACCATGTAAGATTTGCTTTTAGATTATTGCGATAGAAGCTTTGCCATGCTCCAATACCATTTAAGATTTGCTTTTAAATTATTTCCATGGAAGCTTAGGTTGGAGGAAAACAGAATGAGAGAAAAATATATTGCATTAAATATAACAAAGTACACAGTTCAGCTATATATACTACTATGAATTATTTGTAACCGACTTAACTAATTGATATCTAATTCCTTACGTGTTACAGTCAATATTTACTAATATATACACTACTTTCTAAGAATCAATAATTAATTATATGTATTGGTCCTCACATTGTGTGCTATGCGTGTTTAACTTGTAGCCGAGCACATCACCTTTCACTTCAATATGCATAATAACATATAAAGTACTTCAAATTATTTATGACACTTGTACATAATAACAGACCACATTAGAGAGACACATGCAACACCATAAAACATTGGGTTAATTATCAAAAATATAATTGTATTTCACCTTTCTTTACTTTACATGCCCGTGCTTTGATTTTTCACATTTTAAGCACCCATATTTAGCCAGTCATAAAAAATAAGTACAAGAGTGATACACATGGGAGGAAAAAAAAAAAAAAAAGATAAAAAGAACAGTTGAAGACGTTAGCATTAGAGAAACAAAAGATGGAAAGGTTTGAGGTTTTTTTTTTTTAACCTGTCCCACATGCATTTTACAGTTTTATTTTTGACATTTAACTAACGTTTTCTAAACTAGTATGCTAGAAGTCTTACATGCTTATACCAAAAGTAAATCAAGGCTTTAAATCCTTCAAATTTATGTCAATACTAAAGCAAGTTCATGAAATAGTTAAGTCCTTCATATTTGTGTGATTCTACAAACTAAATACCTCTTTTAGTATTTTTTTTATGATGCATAAAATACTTATGTGGTATGATAATATAAATATAAAGTGTTTAATTAATTTACTAAAGCATAATTGACTTAATAAAATATTGGTATAAATGTGGGGAACTTTAATACTCACTTAAACATAAAGGGCTTAATTGAATTTTATCACAAATAGAAAGAATTCAACTTTTTGTAATCAAACGAAAACATAGATATACAAAGTAAAAAATAAATAAATAAATAAAAACATGGCATGCAAAGTGAAAAAAAAAGGGGGATAAAAACACAAGTTTTGTTTTTCACCCTAGAATATTCTTGCCAACATATGTAACGATGTTTAAATTTTAAAAGGGGATGCCAGTCGATCAAGCTTGGGAGGGGTTTCGCAAAACTTGAATCTAACCCAACAACCTATATGGCTTCCCAAAACTTGTCCTTAAACCTTAGAGGGTCTTTATCCTATATTTATAATCCACCCCTAAACCTTATAGAATCTTTATCCTATATCAAAAACCTACCCTAGAGGGTATTATTGAACCCGTGACCTAATCCAACTTGATCCTCTATAATAATAAATGTTTTTTTTAGAAAGTTTATATTATGGACACATATCATGATCATTTCAATTATCAAAACTTTCCACTAAGGCTATATAGAATTTTTTATTATAAAATATCGTATAACCATTTTTATGAGAAATACTTGTTGATTTAAAGAAGTGCTTATATGTCCGGTTTCAACTTTGCCATTTTGTTAATTATTGTGAGATTATTAAATTATTATTATTATTATTATTATTATTATTATTATTATTATTGTAGAAAAATGATTTCCAAATAATATAATGATAATATATTATCTAACTCATTTGTTGTTTTCATGAGTTCTTTTTTATTTTTTTCAAGAATATGAAATAAAATTTTTTATTTATTCTACAAACAATAATGCATTGATTAGTGCCTTCATAGGATCTTGCGTCTTTCTATGAAAACGCAGTATCTAGTATTGAAGTTGAGTAAAGATTGCACAAAAAAAAAAGCATAAAATTAAAGATAAGTTATTTAATTAAGTAAAAAAAACATTATTATCTAATATTTTTATTGGATCTGATTTTCATTTGATTCTATATAAAGCTCTAAACTCAACTCATAACCTTTAGAGTTTTGAATAATACTCTAAATCCATTCCAAAACCCTATAAACTAATTAATGAGTCAAACAAATCAAGTACCCTATAATAACTTATCGGTAGCATTCTTAATTCTAGATCAAAACCTTTCAGCTTCATCTCTATATTGTTATCAAGCCTTTGTTTCATATCCTCCGTCAAGCTAATCTTCCAATCCCCAACGGTGCCATGCCTAAAGTGGGAGCTATAATCCACTTGATTCCTCGGATCTAACCCACTTTGATTCACTTCCAATGACTTAAGCCAGTTAAAGCTACATCTCCATTTTGTTTGATCAACATCTTCTTCTTTGACCAAAGGCCTTCCTAGAAAGTTGGCTAGTCTTTTCACTTGCTCTCTTAGGTTCCTCTTCAGTTCGTCAAACCTTAAGAAGAGCACCTTTTCTAATCTCTTCAAGCTCTCTTCCGAATACCTAAGACATGCTCATGAAATGCCCCAAGGATTCTTTTAGCGTTAACAAAGTGCCATAATGACACAAAAACATATTTTGGCTCCCGTGTGATGTATACAATTTTAGAGTCGTTATTCTTGATGGAGGCAGGCAAGTTCACTAGGGGTTGGTGTGTAAGAAAAATGCCTAGGGGACAATAACTTTTGGAAATCCTCATAATTGGAGTTTGGCTTAAAAGACTTGGAGTTGTAGGGATGGGATGAGTTCATTTGGAGGGTTCGAGATTAAAGGGTCGACATGTTTGTTTTCAAAAGTGATGTTAATGATGGTTGGTGGGAGAGCTTTAAGCCATCTCGTGCCTATTTTGGGGGAAGAAACAAGGAAGATATCATCATTTCTAGCATCAAAAAGGGAGTTTGCTAGCATTGAGCGTGTAGCATGAGAAGAAATGTTCCAGAAGCCATTCCATTGGTAGAGATGGTTATCATCTCCCGAAAATGGGGCCTTAGGGAGTTCATCATAAATGAAGATAATTTTGATGTCTCCATTTGAAGTTAGGAGGTGAGTGCTAAGATGTCGCTTCTAGGTGGAAACTAGAAAACCCTCAAGACTAAAGAAAAGCATCAAGGTTAACAACACTTCCAATAATGTTAAGCTATTTATAAAATACAAAATGTTAGTGGGTAAATACTTATTAAGAAAGTTTTTTTTTTTCTATATTTACTTTTTCGTAAACTAACTACTAATATTAAAGAAACGTGAAAAACTTATGATTTAACTTTTTAATAAGTGTTTTAGGGCATTCATTAATAGAATGGTTACAAGTTGGCCTAACTTGGTTGACTTTTGGATATATTTATCAAACTTATGGCAATTGCTAATGATGTATAGGTACCATACACATATTAATAAACTGTACAAGACTAGAACCTATCGATAACACATATTGTAAGATATTATGCGCGGTATTTAAGATGGGTAGGAGATCATCCATATGCAAATTAGGAATCATGATACCCACATCTAATAGCACTCTTTAAACTACTCAACATTGTTGCATTCGATAAATTTCTGGGCTAGATAGATTCTGATATTCTCCTTTGACTATAAAACTAGAAATTCATGTTTTCACATTATACATGTGTTATGTCATAAAGGGTGTTTAATTGATAATAATTTTATTATTATAATTATTCATAGTAAATTGTTATTATTAATTATTATTTATTTGGTTTTTAGTTATTATAGAGGGGATAAATTGCAAATATATCAAAATTCGCTAAGCTCAACAATTAGGGCTAGTTATAGGGATTGGTGAAAAATTCTATATGATTGGACCAAAATTTGGGATGGATTAATGAACTCCAAACAAGCTTTGTTTTTTGGAAAAAAAAATGTTTTGTTCACTAGCCCTTCTAATCTTAACCTTTATCAATTGGTTTATGTGTTCATTGGATTCCTTGAAACACATTTAACTTTTATATATCCCTTTCAAAATTTCATTACTTATTCCACAAAGCTTCATTGATCTTGTTTGTTGATCAATAGAATGTGTGGCAGTTATTAATAACCAAACGTTATAAATGCTACAAAGTGTACGGAAAAAGGTTAATTCCATTACTTCTCAAGAAAAATTATATAGTTGATACAATCATCTATTTTGTACAAGTGTATATTTCAAGAAACTACTACTTCTAGCATATCTACATTAGGATTCTAATCTTGGTCTTCAATATTGTGTTTCCATTTACTAGAGATTGCATGGTATCTAACAACCCCCCACCCCCCCCCCCCCCCCTCTAAAGTTGGTGCGAAGATATCTTCCATACCCAACTTGATAAGTGAACTTTGAAAGATTCTTCTTGATACACCTTTTGTTAGCATATCAGCTAGTTGCTCTTCTGACTTCACAAAGGGAAATTGAATTATCTTCTCCTCAAGCTTTTCTTTGATGAAGTGTCTATCGATCTCAACATGTTTGGTCCTATCATGTTGAACTGGATTTTGTGCAATTTCAATTGCAGCTTTGTTGTCACAAAACAATCTCATTGGATATTCGGATGTATATCCAATTTCTTTCAACAATTCTCTTAACCACAATAGTTCGCACAATCCCTTGGCCATCCCACGAAATTCTGCTTCCGCGCTTGACAATGCCACCACCTTTTGCTTCTTGCTCCTCCAAGCTACTAGATTTCCACCAACGAATGTTAAGTACCCAGAGGTTAACTTCCTATCTGTAATATTTCCAGCCCAATCTGGATCAGAGTATCCATCTACACGGAGATGATCATTTTTCCTGAACAGAAGCCCCCTTCCCGGTGAACCCTTCAAGTATCTTAGTATCCTTTTGACAGCTTCCATATGTTCTTCACTTGGATTGTGCATGAATTGGCTTAAGAGATTTATGGCGTATGCAATATCTGGTCTTGTGTGGGACAAGTACAACAGCTTTCCTACTAGTCTTTGAAATCTGTCCCTATCTGTGGAGGCTTGATGTGGAGATTCTCCAAGTTTGTGATTTTAGTCAATCGGAGTATCTAGTGGCTTGCAATCAAGCATCCCTGTTTCCGCTAGTAAGTCTAGGATGTACTTCCTTTGTGAGAGGAAGATTCCTTGCTTTGATCTTGTCACTTCGATTCCAAGGAAGTACTTTAAGCCGCCCAGATTCTTCATCTCAAATTCTGATGCCAACTGTTCCTGCAATCTGCCTATCTCTTCATTGCCGTTCCCTGTGATGATCATGTCATCTACATAAATGATCAAGGCCGTTATCTTTTCTCTTCTACGCTTCAGGAACAATGTATGATCTGAATTGCATTGCTTGTATCCATATTTCTTCATAGCCATACTGAATCTTCCAAACCATGCTCTTGGGGATTGCTTTAAGCCGTATAGTGCCTTCTCTAACTTACATACCATTCCTGGATGTGATGCAGTATATCCTGGTGGAATCTCTAGATACACTTCCTCCTCTAATGTCCCATGTAGAAATGCATTCTTTACATCAAATTGGAGTAATGGCCACTCTAAGTTTGCAGCAAGTGAGAGCAGTACTCTAACTGTGTTTAGCTTTGCCACGGGTGAAAATGTCTCTTGGTAGTCAATGCCATACATTTGAGTGTATCCTTTTGCCACCAACCGTGCCTTGTATCTGTCTATCATCCCATCTACTTTGTATTTAATGGAGAACGCCCATTTGCATCCTACTACCTTCTTCCCTTTCGGTATCTGCACAAGCCTCCAAGTATCATTCTTTTGAAGTGCTTCCATTTCCTCATTTATAGCTTTAACCCATCGAGAGTCTTGCAGTGCTTCTTCTATCGATCTTGGCACTGTCTCAGATGACAGTTGTTGTACCAAGTTCTTCACTGGTTATGCCATCCTTTCAGTGCTAATGTGGTGAGAAATCGGATACTTTGCTTTGGTCTCACCACGGTCAGGTGTGTAGCAATTTGGTGGCTTGCCCCTATTATTCCTGAAAGGTAAATGATAAGTAGATGATAGTTCAGGGACATGTACCTCCGCTGCATCCTCAAGAGCTTGGTCTGTGGGTACTAAACTAGCTTCTATGGATTCTTCCTTTTCTGTGGTGCTAGGAATGTTGCTGTTGCTTTCATCCTAGAAGAACACCGTGTCAGGCCACATTTCCCACCCAGAGTTCTTCCTTCCTTGTTCGTCATCAACCAGTTCTCTTTGGTCAGATGGAGATGAACTCGGATTTGAGAAAAACATCTTTGTTTCCAAAAAAGTAGCATCCATAGTTACATACAGACGTTTAGTCATTGGATCAAAGCATCGATATCCCTTCTTGTGAGTCGCATAGCCTAGGAATATGCATCGAACAGCACAAGGATCTAACTTTGTTCGTTCTGTCCTATGCAGATGAACATACACTACACATCCAAACACTTTTGCAGGAAGCATTAGAACTGAGGGTAGCAATTCATGTTTAGCTAGGGTCTGTAATGGGGTGTTATAATTCAACACTTTAGAGGGCATGCGGTTGATCAAGTAGACTGCAGTAGTTACTGCATCTGTCCAGAATCGCCTAGGAGCCTTAGCAGTTATCAAGAGGGTCCTAGTTGTTTCGAGTATGTGTCTATTCTTCCTCTCTGCTATGATGTTTTGTTGTGGAGTGTGTGCACAAGATGTCTCATGATGTATTCCATGAGTTCTAAAATAATCCATCAAATTTGTATTCACGAATTCCCTCCCATTATCAGATCGAAGTGTCCGCAAGGTTGTTGCGAACTGGGTCCTAACCATCAGATGAAATGTTTTGAAAATATCAATAACATCACTTTTACTTTTCATCAAATATAACCAAGTCATGCGAGTACAATCATCAATAAATGTCACAAACCATTTTATTCCCGAAGGTGTTGATATAGGTGCAGGTCCCCATACATCTAAGTGCACTAACATGAATGGTTTGCTGCACCTCTTATTACTTATGTGGTATGTAGCTCTATGACTCTTAGCTAGGATACATGACTGACACTTCAACATATTTTCAGAAACATCATGAAATAACTTTGGAAACAAATACTTCATATACGTAAATGATGGATGGCCTAATCTGTGATGCCATAGCCAGATGTCTTGCTTCTTGGTGTCCTCCCTGTTTACTTTGCATACTTTGCTCCCACTGAACTCCTCCAAGTAGTATATCCCATCTTGTTTAGTACCACGACCAATGATCTCCTTGGTGAGGATGTCCTGAAATATGCAAAATTTTGGATACATTAGAACACAGCAATTTAAATCCTCCGTGACCTTTCCTACTGAGATCAATTTGTTAGAGAGGGATGGGACAAGTAGTGTGTTTGGTAGATGGAGTGTGGGTGAGCAAGTCACTTCTCCAGAACCATTCACTGGGTATTTTTCCCCATTCGCATTTATGATGTAGGTTCTATTCGAGCTGGTTTTCCTACAGACATCCTAAGGATCAAACGTCATGTGGTCCGAGGCTCCGGAGTCAATGATCCACCTCTGATTACCTGGTTCCTCATCTGTTCTTGTGGATGACTCTCCCTGTGGAATAAGAGACATGTTTATTTCCGGGTCTACCGTATCAGCAACAACATTTTCCACATGGCCTACTTTACGTTTTCTTTTCTCCTTTAATTCATGCCACCATTCTGGATATCCATGTAATTTGAAGCAAGTGTCCTTTGTATGTTTTGTGTTTCCACAGTGAGTACAGCTATTTTCTGCCGGTTGATTCTTCATTCTTGCGGCATGGCTTCTTCTTTCATGTTGAAGCAAGTGAGGTTCCTGTTGTGGTCTTGGTCCTCCTCTGGAAATCATTGCTGCACTCGACATATTTTCCTCCTTCATCAACATCACGCTTTGTCTTTGATCTTCCCTTCTGACATATGCGTATGCTTGTTCTAAAGATGGGAGTGGTTGTATACGGAGTGTATCAACTCGAATGTTATCCAGCCGCTCATCCAGACCATCTAGGAACGTGTATACTCTGTCTTCCTGCAGCATGGAGTTGTATATCTCTATATTCATGTCGCAATGCATAGGATTTGGTCGCCTAAAATCAATTTCTCTCCATAAACCTTGAAGTGTATTGTAATAGGACTCCAGGGATCCTCCGTTCTGTCTTAGTCTGGACACCTTCCTCTTTAGATCATACACTTGTGAAGTGTCGGTTCCGTCGAAGTATGTTGTTGCAACTGCATCCCACACAGCTTTAGCAGTTGGGAATCTGATATAATTCCCAATTAGATTCAGTTCCATAGATGTGATTAACCACCCTTTAACCACAGCATTCTCTGTTCTCCATCTTCTATATGTAGGGTCTGTTTCCATCGGTTTAGGTAACTCTCCACTGATGTAACCTAGTTTGTCTTTTGCCGCAATGTACATCTCCATAACTTGCGACCATATTCCGTAATTGGTTCCATCTAGTTTTATCCCCATGGACGTGAGGACTGGATCCGTGGTTGTTGGTTGAGGTGTTTGATGTAGCATCTGTGTTATTCTTGATGTCAGATCATCAAGAGTAATATTGTCTGTCCGGGAAGAACCAGTTGAAGGTGTTTGGTCTCGCATTGGCCGGGTTTTGTTCTGTTTGTCCTAGATCTTAACACGGCTCTGATACCATGTACGGAAAAAGGTTAATTCCATTACTTCTCAAGCAAAATTATACAGTTGATACAATCATCTATTTTGTACAAGTGTATATTTCAAGAAAGGAAACTACTACTTTTAGCATATCTACATTAGGATTCTAATCTTGGTCCTCAATATTGTGTTTCCATTTACTAGAGATTGCATAGTATCTAACACAAAGTTCTTCTCTTGAGGGGTTCTTAGACTGAAGGTTGAAATTTCTCTTATTTGAGCCACTATTGCTCTAGGGATTAAACACTCCAGATTGTGACATTTTAATTTCTCCCATTGTGATTCCATGTTCCTTCTTCCAAATCCATCCACAATTCGTTTTACTTGAAGTGTTGTCTGAAGCACAATACTCATATCTTACAAGTGAAGCATACAACTTACACTGCACACATGTGATGTACATTGATGGATTCCTTCATTTATGGGTATTATTAAATGCTACTTATTCTGGCTTGCGCATGAAAGAAAATAAATGAAACACGTGTATGGGATTTATCTAACCTGTCCTAGTTTTTTTTTTTTTTTTTTCTGGGGTTCCATAACTGTCCTTGTTTTCATTTTAGGCTATTCTTAAATAAAATACAAAGACACACCCTTCACTGTTCATATGCAACGTGAAAAGAAGGTCTTTTGTCCTCCTATCCGCATGCATCATTTAATGACGAGGACCACGTAGACCAGGGCTTTTGAGTTTGGCAAGATCAATTTGATATTGCTTGGCTTAATTAGTGTAGGTTGTTGTACTTTACTTTCTTTTTTCTAATTTCGTTTCCAGTTTATGTAGTTTTCAATTCTATTTTTTATTTTTGATTTTATCTTCTATCCATTTTAAAATGAATCATCTTAATTTACTCTTCTTAATTTTGTTTTCTAAATTTACAAATCAATAATTAAAATTATCTTAATTTTTTAACTATTTTAATGCATCATTATAATATCATCTTTTTTAATAAACTACAAAATTATACCAATACTCTATTTTTTTAAAATGCAACTACTTTTACCTGCATGGACATTGACATAGCACAAATGATGAAGTGTCCTTACCTAGTCATCATCACATCAGCATATATATATAATATTTTATTTAAATATTATAATTATATATTTATTAATTAACTTAGATAATAATGATATTATAAAATAAAATTCAAAAATAAAAAAATAGGACCCTACCTTTACACACACGGATATATATATTACAAATGTATGGTTAATTAAGTAATTAAATAAAAATTTGGAAAAAAAAAAAAAAGAGAAAAATCGTCAATGCATATGCATATGTATTATGTTAGGTATGTATATATATATTTATATATATAACAAGAAGTGATAAAAGAATGTATGTAAAGCTTATTACATTATTTTGTGTTTTGGCACATATGATAATTCTCGATTTGGTGGACGACAAAGTTTCTCATTGAATCCATGTCTTTCTTGACATTCGAGAAAAAAAAAATTAGGCAAATATAAACTTCAATTTTAATGTATTTTGTAGAAATATATAATTAATAACCTAATTGTAATGACACTTTCTATGCCTCATTTACATTTAGGACTCTACTAAATTTCGGCTTCAAGTTCTGCATTAGGCTTTTTGAGGTTTCTTTAATTAATTTTTTAATTTTTGACTTATTTTTTATTATTTAAGTCAATTAACATAAATAATCATAATATTTAATTAAAATATATTATTAATGCTAGTGTGGCAATGGCACATCAATGTTAGTACCACGTCAACATCTATGTAGGCAAAAATAGGAGTGTAAGTATTACATTTTGAAAGAGTTGAATTTCAATATAACAATATAATTTATAAAGTTCATAGGAACAATCAATGTAATTTATCCTTTCCTTTTTTATTACAATCATAATAATTAATTATATATGGAAGTATCTTAGGAGAATAAATTTAAAAAAAAAGTTGAAAAAGAGTAAATTTAAAGATCCAAATCAATTTTTATAACCTTTTGGGGGTGGTTCTGTGTTATTCATGAATCAATAGGAATTATCTTTTACTTTGCAACGTTTGCAAAAGACAATGACTTCTTATCAAGAATCCATTATTTAGCATGGCAAGTTCTTCCCATTAATTATTTGTTCATTAACTCAAGTGTGAAGGAAATTTTAGGGGTTTACACCTAGAAATGAGAATTAGTAAATCAAAGTAGAAAATTAAAGGTATTAAAGCTATGATGCCACTTTTAAGTACTATATTATAGCAAAAGAAGTTTTTATTTATACATAAAATATTACTACATTTTTTAAAAACGGTTTAATTTTATTTTGCAATTTGATTCGATTCATCTTTTTAAACCAACTATAAAGATTCAAATTAGAAATATTCTAAACCAAATATATTTCTTCAGTTTGGTTTAATTCAATTCACGTTATTTCAATTTCATCAGTTCGTTTGGCCACACCAAATTGCTACAAAATTTGACCAACCTATCGCCAATGCCGAAAAGTGTGACCAAAATGAAGATATACGCTTTGCCTTCGTAAACAGTATGAGTACACAAGAAAGAGTTTCCACTGTTCTTATAACCAAGTCTTATATTTTAGCACAAACTTTGTATACTACATACGGTGTAAAGTACCAAAAATAGTATGCCGAGTCTGCAAAATTTTAGCCATGGTAAATAGTAGAGTTACAAGAATGCAAAGTATACATAACTGATCCCACTGAAAGAGAAGTAAGACAGAATGTTTAACCTCTGCTCATCCTTGAATCTGAATCATTAAACCTCTGCACATCCCTGAATCTGAATCATTTGACCTATGATAGCAGATGCTGGAAAACATTACCCACAAAGCAAGGTTTAAAAATTCAGTTCCCTTAATTACAACCAAAAAATTGCCTGAGATGAGATGCCTTTTAGTTTTCAAGTTTTGTAATAACGTTTAAGTACATTTTTCTCCTCTATATACACAATACAAATATGGTATAACAGGTTTATTCGCACACGGACCTCGAGAACATTCTCTCTATCTTCTAGTTTTATCAGCTTATTTCATTGATTAAAAGAAAAATACAAACAAGATCACCTTCCCCCGGAGTCATGCTGTTCCAAATCCGCGGGTGGATGAGAAGGGCGGAATATAGATATGCCCACGCACCCGTTACCATTTATCGTATGTTGCTCATTTTCAGTTTGAGTCTCCACAACCTGTCCATTAGATGAATGGCTTGCACCTACTGCCTGTGTACCTCCACGTGCCTCCAAATCATGAATGCAATCATATGGGAAGAATCCTGCAAAAATATTAACAGACAAGGTTGGGACATTATTGTTTCTTCCCTTCTTAGGAGATCACGATATATTCACATTAAACAAAATGGAAATAATGAAAGCTAGGGCAGCAATTTGAACACGCTTATCTATTGCCCAAAGTTTGTCCCAATTAGAATCTAGCTTCTTGAGATTGGATCCATTACATCAAGTGTTAAATGATGATAGAGATGGAGCCGTCTTGATATGCGGCTAACAGCCAGAGAATAAGTTTGAAGGGGTGATGGAAATGAGCCCAATGCAATGTTAACAGACAACTCAGCTCAAGGAAATAAGCTAACAAGAGCATGATCATTAAGTTTAGAGTTTGACAAACAAACTAAGAAATGAAGAGTATTAAAAGATGAGTATTCTGAGGATTATTGCTAATATCTTGCTCCTTATAGTCATTCTAAATGGAAGAGAATGCAACTTGATTGATCTGGTCAATCAGACACCCATATTTTCAAAATGGATGAAGCATTCTTCGAGTTTTAAGGGCAAAATCATACACAGAGAAACAACTACCCAGTATCACTAAATGAAAAATAAAATGATCAGCAATAAGATAAGTTAAAGATATGGCCATAATTTCAAGGAGCTAGAGTCCTAGATAAAAGCCTGAAACCATGACTACCAGAGCAGTTACACAGATGACAGGCTCTTCCAGCCGGTGAACAATTTTTAGAGAATTTTAATTGGACTGAGTGGCAATGCAAAGAGATGCTCTGGCAATATAGTCAACTAAATAAGAAAGGACAACATAAGTGACCAACATGGGTACTCATATCTAAGAAAAGCCAATTTTCTTTAAAGAATGCATGTCACTGATTTATCCCACTTGAATTAAACTTCACAGCAAATCACTGAGTATCAAGCATATTAGCCAACAGGAGATTGTATAATGCCCTATGAGAACCCTTCATAACTCCTTCCTGAGCATAATATGCAACTGGGAAGATATAGATTCATAGTTTCATACTGTTGACCCAAACTTAACCACTAAGAAAAGGCATAGTAAAGCTTTAAGTGACAATTGTCAGCCAATGCCAGCATCCTGTAATCAGTGAAGAGGCTAGTTGAGCAAGGATACTCAAATGACTGGCAAGAAAAACGCATATCCATGCAGGTAGAGAAGACTAATCCCACAAATTAACATTGCACGAAATGACTAAGGTGAAGGAAAAAGCCTCTATCTTCCACATTCTGTATTTGTAATTTTAAGGGGGGGTCATATCAGGTATTGTATCTTTACTAGAATATCTTACAGTTTATACACCAAATGAATATATTAACACCGTCAAAGAAGCCAAAAAAATAATGGAGTAATTATTTCTCATTCTAAAAAGTAGAAACATCAAGAGGGGAAATGCAAATTCAAAAGTAACACCAGCATATAGCACCAAAAAGTAAAATCATTACTTGATAGATCCCACATTTGGAAAAGTAGAACACCAACAAAGTTTTTTTTATTTAAAAGAAAAAAAAATCCAAGGTATGTTGAAGAAATTCTAGAAATGGATAAATAAAATACATAATTTTGCAAACCTTTTAAAAATATTTATCCTCTGGAAATACAAAGTTTAAACAAACTTAGAATCATACCTTCAGAATGATTAGGAGGCGGAAAGAACTGCAAATAACAAAAAGTTGCCATTATCATTCCTGCAAAACAATAATAGTTGATGATGAGTCAACTTAAGAATTGATAATATGCTAGGTAGTTTCCATTAGCACCTGACTTCATTACAAGGGGCACAAACCTAAGAGACCTCCAGCGAATACATCCTGCCAGTGATGACGGTAGTCATCTACCCTCGAAATGCCTACAAGGCATGCAACAAGAAGGGGAAGAAAGACAATGCACAATTTTGCAACATGACCTCTTTGATCAAATGCTTTTATCTTCCCAGCTAAGTATAGAGAGAGAAAACCCAAACCTGCAAATGACCCTGCAAATCGAATGCTGTTAAATTCAAACTAAAGGGGTCTACGGCATCTTCCTTGGAGAGGCAAATTCCTACTGCAGAGCATACAATAAACCGCAATCTGCTTGGCTCTTCACAAGAAAATTTTCCATGGAATTAAACATGGATATGCACTTACATGAAGTATGCCCACTGGGAAAGCTCTTATGCCCTTCATCCAGAAGATGTCTTTCCCCATGGCACACAACATTTCCTAATGCATCATATACCTGAGAAGCAATCAGGTAAAGTGTCGTCATTATGATTCTCAACTACCACTACAAGCCGTTGATATAAATTAAAATGTATATCAAGGCATACATCTTTCCCATCTGGAAAACAACGCCAAAAGAAGTCTGGCCGAGGTCGACCAACTGCATTTTTTATAGCATTTGTAATAACCGCAGTGACTAGAACAGAGTATAAAAGACCTGCAGTAATGAAAGCAACATTGTCTTTGTAGTTTCAATCTTCAAGAGCAATGTGAAAGTTCTTGTTCATTATCAAACTTCATTAAAGGAGATTTTGACCTAATACAGCATGATGAAGGTCATAGATCTCTCTCCTCCGGACATATATCACAACGAATATTGCTATTGGCAACAAAATTGTAAGCATCTAATTTGTCAGAAAAACAAAAAAGGAAGAGAGCTTAGTGAAAATTCAAGCATATATCAAAGGCAATGCATTTACCAACAGCAAGTTAAAATGAGCAAGTACTCACAGGAACAGCCCAAAAAGGCACAGTGTCGCTTTTGTGTGGATACTTCAGATCTATCATCATATCCTTCCCAACAAAGCGATAAAATGGATGTATAACATGAAGAGTGAACTCTATAGACATTAGAAGCACAAGGATCATCCAATCATGTACAAATGTCCTTGCAACAGTAACAGCTCGGGATCCTGCTATTTGGGAACCAACATGGCTTGCACTCATTATATACTGAAAAGATGTAAAGACACAGAATAATCCAATTTTAGTATTGTGAGATTGGTAGCATCAAATGAATGAATTGTGATAACTTTCGCATGCAAAAATATGAGCCTTGCCTCCACTTGAAAAGCAGCTTCTGTAGCAATCTTAAGTGGAAGTGTTCAGGTTTTGTAATTTAAAACGCTCTTCCTACTCAATGGGCATGATAAATTTAGAGGGGTAAATGATTGTTGCACTTTCAAAAAGTAACAAGATCAACATTAGGGCTGCTGGATAACTTTCAAACCATCAGCCCCAAAAGGCTACTGCACTGAGGTTCATTATTTCCGAAACTCCCAGAAAGGTAAGGCAAGACCAAACAGATTGAAGCACATAATACTCACTCAAAGAGGACCAAAATGGTCATCTGAAGATTACAAGAATCACCACTGAGGCAGTAAGGATTATCAAGGAATATCCCAAAACTCATACTGGAGGTGCTTACTTTACAACATTTGTTGATTTCTTCTAATCGATGCTTATCTTTTTAGCATTAATATAAGAGATATCCCCAAGCTTCTTGTATGGATCAGAAATGTATTGTACTTGTACACGAAGCACTGAGTAGTAATCACATAGATGCACAGGTATTCGTTTTGAGTATTCTATTCTACCATCTTCTTGAATTTGCCAACTCTACTCCAGCAATATATAAATTAAGTTTGACTTTCTCGGCTACAACCATCACCTTGATGAAATATACAATATTTATGATGTAAACACACCCAACTTTAAAAGAACAGTAAGCAAAATCATACCTCCAAGTTCTTGTTTTCAATCAGACGAATGTTATCATTTTGATGGAAGGTTTCAGCTTCTGCAAAAATCTCCCGCTGTGGGCTTGACCCATTCTGGATAATCCCAAGAACAAATCTTTATTAAACAAAAAAATAAAAAAATAAAAAAAGAAAGAAAGAAAAGGAAAAAGAATATCCAAGCATTTACTCACTAACTAGAGGTATCATTTACTTAGTTCCAACTGAAAAAAATTATGTTCCATGAATTCCCATCTCAAAGACACAAAAATCTGATGATGAAACATAATCTTAGCTTCAATTTAAGTTATTCATAGCACTAATAACAAAAATTTCTTTCTCTACTGATTACAATTATCGATATAAGAAATTATGATGCAAGAATCAAACGCCCTAAAGTAAATGGAAAAATATTTTTTTTTTGGCTAATTCAATAATTTCATTCAACCAAAAAGAGAGAAAAAAATAATAAAATAATATTTTTTTTCTCATTTTCTCTTGGCATTTTCGGAAAGCTAACTTGCCTGGCCAACTCGTCATGTTCCATTTTCACTAATCACTTATCACTATAAGCCACTAATATCTGCCATATATTAAAACTACTACGACGACAGTTAACAATTACAAAGCTTCAATCACAACAAATTATCGAGAAAATAATTCACAAGGCTTTTTCCGTGAAACACACACCCCCTTAGTGATAGGCTGATAACATGGCCAGAAGACTTCATTTTTTTTTTTGGGTGGGGTGGGGGTGGGTTTCAAAGTACTACCATTCCCAAATCATGGTGAGGATACCATAAACAATGTTAAAAAGAAAAAACCCAAATGAACAAACCTGAAACACGCCGCTGAGAATCCCGAAACTGAACAAGGACCCTGAATTCCTTGGAGGCATACTCTTTCTTTTTCTTCCCCCACCAAGCGCCCCCCCCCCAAAAAAAAAAAAAAAACTATAGTGACCCAGAACTATAACAATATGAAAAAGAGTGAACCACCCCTTTTTTTCTTATACCTTTATGTCCTTTAAGTATAAGAAAAAATAATGTAATCCTAAAATAGGAAGCTTCAATTATCCCAAACAAAATTAAAGTAAAAAAAGGAAGCTTCCTTCGTCCTATTTTATGAGATCAATCGCTACAAATTTTCAAGCCTTACAACTTAGTAAAACTTTACGATTATCATTCTAAACAACAGTAGTTACAACTTTAAGGATTTCGAATTACAATAAAAGAAGAAAAACAACAAGAAAAAAAGTCAGACACATCCGCTGCCACGCACAAAGTTGATAGAGGAATAGAAGAGAAGGTGAGAGGTGGAAAACTGAAAGACAGGTCATTTTTATTACCTGAAAGTGACAAGGAGAAAAGTCATAGTCCTCTACACACTGGGACCGGAACGGACATGGACAGTGAAGAAACTTGAGACTTATTACCGTAGACACAGAGAGAGAGAGAGAGAGAGAGAGAGAGAGAGAGAAGGAAGGAGAGAGGTTGCTGCAACGCAAGGCACTGATTTTGGCCGACCAAATACAAGCCGAAGATTAAATTTAATATTAATAAGAGTTCTGTTCCTCGAACTTCGAGTTAGTTTGGTGAAAATGACAGATAATCTTCCGGACCGGTCGACCTTAACTCAGACCAGTTATATTATGACCTAAAAACCGAAGGCTTACCGGTTCATGGCACCCGTTCAGTATTTTATTTTCCCCTATCTTTCTCACTTTCATAATTCAAATTTAATTTTAACATAATTTGCACTCTAACGTCTAAACATTACTTATTTACTCTTTTTTTTTCCTTTCTAAATAGATAAAAATAATCATTTCACTTTTAGTTATCTTTTTATTTAAGTCATCTACTTTTAACTTTTTCTTGAATCATCCAATATTTTATTTTTCTAAGTCTTTCTCACTTTCATAACTCAAATTTAATTTTACAATAATATGCAGTCTAAAGTCTAAACATTTCTTTGCCTTTTTTTTCTTTTAAATACAAAAAAAATATCATTTTACTTTTAGTTATCTTTCTATTATCTACTTTTAACTTTTTGCTTAATCATATACTTTTTCTTGTTTTTCTTTTTCTTTAGCTGTTTATTATTTTTCTTTATAGGTCATCTATCTTTCATATTTGTACATTTCTATTTGATTTATCAATCTTTTTCTAAAACAACTTAAAAAGTTCATATGATATACCTATGAATAAATCCATTGTATTTTAGGTAAATAGCAAATATATCTTTTTTATATTTACTTTATATATACATAACTTTATTTTCTCTGAAATTGAGTATTTAACTCTTAAAACTTTTAAAGAGGTGCATTTACATCGCTAAAATATAAACGTAATAGTTAGCATACACTTTTTTTTTAAAAAAAAAAAATAGAAGTCTAAATGTACAATTTGAAATGTAAGAGGGTTAACTACACAAAGCAAAAATAAGGGGATATGTTTACAATTTACCTTTTTTTATTCATTTTAAGAAGGAAAAAATGACAACTAAGATAAAAAAAAAAAAAAAAAAACTTTGATAAATAAACAAAGAAACATTGCATAAGAACAACTTTATTCCTAATGACCTCTATAAGACCCTTATGGCTCGTTTACTTTGTTAAATAGAATAAAACTGGAATGGAATAGTTATTATTGGGGAATAGCTATTAAGGCAAATTGATATGATGCTATTTACTTGGATGTAATGGAATAGGGATTATATTGTTTACTTAAAGGAATAAGGGAAGAAATAAGGTTGGAATAAAGGATGGGGCAGATCCACTGCTAAGATCAGCGATGACGAAGGTAGATCCACGATCGGAGGGTTAAACAGAAGCAGCTACGACGGAGCTGACAATGACCACAGCGAGGGACGATCGAGATCGGTGACGACGGGCGGAACGAGGAACAATGCACAAGGTTTAGCGGTAGAATCACAATGGCAAGGGACGAGCGACGCTACACAAGGACAACGACAATAGCAGATGCATGAGGATGAGGACGATTGATATGCATGACTAAGGTCGCACGAAGACTGATGTTAGATCCACAACAGTGAAGGGCAAGCAAGGCTGCACGAGGACAATGATAATGGTTGACCACAGTGAGGATGATGACGATGGCTGACCATAGCGAGGACAACGACGATGGCGGATGCATGACTGAGGTTTCATGAGGACCGA
The DNA here is from genome assembly GCA_037954665.1 of Laguncularia racemosa. Taxonomy (NCBI): domain Eukaryota; kingdom Viridiplantae; phylum Streptophyta; class Magnoliopsida; order Myrtales; family Combretaceae; genus Laguncularia; species Laguncularia racemosa. Next base: position 694,439 of record JBBMOL010000085.1, on the reverse strand, counting down.
AGTTTCCACCTGCAATAGGCCAATTAACGATGGATGGCCGACGGCAAATAACACCAAATTGCTATTACAAAGAATGGGGGAAGGAATGGTGATTCAGGATTTTGTGGAATTACAATTCCATACGAATTGCTATTCTACGAAATAAACAACATAATAGTCATTCTACACGTAATAAATCTGTAATAAAATAGCTATTACTTTCAAATAAATGTGTTGTTGAAGTGTCACAATAGTACTTTAAAGAATTTTAACCTCGTAAAAGCAATTTTATATCAAATAACCTTAAAGTATTACGTTAGCATCTTAAAAAACAATAAATAAATAAAGTGTTTTTGTAATGGAAATTATCATTGGAAATCTAACTACTAGCATTTGAAAGGTCATTGCATGTGCAATGGCAAAGAATTATTAAGTAATGCTCCATGGTGTCAAAGCTTATATATGGGATCATTACTAATAGAATTGTAAATGAATCAAGTTGAGTTTTTAAAAGTTTAAATTTAACCTCTTTTACTTGGCTCATTAAAAAAAAATTATCAAGTTTAAATCAAAACAAACTTTTAGCAAACCTAAAAATTATAGGTTTAAACTTGAGCTCAATAAAAAATTTGAAGCATAAACTTAGTTCAAAAACTCATTTACACTATCAAACCTAAATAAGCCAATGCTCAAGGTCAAATTGAACCTCAAAAACTCATAAGCACAAGCTCAGACTCAAATTAAAGCTCAAAAGCTCAAGCCCTTTCTCAAAATAAATCTACAAAAACTTGCATAAATATAGCCTATTGTTTTTTTCAATTTAATCCCACAAATTTATAGATATCTTAAACAATTTAAAACAAATCAATCCTTAATGACTGCAAAATCTATAAAAACTTGTATGACGAAACGCTATCTTACTCTATCTTGAATCTTATAGCTTTATATATAAACTTACCGGAAGCTCATATATATCATAAAAGTAAATTTGCAAGTAATAAAAATAAAGAACCATATTGTCCATACATGTAAAATATTATAAAGAAATATTTTTTAAAAAAAGTTAATTATATATATATATATATATATACACAAAGCTCATGAATCTACTCATTAACAAAAAAAAAAAAAAAAAAAAAAAGCTAACTCATAACTCTAAATAAAGGTTCAAGTTTGATCGATTTAAATAAATAAATTTTATTTTAAGCTCAAACTTAACTTATTTATAAAAATGAATAGAAGTTAAACCAAGTTTAAAGCAAGTCAAATTCCAATAGCTCTCAAGTAGTTCGAATCATATATACACGTCTCATGAACTTGTGTAGCTGCAATAATGAAAATTGAAAAAACTAAGTATCCAATTTAATTATATATTTTTCGACGATAAATTTTCCATATCATAATAAGAAAAGAAAAAAGAAAAGATAGAAAAGAAGATACATGTAATTTGTCAATATATAGATCCCCCTGTCTGTCATTTACACATGATAATTTGCAACAATTAAATAGAAAAGTTTTCATGAAGTTATTAGGACAGGCTTACATTCCTATAAAAATGGTCTGAAGATTTATCAATACTTCTTCCATCGAATGTACTTTGTTCATCGTACCTTCTTGTTCAACTTATCCGTCTGATTAGTTTGTCCATATTGTTCAACACATGCCTTGGGGAAGGCCTTCTTTCTGGACTCTTATGAACACAAGCCAAGCCAATCTCAAGCACAGCAGCCATCTCATCTTCCTTGTCAAGGTCATGAAGCAGAGATGGATCCACGATATCTCGAAGTGGAGTTCCCTCCTCAATGCTTACCCGCAACCACCGAATCAGATCGAATTTGAAAAACCCCACATCTACGACAGGCGACTTGCCCGTGGTCATCTCGAGTAAGATCATTCCTAAGGAGTAAATGTCCCACTTCTGAGATGGCTTTGTGGCTCTTGATGCTTCAGGAGCTTGGTAATAGGACCTCAAATTCTCAACCATGTTGATTGCTGTGAATTCATATGGAGAACTCTGTTGTTCTGGTGTGGTCATCACTATCTGGTCTAATTGAAATGATGAAGAAGAGCATCCAGCAACATCTGCAAGCCGGCTGAGTCCAATGTTGGAAATTTGAGGCTCCATGTTTTGCCCAAGAAGAACATTGCTAGGCTTTAAATCCCCATGAACATACTTTTTAGCACTGATTTCATGAAGGTAAACCAAGCCTTTTGCTATTCCTTTCATGATTCTCAGACGAGTAGTCCATGAAAGAGGTATCGAAGGTGTAAATCCAGATTTCCCTGGTTAGATCGAATCGTCAAAATTCATGTTGCATGAGTATCCACTTGTAAAAGATGAAAGTGCCTAAACTAAAAGCAATAAAGACGATGTTAACTGAAATGTACTTCTTTACCAAACTTTTCAAAAAGATCTACTTGAGTTCCAAGTCTTTTTAATTTGTTTCATTTTGCTACTTTCCCAACCATTCGTTATCGTCAGAAATCCAAGCCCACCTTGACAAATACCTGTCATAGATGGAATAAAGCTGGCTGGATATGGCGATATGCATCAAGATTGGCTGATTATGGTGAAAATTGGCTCTGAGACAATGTTACAATCCTAAGGTCACCTCAAAAGCCATTATAAATTGGAGGGCGACACAGAATTTTTAAGGAGGCAATATGGGACTCTCAGCGGTTAATGTTATGATGACTTCTTGGCACCCGAAGTCAGCAGAACACCATCATTTTAGGTAGTCTGCGTCAAGTTTTTGAATCATGACTGAATTGTTAATTGGCTTAAAAGTTAGGACTTCCAACGCACTTATATAGAAGGTGGGAAAAGTAGATGTTACAAGAGATATTGAGAAGTGATTACCGTGAAGCGCGGAGGCAAGATCACCATTGGGAACGAAATCATAGATGAGTAGCTTCTCCTCAACAGACCAGCAATAGGCTCTAAGACGGACTATGTTCGGGTGTCTGATCTTTGCAATGGCTTCAACTTCAATTTGGAAGTCCTTTTGTCTTTGAGAACCACCTTCTCCCAATCTTCTAACTGCTAAGCTCTGTCCATCTTCTAGAACAACTTTATAGACTATCCCACTGCTATTCTTCCCCAACAGAAAAGCAGATGCTTTCAAAAGTTTGTCTAAATTGAACCTCACCTCCATATCTAAGGGAACAAAATTATATTGCTCCATTTTTTCCGGTGAATTATCCAATACTGCGTTTCTAAAACAGAAAAGCTCCTTCCTGAACAATGTTTTCTCATCAAAAATACAGCCCCCAACATGTTCTCTATCCTTGCAAGAGGATTTCTTACAACTATAGGAGAGAAGCCAGCCAAGAAAGCAACTTCCAACCATGCCAATTGATATAATCATAATGATTACGCCTTTGGACAGATTTCTACTTCTTTTGCTATGAGACGAGCTATTATCCGTATCCTGAGATGGAAGATATGGCAAGGATTGAGGATATGGATAAGGAATGCCTGGTGGACAAGCCGATTTCAGAGGCAGTCCACAGAGGAATGGATTTCCTATAAAAGCTGTTGGTCCTGAATTCAATAACACATCATATTGCGGTATTAATCCACTGAGATTGTTGTAACTAAGATCGATGTAAACATTTTCAGGAATGCTCCGTAGGGTATCTGGAATAGGGCCATGAAATAAGTTACGAGACAAATCCAACTTCTCTTTCAAATTTGACAAGTTCCCAATGCTGTCAGGTATCATACCATCAAACCTATTGAAAGAAAGATGAAGAGTCTGAAGAGCAATCAAGCTGGTGCCAAGTTCCCCTGGCAGAGAGCCAGAGAAATAATTATGACTAAGCTCAAGTGTTCTTAATCTTGTACACTGAAGTGCTGATGAAGGTATTGCACCATTGAAAGAGTTCATGGATAAATCCAATATCTGAAGTGCCCTGAGGTTTCCAATTTCTCCAGGAACCAGCCCGAAAAACCGGTTTCCTGAGAGCATCAAGCTTTGTAACCCCTTTATCTCAAACATCCAAATTGGCAAGCTTCCTGATAGCTTGTTGTTCCTAAGATCAAGGAGTCGGATTGAAGAGAGATTTCCGGGGGCAGAAGGAAGAACTCCAGCAAGTCCCTTATTTGTAATTGTCAGAGAAATAACTTTATTATCTTTGCATGTAATTCCCTTCCAAAAGCATGGACTCGGGTCCGAAGAATTCCAGTTGCTTAGGAATTTCCCAGGATCTCCAGTGATGGATTGCTTGAATGACAGGAGTGCAATACCTTCTTCATTTAGAGAGTTCACTTGTGGGCTAGCTGGGAATAGAAGCAAAAGGACTAACCAAGGAACGGAAATATCCATCTGAAAAAAAATGCTAAAACGAAGAGAAAGTTTGTGTGTTTGTTTCAGAGAAGAATTTGATAGTGGAATATTTAGGGGATATTAAGATTGTCATGAAGAATGAGGCTTAAGCTGCAAAGAAATCAGTGTTTGATCTTTCATAGTTTTCAGTGCTAAAAGGTAACATATCTCTTTCTGTCTTTTATACTGTGTTTCGGGGAAGGAAAAAAAATTAAAAAATAATAATAATAATAGAATCTTAGAAGGGGGTTTGGGAATACAGTGGATAACAATAAAGGGAATTAAACTGTGAAGGACCGGAAAAATCATGGTTTAGAAAGTGAATGGAAAGAAAGAAGAAAGCGGCTTTACGTGATTTCTGAACTTGAAATTGTTCTAAATTAAGAAATGTATACTCTTAATTAATCAACTTCCGGGTCCAATTAATGGGTGTTATTGGAAATTTTTTCTAAATTTTCATTATTAATTATATATTTTACAAAAAATTAGGTTCCTAAAACTATAAGTTTTTTTAAATTAGTATCTTAATAAGTACCCTATGCTTGTTTGCATTTTCCTATGCATTGTAGAATTGATGGTTGTTTTCTTTGTTACTATATAATAATGATAATAAGATAGATCTTCTCTATTTTCATCCACTGAAATTTTATGGATTTTTCATATTTAATACTATTATGTATAATTAATTGTTGACATTTAAAAAAAAGATAACATCACAATAATATCTTAAAATTACTTCAAAAATATTAATAATCTCAACTATTAATTTAATAATTAAAATAATAAAAATAGAAAAAATCCAAATCCGATTTAGGATTTACCAAGTCTCCACTCACATAACTTCAATTTGTAGTCATTCTATTTTGGCGTATCCAAAGTATTACTTTACCTTTAAAATGCATCTATTTATTTCTCAATGTTTCCTAATGTAGGAAAAAAATGAATTTCTCTTCTTCTTCTTTTTTTCCTTTATCTCATAATTATTTAAATATAGTCTAGAGGATGAGTTGAAAAGAAAAAAGAAAGCGGGAATACGAAAGCAAAAGTAGTAAAATCCATTATGAAACATTACAAAGCATAAGAGCCCACATGTAGCATGCTTTATTCATTTGAAAGAAACTTACAATTCACTTTTATTGTTTATACTAACCCAACCCATAAGTCCTAATAGGAAGAAAATAGTATCAGCTTTACCTATTCGGCGGATAGCTTAACGTATGGGATAAGCACAATTTATTTTTTACGTAACCCTAGATACACTTTTTGAATTATTGATCGAGTATCATTAGAACATTGCTATAAATTTTTGAACTGTTATTCATCTCTTTACGATTTTTAAAAATATATAGTCTCCAATTGTTACAACAAAAAATTCAAAATTAAATAGAATTTTAATGTTTTAGTAATTAGTATTGTGCATATATATATATTTAAAAATTATGTATAATGAGTACACACACCCGATCAATGGTTTTTAGAATGTAGTTGCATTTAGTTATATGTTGTCAAAAAGGTTGTCTAAGCCAAGATGGCTTGTTTCAAATTAGTTTAAATGCGAGTGAGTTTGAGAAACATGGGTCAAGATGTTAAATGATTGATGAAGACTTTAGGCTTGGAAGAGAGAGGTCCGCCAGTGTTGTTCTGTCAAGCGCAATTGGTGGCGTGATTTGGTGCGCGGATACGATGCTGAGTGTGCATGAACAAGCTGTACTATATTGTATTGGAGAAGAAGTCTCTGTGGTTGGTTTAAGGACTTGGAAGTTTGCATGAGTCGTGCGAGACATGTCTTCAGGTCGTCGGTTGAATTTTCACATCTATGAAGTTTGTTGTTTCTTTGCACAATGGGATTTTCAATGTTGACCTTCGGGTGCGGGGGTTTAGAAAATGTTCGAATGTGGGACAGACTTGCCGAGCCCAAGTTTTCATATCATATCAATACTACTTGAATAAAATATGTTCAATTCTCCTCGTGTCACTTATAAAATATATAATAAGCTTCTTTTGAATAAGTCTTGTTTGAAATATAGAACTAAATCTTAGACATGATTTATAGCCAAAAAGAAAAAAAAATCATATTATATTATATCCATTTTCATTTCATTCTATCATACCCTTTCTTGTTTTATCTATGTCCTATTCAATTCTAATATATAACTAAGCTTTTTCTTGGAAACAAATTCGACCACGCTAAGAAATTTTTGAAAGTTTAAGCATGCGTAAAACTTTACAAAATCTCTCAAATATAATAAAAAATAATAATGTGTAGCGCACAAGTATAACACAAGATTTTCATTAATACGTTGTTTGTTATGCAAAAGTGATAAATTAGAATAGCAATTTTGATAGTTATACTATTTATGTATTCGTATACTTATTTAACTATATTTTTTTCATTTTATTATTGTCTTACCATAATGCTACCATTGTACCATTACTATCACTATAGTATCGCAATATTATTAACTCCTTCACACTTAGCACCACTATGATATTAGTAGCATGCAATGGGCCATTGGTAGCAGGTAATATGTTAGTATGGTGGTTTTGTGAGAGCGACAGTGATAATAATAGTGTTGTGCAATAAAAGTGTTAGTAATGTAACAATTGTAATGATTATGATTGTAATAGTGGTTGTAGTGTTAATGAAGCTACATAGTAACTGTTGTAGATAGGTAAAAGCTTTTAGAAAAAAGAAGACAAGGAAAAGTACAGAGTTTTTGAGCCTTGTATGTGCTCATTAGAAGGTAGGGACATACAACAATTATTATACCCATATAAAAGAAGAAAAAGCTAATACTTATTGGACAAGTTGATATATTGAAAATAAAAATTGAAGTATTAGTTAGTGTTAGTCAAATAACAATGTCAAGCTATGTTAAATCGTCATATTGAAATTAAGAAAACATTTCCCCCAAATCATAAACCATTATGCCAAATCTTAATAGCTTAACGGTGCAATTAAGTCCTAAGAACTTCTAGACTTGTATCTATTAAACCTTTCTTAATTAATCTGTCAAGTCTTAATATATTTAGCATTTTCAAATGCCACATGGTAGCTACATTAGCCCATTCTAATCCTATTATGTTTGAATGTTTATCTCAAAAGTTCACAATGTCCAGCCGACATTATACATTTTTTTTTTTTTTTGGTGATTGGAAAGAAGGGAGAACAAAAAAAAAAATGAAAAGAATGAGACTATATGTTTTCTTTCCATTGCCTCCACTCTTTTTGTTTGTCTCTATCATGTAGTACCTACCATAAGCAAAGAAAGGTCATATTTTTGGATTACCTTTCAAGCTTCTCTTATCTTTACATTTACCTATTCTAGGACAAATTACAAGATTTTGTCACTAGTATCCTTGTCACAAGAGTTTTTCCATAAATTCCAAGGCAATGAAATTCTAAATATGAATAAATTATTCATAGTACAAAGATTTTAATTTGTGTCGTATATGACTTTTTTTTTCTTTTTTTCTTTGATAAAAATATTGTATATGACTTTTCGCTCAAGGAAGTAAAAAATAGGACATGTTGAGGGTGAGGTGAAATCAATAAAAGTAGTTTTGATGCTAGAAAAAATTCCATAGGACAAAAGTAGCAAACTACAGTAAAAAATGGTTAATTATATAGCTAGCTCATTAACCTTAGTTGTAGCTCAACTAATCATATTGAAGATTGGGGAAATCAATTGACCAAATTTAGAAATTAGTTTATCACTTTGTGCCATGAAGATCTAGACAACTTGATTTTTCTATAGCCAACTAGTTTGAGCTAGAGACTTTACAATTAGGAACATGATCTTTTAGTATAGTAAAGATATAAATTGATTATTTTATGCATATAACTATAAGATTTCTATCAAAACTAAGTAATTTGCAATTTAGTGAGTAGAAGCCAAGTACATAGATTACTTTTTTTTTTTTTGCTATTTATGCATATAGGATTAGATAATCAACCTAATAAATATCTTGCTATTAAACTTTGTTTGTTGTTCTTACTTGTGTCATTGGATAAATTGGTCATGGACTAGTATTCGTCACATATTGAATGTCAAACATTCAAGATAAAATGGCTAGTAGTTTAGATACTATACCACTTTGCAACTATATTCCACTTAATAGTATGGCCATTACATCTATGTGGATATAGGCATGTCATCAATATGGCTAATTGCTTTAATATAGATTGAATCTTCTAGAAGGAAGCTTGTAATGATCCACCTTCTATGTTAACTTAACTATCAACAATCAATATAACTTGTATTGAAAGGTGATATCCCATGAGGAGATTTTACCTAAACCTATTCCCACTTTTATATTCATCACTATAACAAGTCATTGAAAACGCTTGTAATGAATAGTGCATCTAATGTGAATGACATGTGCTTATAAATTTTCAAAAGTTCTTACCTAATAGGCACTATGACACCTGACATAACATATATTATTAACATTTGGGAACTTGGATAGTTAAGGATTTAACTTACCTAATCTTCTAAATTCGGAACTATTTACACCACCTACATTATAATTTATAAACCATAATGAAGACATTACATATATCCCCAAGTACACATGTGATCACTAGATTTTATCTACAATGTAACATAGTGATCTATTGATCAAAAGGAGATCAAAAGTTGGAAACTCCCATTTGACATAACGATGCACTCAACAATATTCCCCAAAACCATTCTACTATTCAATCTTTTGTGCATCTATACCTAAGATCAACAAAACACTAACTTCTTAGCTTCTTAAGAACTAAGAAGTAAAATGAGTACATAGAAATCTAAAAGAAACAAAAATACAGGCACAACAATATCAAATTGGTCAATCGTTATACTACTATAATGCAATTATATGGTTATATTTGACGTGATCAAGTAATCAACAATTAGGGCCTCTTACCAAACTTTTAATTATACCTAATTCAAATGTTCAACTTCCAACCTAAGATCTTCTATCACAAATTGACTTGCCACTTAGCAAATATACTACCCTTACACTTTAATTAAAACTCAACTCAACATTTGACAACTAATAGCCCATGCAATTCCAATGCATGTTAGAGAGTTTTTGTGAGCCTTTCAACTACCACAAACAAAACAAGCAACCAATCCCCATAGGTCATTAAACACTATAATATATTGCAATTAACCATTTTCCAATTGATTTTCAAAATTCACTTCTTTTTTTTTCATCGAATTCCCAATTCCGTAAGCAAATATTTATGTCCATGACTTAGCAATCAAACCAAAGCTTCCTAATATCATATTATAGCTCTAGTATAATCAAATAAATCAACAAGCTAAAATTATTTCACAAGAATCTCCTAGATTAGTTAAAACAAAACCTATTGGTAGTATGACAAGTTGCATTAAAAAATCCACCAACAATGCAAAATGTATTCAGTTTTGAAATTCTTCTTTTGTAAATCAAATATGGCCTAATAATAATCTACACACTAAGAATCAAGTTGAAACAACATCATTTACTATTTCAAAAATTACACTATATTTTTGTTTAGAACAAAGCATTTGTTAAGAAACCTATATACACACTATGAATTTCATCAAAATTAGATAATAACATTAATCTACCTGCAAAATTAGCTAAGGAAGCAATTTTTCATAATTTTCCACACTTGTTTAATATTTATAATAAATTATGCAAGTTTCGAGCTGACTTTTGCATTACTCGTTTGATCGGCCACAAGTCTGTCAATCAGAGATCACTCCTAACCCCTCTACCCGAGATGAATAGTGACCTCCCTATTTTTCCTATTATCTTAGAGAATCTATTAAATTCCTCTCCAACTAATTCCATTAGATAATCACAATCGTTCCACTGGCCTAGCATGCATTTAATGTATTTAAACTTTGGTTTTTTTTTTTTTTTTCTGGTCCCCCCGGCGGCGGCAATCTCCCTCCCCTTTGCTAACCATCAGCTTCACAGCCAACCCATATTATATATTTTATTCATTTTCATCACTCGTCATCTCCTTTTTTTTTTAAATTAATTAGAAATAACCTACTCATTGCCATGTAACTATATAATTTAGTGTATAACCATAGTGATAAAATAACTATGGCACAAGCTTGTATTATTAACGCTATATTCTATAGGTATATTTCCATCCATAATTATTGATTTCCTATGCTAGTTAATCCGTCTATAGCATCTCGTTTATATAATACTCTTTCTTGAGTTTCTAGTAAACACTACAAATCCCTTAGTTTGTATTTTCATAAAGCTGGCTCTTTTATATTTTTAATTACAACCTTACGAAATCACTTCAATTGATACTCGTGGCTACTTGGTAAAGTCTGGATTGAAAAGAAAATGTTAATCAGGCCCTAATTTATAATTTTAAACTTAACTTCATCATAAAACTATTGTTAGACCACATTAGTAGTATGAGACACTAATGTGAATAATAATTGTAAACTAGTTGATTGGTGAATAATATAAATAGTGAACCAAGTATAAATAGATTTTACCCTTAGATTATAAGAATCTAAAAGATCCAAATTATGACTCATGAACCCTAATTTCTCTTCAAACATCGGGTTTGTTGTGCTTATGGCCCCCCATTTAAAGAAGACAATCAATTGGACCTGTGTATACTATTTGTTATTACTTGTACATTAATATATCTATGCCGATATGCACGTGATATGCCTTTTATGTAGTTTTCTTACTACTGGACTTTATAGCTCGCTTGTGTTTGGAATGTTTGATTTTGAGGTGCAAATGATTTACAGAATGTTGATATTTATAATTACCTTGGATTGATCTTTGGTGTGAGAATGGTTACCATGTAAAGCATTATATAACTTCGAGCTACAGTAGAACTTAGCTAATGGTTATAAGAATTATTAATATATAGCGAATTATACATAAACGATTTTTGGAGAATGTAATGTTTAGAATTCCCTTTAGATTAATAGTTCAATATAATTTTGGATTTTAAATATAAATGAATATTTTGAGAGTTTGGAAAAAGAACTATGATGACCTTAACAAAAATTCATGTAAGCAGCTGGTGATCAACCTCATGCTGATGCGCTGTTGACTATATAACTTGAATGGAACCTTTATTTTTCATTTATTACATTATTTCTTTGTATATGAACCCAAACAAATGTAATTATTACAGGTCTTCCATGCACATTTTCCTAGGGTGCCTGAACCAAGACTGCACTGCCATAGCACCACGTTATTACTATCCATCGTGCCATTATAAAAATACATCTTGTTTTTCATTTACACTGCACCATACATTAATTACTAATTACCGCAACTATAATTATCACAAATCTTCTTTGCGGGGTGCGTGAGCCAAGTAGTACGTACCACAACCACTTTAATTAGCTAAGGTCATAATTTTTTCAAATGATGTTATCACATATTTTAATAAAACGAATTTTAATGATATTAATTTATCGTGTAGATAAATTAATATTAATAAAATTTTATAAAAACTATTATTATTAACATTTATCCTTAATTTATTCAACACATATCCTATTGATGTCGAGACTGACCATCAAAATTGCTTTTATGAGTTTAGTTCAATGTTCTAGCTTGTCTCGATGCCTTCTCCCATTTTCCTCCCTGTAAGACAAATTATGACCAAGACCTACCGTTATAAATTCCGTGGTCTCAACACATTTTTTCACTTGACGCGTTGATGGTCATGCATGAATCCCATGAAGCCCCCATCTCACTCCCCTCCTCTATAAATTTCTCCGTACATCCCACGGCCAGATTACATAATTCAATCACCACAAACTTCCTCTCTTCTGTATTAATTATGAAGCTGTCCTTTACATTGTCCAATATTTTCTTGACTATAGTACGAGGGTTTGCAATAATGTTAGCTATTCTAGGCGGAGAAGCACCAAAAGCCGAGGCAGTGACATGCATTGCGGCGGAGCTGATGCCGTGCCTCCCCGCTTTGACCACCCCCGCCGACCCATCAGAGCTGTGCTGTAACATGCTAAGGGAGCAGCAACCTTGCCTCTGTGGTTACATGAGAAATCCCAGTTTTGGCCAGTATATTGGCTCTGCTAATGCAAGAAGGGTCGCTAGCACCTGTGGTGTTCCCTATCCAACGTGCTAATTTTTATGTGTCATTCTAGCTTGTTATTGTCCCATAAAACAATTAATAAACCCATATTGTAATGATACTAAGTAGTTAGCTAGTATGTTATCAGTGTGCATGTGTCGTTTTACAGGTTTCGTGTGATCTGAATTTGAATAATTATATGTCACCCACAGCCCCATGGTGGTGCATATGTTGTGCGATTGTGTGAAAACTGAAGATCAAATTATCTATGAATGTTCTGTTTCAATCATTGATCTTTGAAGAAATCTGCTATGATTATTGTACGATGAAGTGACCTGTTATCAACTTGTTGCAGATGAATTAGTTTGACGAAATGGTACAAAGAATTACCAAGAAAAACAAAGATCAGGAAGAAGAAAGAAGTAATTCCATTATTCAAGAATCTAACCAACTATATGTAAGTTTTGGTATTTATATGTGTTGTTAAAAGACTCTAGACTCTACTATTAAAATATTAGGTGTTAAAAATATTTACAACTTATACTTTTTTATTAAAATAAAATATTTATAACTTATACATTTAACACATGTAAAATTCCCGGCTTGAAAACAAAACATTGTAGCTATAATTCAAAAATGGTTTTGGTCATTAAGTTTGCAACTTAGATGGCATGTATGAAATGTGAAGAAAACTTGAAGTAACATGATCCCTAGTAAAGTGTATATCAATATCGATGCGTTTGGTTCTACTATGCAAACACGGATTTTATGCTATTAACTAAGCTAATATGCTATTTGAGAATAATTGAACAGGCAAAGTAACTAGTATGTGTAGATCATGTAAAAGATATGATGTCCAAAGCAACTCTTTTGTAGTAGATGCCATAGCTTTGTATTCTACTTCAATCGATGAAGTAGCAAGTGTAGGTTGTTTATTTATCTTCCAAGACACTAAAGATGAACCAAGAAAAATAGAAAAACCAGATAATGACTTTCTATCTATTCTGTAAGATCCCCATCAGCGTCACAATATCCATGTAGTGATAAAGAAGAAGATGAAGGATAGAATAATCCACTATCGATTGTTCCTTTGAAATAACGAAGAACATGCAACGAACAAATGTATAATTCATGGTTGAGATATGAACTAACTTAACTGTTGAACTACAAATGAAAGATCTGGTCAAGTGATTGTCAAATAAAACAGTCATCCAACAATTCTTCGATACCTTGTTAGATCATCTAAAAGGTCGCTAGAAATTCTATCGAGATGGAGATGAGAAGGAAATGGTATTTTTGTAGGTTTGGCTATTGTCAGTCCAACATCTGATAGGATATTTAAAAGAAACGTTTTCTAATTTAGCATATATCCATGAGATACATGACAAACCTCTATACTAAGGAAAAATCCGATTTCACCAAGATCCTTAATTGTGAAAACATGATCAAGATCCTTTTTGATAGTAGTAATGGCAAAAATATCATTTCCCGTGATTAATAAATCATTCACATATACTAGTGAAGCAATAAAACTTTTTACAGTTTTTCATGTAAATAAGGAGTAATCATTTTTAGAGTGTTGAAAACCAAGAGAAACAATAAATTTAGTGAGCTCTCTATTCCATTGGCAAGAAGCATGTTTCAGACCATATAATGATAGAACAAGTTTACACACTTGTCTTGGAGAAGCATCTATATCTCTAGCCGAAGGAACCATGTATATTTCCTCATTAATGAAACAATGTAAAAAGGCATTGTTGACATCTAACTGATGAACAAACCAATTCTGAATCGAAGCTACAACAAGCAAAATTTTAATAGTAGAAAGTTTGGCAATAGGAGAAAATGTATGATGATAGTCAATTCCTTCTACTTATGTAAATCCAATGGCAACCAATTGTGCCTTATATCTTTCAATGGAACCATCTACTTTATATTTGATTTTAAACACCCTTTTGCATCCAATGGCTTTCTTTCCAGGAGGTGAATCAATTAATTCCCAAGTATGATTTGATTCTAAAGCCAACAATTCGTTATTCATTGCTTTAACCCATTTAGGATCATTTTTAGCTTCATGATAACTTTGAGATTCATGAACAGTAAACAATGATCATTATGTACAAAGTCTTTTAGCCATATGAGCCATATGGGTGGTTTTCTTGTTCTATTTTATCTACGAGACATTATAGAATCCATGGGAATAATGGATAACTTTTTTGGTAATGTTTGATGATCAAGAACTTGATTAGAAGAAAAAGAGGAAGAAAAACCAGAATTTGCATATGAAGAAATACAAGGAAACAAAGTATCAATTTTCGAATGGGTCTGCTGCGTTTGAGAAGGAGGAATTTGTGCAAAAGGAAATATTTCTTCAAAAAATATCACATCTTTACTAATGAAAATTTGGTGACAATTTAGATCATATAATTTGTAACCTTTTTTATTTTGTGGATATCCTAAAAATATACGTCTTTCTTTAAGATCAAATTTATCTCTAGAATGAGCTAATGTAGATGCATAGCACAAGCAACCTATGGTCCTTAAGTCTATGTATTTGAGAATTTTATTGTAACGCAACTAAAAAGGAGTTTTCCAATCTAATATTTGGATAGGCATTTGATTAATAAGAGTAGTAGTAGCTAGAATATATTCTTCCCAAAATTTCTTATGTAAATTTGCATGTATTCAAAGTGAACAAGAAGTATCTAGAAGGTGTCTATGTTTCCATTCAACAATACCATTTTGTTGAGGAGTATAAATGATACTCCTTTGATGTATAATTCCATTTTTATGAAATAAGGCTTGACACTCTCGAGAAAAAAAAACCATTGCCATTATTTGTCCTAATAGTTTTTAGTGTAATATGGAAAGGATTCTTAACATAAGCAAGAAAACTAATAAGAACAAAAATTGTATCTTATTTGTGTTTGAGTAAGTAAGTCCAAGTACTTCTTGTCTTATCATCAACAACTGTCAAGAAGAATTTATACTAAAAATAGATGGTAAATTTTAAGGTCCCCATAAATCTATATAAATTAACCTAAAAGCATGTAAGGAATTAAATGAACTAGAATTAAAGGTAAATGATGAAATTTTGCAATATGACATGTATCACAGACAAAGTTCAAAGTGTTAAATCGATTATAACTAGGAATATGTTTCATTTATGAAAATGGTATATGCCCTTATAGACACCTCATTTTTGCTTCCATCTAAAAAAGAAGAGAAAAAAAAAAAGCTAGGTTTACAGAATAATAAAAATATAAAAATAATAAAAAATGAAGAAAAACAATAAAAATAAAAAATATTATAAAAAAAGCTAAACAAAAACAAAATGGAAAAATGATTATAAGAGTAAAAAAAAATAACAAAAAGTAATAAAAAAATGAATATCTTCAATAAAAGTAAGAGAATATGGGTCTCTAAATTAAACTTAGGAACCTCAAAATCACAAAAATCAATTAGGACAATCGACAAAAATGCAATTTAATTGCAATAGAAAATTAAGAAAAGGGCCAGTCTAGTCGATTTGTGTGTTTACTTGGTGCTTGCAAAGGAGCTCCTAGGTCGTGTGTTCAAGTCCTATGAGAGGCACTTTCTACCGTTTTGCTTCTTCTTCTTTTTCTCTCCCAGCTACCATGTGGCAACACGTGATTGGCAGAAGCAAGCATGTGCGAAACACATGCTCATCTTCTTCCTCTAGACAACCGAAGCAAAAAAGAAGAAGAAGAAACCATAGGAAAATTAGGGAAAAGAAGTACAATTTCATTCCATTTTTTTATAGATTAACACATAAAAACTTAAAGATTTAGAAAGAAAAACAAACTAAAAATTAGATTAACTCAAAGTTCAGTCATGTTCATCAAAAATCTAACCGGTGAATCCAAAGCTTATCTAACTCATTCATAGACTCCTATAAATAGGCTAAGGTATCACGATTTTGAGGGCCTTTAGAATCACAAAAAACACACACTCAAAAACCCTCAATCATGAGCTTTCTCTAACAAGGACACATTACTCGCTCTGAAGCTTCTCTCTAGAATTCCTCCACCTATACACAACCTCAAGCCTCAATTTAGGTGCCATTAGATTCCTTGGGTTGCGAGGAGTGGGAAAAGGTCGATCTTGTGAATTGATAGCACTTTAGAAGCTTGGATTGACAAACCCTGAAAGCACATCAGCCGCCCATCGCACCACCACTTAGGCTAGTCTTTAGGCGAAAACACCACCTCTAATAAGTTCTACACCCTCAAAAACCCCAAGTTCGACTCCTCAACGACCTCTAAAGTACTCAGAACAACCACTACCATCCAGTCACGTCCGAACTCGCGATCAGACCCAATTCAACCCACAACCATGAAGCCAACCTATAACCCGACCTATGTGTGGATGACTAGTACCCACTCTAACCAGCATCCAATTAGCGCTATTTTTATTATTTTCTTTATCCCATTTTCAATGCATTTTTCTATGATTAGATTTTTAGTATATAGTTTAAGAAAAAATAAAATAATGAAATTTTGAGTACCTATCGAGTTGTCATGGTGTATACCACCGCTCAATGGTGAATGACAAACATTTAATAAAAAAAAATTAGGTTAAATAAAATCTTTAGTAATAAAAAATTAAAAACTTAAATAAAATCCAAAAACATGATAACAATTAAAAAAATCTTTAATAAAATAAAAATCTTTAGCATAAGAATAAAAAATATAAAATCTAAAAAGATAAAAAAAAAAATCTTTAGTATAAGCTAGGATCTTAGAAATAAAAAAATAAAAAATAAAAAATTGAAAACTTTAGAAAATCAAATCAAATAAAGAAAATTTTAGAAACCAAAATATAATAAAAAGTAAAGAGGATAAAAGTGCAAAAATAAATTTTTAGTATAAAGTCTTTAATTAAATTCTTAAGAATAGAATAAAATAAGAATAAAGAATAAAAGACAAAAATATAATAAAAATGGAAAAAGCTTTTTATTAAAATCTAGTATCTTAAGGTTTTGTCACATAAAGTTTTTTCTAAAAAAATAAAAATCTAATATGATGTTTCTAAAACTTAGGTCATTCTTTGGGTTTTTTTTTTTTAATCGTCACATAATAATCTAGGTCATCTAGGCATTTTTCTAATAAAATTAACTGATTAAATAACGTGAACTCGACATTTTTTATTAAATAAAATTAATCAAAAAACTAAAATTTTATAAAAGAAAAAGCGAATTACGGATGATTTGATCTTAACTAATAGGTATATAGGCACATTTAGGCAACCATAATAAAATAAAAACTTTAAGCTAAAAAAATAACCATAATAAATTAAAAACTTTAAGTTATGAAAAATAACCAAAAATAAAATAAAAACTTTAGAAAAATAAAATAAAATAAAATAAAACTCTAGAAAAATTATATGAATAAAAACTTTAAGTTATTAACATAAACATAATAAAAGTTTTAGAAATATTAGCATAATAAACTTTAGATTTTACGGTTTTTTTTAGCTTAAATTCATAATCTTACAAAAACATAAAAATAATAATAATAAATCGGATAATATAATATATAATAATAGATACATGAAAAATAAATGTAAGAATATAAAGGCCTTTTAGTAAATATTTTTTAAAATTTCACATGGTAACCATTTAGGTTTTAATAAGTTAACCCCCAAATCTAACATTTCTGATTAAATATTTTTCTAAAGAATTTGCATATTAGAAGTTAGTTAAGGTTAAATTACTTAATTAATCTTAACTTATTTTCCAACTTAGGTTAGTAGCGAGCCCTTTAAAAATTTAATTTTTCTTAGTTTAGCCAAGTAATCTATATTGAAGGGATAGGAGTGAATATAAATTAAAAAAAAAAAAAAAACTAGACTCAACAGTCCTAATTTGTTGTGTAACAAGTTTGGAGACATTTTGTTTATTACACTAAACATTTGAGAACAGTCGGTTACATGATCATTAGTATTGTAACGCAACTTCATAATAGAAGAGCAAGAACTATATTCCTTTAGCTTGGACTCGAACATAAAATCCAAGATATTCCTAAGCCTATGCAATCTTTTCGTTAAAATTCTAGTCTTGAAAAATACAATCATATACAGTAAAGTAAACAGTTTAATTGGTATATGAGAGAAGAAGTTTGCCAATTGATAAGAGATTGTATCAAAACTTAGGTACATATAGTACATTAGTTAGTAAAATGCGATTATTGATCATCACATTTCCAACTAGATTTATAGAATGAGTTGGACCATCAAGAAGTTTAATATTAATTGGATTGATTAGACTGTGTTTTTCTTTGAAAAGATGAAAAATAGGGGTCATGTGCTCTAAAGCTCTAGTGTCCACTATTCATTTACTCAAAGTGTTATCTGTTGAAGCTAAGAATGCAAAATAGGAACTCATACCTACAAAATTCATTGCTAAGATAGATCTTTCTTCACTAGTGTATTGTTGTATCCCTTTCATAACCTTCATAACTTCATGATAGACCTTTAATATTAACTCGTTTTCACCATAATTATTTTTCTACGTGTTCATTGTATCATGATTTTGCAGATCAAATGGTGTATCAAGTCCTCTATTACTGGTTTCAACATTCGCTGCTGTTCTATGAGAAAATCTATCCCTTGGATTTTTATACCAATCTAGAAATCCAATCAACTCGAAACAATTCTCTACTATATGTCTTGGTTTCTTGCAATGCATACACAAGAGTTTATTTCCAGACTTATTTCTTATCTCTCTTATCAATTCTAATATTCCTCTGCTATTGACTACGAACACTGCAAATCACCATCTCTTCATTTCCAATTTTCAATCCACTCAATTGCTTTTGTTTTTCTATTTGATAAACCAAATAGTATGCCTTAGTTACACTAGGCAACAGTTCCATCGAAAGAATTTGATTACGGATAATCTCATACATATCATTCAAACCTATGAAAAATTGAATCAACCAATTCCTATTTTCCATTTCTTGTAATCTTTCGATCAACCTATGCTCACATTGCTCAAAGGCCCCGTATGTACATTCAAGTATGATGCTAATGCTATTCAACTCATCCCATAATCTTTTTATCTTATTGTAGTACATTGTTACATTTGCTCCTCCTTGTTTATAAGTCACAATATCGTGTTGCAACTGAAACAATAAAGGTCCATTCGTAACATCGAATCTTTCAACAATGTCATCCCATAATTCTTTTGCTGATTAAGCATACAAGAATCCTTCCAACAATTTGTTAATCGTAGAGTTTAAAAGCCAACATCGAATTATATAGTCGCTTCTAGTCCAATGATGTGTTTCATTTGAGTCTTTATCCAACTTAATGCATGAACCATCTATGAATCGTAGTTTGGCCTTTGCCCCTAATGCAAGTTTGATTAATCTACTCTAACCAAAAAAATTTAAACCATTAAGAATGACATTGGTTATCAATCTCTAGATTATTTGAACTTAACAAGTACAAAGGGTCATTATAAGTCAAATCAAGATTCTCATTCATATGTGATTGATTCTAGTTCGGCATTACAATGAAAACATAAAGCATAATAGGATCAATAAATTTATGTAAAAGAAACTTACACAAAGAATGTAAAGTGATCCCGCTTTGATACCATAAAGAAATATGCTATGATTATTGTATGATGAAGCCACCTATTATTAACTTGTAGTAAATGAAGTAGTTTGACGAAAAGATTATAGTAAGAAAAACAGAGAACAGGAAGAAGAAAGAAGTAATTATGTTATTTAAGAATCCAACCAACTGTATGTGTGTTTTGGTATTTATATGTATTGTCAAAAGACTCTAGTGCTAAAAATTAAGTGTTAAAAATATTTACAACTTATACTTTTTTACCAAAATAAAATATTTACAGCTTATATAATTAACAATCTTGGTTTTGTTTTGGTGTTATTACACGATGGGGAATAAATGTTTAAGATTAAGTTTAAACAAAGGTAAAGTTTTTTTAATAATTCAAATAAATGATAAATGTTGTTATAGTGATAAAAATGTTAGATAAACATTGTTAGAGTAGTGTAAATACAAGTTAATATTACATTTAAATAAAGTATAAAAATTACACACTATTGTTTATATATCGAAACCATAATATCCTTATTTACAAAATTTTACATGATGTGATGTTTTATCATTTCTTCCCTTTTTAATGGCAGCATCTCTGCAAGCAAGTTAATATTAACCAAATTATAATGGAAATTTGGTATATATTAGGCAAAAATCCTCTTGATTTTTAGACTTGAAAGAGTTTTATATGTCAAGGTTCAATTACCTCTTTTACAAAAATTTCACGACGTATATTACCATCTTGAAATGACAATATTTTGAATAAATTACAAAAATCTAATATGTCTTAACTCAAAAAATCCAATATTTTGAATAAATTACACTGCAACATACATTAATTACTAATTACCCCAACTATAATTATAACAAATCTTCTTTGCGGGGTGCGTAAGCCAAGACCAAGTAGTACGTATCACGACCAGTTTAATTAGCTAAGATCATGATTTTTCTAAATTTATCTGAGGCCCATATGAAATGATCAGATAAAATCATGTAATGACATGTTTTGGCAAAATGAGATTTAATAATATTGATCTATCGTGTTAATGAATTAGTATTAATAAATACTAATAAAATTTTGTGAAAACTTTTATTCGTAATATTTACCCACAGCCAATTTAAACACATATCTTATTAATATCGAGACTGGCCATTCAAATTGCTTTTATGAGTTTAGTTAATGCTCTAGCTTGTCTCGAAACGTGATGCTTTCTCCTATTTTCCTCCCTGTAAGACAAATCATGACCAAGGCCTGCCGTTATAAAGTTCGTGGTCTCAACACATTTTTTCACTTGACGCGTTGATGGTCATGCATGAATCCCATGAAGCCCCGATCTCACTCCCTCCTCTATAAATTTCTCTATACGTCCCACGGCCAGATTACATAATAGAATCACCACAAACTTCCTCTCTCCTGTATTAATTATGAAGCTGTCCTTCACATTCTCCAATATTTTCTTGACTATAGTACTAGGGTTTGCAATGATGTTAGCTATTCTAGGCGGAGAAGCACCAAAAGCCGAGGCAGTGACATGCATTGCGACGGAGCTGACACCGTGCCTCCCCGCTTTGACCACCCCCGCCGACCCGTCAAAGCTGTGCTGTAACAAGCTAAGGGAGCAGCAACCTTGCCTCTGTGGTTACATAAGGAATCCAAGTTTTAGCCGGTATGTTAGATCTCCTAATGCAAGAAGAGTTGCCAGCACCTGTGGTGTTCCCTATCCAAAGTGCTGATTTTTATTTGTCGTTCAAGCTTGTTAGTGTCCTATAAAACAATTAATAAACCCATATTGTAATGATACTAAGTAGCTAGCTAGTATGTTATCAGTCGGCATGTGTCGTTTTATAGGTTTCGTGTGATCTGAATTTCAATAATTATGTGTTACCCATAGCCCCCTGGTGATGCATATGTCGGGCGATTGTGTGAAAACTGAAGATCAAGTTACCTGTGAATGTTCTGTTTCGATCATTGATCTTGGTTTTGTTTTGGCGTTATTACACGGTGGAGAATAAAGAATAAATGTTTAGGAATAAATTTAAGTAGAGATAAAAGTCTTTTTAATAATTTAAATAGAAATAGATGATAAACGTTTCATTTTTTATAAAAATTTTACGATCTATATTATTTTATCAAAATGATAATATTTTGAATAAATTATGGAAATCTAATATGCCTTAACTCTAAAATGTTTAAACCCAAAATTTTCCCATACAATATGTGTTTTCTAATGTTATTTTGTAATATTTAAAAAATAATAATTAAGAAAGAAATCACATAAAATGAACAAAGTCGAAAAACAAGAAATTAATAACTGTACTGAGTTAGTGAACCAAACAAAGAAAACATCATCAATCGTCATATTTGATCTGGTCGTTTTCGAGAGCTTGGTTAAATGTGCGGAAATGGATTTCAATTTTCATCCTTAAGTATGTCTGGAACTGGATCTCAATTGTCTAAAGGAGGTTGTTAAATAAAAATTTTAACAACCCCATTACGTTATTGCAATGCAATTAGCTTCCTTATAATCTCGTTGTTTATATGTAGTAATATATTAAGAAACTCGTTACTTATACGTAATAATATATTAAAAATAAATTAAAAAAATTTAAAAAACCTGCTAATCAGCCAAAACTTTAACACCATTTTTTTTTTCTTTTTTCTTTTTTTAATTTAGCGGTCTCACCAAGTTACACTTCTCTTTTTTCATTAATTTGGCGGTCTCACATGTATGACTCCTCTCCTACTTCAAGCTATTTGTTTGGAACAGATTTAAATCATTCTTTTTATATTTATGTAGTATATTGTTGCAAATATATATATATATATATATATAATTCAAGTAATAGTGTTTTCATCTCACGTGATAATATTTGATAATTATTAAAAAAATTATATAAACAATTTTTTTATAAACTATAAAAAAAAAATTTACAACACTTCAATCTTTATTTATTATTTTTATAATTGCTTATGAAAATGATTAGTCCAACCTGATTTGACATAACCTGGCCATGAAATTGATCCAAATCACCCCTCAATCCACCTTGATAGCAAAGAGAAAAGATCTGGTTGATCCAATCAATTCAACCCTATTATTGTAAGATGGGGGCTTTTATGGGATTCCTCCACGATTTTCCTTGCAAAATGCACTTTTTTTCTTTTTTTTCTTTTTTTAAGAGAATGCAACAATATAACAGAAAAGTAAACGAAGATCTAAGGAAAATAAATGGTGAAAAATAAAAAGTAATTGGCTTTTTAAATCTCAATAAAATGGATAATTTTAAAAGTAAAATATGAATTATATTTTAATATTTTTATTACTTTCAGTTGAATCCTTTTTGAACCTTTCAATTTTTGACCCCTTCTGATTTTCCAAATCAACCTCCGGTTCGCATCAGACAACATTAAAAACAAGTGGTGCTCGACCGCCACCTCGTTGGAGAAACTTAGAAGTCTCGAATTTATGAACTGCGGTACTTATAGTTTAAGATTAAAAAATAAAATAAAATAAAAAAGAAATTATTTTTTGAAAGTGAAGTTCTGAGAATTAATACTTGCGTATTCATAAACCTTTTTCTGGCCGATCGCTAGTTTCAGTGGGCTGGGCTGAAATAATTATGGCCCACAGCCAGCAGGATCATTCATAAATTCGTGTCGAATAAAACGAAAATGAGTCCGCCGTTTTGTTTTACATGTATTAGTTTATTGAAAACAGCACGCTATATGGTATCACCGACATATGGCTGAAAAATGTTAATGAGTGCATTATATAATTTTTCGGAAAGTGCATCATTATTTCTTTAAACATACCTTTGTTTTTTTATTTCTTAATTAGTGTCCGAGAACTCCCTAAGGTAATGTGTAATTTTAAGATCCTATTTGAAATTTTTAGATACTATGTTAATATCTTTTTTTTAAAGGTTTTCTATTTTATTCATTAGTTTATTCAACAGAAATTCTTAAAATTTATTTATACTATCTACAAAATTCACAATTAGGAGTAAGTGAATACGGGATGATTAGGTTATGAAGCTTTACCCATACCTAACTCTTTAATATACCGGTTTTTAAACTTCAAAATCAAAACCTATCTTATAGTGCCTTAAACTCCTTTAGTATTATTAATACTAATAATGGTGAAGAGCAAAGGAAAGAAAAAAATACGACATTAGGTTAAACTATTTAGTATTATTAATTTATGAACTTAAACTCCTTTTTTATTTTTACTAAAACACATTAGTAAAAAAATATAATATTATCATTTACTATATATTTATTAATATTATTTAATAATTTTTTGTAGGATGAATACAAAGCATCTTGAAACCTATGCAAAATATAAGTTTTAAGGTAGATACATGATAGATATATCTCGTACCCATATCTATTTTATGGGAGTAAATTTCAGAAAAAAATTATACTCAAAACTTATGTTATGACATTTAATACTCACTCGAAATCTATCTGATTAAGTATGGTACGGATAGATATTTTGTACAATAAAATTAACTATTCACCTCGCTCACAATATAAAACTTGAACAAAAACAATACTAAGGACCAATTAAATAATTTAAAAAAAAAAGCAATAATTTTTTAAATCTTTACGTAATGACCTAACTTTCTAATGAACTTGCATAAGAACCCCAAAAAAAGGATCCTTGACATTGGGAGTATATCAAGCACCTCCCATTATATATGCTCTAATAGACCCCATAGTAGATTCTCATTATATATGTTTTAATGGACCCGGCCTGATAGTAGATTTCCATTATATATGCTTTAATGGACCCGATAGTAAATATATGGTTCTCTCTCGCTCTCTCACCTTTGAACAACCACTTAAAATTTTCTAACAAATATAATTTTAGAGAATTCTAAAATCTGTATTATACATTTATTTAGTATCTTTAGCATTCTTTGTAATTTTATTATTTGTAATTTTATAGTACCACTTTATCATCAAAAGTCAATCTTATCCTTATGGGAAGAACTATAAAATATAAAAATAACCACAATTTTAAAGGGCTTAATGGACTTTTTAAATAATTTTAACTTTCCAATTTCCGTTCCTATTTTCCCCCTCCCTAAATTGGTTCACAGACTTTCTCCCCTTCCCTACGCTCTCCAATTTTTCTTTTCTTTTTTTTTTTTAAAAAAAAAGTCTTTATCCCCCGCTTTTATGGCAACAAATCTTTCGCCCATTAAGCTGGGACAGGTTTAAGAGGATTGGGACATGGGAGGGGCCTGACATTCAGATGCTTTTTTTTTTTTTTTTTTTGTTTAGAAAATATTCAATTGCTTTTGATCTGATGGTTTTATGAATGCTTCCGTCGTACTTATTGTACGAAAAAACTCTTACCATTCATCTCATTCCATAGCTATAAAATAAAAGGGAAAGACCCTAGCATTCTGCATTCATCTCATTCCATATCTATACAATAAAAGACAAAGTCCCTAGCCGTAGTTAATGCTTAATTTTCAGCACAGTATAAGATAGGGTGAATAATATAGTATAATACAAGACAAATGGTATTGTGTAAGTTTTTTTTTTTTTTTTAGCATGTTTGGTGCTTGTGAATATAATTTTTTTTTTAACATTTTGTGTTATTTTCATGTACAAGTACTACAATAGAATAACAATTTTAATAATTATAAAATTTATTTTGATTGTATTTTCCTATTTCATCGCTATCCTACTACCATGGTTGTCATCGTGATAGCCATCACTATCATCACTACTATAATACCATCAACACTATTGACTTGTCTTCACCTACATAGGACTACTCAGTGATAATAAGATTGAATTAGTGATGATGATAAAACAAACATGATATAATGAATCATGTCATATCCAATATCTCAAAATGTTGCAAACAAAATGCTAAGTGTTGTAATCATCCTTTATTTTCATTTTGCAACTTTGCTTAAGCTAATCTACTGCGTGCAATCAGGAGCCATTTCTCGAGTGAAGGGATTTGGACTAAATTATAAAGTTGTTGAATCTCTCTGTAGTCCTTTTATTACAAGTGTTAGGTAATAAACATAATAACTCATCCCATATTTAAAAATTTAATTTTTTTTTATCAAATGGAGGTACTAACTTAAATTTAGTATTAGAACAAGAGGTGTTGGATTCAAACCTTGACATCATCAATTAAATCCTATCTAATTAAGTCGTTTAATTGACATGATTTGATCAAAATCTTTGCTCACAAGTGATGGGGGTGTTAAATAATAAATATAATAGTTCAAACTATATCACAAATTTAAATTTTTAAATCAATCAGGTGTGATACTATCTTAACATCATTTGATATATCCTTTTGTTCATCTTCACTTTGTGGACATCCTAGGAGCTTTTCCCCTATTCCTAGAGTTTGCATTGTTAGCATACTATTAAGAGTAGTTGCTTGCAAATTTTGATTTCATTGCCTCTAGGGCATTTCTAAAGCTATTGTGATTTTAATATCTATCCATATAACTCTAAGTAAAACACTGGGAGTATTTACTTGAAGGTAATAGAGAGGGAATATAATAATTATTCCCAAAATGCTTTTTATTACTTTATTTACTTATAAATGGGTTAAGAATTTTTTTTTATATAACTTTTCTATTCCCTATGTTTAAGTAATGGACAATTATGCCTTTAATAAATAACTATTAATTATATTCCATTATGATTAAATAGGGACATATAGGTATTTTTAGTCATATTTTCAAATTAATGATGTAATTAATCAAACGAGATAATTATCAAAATAAATATTCTCTATGATAAAAACTTATATAAATTAATCACTAAACTATTACCAATAATAGTCATTATCAAGGAGTAACTTTTCTCTTTCTTTTTTATTTCATTATAGAAAGTAAATAGGTGAAGTCAAAGTTAAAATAATATGTTTTTCATACTATCTAAGTTTTGAAAGTTCGAATCTACACTAAAGTAATAATTGTGCTAAGCAATCAAAGGGAGTCTAATGCCATCATAAAACGATGAGTTATGAGGTTGCCTACATTAAACTAGTTAATGAGTTTCAAAGTTTTAGCAAATGGTTTTTGAAAAAATAATTTCAATCATTTACTAACGTACTCTCTATAGATTAAGGGGTTTTGTGCAATGTTGTCACATGGATTGCCACACGAGTCTTATGTTATATGTGACCTCAGAGAAGTGAAGAGTGAATGATATTTTAAGAATGGACTCAGGAGGAAATGGCAAAGAGGAGAAATGGGCAGTCTCGTATTGTTTCAAACACACTTGTGATAGGTAAGAGAGTTATTAAACACCAACTTTACTATTCCTAATCAAATATTGACTTGTTCTTGGTTTGATATTTGCTTTGATCTTTGAAAGTAGAGGTTCATAGGATTACACTATTTCTTTAATCTCTAGAACTTCCGAAAAGTGACAAATGAAGAGATATGACTGAATATTTATAGACTTTTAAGTCAAATGGTATCTATTAGATCACATTGATGATCGATATATGAGATTAAGCTTACTCATTTAGGGTTATCCTAATGAGCTTATAATGAGGTCTAAGGTCAGTAGCTCGTCTTATTGAATATGAGTTTGCCTAAAAAAGGTTAAGAACAAATGAATCAGTCTAACGGTCCCTATTCTAAGTTCACTAAACCAAATCTTCCTAAATTATCCCAATTATTGATTGAACTCTGAGTTTTGTCACTTAGCCTAAAGAGTCAAGTCTAAATATCTAATGGGCTTAACCCAATATCTTAATGTAACAAATCTAGCTCTTTGCACTCTATAAATCAATCATTATGTAAGATACACAAAGAATATAACGTACATTTTCTTTAATATGTACTTTCCAACCACCATTAAAAAAAATTAAAAATATTGAACAATAGTATAACAATTTTTTGAATTGGGAATTTATGCTATATGAAATGAGCTTAGGGCCTACTTAGATTTTTTTTTTTTTTTTGTCTATATCTTAACTACATTTGATTTGTATCTATTTAAAATTTAGTATTGGAGAAATTACCTTATCTATATATCTTATATTCATAATTATGGGAAATAGGAATTGAGAAATAAAAGTTTACGTATTTTAAGAGAAAATGTTTAAAATACATATTTTATGTATTAAAAAAATAAATAGCAGTTAGTATTTTTTGTAAAAATGAATGGCATAATAGATAAATAAGTCCAAATTTTTATGAATATATTAGGTATTTAATTTTACAAGATGGGTATATATATATGTTTATTTTTATCTTTTTTTTATTTTATTTTTAACAAATATATATATTCAAAAGGATGTCAAATAACCACTATAAAAAAAAAAAAAAGGGTGGGGTTGGGGGGAGGCCCTGGTGAGCTTGTAAATTTAGTGGATCTCACATGGTACCATCCTAAAAGTTTGAAGGACTTATCTAAGGGTCTGGCCTTTTTGTTTTTTTTTTTTTATTACAGTTCTGTACTAAATTCTTGATGAAATTATTCACAAAACATAGAGAGGAAAAAAAAAAAGGAAAATATGAATATTGGAGTTGATTGATTTAAACATTTTCGTAAATATACGAGGGATCGTCCAAGAGGATATCTATCTAACCAACAACAAAACGTGCATCCAATCACAGAATAGTGTGGTTAAATGTAGTGAGAAATGAAAGTACTAGGTGCCTCTTAAGTCAACTTAAAGCCATTTTCATTTGTCCTTTAATCAGCCATTTTCTTGAATTTTCTTCCTAACGTTGATGTCCTGTCACCATTTTTATTTTTCTTTTAGTCATGTCCCCTGACATTTTCCCTAAAACGTCCACTCCTGCTATCTCCATGATTCTTCCTCCATCTTCTTGCACTAGGATGAATCCTTCGATCTCATCAAAACCATCTTCATCTTCTGTCTCATTTATTTTACTGTTCTTTATTTTGGTCAATCTTCCTCAATCTCTGAGTGCTCATGATTGGTACTCAAATTGCAGCTCTGAGTTCAAGTGTGGAAACAAAATTGGTCTAGGAGGTTATCCATTTTGGGGAGGCAGCAGAGGCAAAAATTGTGGATATCCTGAGTTGGAACTCAAATGCGAGAATAATATTCCTAGGATTATCCTAGGAAATGTGACATATAGAGCTTTGGAATTCAAAAAGGAATTCCAAAGTCTATGGATTGCTAGAGAAGACTATTTCAATGGAATTTGCCCTGCAAAATTTGCCAACATCACTCTTGATTCTCAGCTTTTCAAACTGCCGCAAATTGGTTATACAAACTGCACTCTAGCCTATGGCTGCCCAGGCCCGTCAGAATATGGAATCCCAACCTTTACATGTCCCATTCAGAAGGTTGATTCTGAATATGGCTATGTGATTTGTGGAGATAAATTTCCTACTACTTCTTGCTATGCCAGTGAGATTGTACCTGTTTCTATCCTTCCACCCGGGATGGTGAATGATCCCTCCACCATGTTGCAAAAAGGATTTGAGGTGCAGTTGAAAGTGGCTACTGAAGCATGTAGTAAGTGTACTCAATCAAATGGAGTTTGCGGTTATGACCCTCTGGAGAATAAACCAGCTTGTTACTGTGCAAATCAATCTTCTGAATCTACTACATGTCCTGCACAATCAGCACCAGCCCCACGAGGAGGAACAACCTCCGTCTCACCAGGTAAATTTTCCATGAGCAATGCTCTTTTATCCTGAATCAATTCCGAATATATAACCAGGTGTTTAGTTAAAGAAATATCAACTTTACGATCATCCTTTGTCTGGTTGGTATCGTTTTAACACTAGTTTGAAATCGGGCGTATGGTCAAAAGAGAGATGAATGAGATAAAATGTGAAAAATTCATATAAGACGCAGAACAGATATAAATCTGATAATACAAATAAGACACAAATGAAAAATAAAAAGCGATAGTCGGAGTCAGTCGATACTATTTTCAGAGTAACTTTCGATCATTACTGTGTACTATTTATCTTTAAAAAATAAGTAATCCCTTCTCTTGTTGTTTACCTAGAGAAGCAATAGTCGGAAACAGTCGATGTTATTTTCCCAGTAACTTTTGATTACACTGCTTATCATTTACCTTTAAAAAAAAATAATAATCCCTTTTTTTTGTTTTATCTTTTCTTCCTTTTTTCCTGTTTGCGCCAAAGTTTTTACTTGCAATCAGAACTTTGCCCTCAAACAATATCCAAATCAAAAGGCTGAAAGTGGTTGGATGGCTGACTCATTCATTTATGATGTGGACATATCACTTCCCATGTAATTTGACCAGTAAAAAAGCTACCTGCTTCACGCAACTAATAATGTTAAACTAATTAATTTCGTTTGTTTATTTTTAGAGTTTTTTTATGCTGATCCTCAATTTAGCTGAGCTGTTTGGTTTGTTAATTATGTCCCTAAGACGATATCCATCAGAAGTTGGTGAGTGAAAGATTCTTTATACTTGGTCAAACTTAAACTTCACATCATCTCCTTCAACTTGTGAGAGTTGGCAGGACAATAATTAGAAGATAAACGTTAACTATGTATCAAGGCTTTTGTAATTTTGCAACCACATGACCAATAAAAACCGAAGTTGGTGAACAGACGGCAAGCCTTATTGCCTTATGAATAAAAACAGTGATAACTGGTCCTAAAAATCGTAAACTAGAACGAATTTTAACTCATCTGAAAGTTTAATCTTATGGAGAGCATGAGTTCTGCGTATAGCTTTCAACACTTGATGTACGCGGAAATGCTGGAAAAAGGAAAAAAGCTAATAAATTATTTGAGGAAACATCAGCCTTCCAGAGTTTAGCACTTTTTTAATCTTTCTTAGTTGTTCAGCTTATTATTTCATTTCTCATTATTATTCATTGACTTTTGTTGTTGGATTTTTTTACGGTCCGTTCAGCTGACGAGGACAGCACAACCAAAGGTATGTATTTTTTTGCAATGGCAATTGAAAAATAGATTACTAAATTAGTTGGACGTGTAACTTTTCAATGGGAGACTTTGTGGTAGAAAAAGTCAATAGGAAAATCCATAACCTACTAGAAGGATTGATACTGTTGAGCTCATGAACAAAACTTTACAAGCTTCACATACAATTCAAAATTTCCTGGTTAGATTATTTGCTAAAACTTTTTAATGAGACAATTCCAGGAATGGGATATATTCACTTCAGTATCTTAGTTCTCTACGTATGCATTTGTGCCCTCAAACATTTGAAAAATTCTATCTTGTCGTTCTCATTGGAGTTGGAGTAATAAGGCTGGCCTTTTTGACTCATGAACACGGGTAACGGACAATTGTTACTGTGAACTTGGAGGAAGAGGTCGATACGGTTATTTTTTCGATAATTTGAGGATTCAAATGCATGCAAGGTTAATGTTGTACTGAAATGTAAATGTGCAAGTACGTGAAATTCAAGTACTGCATTTCCTTCAATTGAAGATGTGATCATACATCCAGACAAAATCCATACTCTGAGGAACAACATTAACCTGTCATAATATCATCTTAAACTGCGAAAACAAGACAGTGAAGGATTGTCATAAAGTGGTGATATATGGAACCATAATTCTAGTCCTTTCATCATACCATGTCTTGTCCGGTTAAGGATCTAATTTCCCTCAGATTATTGAATTCCACTTCGTTAAGCTGTCTGTGTATTTAGCTGAGGTTGAAGTTCTGCCAGTTGAAGTGTATTAACCATTTTGTAGTGAAGTTAGTATTATTAAGCATCAAGCAGGATTCTTGAAACAAAACAAAACGGTTGTTGGTAACTTGGAAACTCACTTCTCCTTTATCCTGTTTCTAATTCTACACTCATGACGTTCGGGGCCAGGAGTGGTTTGATAAAACTTCCCTACTAGTATGACCTTCTTACTGGAATTTATCACTAAGCCATATCAGCTTCCTTAATCAGATGTCTTGATTGACTCCGTTTGGTTTATTATTTCATAGTACCTTGATAGCTTGTCTGATTGTAGAAAAGCAAGTTTCTGCAAGAAACCTATCCAGCTTTATGAAAGGGAAGCTTGAAGCTTGTTGCATCATCATCCTTATTTTGCATGTTCCTTACTCCAAGCATTTTGTAATTTGTGTTTTTGCCTTTGCCAAGTCTTTTCTAAAATTTGTCATAATTAAAATTTTACAATTGTCAATATCATCCTAATAATCTCTAAAGGTTGTAGAAACTAGTGGTTTTTAGCCTTAAGTGCTGGATTGTTGGTGTGGAAACAAGGGTGGTCATCGGTCAACATCTCTATGAAAAGATGAACGGAATATAACAAAAATGAGTTCCTCACTTTAAAAGTGGAAATCATTTTCCTATTCTCTATGTATATTTTTTATGATGGTTCACCACCACCACTGAGAATTGGTCACTACCTTCGCTTTCTACCATAATTTGTTGCTAAAAGCCACTAATAACACAATCTTCTAAAGTTACTATAATTATATTTGACAACTATAAAATTTTTATTATAACAAATGTAAAAGAAAATCAAGAAAAAAAATTTCTGCAAACGAATGCACTGTTTTGATTGGACTTATTCTATGTCGGATGAGAGACTGATTCTGAATCGTATATCTAATGCAGCAAAGAAGAATTCTGCTTTCCTGGGCATAGGTAAAATACTTAGCTGAAGCTGTTTAGTATTTCATAGAAAGTAGTGGCCTTGGTGTCGAAAAATTCATAGATAGTTCCTTCTTTTGCAGGCTTAGGCATTGGTGGAGCTGGCATCTTATTGCTGTTCTTGGGATTGTTCATTTTTGCTTTTGTCAAAAGAAGGAGAACTGCTTCCCAATCTAATACCAAGGATCTTCCTAGCACCCCTTCAAGCATACAACTTCTCATTTCTACAAGCAGTCAATCCAAAAGCACTCCTTCATACGGCTCCTTGATCTCTGATCTTGAAAAGGGAGGTGATACCTATTTGGGAGTAAAAATGTTCACTTACCATGAACTTGCAGAAGCAACGAATAGTTTTGATCCTTCCAAAGAACTTGGAGATGGAGGATTCGGAACTGTTTACCATGGTAAGTGATTTGACATCACCCCCTGAAAAAATTAACAGCTGTGACTTTCTAAACAACTAGTCTGTATCTGATCTATCTAATCCTATCCCTTCGTCTTATGTATGTTTGATTTGAGCAAACACACCGTTTAAAACCACTGCCAAAACGGAATGGAACTGGTAAAATAAGCTCCCCCCAAATGCCTTTCATTTCTTTTTTAAAATTGTTACATGGATTTTTTGGCAGGTGTGCTCCGTGATGGGCGTGTCGTTGCAGTCAAGCGGCTTTATCAAAACAATCTGAAACGCGTCGACCAATTTGTCAATGAAATTGAAATCCTGACACGCTTGAAACACCAGAACCTTGTGAAATTGTACGGATACACGTCAACACAAAGCAGGGAACTTCTCTTGGTCTATGAATACATTTCAAATGGAACAGTAGCTGATCATCTCTTTGGGAAGCAAGCGTCTTCCAATCTACTCTCTTGGCGGTTCCGACTGAAGATTGCCACAGAAACTGCAGAAGCCTTGGCTTACCTTCACCGATCAGACATCATACATCGCGATGTTAAGTCTAATAATATACTCCTAGACCACAATTTCTGTGTTAAAGTGGCTGATTTTGGTCTATCCAGATTGTTCCCTTCAGATGTCACACATGTATCCACTGCTCCACAAGGTACACCTGGTTATGTCGATCCCGAATACTACCAATGCTACCAGCTCACGGATAAAAGTGATGTTTATAGCTTTGGCGTGGTATTATGCGAACTTATGTCATCAAAACCTGCGGTTGACACAAGCAGGCATAGGCATGACATAAATTTAGCCAACATGGCCATCAATAGGATACAAAGTCACGCTTTACACGAACTAGTTGATCCAGAACTCGGGTTCGAGACGGATTATGCTGTAAGGAGAATGATGACTACGGTGGCTGAAGTGGCTATTAGATGTTTGCAGGACGAAAGGGGCATGAGACCTACTATGGAAGAAGTTCTGGAGATGCTTAAAGGGATAGGGAATGAGGAAATTAGTGAGGAGAAAGTGGAGGCTATGGAAGAAGTGATGGATGCATTGAGAGGATTTGGGAATGAGAAAGTTAGAAGCAAGAAGCCAGAGGTAATGGATTTCAGGTCTGAAGATGTAGGACTCTTAAGGAACGTGCCGCCGCCTCTTTCACCGGATTCAGCTGCATCTGTTTAGTATTGTAGCAAATACGCCGTATGTAGCATAAACTTTGGGTGTGTTTGTTCTGCGGAACACGTTTCCCAGGCTTTTTTTCCGATATTTGTTGGAATCAAAACTCCGCGATTGTTAATATCATTTTAGTGATCTTAAGAGTTTGCAAATCCTAGTGTTTTTCAGCCTCAATTGATGGGGGAAGATGAGGGGATAAAACCACCGAAAGTGTCAATGGAAAATGAGAAAAAAAAAATGAACTCCCTTCTTCTGAAAATGGAAATCATTTTTCTATTTTCTATTTACATTTTCCGTGATGGTTAACCATCACCTTTGGACATTGGCTCCATCCTTCACCTTTCACCATTACTATTTTGCTAAAAGCCACTAGACTCCGCAATCTTTCAAGATTACTATTATAATATTAGATAATTATAAAGTTTTGATTATAATAAATATAGAAAAAGAATCAGACAACTTTTTCCGGGAAGCAAATGCACCTTTGTTCAGCCCCTCTCGTTTCAGTTTCTTTCAATGTCTTGATGAGATAGGCTACTTAAGGATCAACGTTGTCGAAACACACCTCTACACTAGCGGTCTCTTGTGCTTCTTTGCCTTGTAGTCGGCAGAAGATCACCGAGCGGACATTAGCAGCTCAGGAGAGTGTACATAGTGAAGGAATGTAATATGTTGCATGTTAAAAGACAAATAATAAATAACTTAATTAAACCTTTTTAACTATTAGATTTCTCATTGCCTATTTTTGTCTTTCCGTTTTCATTTTTAACACTGTAACTTGCTTTACATTACTATTGAGAAAGTAATGACTTGCCGCGATACGATCATAAATTGCTTCCATTAAAAACTATGTTTCTTATTATCATCTCAAGATTATTGGATCTAGAAATAAACAAAGGGTCAATTGTTGTAGGATCAACCATGGATTGATTAAACTAATATCTAAATTAAATAATCTTTGAACAAGAAGATGTTATTTGCTCTAATACCATATAAGAATCTTTATTCTATTCATGATTAAACTAAAGATGATGGAACTGTAATCAATCTCAATCGATCTAAGCATGTTTGGGAAACTAAATAAACATTTTTCAGATCAAATAACGGATGCAAAACGGATCAAGAAAGCACGCCTTTAGCCATTGCAATTGAACTCGGGATCGTTCCAATTCCTTGACTGTGGCGCCTTTAGTTTCCATTTGGTTTTTCTAAACACTCACTCACTTTTAACTTGATGGTGTAATTTTTCAGAAAGGTGAGCTGAGCAGGCATAGTGAATTCAAAAGAAAAAAAATCACATCTCTTTTTTGGTCTAACCATCACAAAATCTTTATTTGATGTGATAAGGATGAGAAAGTGAGATTTTCTCATTGAAAATATATGAGTTGAAGATATAATGAAAAATTGACCATATTCAAAAACGAATTTCCCTAAAAATTAGTAAGGATTTTAACTGAAAGGAAATTTCAACAGGAACTTGATTAAAATCAATCTTGCTTGTATCTTGCACAAACAAAATACGAACACAAGCAGTAGTATGTAATCATGAACAAATGTAATAGGGATGAAAGAAGTAGTTTTGTTGCGTTTAGGAAAAATGGTTTTCATGTGTTAACACTATTTATACTATTACATCAGAAACTAACTAACTAACTTCAACAAACTAAACTAAAATAACTTCTATATAATATCTAATATATTTAATAAAATACATGTATAACTTCACATAGTTTACATCTATCACGATGGATATTAATGAAATATCATTAAACATAGAATTAAAAGTTTTTTTGTTCGCTAACATACGTCTTGAGATTCACACCATGACTTGAAAAAACTCAAAATTGTAGAGATTAGGGCAATGTATATAGCAATTATACCATCAATCTAGCGTATTGCAGGTGTTTTTCGACTTAGGTAGTGGAACTACTGTAAAGCAGCATAGTGTGAAATTCGTACAAAACGTGTGAAATTCTTGTAAATTACTAAGAAAAACGGACTGCTTGCCGTCTTTGAAACATTCAAAAACGTGTTTAATAAATAAGAGAGAATGCATGCCGGCTGCTTTAAATAAGGTTGCTTCAAATGCGGTTTAGGAAAAAGGTTACTCGAAAGAGCGTACAGCCAAAAGATATACAAGGCCGGTCGTCAAGGAGTAGATTCCATCACTATTCTTGGATAATAAGCAACAAAAGCAATTGAAATCAAATCACATGAAACATTATCTGTAGAAAATGAGTAAAACCTTGGACTTTTTATCATAACAAGATGCTTAAGGTCATAATATGCGAGTGTCATAGGTCGACTTCACTCTTGACCTAGAAGGCAAGATTAGCATTCACAATTGAATTGGTGAAAAATGCCTTTCGTTAGAATTAACGATACCACCACTTACAATCTATTTACTTAAATATTTTGCTCGGATGTGAATCTAGTCTATTGATTTCACACACATCTTTGAAGGCATTTGTTATATTGAAAAGTTTTTGAAGTTGTCGAGTCTTATTATAATCCATAGTAATCTCAAAAGTTTATAAACAGTAGTGATTTTTAGTAGCAAATCTTGGTAGTAGATAAATATGAATGAAAGATGTGGAAAATAATTTCCTTTCTTTTAAAATAAAAATAAATTTCTTGAAAATTATTCTCTAAATTTACTTTCTCTAAATATTTCTAAATCTATAAATCGATGGTTACAATTATCTAAATTTTTTAAATACTTTGTAATTTTATTATAATGTTAAAGGTCATGGATGGACAACCACTCTTATTTTTCAATCATGACAAATCCTAATGCAACCTTAAAGAATTAGGTTGGAATGGACAAGAAAATCTAAGTGTGGTATATCAATTTTCATCTAAAGCAATAATACTAAAGAGTCAATCGAGGAAAACATAAGCTTTGATAGTATCATCACATGACAAGTGATATCAAATTGGTATCCCTTACTCTATTGATATATCTAAATTTTATCTAATGAAATTAAAGGTAAATATAAATTTTGTAGTATTATTGAAATACAGCTCTTATTTAAACTCAAGTCAAAATTCATTATTACAAATGATGTAAAGTTTGTATTGGTTAACTAGGGTTAGAGACTAGTTGACTAGTGTGTCCTCAAGGTTAGGCACTTGACTAGTGTTAGGTTGATCAAATGGGGGAGATGAGATGGTGATTGAATGGGATGGCCGGTGATTGACTACTAGCCCCATGGCAATTGATAACACATCTAGGATGGTGTATTATGTTTTCATTTCATTACCTATTGTTATGTATCAAGTTGTAGGTTTATATAAGGTTTACATATAGATTTCAAACTATGTTCCACATATAAAAGAGAGTTTATTATTGTATTACAAACATTATTATTATCACCATGGTGAATTCGCTATTCTATTCTTATGGATTTTTAACTTAAGTTTATATAGGCTTTTCCGTGTAAATTTATAGATATATATATTTTGCAAATCCTTTCTCTATTGTTGGTTTGCTTGCACTGTAACAACTTATCCTTCTAAAACTTTTGTATTGGTGTACAACAAGTACGACTGCTTGTGGACGAGGAGTTTTGAGACATGGAGTAAGCAGCTAGAAAACAAGCATGTTGAGATGCATAAATTGTCAGCAACCACATTAGCTACGTCCAGCTCATTCTGTTGACCATATATTGTCATGCTCATGCACGATTGAAAATGCATAAAATGGGGTCATATTGAATATTTTTCGTAAATGACCATATACAAATAGTGGAACTATGGACGCAAAGACCGAATGGGATGAGGGAAGCTTCAAAATTTAACGTACTCTTTTCTTTTCTTTTTCTTTTTTTTGGGCCAAAGCAAAATATAATATGCTCAAGCTGAAGCTTCAATAGAATTTATAAGGAAGGTTCTTCACATAAACCTCAAGAGTAAGAATCTTCCAACCTTCCTTCAATGGAGACTTTCATAAATTAGATCTCTTCTTTTCTAAAATATAATATATAAATCATATAATTTCTACTATACTTTCTAGTTATTTATAATAGTATAATTTCTACTTATTTACGATAAAACAAGTTTCATATAAATATAAAATAAACTATATCAAAATCAATCGGTACTTTTTTTCATTTACAAAAAAAAAATTAATGGTTAAATTAACCATTAAAATTAAGATATTCTTAAAAAAAAAAAAAAAGAGAGTTCATTAATACATTCACATAACACTTGAAAAAAGTTATCAAAGACTCCATTAAACATGCTCTAACATCAAATTTCCTTTAAGCCTAGCTAAACATAAAATCAATTATTTGTTCCCACTATCAACTAACGAAAGACTACAAACTTTCTATATGACAAGTTTATAATATGCTTAGACAACAAGAAATGTACGAAATACCTGAAATCGTTCTTCTTCCTCGCATGATGTTACGCAACGGTGAAAACCTTCGTGTAAGACATATTTGAGATTGAAATTTCATTTATGATTTTTTATTGCTAATTTTATGGGAAAAGAGGGAAAAAAAGAAAGAAAAGAAAAGAGAAGTCTATAATTTTGAAGAGGCTAAAAGGATGTTTCATTTTTCTGCTTCCCGATTAAAGTCAAGGAATAAGTTGAGAAATTCATGCAAGGATGCCACGTGTAAAAGGCTTAAAAAAAGGACGTAACGCTTTCGCAGATTAACAGTAACATCACCATCCCTATCTCTCGGGTCGTAGCCTAAAAAAAAGCGACGCCTTAACGAATGCTTTTGGCAAAGGTGATGGGAGGGGTCAGGAATTCTGCTCATCACAGAGTTGGATGGTGATGGTGTTACTGTTAGCAACTCCTTCCATTGCCGATTGGAGTTATTATACATATTTATAGAAAAAAAAAAGTTAATGTTAAAATCACTATTTATATCTATATCTGTTTTTAATTGTTATATATATCATTTCTGAGAAAGATAACGTGATAAACATATATTAAATAAAGAATATAGAAATTAAGTAATAAGTTTAATTAGCGTAGGACATTTAATGATATCCCATTTTTCTATGTATGAAAAAAAAAAAATATTAACGCAAAACGTACTTACTACTACTAGGCACGAAACAAAATACCTACGTCTACCTTATCCATGAGAGTATCCCAATCCCAGTCAAAACCATTTTTCAAGAATTAGACACTCCATGGGAAAATTAAGTCTTCAGGAAAGTAAAATTTTCTCCCCCTCCCACCATCGATTGTCCGGATGCCCGTTATCATTTAATAATAATAAAAAAATAAAAACGACAAAAGACCCTCCGCATGCCCTTTTGCTCCCTTTCGCTTCTTCAGCAATCAAACAAAAGCCCTCGGCCTTCTCTCTCTCTCAGTACCAATGAAAGAAGCGATAAACACATCAGAAAACTCATGAATTAACTGAACCAAATCCACAACTTCAGATCTCTCTCTCTCTCCCCTTCTTCTTCTTTGAAGATAACTACCAGCTTGTTATTTGAGACTAGAATCGGTTCATACTTTCATGGCGACACTACAAAAATTCAAGCTCCTAGCGACACAGTGCGCGGTCGCCGGAAGTCCAACACGAAGCCCTACCACTAGCCCCGTCATCCACCTCCGCCGCCGCAAAACCCTCCGCATGCTTATGAACAGAACAGATCGCCGCCGATTCCAACGCCGCCGCGGCGATGACCGAGAAGGCCTCGACGATTCTTCACCTGAACGTACGACATCCGATTTCAGAGTCCGTCGCAAATTGAAGGACCTCTTCGTGTCGTCTCCGCCAATGGATGACGGAGGTAACGGTAAAAGACGAGATGTAAGGGAGGGGCTGTCGCCGGAGATCGGTGTTGGTGGAGTCGGTGGTCGCAGAAATGCCGGTGGATCTTTCCGGCCGATAACGGCGACGTTTAGGTATCGGTTGCTGAGAAGAGCTTGGCGACCCGTACTTGTCACGATTCCGGAGTAGTACTAGTGTGCTGTATGTGAGAAAATATTTTTAATTTTTTTCTCATTTTGGTTTGTTTCTTTTCCTTCTGTTTTGATTTTAGTTATAAATATTAGTTTCGGTCTAGCCAATTTCTTGTAAAATAGTCATATTGTGGTATTGGTATTTAAAAAAAAAAAAACAAAAAAGAAAAGGAAGAAGAAGAAGTCGAAGAGGACGACGACGGTTAGGCGACGGAGGAGCAGAAGAAATGCGGTTAGACGTTTGAGGTCGTTAGTCATAGCCGCCGTGAAAATGACAACGAAAGCAAAATGCGGTCATGTTCACAAAAGTGTGTATTCAAGATAAATGGACCGTACGACTTATTTTACGTCTTGTACACGTATTGGAAAGTTATTGGCACAGTTGATAAGAACGCGTGACAATAGTCTACACGAGCCCAAGGGAATCCGAACCTGTACCAAATTTAGTGTCTGGAAGGGATGACATAAGGTCCTTATCAGAGCCAAAGCCCCCATGGAAAGATCAAACCCATCTTCTACCCGAGGTGGGAACACCTTTGGAAGACAAATACATTTGTGTGAGTTAGAATGGTCTGTAGAAACAATTGAGAATTTCCTGTCGAAGAAGCCGATGCTCATTGATTGTAATAAATTGAGTCAATAATCAGCTTGTCTAGATAACAATACATGGGGTAAAAGCTGTTATAGTTTAACGAGATGAATGCTAATTTCTAAACAGAATGAAGGATTTTTTATTTCCTCTTTCCGAGTTAAGGACTTCCATTAAAATTCACTGGAATCTACTCCCTCTCTCTTGCAAAATACAGTATATCCAACCGGTGCACTAAATGAAAACAATGAAATGGTATTGGCATACACTGCATAATGTTAACATTATCTACGATCAGTGAGATTTAATAAATAATTCACAACAGTATCATTTGATAATCTATATCCTATTATTTTAACCATGAATTAGAAGTATTAAATGTTCTTCTTTTAAAATATATTCAGCTTGAATATACATCTTTGTAAAAGAATAAAAATAAAAATTAAAAATTAAAAAAAAAAAAGAGAGTAAGTAATGGAGGTATATGCATTTTTTTTTAGCATAAATTTATTAAAACAAGTATGCAAGTATGAACAATTTAAAGTGGATGGGGTAGGGTCATAGAAGATGCATTAGATCATGAAGACAAAACCAAGACAAAGATATGATGCGGTTAATAGTTTAATATAAAAGCCTGTCGCTTCCATGTGTGCTTGGTCAGATCCTATGTATTATTGTATTTCATTTTCATAATTAATACTTCTTTATCTGTTCTAGAGTACTCGTATAAGTGTGTAGTGCAGCACTGTTTCTGCCGCTGATTCCAAATGTAGTAGGACCCATGTTCGGATTGTACGATTGCTGGCCTTAGCCTGCAAATATTTATTCTTTTTTCTTAGGTAGCGGAGAAAGTAATCAATGGAAAATGGAAGTCATGACTTTAGCACTAGAAAAGGGTGTCTTGCTCAAATGATGTTTGATATGTGGATCATCATTTCAGGATTGGATTGGATCGGCATGAAGGCAGTTTTTGAAAATTGATTTTAATTGAAGGAGACGACGTATATGTTTGAAAGAGAAGGGAATCGAAGGAAAGTTGAAATTGTAAGATATACATATTTTTTTAATTTAGACAAGGAAGGGAGTTTGAAAGAAAAGTTTTTTCTATGCCTCATTAGATTTTGTTCGGTCTGAATGAAAAAAAAAAAAAAGTATAACAAGTGTCTTTACTAATATAATATCTAAAGTTTTTAGATTTTAAGTGATTTGATGTTTTTGTTAAGTATTTAATTATAAAAAAATTCTAAATATTAAATTATTCAAATTTTAAAAGTACAAACACTATATTTGGTTTTTTTCCCTAAATGGGAGACAAAGAGAAAGGAATATGAAAAGATTATTTAATTTTTATTTTAATTCTTCTTTACTTTTTTATTATTTTTATGGGTATATTAATAATTTTATATTAAATTTTGTCTTTTAGTAATAATTAGCATTCATTTCATTTTTCCTCCTTTTTATTATCCAAACCTATTGAAAGAATCAAATACCTTTACTATATCTTTTTTTCTTACGTATTCTTTCCTTTTAATTGGTTTTATCCAACCAAACAAAATATAAAAAGATAGAAAAGAAGGCATCAATAATTTCCTCCAAAATTACCATGAATTGATTTTCTTTTTTTTTTTACCATGTCTAATGAAAGTTTAGGAGTTAAATTGCTGCTCGTTGAAATTAAGAGAGACTAGTTTACTAAATTGGTGAAGTTTGGTACTAATTTCCATTATTTCCTACAAAATATTATATATATATATATATATATATTTATACACTAAACTTAGGAGATTTTTAAGGAGAAAATCAATAAATAAATATTTCAAAAAAGCTAAGAAATTATAAGTTTAACA
The DNA here is from genome assembly GCA_037954665.1 of Laguncularia racemosa. Taxonomy (NCBI): domain Eukaryota; kingdom Viridiplantae; phylum Streptophyta; class Magnoliopsida; order Myrtales; family Combretaceae; genus Laguncularia; species Laguncularia racemosa. Next base: position 651,903 of record JBBMOL010000085.1, on the reverse strand, counting down.
TATAATATTGGAATTAGGCTTATCACTCTTAATACACCTACCTCTAAAACTGATATGAAGCTTGTTAATATGGTCAAATTAAATACATCATTAAGAGTTTTATATGATTATCAAAAATAAATATTTTTTTAACGTGAAATTAGACCTTTATGATTGGAGAAGGCAAACAAGATCCTTATAATAATCTGATGGTATAAATATTTATTTTAATTTTTCTCCTAACGGTTGTAACATATATGATAGTTAAAAAAAATCAATAATAAGGTTAAGAGACATGATCTTAAACCCTTGACAGTTATGTACGAGTTACCACTTGTAAAATAACCAATTAATATAAAGGTAAGTTCCTCGATGGGCTTTCATGCCATCGCCCTTCATGATTGATTTTGTGGGAACACAGGTGATCTAGCTACGAACCAGGTTAAATGCGGCCATCATGCTTGCTTAATTTAAGCTGAAATGGACTATTATTGGATTGTTGGTAGCTATCAACTAATCAAGAGTCATAAATTAATTAGGTGAGAAGGAAGAATCATCTCTAGAAAAGCCTAGGATCTGCCCTGTCTGTCTTCTTTATTATTGTTATTACTATTGGCGAGCTGAAGGCCTAAGAGAACACATCGGTTGATTTTTCTTTTTTTAATTTTTTTTTTCCTATTTAAGCATGTATTATGATACATTTGTTCTTATTTCTTGGGTTTTAGGTAGGGCACTACAAACAAAATAGTACAGATCATTATTCTGGCTTGACTAGTGAAGAGTTGCCCTTTAATAAATATATTGGTCACCTATACTTTCAATTATGTGTTGACACTTGACAGCTAAAGAAAGGAGCCGTTGTATAGCTTTTTTTTTTTTTTTTTGCTTTTAAAAGTAAAAATAAATAAATAAATTGGAAAGGCTTTAATTGTAGTTCAATTAGTAGTTATTTTATCACGATTACAAAGATGTGGATGATATTAATATAGGCAAAAGGGAACAGCATATTATACTCGTTTCCCCAAGGAAAAATTCAACCCAATCAATACAGCTGAAATTCTAGAACGTTAGCAAAACACGTTGCAGAACAGGAACTACTTGGTGAAATTTTAGGAGAAGAGGAAAAAGGATTAATCGTTTTTCAATCGGGTTGGTCGAGTTAATTGACTTAATAAGTATACATTATATTATTTTTTAACTCTTAATAAATAGTTATCTATCTTTATGGAAAAAAAAAAAGAAAAAGAAAAAAGACACCCACCTTTTATCTTTGACAAAACCCACCATGGAGCTTTCTCCTTCCCTTTTTATTTTGCGACCAGGCGAGGTCTTCATCTGCTAAAAGATGTAAACCTCTAAAAGGAACACACCTTAGGAAAAGATAAGTCCATCAGTACGTGGACCTTTATCATGACAGGATATGCCAGTATATATGGGTATCATCTTTTTCGTAAAAGAACGTAAAAATCTCTTAGAAAAGCCAGCATTGCGGAGATAACCAAAAGAATATAATTTTGGAGAGACCAAGCTGATTTCTAAGGTTGTAGCCACTGAGTCAATTCCAAGATAAAAGCCCTAAACCTAAAGTGAGGACCAAGCCAATACAATTAGTTTTACAAAATAGGGAAACAGCAAAAGTAGATAACAATATAAGTTAATAAAAAATATATGTCCAAACCACAAAAGTGAGCTGCACTACATGGAAATATTTGAGAATCAAATAATGTTGACGGATGCATGTTGGTGGTGGAGGACCAGGTGCAGGTGACATTGGGCACTGCACTTTATTCTTCTATCAACACTTCCTTATACTTCTATCAAGACTTCTCGACGTCCACTTGGTGGTGGCGGCCAAGGGACACTGGGACACCCCACTCACTTTACATGCTTGGTCTAAAGTAATTCTGGGATGCAGTACGAAATATTCGCATGTCCTGTCACGTAACATGAATTTATTGATTCTGCATGCTTTCCAGCTTGTAATTGTGAAATTTTTGAGAAAGCAACCTGTGACTCAAAACATTAATTCTTAGACAAGGATCAGACCACAAGTCGCACGGTCGTGTTATCCACCTCGCAACTGATGAATAGTATAGCAAACTCTTCTCTCTTCCCACTTATTTTTCAAGTTTTTGTCACTTAAAGAATATAAAAGCCAAAACGCATGAGCAACAACTATATGTAGGTCAAACCACATGCAAGTTTAAACTAAACAAGTATACTAATGCAAAATCATATTCGAACAACATGCACTGTTCCAATTAGTTACCTTACTTAAGTGAAGAGCACCAAATATACGTAAATGGCATCTTGGATGCGAAACCAATAGCCATATTATTGTTCAATTCAACAATACAAAATTGTCTCGTATTAAATTGATTACTTGTATCGATCATCATTATTAGTCAAATTCATTACCTTGTATGCATAGTCCCAGACCATTATTGCAACTTGTGGAAAGCATCTATTCTGGTACTACGACCCATATTAGCAATTGAGCTACCATATATATATATGTGTGCATGATTTGATTCAATCTAATTTATCTCTTTTAAATTGCATCAAACTATACATTACAGTTAGATTATTCTGAAGTCTTAACCCAAATCATACAACATTGTATGGATCTTTTTTATTTGAAAAAGAAAAAAAAAAGATAATTAGACTTGATCTTATTCATAGTTCAAATTATAATCCTTCATTATATTTAAAACTCAATTTATGTACTATTGTTTAGTACATAATTGTTTAGTAATATATAGTAATATATATATAAGCACCTATCACTTGGCTCGTGTGTGTGTATATATATATATATATAATAAATGAGATTTTTGAAGTATTTTTTTCTTATTTTGATATGTTTTTGAAGAATTTTAATTTTAATTGAATAATATTTTAATTTTAGGACTTTGATAGATAATTGAAATAAAAAGAAAGAAAATGAATCCAATTTTATTCAATTTGGAGCTACATAGAAGAAGTTATGAAGTTTTGAAGATAGATAAGGGTAACAAACTTGACCATATCTTAACCATGTTGAATTTGAAGCATAAAACAAAGAGTTACAAGAAAGCTAGACATAACCATATTTATTAGTTGTGTATCTCTCGAAAATAAATAATTTTAAAGCACGACTTAGACATGATTGTGTCTAGGTTGTGTCTGTAGCAGCATCCAGTTTTCCAAGTTTTTTATCAACTATTTCGACACAACCTAAAGCACAATCGTGTTAGACAACATGTTGAACTAAAAAACAAAATTTATAAAGGACAAGGGGGACTCGACTAGAAAAGGGAGAAGATGGTTTTTTTTTTTATTTGTTATATAGTTTTTAAAAGACTAGAAAGTTATTTCTATATACTTCAAGAATTTAGGGGGTTTTTTTAGATTTTTTTTATTTCTCTAATGATGCATGTTTCTAGACTTGTAGATCATAGGATTATTATGTGACTAGATTTACTACTATTTAATTAATTCTTAAATTTCTTAATTTAAACATGTGTTTCTTATATTGTTTATATTAATATTTCTAAGGTATTATTCTATCAATTGAATATTACGCATTAGGATTGAGAAATTTGATATGTAATTAGATCTAACATGTTCAGAGAGAATTAATATAATCTTAAAAATAAGTTACATAACTTTTTCGAAATTAATTAATTTGTTTAAGAGAATTTATTATTTTTAATGTGGTCTTTGAAATATGCTATTATGAAGAGATTTAAACAAGTATTTTTAAGATTTGGGTTAATAAATTTGAAAAAGTTATTAAACTAATTTGAGAATTCTCCCGATCAATGAAATTAAGAAGGATTTAATTGAATTTTGTGAATGTCACATAATAATTCCTAAGAGAAACAAAGTCTAGATATTAATTTTACCACATCATGGCTTACCCCTATGGATGCAAATTCAAACACTTGAAGAGGTTCGATCCTTGATTGAGGACATGGCTATGAATAGCTCTCAATGGGAAGGTGCTAGGGTATGGAATAGAGTAGTGGGTATCTATGAATTAGATGCAATGACAACTTTAGCCAATAAGGTTGATGCTATTAGAAAGAAGTTGGATACACCTTCCATCAATCCCTAATGTAACTCAAGAGAGGTTAATGTTGAAAGAATTGGGACTCAACGTCATTGGGAATAGGCAGACTATTTAGGAAACTCCTTTAGACCACAAAATCAACTAATATAGTAATACTTACAATTTGGGATGGAGAAATCATCCAAATTTCTATTAGAATAATCATAATCAAAATCAATAGATGATAAATTTGCCTTCACTAAGATTCTAACAACCCTCACCACAAGAGAAGAATTCAGGTTTGGAAGAACTTTTAATTAAATATATTCAAGCTAATGAGGCTAAATTGTAAAATACTAAAACATCTCTAAGAAATCAAGAAGCCTTCATTTGTAACTTAGAAAATCAAGTGAGTCAACTTGCAAAGATGATGGCTGAAAGACAATAAGGGACACTGCCACTAAACCAAATCCTATAAAGCATGTGGAAGCAATAACCCTTAGAAGTGAAAAAGAATTGCAAGTCAAATAGAAAATTAGTGGAGAATCAACAAAAAAAAAAGATAAGGAAGTTAAGGAAAAAGAGAGTGTAGAGCCACCAAAAGTGAAGGAATACAAATCACTTATATCTTATCCTAAATGCTTGAAGAAGGATCACTCTAACAAACAATTTAGTAAGTTCCTTAAAATTTTTAAGCAATTACATATTAACTTACCTCTTTTTGATACCTTACTACAGATGCTAAAATACATAAAGTTCTTAAAGAATTTGTTATCCAACAAGAGCAAGTTGGAGGAGTTGTCAACCACTACACTGAGTAGGGAATGTTCAAAGATTCTTCAAAATAAGCTACCAAAGAAACTAAATGATTAAGAGTGTTTTACTATTCCTTGTGTACTTGGTAACTTAGTAATTAATAAGGCCTTAGCAGATTTAAGAGTGAGTATTAATCTATTACCATAAATTATTTCAAAAATTAGGGCTAAGAGAGCCGAAACCCACACTATGAGTTTACAACTAGCTGATAGATCTATCACATACCCTAAGGGAAGTTTATATTTTCGATAGATTTTGTTATACATGATATGGATAAGAACATAGAAGTACCTTTTATTTTAGGTAAACCATTATTGGCTACAGCTAAGGCTATAATAGATGTCAATGACGATAGGCTCATCTTAAGGGTAGGAGATAAAGAAATAACTTTTAAAATTCCTAAAACTATGAAAAGGTTTGTTAATCATGACGATACTTGTTATCATTTAGATGCTATTGATCTCTCTATTATTGATTGCACACAAGTAATATTATTTAAGGACCTTCCAGAGTGTTGCGTACAAAGGGGATTAGAGGAAATAGAAAGCCTTAAGTGTGTTGAAGTAGCAACTCAATTAATGGCTAACAATTCCATTAATGGGAAGAGTTGGAGCAAATCAACATGAAGAAGGAACCGAGGCTAAGACCTTCCATTGAAGACCCATCAGTAGTGGAATTGAAGTAGCTTCCTAATTACCTAGAATATGCCTTTTTGGAGAAGGATTCTAAACTACCGATAATTATAGCTTTTAACTTAAGCACATATAAAAAAGGGAGGTTGTTAGGAGTGCTTGAGAACCTAAAAAAGCCATTGCATGGAAAATATCATACACAAAGGGAATTAGTTCTTTATTTTGCACTCACAAAATATTGATGGGAAAAAAGTTAGAAACCAATAGTGTACCCTTAAGGAAGACTAAATCCTAATATGAAGGAAGTAGTCAAAGCTGAAGAGATCAAGTTGCTAAACGCAAGTATGATTTATCCCATTTCTGATAGCTCATGGGTTAGTTCTGTGTTGGTACTACCCAAGAAAGGAGGGATGATAGTAGTTCCAAACGACAAGAATGAATTGATCCTTATGCAAACGGTTACAGGTTAAAGGGTATGCATTGACTACAAGAAGTTGAATGATGCTAAGTGTAAGGATCACTTCCCCTTACCTTTCATTAATCAAATTTTAGAGCATTTGGTAAGGCATATGTATTACTATTTTTTAGATGGCTTATCTGGCTATTTTTAGATACCAATTGCACTAGAAGACCATGAGAAGACAACATTCACATGTCCATATGGCACTTTCACCTATAGGCAAATGCTCCTAGGACTTTATAATGCACCAGCAACACTTTAGAGGTGCATGATGGCCATTTTTTAAGACTACATAGAGGACAACATGGAAGTCTTTATGGATAATTTCTCAGTTTATGGTAATTCTTTTGACATTCGTTTAACTAATTTGGAGAAAGTGTTGCATAGGTATGAAGAAGCCAACCTAGTACTAAATTGGGAAAGTGCTATTTATGGTATAGGAAGAAATTGTCTTAGGGAATAAAATCTTATATAGGGGTATTGAAGTAAATAGTGTTAAGATTGACACTATTGTAAAACTTCTACCCCCTAACTTCGGTTAAGGCAATAATTCTATGGACGATTTATAAATGACTTTTCTAAAATAGCTAGACCTTTAATCAAGTTATTGGAGAAAGATGTGTCTTTTATCTTTTCACAGGATTGCTTAGACACCTTTAATCAATTAAAGGATAAACCAACAAAGACTCCCATTATGGTTATACCTAATTGAAACTTACCATCTGAACTAATGTGTGATGCAAGTGACTTTGCGGTTGGAGTAGTATTAGGATAATGAAAGGATAAGCACTTTCAACTAATTTACTGCATTAGCAAGACTCTTACAAATGCACAGGAGAATTATACAACTATTAAAAAAGAGCTCTTGGCGATAGTTTTTGCATTTGATAAATTTCACTCTTGCTTAATTTTATTAAAAGTCATTGTATACACTAACCATTTTGCTTTAAGGTATTTACTAACAAAAATAGATGCAAAGTTGTGGCTTATCAGATGGATTCTTCCGATACAAGAATTCGATTTAGAGATCAAGCATAAAAGGGGTGCTGAAAATTTAACGGTAGATCATCTCTCAAAACTGGAACATTACATCAATGATGAGTTCCTAAAAGAACGACTTTACACAGTAACTTAGGTAAAGCAACGAGAAACTTCATGTTTTGCAGATATTGCAAATTATATTATGGCTAACATTCTTCTAAAAGAACTATTACACCAATAAAAGAAGAAATTATTTATTGATTTGAAGTATTTCTTTCGGGAGGATCCCTTTTTGTTTAAGGTTTATGATGACCAAATCATCCATTGATGTGTATCCCATGAAGAATGATGGCAAATCCTACGCCATTGTCACTCTAGACGAACTGGAGGACATCATAGCGCTAATAAGACAACTTACAAGCTCCTAAAATCGGGATTCTGTTAGCCTATACTCTTCAAGGATGCCCACAAGTACGTAAAACTCTATAATAGTTGTCAACGTGTAGGAAATATGTCTCGGAGAGACAAGATGCCACAAAACCCTATCTTGGTATGTGAAGTATTTGATATTTAGAGTATAGATTTCATAGGCCCATTTCCCAACTCCAATGGGAATAAATACATTTTAGTAGCCATTGATTATGTATCAAAATGGGTTGAGGCTTAAGCTTTGTCAACTAACAATGCTAGAGTAGTAAAGAGGTTCCTTAAAACTTTATTTTCCCAATTTGGCACCCCAAGAGTAATTATTAGCAATATGAGAACACATTTTTGCAATATGCAGCTTGAAAAAGTATTTAAATGCTATGACGCTACCTATAGATTAGCTACTCCATATCACCTGCAAATAAGCAATTAGGTGGAAGTTGCCAATAGAGATCATAAGCAGATCCTAGAAAAAATCATAGAACACCATAGGAAAGATTGGCTCGACAAGTGGGATGATGCCCTATGGGCATATAGGACGGCTTATAAAACCTCGATAGGAACCGCTCCCTATAGACTTGTTTATGGAAAAGCTTGCCACTTACCCATAAAAATTGAATATAAGGTTTTTTGGGCTACTAAATTAGCTAATTGGGATCTTAAGTATACAAGTACTCATAAGAAGTTACAATTGAATGAGCTTGATGAATTGCATGCCATGGCATATGAAAATTCCAAGCTCTATAAGGATAGAGTTAAAAAGTACCATGACTAAAGAATCAAGCAAGGGGGGACAATATAAAGAAGGTGACTATGTTTTGCTATATAACTCACGTCTAAGTTTTTTTTTTTAAGGAAAATTGAAGTCTCAATGGTCTAGTCCATTCACGGTTACTCATATCTTTCCTTATGGAATAGTCAAAATTGCACATCCTGAGAAAGGTACATTTAAAGTAAATAGTCAAAGATTAAAGCTCTATTTTGGAGGAGAAGAATTTATATCAAATAACAAAGAGGAATTTCATCTCAATCCTATTCCAGGTTTGTAAATAAGAGAAGTGCATTGAGCTAATGACCACCGGATACGATTGTGTTAAGGGCGTGTTGAATATAAGACATTCTCTAGATGTGACATGACTATTAAACATGAGCATGTTGAAGTTGTGTCAAGATTGTTTATCAAAAATAATTATTTCTAAGAGTTACATGACTTTTTGACACGGTCATGTTTAGGTTGTGTCTAATGGGGTTTTAAATTTAATTCGTTCACACGACCGATAGACATGATGATGTTAAGGTCATGTCACAACATTCAAAGAGTGTTAATTATTTCCGAGAGTTACACGAACTTTAGACACGGTCATGTCTAGGGTCATATTGGGTGTGCCCAATTTTAACTTTTTTTGTCCAAGATATACATGGTCTTTAGACACGGTCTTGTCTCAACCATGTTAAGCTCGAATCCCCTATTTTATTTTTAGGCACAAACACGAGGAGATGAGAAGGATTATGATTATGATCATGATTATAGTGACTAATTTCATTTATCTTTGTTTTCTTTATTATAACTAACGAGACTAATGTGACTTGCTAAACTTGATTGTACTATTTTTTTTTCTTTTAACTATTGTTTTAGTTTCTATTTCTTTTTGCCTTGTTGTAGCTTTTACATATTTAGAGCATTCAAGATCAACCACTTTACACGCTGAGCTCGTTTTAGAATGAAGTAGATGCCATATTTAAGGGAGTACTAGTTCTTTTTTCCACCACCTTCTTCAATTTTTTGTTTTATTTAATTCTTATTTTGTTAGTTTTTCTTTGTATTCATACATTGAGGACAATGTACAATTCTAAGTATGGGGAATGAGGTTATAAAATTTTTGGTTATTTAAGAAATCAAATTTATTTATTTAACCTGATAATCATTAAGTTAATTTGCTATTTAGTATATGATAACTCTTTAGATAATATAGAACACTTGATCACTAAGTGCCTTAATGATACTTTATTTAAATTAAATAATAAAATCTTTGTAAAGCAGAGTTATTTATTATTTAGTTTTGAATTTTAAGATTTAGAAATTTGAATAACATCACTAGTTAAGAATTAATCATGGATTTCTTTTAAACTTGTTTTGATGTATATTTTCCCTTTGGATATTTTTAGAGCATTATAATCCTTGATAAGTAAATAGTTGATACTTATATTTTGAAAATTTATTGAAAAGTTAATATAGTTAGAGATAAAATAAATAAAGAGGATAAATTAATTGAATTGAATTCTAGCTGTAGGCCTTGTTAACTCAAGTAATTAAGTCTATGGATGCCTCTTTTGTGTAAAATAACACCTGTTAACTTAAGTAACGAGCTCGAGATTATCGACTGAAAGCTCACTAAAAGAGTTAAGAGAAAAGTCCATGTTAAAGCTAAATGTAAGTAAATAAACTCTATTAAATAAAGATAGTTAATGGTTCAAATGAGTGTCTTAAAACATAGTAGCTTAAGATCGTTTGGTCTAGGATTTACTAACTAATGAAACTACTTTTAAATATATAAAAAAAGAGGAATGATTAAGGGATAATTGGATGTATTTTTCTTGGATTATAGTGTTTAGCAAAATTTGAAGAAAGGGGAGTATATATTTTAGTAAGGTTAGTGAAGTATTTATGACTTTTTCTTGATTAAGGAGATGTTAATTCTTGTTTCGGAGTCTTAAAAATTCTTTGTTATAAGATATACGGAAACTTTGATTTGCATTAATTAATTAGGAAATTCAAATCTTTCACATGTTTAAGATAGTTGGTTAAGTGAAAGATATAAAAGTTATAGTTAATTTTATTTTGAAACTGTAAGTTAGTTAAGAGTATTACAGGACTAAATAACTATTATTTTGACTTGATTTCTTGAATAGTAGTAAGTTGATTAAATATTTCTTATCCTACCGTTTGATTTGATTAATTTCCTTGAAGACAAGCAAATGCTTAAGTTTTGAGAAGATTAATAGGTGCTTAATTAGATATATATATATATATTAAGTGAGTTCTAAAGTATTTTTTCTTTATTTTAGCATGTTTTTGAAGAATTTGATTTTTAATTAAGTAATATTTTGATTTTAGGACTTTAGAAAAGGAACCCAATTTTACTCAATTTGGAGTTAAATAGAAAAAATTATGAAGTTTTGAAGATATATATGGACAATAGACATGACCATGCTTAGATCATGTTGAATTTGAAGCATGAAAAGAGAGTTACACGAAGGCTAGACACAACTGTGTTTATTGGTCGTTTATCTCTCAAAGATAATTAATTTCAAAGCACGACTTAGACACGACCTCTAAACATAATCGTGTCTACTATAACATCCAATTTTTCAAGTTTTTTATCGACGATTTCAATGCAACCCGAAGCATGACCTTGTTAGATAGCTTATTGGCCTAAAAAGCAAAAATTTGTATGCTCACTATATAAAATGGCTAGAGGGACTCGACCAAAAAGGAGAGAAGACTTTTTTTTTATTTGTTATAGGGTTTTTAAAAGACTAGAAAGTTATTTCCCTATACTTTAAGAATTTATGGTTTTTCTTAGACTTCTTTAATTTCTCTGATGATGCATGTTTCTACATCATTGATGATTTCTATTTTTAATATGATTAAAGCTTAAATTTTTCTTAATATCTAAACTTATAAATCCTAGGAATATTATGTGACTAGATTTATTACTATTTAATGAATTCTTAAATTTCTTAATTTAAGCATGTGTTTTTAATATTGTTTAGATTAATATTTTTAGGGTATTATTTTATTTATTTGATATTATACATTATGATTGAGAAATTTGATGTATAATTAGATTTAGAATATTTGAAGAGAATTAATGTAATCTTAGAGATAAGTTATATAATTTTTCAAAAAATAATTAATTTGTTTATGGGAATTTACCATTTTTAAAGCGGTCTTTGAAATATGTTATTGTGAAAAGATTCAAATAAATATTTTTAGATTATGGTTAATAAGCTTGAAAAAGCTAATAAACTAATTTATGAATTCTTTTGATTAATGAAATTAAGAAGGATTTGAATGAATTTTGGTAAATATCACATAATAATTTCTAGGGAAAACAAAATCGAGATACTATTTTTACCATCTTAAAGTTAATTATAATTTATTTTGCTCTTCTTTCTTTCAATTTAATCTCTAGTTCATTAATTAATACTTAGTTATAAGGTTTAGATCAATTCATCTTTATAATTATCGATTAGATAACGTAGTGTAAGTTAATATTAGTATTTGTAATTCCTATAGAATGATATTTGTATTTAATACATTATATTACAAAATTTGATAAGTATACTTACCTTCCATCACCAAGCATAAGCAACATACACATTTCAGTCAAATAATCTTTAAGTTTCTTAAGCAAACTACACTATCCAATACAATTAACAAATAAGGTGAACACATACATGGAGGAGTGGTCCTATAGCTAGCTTTTACGTAATTATCAAAGGTATAATAACCTATCAAGTATCAAATATTAAGTTTGTTTCTATTATATGACATAATCTAAGTTTACTAAATGATTAATCATTTCATAGTTGCATATATCCCTTCCCTTTTATGTTATTGTGCTTGAACCCTAGCTTGGAATTGTAGAAAAATGAAATAGAATTGAAATATGAGTGTTTTAGAACAACATGACTGTGTATGTGGCCATACAAAAGAACACGACTGTGTGAATGGCCGTATACCTTTCTGTGTACAAAACTTTTCCAACTCACCCAAGTACATGGTCATATACTTAGCCATGTACTTTAACACAAGTAAGTACACATCCATGTACTATTCTATATATCCCCTATAATAAAAAATTCCATCTCCACTCAACACAGTAAAGGTACACATCCGTGTACCTAACTGTATACCCTTTCGTTTTGAAATTCCTCTTGTTCCTTTTCTCTAATTAGCTTCCAAATTCTAATTTCTATGGATCCAAAGCAAATTGGCCCAATTAACCTGTTAATTCTATACATTATATGGATTATGTACACTTACTTGCTTTAATTTGTGATTAGAATCTCCAAATTGTTTGATCCCATGTCTATGCTCATTCTATCTCACCCCCTTGTTCCAATTTCTAACAATACATCACCAAAAATCGTTTAGACTTACAAATCTAGAATCATGAATACCTATCTTAACAATCAAAGCCCTTACTTGGTGAAAATGGGTTGATCTTGTAGATTTCTATTAAGTTCCCCTACTTGTGTTTGAGATTGTCTCTGTGTTTTCAACTATGTAAATGGGAAAAATGGGAGACAATAGGTCAATTGAGGTTTTAAATGCTCTGATCATAAAAGACTAAATTGCCTTCTATATTTTAAATTTGTCACTTTCTTGACCTTATACCTAAATTATTAATATAATATATATATATTTTATAGATGACATTGAAGAGGCATCAAGTGAGAGTGTTATAATGATGTAGAAGAAGACAAGCCAAAAGTGAGAGTAGAGGTGAGAAAGATAACTAGAGAGTGTAACATTAGGGTTTTTAATAATGGATGAGTTGTGCTTGTATTTATATCATGGCAATTTTATATTACATAAATGACTTGGTTTAATTGATACAATTTAGGTAGACTTGGTTCGATTAATACAGTTTGGTGCAGTTTTATTACCCAAACCATGTTGCAAATCAGAATATAATACTCAAACCAAATCATAAATTGAACCTAATTAAAAGAAAAACCAAACTTTTGGTCACAAATTGGTTATTTACAATTTAATTGATTCTTTTGCCCAACCTACTATCATATTAGAAACCTACTTATCCACAATTCAAGGTGGTTTTGGTACCCAACTATAAACCACTTCATTCCAAATATTTTGTGAAACCCCATAAATTTGATAAGTAAATGACGCTAGATTAATAATTTAGTTATGATAAAGGCTTAATATTAAACAAGGGTAAATTTGAAACATGAGAATTAAGTGTATCAAAAGTTCATTAGATAATTTATAACAAATAAATAAAGGAAAATAAAATTATAGGTTTGTGATTGTCAATTAGAATTTTTAAGTGTTTATTTATATTTAAGACATTTTATTTACGTTATATGTAAATTCTCATATAATAATACTATAGTTTAAATTATTTAATAATATTGTTAATACATGTATTAATCAAACCTGTAAGCAAATAATATGTAGCCCTCATATGAATAACTTCATTGTGGAGGAATTGATCTGAATATATAAATGTAAATTCACTCTCTCTCTCCCCTCACTTTTCAAAACTTCAAACTTTAGTTAAAACACTTATTCTCAAAAGCTTGTTTATGAATCCATAAATCCCCTCAAACTTCAATTACTCATAACTTCTTCAAATCACTTTCGAATCAAGAACTAAAAGTGGCATTATGATTCTTGCAAATAGTACTTCACAATAAGAGTCGACTTGGTAGGAAAATAACGACTTTAAATTTTGAGTTGAATCGATACAAATGTAAAACGTTTAGTTTTAGAATTTTTATCAAAAAACATTCGTAAACTTGATTCTATTCAAGTTTTAGCAAGTTTAGTTGCTAGAAATAGTTGTAAACTTATTATTCTTTGATTGTAAGTGAAGAATTGATTTTTTGCAACTTTCTAAGGATTATTTCAAGTTTTAAGCTACAAGATTGAGGTAAGTGGGAGATTCAATAAGTTACTATGATGCGAGTGATTATTTGTTGCTAGTTCACTATATGTGATTTAATGGAATGTGTATATGTTGTATTTGACATTAATAATGATAAAGAATAAGTTGATATGTGTCTAAAGTAAGTTTTAAAACGATTAGTAAGTTATGGATGAAAAAGATAAACACCTTTTAGTCGTAGCAAAAACTGGCAATTAAACAGTGCATAATGGACTAACATCGATTGATTGATAGCATCACCATCGACCGAACTATAATCCACCAATCTTGCCTCCCCTTTGTTGCACCATTTGACCAATGCAAAACTCCCAATCCAATCAATAGGTGCAAAGTTGTGTTCCCCTTTAATTTTTCTCTTATTTGCTTGATTTATTAAATTGAGAATCTAAGATGATCTTACCACAATTGAATCATAATGGAGAACCTTCTTAAGCACCCATTTAGCCTAGCATTTAATCACTACAATCCATAAAGAGTATTACACATTAAACTATCAAAACCAACTTAATTTTCTCTCTAGAAGGTACCCTTTAACCTTCCCATAAACCACTATCCCAACTTAAACAAACTTAGAGACAATTGAATTGAATTAGTCAAACTTAAGAGTTGAATTATTATTTTGAATGATATGATGCTTTGGTGTTCTAAACACATTATTGAATGATTGAATTAATTGATGGATCACACATGGCTTCTCTATGAATATTTATGTTTTATGGATTAACTAGCTATTTGATATATGTTGCGTAGCCACCTCTAACTGAATTAATAATGGATTATTTAATTAGTTGATATTAAGAAAAGTTTAAGGAGCATCTTAGGACGTCTGCCTAAGGATGTCTTGAGTAACTCTTAAAGTGTTAGGCTAAGGACAATGTTAAGATAAGATTTGAATGGATTATGACACATTTAGCTAAGGATCCTGTTAAGATTGTTATTGCCTTTGAGATTGAATGAGTTAGTTAATAAGTTGTGACTTTATTGTAAGTATTATTGCTTTATAGATTGATTATCTACTTGATATATTTGGTTGGCCACTTTTAAACTATTTAATTAATGAATTGGCTTAATATAGAACTCGACATATATTGTACAAAACATTGCATTTTCTAAAGGTCATCATCATCACATGGCAACAAGAAAGAATGACGTGTTTAGCGATCTTGCCCTTCTATCTACAAAATACATGGTGTTATGAATCATCCTACTCTTAACAAAGCCTGGAGTCCTAGTTATCATTAAAGGTACTATGTGTGTGAATTCTAAGCCATTTAACTAGAGATGTCAATAGTGGATTAAAGTTTAGCTAGGGATCTTATTGTGGAAAAATCAAAGAGTATCTTGGAGCATTTAGCTAGGGATCATATTAAGGTAAGAGTGAGGGGCATTATGAGGTGTCTGGTTAAGGATGTCACTTGTTAGATGACTTAGACACTGATGGCTATTATATTCCTAACCCAAGCTTAGGGAGAGTGTAAATCTTAAACTTTACGTTAGTTATTAAAAGATTGCATGAGATGTTATATTGCATATGGGCATATAGTCGATAACTTTTTTGTGCTTATACAATAATGGGAATATTACATTCTTATCTCACTAAGCCATGGTGTGTACTTATCTCTCAATAGATTATTTTTGCATGTAACACCCTAAAAACTTGGAATAGAATATGATATGATGTGAACAATAGCTAATTGAGTCAAGATTGATAGTGTAAAAAGTATTATAATAAATCATTTAGCTGTAGAATGCAACATCGGAACTTAAGTGGAAACATACTTTGTAGAAACTTAAAGTTGTTTCCCATTTTACTATTTTAGTAAAGAATTTCGATTCTTTACAATCTCGTTAATTGTAAAAGATGAGAATTCATAATTATTTTTCTATTATACGACTATATGTAATACGATTAGTTATAATTAATTAAGTATTTTTATAGAGTCTTGTGACCTCTAACTCATAAGACGATTATTATGTAATAAGTACACATATAACATGATAACTTTTAGTTAATCCTATTATGCCCCCTTTAGGGTTTTTATATACTTAACCCTCAATGAGTAACAAATACCTAATCCACGAGTCACCAATTTACAAGCATAAACAACATTTAACAATTACAAGTTCCTACATCAATTTAGTATTTTTTTTTTTATCTTATAAGTATAAGCAACATACAACATCTTACTTAGAATTGACTCACCTAACTTCCAAAGACCTAACTGGGAGTTAAAACCTATAATCATACATAAAAGATATACTTAAAACTTTGAATACTTAAAAATTGCAAGGTTTTCTCGAATTACTATGGTCAACTAAAGTCTTCCCAATTAACTATGATTGACCATTAAGGGGTATTGTCACCTAAAGGATAAAGATGGTTGACCACCATATAGTGTGGTTAACTACCTTTGTAATTAAATGTTGAATTTTTCTCTAAAATATAAGATTCTACTTAAGAAATCATTGGTCAAGTCTTGAACCCCAAAGCTACTAAAAAAAAGAAGAAGAAAAAATTGCACTTATTATTCATAAAAAATGAATTAAACTCCAAAACAAAAATAAAACTAACTTTTCCCAAATTTGTTCATCCAAACTCTAACAATCTCCACAAACCTTTGTTTTTTTCTTAAATTAACTAGCAGCAAGAACTAACAACCAAGAAACAAATGATTATGATTACCTAGGTACAAATTTTTAGCTCTAATATACAAATTTCGTAGTTATTTAGGAATCAAAACCTATTTTTCTAGAAAGCTCAAATTATGTTTTTTTTTTTTAAAAAAAAAAAACTAACGTCTTTACTACAATTATAAATTGATCAATAACCACTAGAGATGTAAGCGAGACGAGCATTGTCGAGTTTCCAACTTGCCCGTCCCGCTGTTATGGTTTTTTTTTTTTTAAAAAAAAAAAACTTATGGGGTTTGGGATAGATAATGGGACAAATGTTGAACTCATTGAGAACTCAAATCTATTAATATATATATATATAATATATATATATATATATATTATAATTTAGTTAATCAACATTACTATATATTTAATAAATAATGTTGAAAAAAAAACGTTAAATTAGACTAAAGAAAAGAACATCAGTCGTAGTGATTAGTGAAGTGGAGCTAACCAAGTCTACACTAACACTATACAACTGAGCTCTCTCTTCTCTAATCCAAAGAAGCTAAAAACAAAAAAATAAAAATAAAAAGAAACCTACAACAATAAAACCTTCTTCATCCCTCATCCTCAAGTGAAAGCTTGGTGAGTCATCATCCCTCGTCGTTTGTCTCTGTCGTCTCATCTCTCTTCTATTGTCTCATGTGTCATATGGTCGTCGTCATCCTATTCTCTATTATGTGTCGTCATTGTCTCTCGTCTATCACCTCATTGTTGTCTTGCGTCTTGTCGTCTTATTCTCTCTCATCTGTCGTCAGCGTCCCTACAATCTATAACTAGTGGTCTTTAAGTTGTTGTCCCTCCTCGGTGGTCATGTTCTGACCTAAAGTTAAGATCAAATCTCACTCTCCCAGTTTAGAGATCAAAACAATTTTTGGGAAAGGGAAGAAAAATAGAGGTAACAATTAGAATGATTTTTAAATTCTAGTGGACATTGCTTTTTTTTTTTTGTCCAGTAGATTAAAAATTTGAGAAGCATCATGTTTTTGGTTAAAATGTTTTTAATTGGCACCAACCATATGTTATCATGGTATATATATTTGCATATAGTATAGGTGAAATGTAAATCATTTGTTTTTTTTGTTAGAAATATATATATAGTTAAGTAAAAAAGCTTTATAAATTTTTGTTATGCAGATTTGTTGAGATTATGGTAAAATTTTATGATTTTTTTAATGCTAAGTGCAATTAAATGACATGGTGGTATTTTTTTTTTGTTGTTGTTGTTTCATTCTTCATTGGTTCTATAATTTGGAATACTCCCTTATAGCAGAAGACTATAATGTATGATAATAGATACTTTTTTTTGTCCATATGAACTAGGTTTAAGATTCCATAAATACTTTCATGCTATAGTAATGACTAGATGGTTTCTAATAAGTTATAAGTATGTACTACATCATGGTCATGAACACCTCACAATTTGTGTAAGATACCAAAATCCTTATTCAAGTTGTGATTTCATTTCAAAATTTTAATAACATTTTGTTTTTGTTTCCTTTTATGTAATGTAGATATGGACGAATTCGACATGCCCATTGATGTAAACCCCATTAACCTTAAGGAAGAGGAAGGTTCATTACCATTACCTTGATTTGAAACAAAAGCACCATCAACAAATCCCACAACCACAACAAGTTCTCAAGTAGAAAGCAATATCGATTAATGAGACAATTCCAATAAATGTAAGTTGACTTCTCCTATATGGAATGATATGGTGAGAAAAACGGTTAATGGGGAGGATATTGCTATTTGTAATCATTATTCCAGAACACTAAAAATAGGTAGTAAACATGGGACTAAGCACTTGTGCAATCATTTGGAGAAGTGTACATAAAGAAAGAAGCAAAAAGACACAAGGCAATGTCTACTATCCATTAAGAAACGACAAGATGAGAATGAGAATTATTTGAACATAGGAAATTGGACTTTCAATCAAGATATTTGTAGGTAAAGACTTGCAAAGGCAATCATTGTCCATGAATACCCCGTTTCAATAGTTGAGCATGAGTATTTCAATGATTTTGTTGAAAGTATGCAACCACTTTTTAAACATGTTAGTCATAATACCATTAAAAAAGAGATCATGCACATCTACTATAAGGAGAAGGAAAAATTGAGAATGCTGTTGAAAGGATTAAATTCTCAAGTTGTAGTGATAACAGGTTTATGAGCATCAAATTAGAAAAAGGAGTACATGACTATCACGGCACACTTTGTTAATCATAATTGGAGGCTTCAAAGTTGACTCATGGAGTAAGATTTTTTACTTACAATATCTTTGCATTATAAATAATGGAAAATTATATTATATTAATGTTTTTTTTTATATTTTTCATGTAGTTTTTTATATGTTCTAATGCCACACACAAATGAAGCACTCGCCGATTGTTTGTTTAATTCGTTGATGAGATGGGGACTAGATAGAAAATTATCTACAATTGCCATAGATAATTTTTCTATGAATGATGCCATGATTACAACTTTGACCATAAAGCTAGGAAGAGATGAGTTAATTCTTCAAGGAAAGATACTGCACATGAGTTGTTGTGTGCATATTTTGAACTTAATTGTGAAGGAAGGTGTGGCTGTGATAGAAAGTATGATTGAGAAAATCCGTGATAGCATTGCATTTTGGTTGGTGACACCATTAAGAGTCGAGAAATTTGGAGAAGCATATAAGTAGTTAGATACTTCATGTGGTAGAAAACTTGGCTTAAATTGCAAAACTCGGTGGAACTTTACATATGACATGTTGGTGACGATTGTTCGATACAAAGAAGTTTTTTATAAAGTTCAATTTCTAGATAGACATTATAAATGTCTTCCTACCAATGATGATTGGGAGGTAGCGGAAGCAATTTGCAAGAAGTTGACAATCTTTTATGAGTTAACTAATATTTTTTCCGGTACTCAATATCCAACTGCAAATTATTATTTTGAAAAGGTTTTTGAAATTAGAGAATCATTGGTTGAGTGAAAGGGCTCTTTAGATGTGAATATTAGTATGATGGTGAGGAAAATGTTTGATAAATTTGAAAAATATTAAGGTGATGTACACATTATTATGGTTGTTTGTACTGTTCTAAATCCACGTTTTACGATGAAAGTCGTGGATTTTTTGTTTCCTTCTATTTATGAAGCAAATGCATTTGTAGAGATTCAAAATGTTAGAAACATTTATTATGAGCTAGTTCATGAATATCAATCAAGAGGTAAATCTCGACTTTCTAAAGTTTGAATAGTAGCAGTAATTCTTATGTGGAGACTTCAACAACTGCTCATATTACTCCTTTCAAATCTTCAAGAAAATCAAGGTTGATGCAATTCTTGAGCACTATTAATGTTGATGGCCAAGTAAAGTCAAAGTTGGATCGTTATTTAGAAGAACCTATGTTATCTTGGAGTAATAATTTTGATATTCTTAGTTGGTGGAAAGTAAATGGAATTAAATATTCTACATTACAAGAACTAGCTAAGGATATGTTGGCTATTCATGTGTCTATAATTGTTTTTGAGTCTGCATTCGGTACTAGTGGACAAGTAATTAGCTTGTGTAGAAGTAGACTAAATTCTGATACAATAGAAGCATTGGTGTACAATTAAAGTTGGTTATCAAATGAGATGAGAGGTAAAAATTTTGATTATACAATAATGTGTTTTTTTATACATGAAATAACTATTATTTGCTTAATCTCTAATCTGTATTATGGGTTTTTTTTTTTTGGTCCTTTGCGATAGGTTCAAAGATGTATGATAAACAAGATGGGATTTGAAGACCATGAGAGTTAACTGTTAAGTAAGAATTACCAAAAATATATGATTAATGCTTTTATTATATGTTTTATTTTTTTATTATTTTTATTAAGACTTGTTAAGTACATTTTATTTCTGTGTTATTTATTAAGTTGTATGGTTGGTTCAGTAATTTTTATCTTATTATAATTAAAAATGTTTTTATGTCGATAACTTTATTTACTAATATGTAGACCTTTGTATAATATTAAAATACATATGATTAAATATGTTGAAAGTGCAAAAAATATTTATTTCCAAAAACATAAGCTATATTTTGCAAAAATAGTTTAATAAATAAGTAAAGATTTAAAACTAATAATTGAATTTTAAAAAAATTAGAATTAAAGAAAAAAAAGTTGTTCAAATGTTGAAGAGTAGAAGTGTAATCTTCCCTTTCATTTTACTATGGTTTGCCATTATGTTAACTACAAATATCTAAGCCTTTTACTTGAGAATTTTTAAAAAGGCAAAATTGATATTAAATTAATTTATGTAACTAATTTTTAACCCCTCTTAGTTACTAATTTAAGATTTACAATGGCAATGTTGTTGGTATTGGCGGTTGTGGTAACAATAACAATGACGATTTTGGTGATAGTACAAAAGTGGTATAATTTTTGCGAAGGTAATATTTTCTCATAATTATAGACATATTTTCTTATTACTATTGAGTAGCTAACACCATCCAATAATAATAATAATAATAATAATAATAATAATAATAATAATAGTTATTCTATGAGGAGAAGGAATAGTAAAGCCTTATGAAATAATTATTCCACAACAGAATTTCAAGTAAAGAAGGAAATTGATTTTTTTTTTTCAGATAAAATTATTCCATCCCTGTTCAACGACATTTCAATAAATATCCATTGCTTCCATTTACTCTTGGATTAAATAAACTGAAAGACCTAATATTTGTGATAAATTTCAATTAAATTCTTTTTATTTTTTATGTTTCTGCCAAAGTTTGATTGATTCTTCTCAAATATTTGCAATTTTCAACGACCGTAAAAATTTTTCGGGGGGTGGTTTATTTTCAATTTCATGATTCTTGGCGCCTACCGAGTTCCGACCGACTCCTCTTTCTAATTCCCTCTCTTCGATTCGCATGATAAGCGAGAAAGAACGAGGAGGTGTTGGATCAGTTAAATTTCTGAAACACGACTTACAGTTCACATTTGCCCCTCCAATCTCATGGGTTACATTTGCAAACCTAGTCCGTCCCAAGACTCCAATGACTTCTCTAGCTCCCACTTTGAAAGGACGGTTAGTTTTTTCCGTTTTGTTTCCTTCTTTTATCATTGTCAACAGCACTAAAATTACAAAAAAGCAAGCATTGTTAGTTACATGCTATAATGGGTTTCTACTCTCTTTGTTTTGTGTTCCTGAAATAGGTGTCTTTGTTTGATTGGTGGTTAATTCGAGCCGAAGGGGATTTCCACGGAAATACACTTGCTGTTGCAGGTTGTACAAACAGAAAGTAAGTTTCTTATTTCTTTTTTTTTTTAAAGCGATTTCTAGTGTATCTCTATTCAATGGTACATTTTTTCATGGGACGGAGTCCATGTCGTTGAGGTGGCTATTAAAGTTAATGCAATGGGATTCACGGGTGAGGTGAGGGACTGGGAATAACCGTTTCCTATGTCAAGTTTGATTCTTTTTCTCTGTAAAATGTCTTGGTTGTCAAACTGGGAAAATGGGTTTCGGATTTAGAGATGCAATTATCAGTATGATGTAATAACACTAGTGGAAGAAAGCGTTTTTGCATGAGAAGACAAGTTCAGTGAGATACTTTATATTTTAATTTTTGTCTTTGTAGATACGATGGATCAGAATTACTATTGATTGAATAATGTAATATGGCTACAAGGAGGGACTAGTTTGTAAAAAGATTGAAGGGAAATTTAGTTAGAAAGGGATGGATACAGTTATTTGCAATGGATTTTGTCCAAGAGTGCGAACAGCATATTTTGATTTTAAGAAAATATAAGGTTAAACTGTAAGAATCAGCAACTTTTTTAAAAGAAAATTTTTTTCAATTTCATAGACATGGCTTTAAAAAATTTTTGAAGGTAGCGGTTGTTTAAGGAATTTTGCCCCTGAGAACACACCCTACCTCAGCACAGGTTTGCACTGGTTGCACATGCTACCAATCTTGCACAGCATGCGTCGCCACAAAGAAAAGGAAAAAGAATTCATGGAAATATTTCTTTAGCATTTTTATGAAAGTATTTCTTCCCCATTCTTGCACAACATGGAATCTGCCAATTGGAAGAAAATGATTGTGAGTTTGCTGGCACTATATGAATGGCATGAAGTAAATGTAGCTTGTTAGTAATTGTTCTGATTAATGTAGTTAGATACATTTTGTTGTACGTTTAGTTCTTAATGTGTTTGATCATACCGGCATTTCAGACAGAAAGTACAGCAACCAAGACGCATATTTAAATCTGCTCCTATCAGTAGGATACATGATTTTTGCACCCTTGAGACAGCAGATGGGATTTATGTTGTTATTATGGGATTGATAAACAAGTCAGAGACTACAGAGAATGGTTTTCCATCTGAGGTATGTGAAATCCTTATATTTTTTTGCCTTTGTCTAGCGAGTTGGAGTTGCATTGCAAATGCATTATTAATTCTTTTATGCAATTTGAGCAACATGGGTTGTTGGATGGAATCTTGGAATGGCAAACTTCAGAAACTTTGAAGCACTTGGACATTTCCTATCTTTAGATGTTCTTGGAAGAAGTACCTTTAATAAAAACCGACAAGTTGTGAGTTTCTTATTGATTGAAGCTGCGAAGACCTATCTTGGTCTAAACGGGCTGCAATTGCTTAGAAACTCTTTAGCAGCCATTCTGCTTTGAGTTGTTGTATTGCTTTTGTTTGAATGGTTTTCATAATGTCAATTAGAGACCTGCCAGCAATTTTCCAATTGTGTTTAACAAGGTTAATTTCAACTATGTATATGCAGTTGAGCAAATAATTTAAGTATAATCACAAAAGCTTTTTCATTTTTGGAACTATGATTTGGTTCACTGTGTGAATTTTGGTTCACTATTTGGTTAGGACAATCACATTATGAGTTAAGAAAAGAAAAATTGAACCTTGATGACTTCACTTAAATGTAATCAAAAGTTTGAAACCTATTTCAATACTCAGTAGTGTAATGTATAACTCTAAGTCCTAGGTCAGGAAGCTCTTTCCCATGCAAACACTTGCAGCCTCCAACTCTGTTTGACATCCTTTGTGTGCTTCCATTGCTTATCTTGTCCATCTCAAGCCTCTTTTCTGTTTGACTTCTCTAGAGTGTCACCATGTCTTTTTCTGCTCTTGGCTTCAATTTGTTTATACACTTTATCTGTCATTGTTGTAGTTAGTGTGAACAAGAGGTTGAGTCAGCTTCTCTTCTTCATGACTTGGAGATAAATATATTGGTGTGATACTTTAGAGATGACTAAAATGAGGGTAGAGGAGACAGAAAAGATGTGGGGAGAATTAATGAAAAATGAGATAACATGAGGCTGGCTAAGCATGATCCACATAACTGAACTCATCTAGTGGGAATAAGGCTTGACTAGTGTTTGGGCATGCCTAACGTGCCACATTAGTGTCTTTGAGAAAAATTGATGACTCAAATGCTGTCAGGGCTTACTTGCAATGATTTTGCCTTATGAATAAGTTTCTTGTCATCACTTTTTGGATATAATATATTAAACATGGAGCACTTTGCGAGTTTAATCATTAAAGTTAACAACCAGCTTCTTTTAGGATGGTTTGCCAACCTTCAGCTTTGGCCAGATGGTATGTTAGCCAACAGCCTGCCACTACTTCCATGAAGGTGTACTGTTAGTGGCCAACCTTCAGCTGCCCCGGTGAAGGTTTATACTAGCAAAAATAGGAAGACATCCTGCAGCAATCAGTCCAAGCTGTAATGAAGAATAGAGTGTAGGTCTATCGGCTAGATAGGGAAGTCGTAGGGTTAGTGGATTAGAGCAGTTAAGGATCATGTCGGGTAGGGGAGGTTGTTAGGATGTGGCATGATGGAAGAGGTAATGGGGGGAGGAAAAATAGGAAGGCAGTTGCAGATAGCAATTCGCCCCTCCCACACCTTGTGTTGCATTGTACTTAAGAAAGAAAAAGAAAAAAATAAAGACAGACTTGAATTATCCAAAAATGCAAATTGTAAGAGATCTAGGGTTATCTCTAACGAGCCCTTTTCCCCAAGCAACCATAGGTAAACAAGGAAGAGACTCCTGTGCCAAGGGAATTGAAACGGATTTGAATATCCAACCCGTGGTCACTAGGTCCTCAACAAGATCCGCTAACATATTGGTATCAAAGCGGAAAGTGTAGCAACAACTCGAATCCCTCGTGGCTATGTACTAGGAGGACAGGGCACGTATGGCGAGGATGGAAGCTAGACAGGAGTAGTTTGCTGCCTAAGTGGAGACCCTTTTGAGGGAAGGGTCAACGTCCAAGCAGTAGGACTAGCCTTCGGAGACAGGCGGCGACTCAAAGGGAGAGGAACGGCGTGAATGAGGTTCGGCCATTCCCAAATACTCCAAGTGGGATTTTCCAAATTATGATAGAAGCATCGATCCGTTGGCATGGCTCAACCAAAGCGAGCAATTCTTCAAACACTAGATCGTGAAGGAGGAGGATAGGGTGGAACTAGTAGCCTTCCACTTGGAAGGTGATGCACAATTGTGGTTCATGAAGCCGGCGTAAGAGAATGTGATAGGGAGTTGGTGTGAGTTCAAACGCCTGTGTGATTTGAGGTTTGGCCCGCCCATCCGAAGCAACAAGGTGGGGGAATTGGCCAAACTACGCCAGGTGACGACGGTGGACCAGTATCAACGGAAATTTAAATAGCTCTCTGCCCAAATTGAGACCCTCACGGTCGAAAGCGAAATTGGCATCTTCATTAGTAGGTTGAAGGAGTTTATTGCGGTGGAAGTGGAGCTCCACCAACCATCTAGTCTTTGGAGGCCATGAATCTTGCCCGATTGTACAAAAGGCGAGGCCAACCAACGAGGGAGGATACAGGGAGAAGACCATGCCAGACGGTCACCCCTACGAGCGGGGTTAAGCCACCATTCATCTGCAGGCTGAGTAAGCCTGACTTGGAAGAATGCTGAGCCAAGGGTCTATGCTTTAATTGTGATGAAACCTTCACGGTAGGACACAAGTGCAAGAGGCTTTTCTGGTTGGAGCGCAAAGAGGAAGACACTGAGTGGTAGACCAGGGGTGGCTAGAATACAAGAGAGGAGGCAGAGGGCAAGCTGGAAATCTCCTTGCAAGCCATAGCAGGGTTGACAGGGGCACAAACGATGAAAGTAGTGGGACATATTCGGGGACAGGAAACTAAGGTCTTAGTGGATTCGGGGAGCACTCATAGCTTCATCAATTCACCCTTAGCGGCATAAGTGGGGTTGCATGTAGAAGTCCGTGCCAAGTTGCAGGTGGTGGTAGCAAATGGTGAGAGAATCGGAAGTGAAGGGGTTTGCCGAAAGGTGCCGTTGCTGGTAGATGGAATTCCCCTCCAGTTAGACTTATACTCCTTACCCTTATGCGGTGTAGGAGTTGTCCTTGAGGTTAATTGGTTGAAATCCTTAGGACCTATTGCCTAGGATTTCTCTTCCATGAAAATGACGTTTCGGAAGGGGAAAGAATGTGTCAAAATACAAGGAATGGTTGGGGTAAGAGAGACACCACAACTCACCACAGCCATTAGAGAGGTCGATCAAACACATGAACTGCAACAACTTCTCACCACATTCAAGGAGATCTTCCAGGAACCCCAAGGCCTTCCCCTGCAGCACCCATGTGATCACGTTATCAGCTTGTTACCGGGCATGCCCCCTATTGTCGTGAGGCCCTACCGATACCCCCACAATAAAAAAGATGAGATTGAATAGCAGTGCGAGGAGATGCTTAGGAGAGGGATCATTCGATCTAGCTGACCCCCTTACTCGTCACTGGTGCTACTAGTCTGAAAGGCTGACCAAACATGGCCCTTTTGCATGGATTACTGCGCCTTGAACAAAAGGACCATCAAGGATAAGTTCCCTATTCTCGTAATTGAAGAATTGTTAGAGGAATTACATGGGGTAGCATACTTCTTCAAGCTGGATTTGACCTCCGGCTACCACCAAGTGAGAATGTGGCCAGCGAATGTAGAGAAGACGGCCTTCTGCACCCACCATGGCCACTTTGAATTCTTGGTGATGCCCTTCGGCCTTACCAACGCCCCCTCCACTTTTCAAGCTCTCATGAATGAGGTCTTTAAAGGATTCCTCTGTAAATTCATCTTGGTGTTCTTCGATGACATCCTCGTGTATAGCAAGACTTGGGCTGAGCACCTACAGCACATCAACATAGTCCTATCCACACTCAAGCAGCATCAACTGTTCCTCAAACGGTTGAGGTGTAGCTTTGGACAACGTCGGGTGGCATATCTAGGACATCAGATATCTGCAGCAAGTGTGGAAGCTGACCCACAGAAGATCGCCATGGTGCAAACGTGGCCAAAACCTGCCACCATCACGGCCTTACGGGGATTCTTGGGGCTGACAGGTTACTACTGTAGGTTCATCTGGAACTATGGAATGATCTCGGAACCCTTGACCAAGATGCTACGCTGAAATAGCTTCACATGGACAGCGGAGTCTGATCAAGCTTTCCTCACCTTGTGAGACACACTAACCCACAATCTGGTGTTGTGGCTCCCGAATTTCTCTCAACCATTCATTGTCGAATGCGACGCATCCGAGACAGGTATAGGGGCAGTACTACAGTAGGAACGACAACCAATCTCCTTCTTTAGCTATCCTTTTGCGCAGCGATACCTTAAGCTGCCAGCCTATGAGAAGGAATTGATCGACTTGACCAAGGTAGTATGGCATTGGAGAGCTTATTTATGGGGAAGGAGGTTCTTGGTGAAGATAGACCATTACAGCTTGAAATTTTTGTTGGAACAACGAATTACAACTTCTCTACAGTAGCATTGGGTCAGTAAGTTGATGGGGTTCGACTTCGAAATTCAGTACTAACCAGGATGTCAAAATCAAGTGGCTAATGCTTTGTCTCGCCGGGACGAAGTGGCAGTAGAACTCTTAGCGCTATTCGCACTGCAGTTGAAACTCTTTGACCTCATTAGGGACGAGACAGCCTCTTCCCTCACGCTGCAAGAGCTCTGCCATCAGATTCGCAACAACAAGAAGGGCCCTCAGTGGAGCCTGGATGCTGGCCTCATCTTCTACAAGGACCGCGTATGTCTAGAACCTTCATCAGCACTTTGCTCCACCATCACATATACCATCTATGATCAATTCCATGAAGGCTATCAGTGCACCCTGTATCGAATAAGCCATGACTTCGTTTGGAAAGGCGTGAATTAGCACATAAGGGATCTAGTGTGCACCTGCCAGCAACACAAGATCGAGCAACTTCAACCGGCGGGTCTCCTACAGCCACTGCCAATACCCCACTAGGTCTGGTCTGACATCTCCATGGACTTCATTGATTCCCTGCCCCCCATCGCATGGTAAGACGGTCCTCTTAGTCGTCGTGGATTGCTTCTCCAAGTATGCCCATTTCATACCACTCAGTCACCCCTATACCATGGTCTTAGTTGCAAGGATCTTCTTCGACTGGATCTTTCGACTCCACGGCTTACTCGAGACCATCGTGAGTGATGGAGATGTCACTTTAACCAACTTTTTTTGGCGAGAGCTCTTCAAACTCAGTGGAACCAAGTTATCCTTCTCATTCGCATATCATCCCCAAAGTGATGGCCAAACGGAAGTGGTCAACCGTACCATTGAAATGTACTTGCGCTGCTTCGCTAGCGACAGGCCCCGTACTTGGATAGATTGGGTTCCCTGGGCAGAGTACTGCTATAACACAAGATATCACTCCTCGCTCAAGACAACACCATTCCAGGTTGTCTATGGTCAAGCCCAACCCCCCCCCCCCCCCCTGCCGCCCCGCGTGTGCCTCCTTTCCTATTCAGCAAGTCAAACCAAACTGGAGGCCGTCGATCAAGCCTTGTTCAACTGCGATGAGGCCCTTATCGAGCTCCGTCATCAACTCCTCCATGCATAGCAACTCATGAAAACACAATATGATTCCAAGCACCGGGAGATTTCCTTCCATCTAGGCGACTTGGTCCTCCTCCACTTACAATCGCATCGCTAATCCTCCTCCACCCGATCTTTCACGTATCTTGCCTCAAACACTTCATTGGACAACCCCTGCCACAGCCCAAGATACCGCTCACTCACCAAGGACACATCGTCCCAACACCACAAGCGATCCTCCAAGCACGCCACTGCAGCACCAAGCCAGAAATCTTGATTCACTGGGAAGGCTACTCCCCGATAGAAGCATCTTGGGAAGATGTCATGATGATAGAGCAACGCTACCCACATTTCACACCTGAGGTCAGGCACCATCTTGAGGGGGGGAGACATGTTAGCAGCTAACCTTCAACTACCCCACTGAAGGTTTATACCTGCAAAAATAGGAAGACATCCTTCAGCAATCAGTCTAAGCTGTAATGAAGAATAGAGTATAGGTCTGTCGGCTAGATAGGGAAGTCGTAGGGTTAATGGATTAGAGTAGTTAAGGATCATGCCAGGTAAGGGAGGTTGTTAGGATGTGGCATGATGAAAGAGGTAGTGGGGGGAGGAAAGATAGGAAGGTAGTTGCAAATAGCAATTCACCCCTTCCACACCTTGCGTTGCGTTGTACTTAAGAAAGAAAAAGAAAAAAATAATGACAGACTTTTGAATTATCCAAAAAGACATTGCAAGAGATCTAGGGTTCTCTCTAACGAGCCCTTTTCCCTAAGCAACCATAGGTAAACAAGGAAGAGACTCTCATGCCAAGGGAATTGAAACAGATTTGAATATCCAACTTGTGGTCACTAGTCCTCAACAAGATCCGCTAACATGTACACACGCAGGCATCGAAAGAGTTGGATTTATCCAAGTTGTGCCCAGCAAATATTGTCTTAGTATAGGGTGTCACATGTATGTGTATGTGCAGGTGACGTGCTGTGTATATGTGTCTATCGTGCAGTGTGTGTGTATGTGTCAGCCGTGCATTGTGTATGTGTACATATGGGTAGTTATGGTCGTGTCATGAAGGATAGTCTGTTAGGATATGTGAAGTGATAGGATTGTGGGAAAGAGAATTGGAGAGTGGTTAGTAACCATCTTGGAAATCTGGATGTACTTAACAAGAAGAAGGATAATGGAAAAATCAGCCTATTTTCAATCTAAAAATACTTATCAGAAATCTGGGGTTCTCTCTAATGAGCCCTCACATTCTTTCAACATAGGGAAACAAGGACGAGAGTCTCGCTACAAGAGAATAGAGTCCGACTCAATTGTCAACCAACCTATTACTAGGTCCTCTAAAAGATCCGCTAACATGGTACATGGACTAACACCTCAAGGTTATGCTTCTTATGTTGTTAATGTGTTGTTGATCCCTTTTAATTGTTAATGCAGAGTTTCTGTCTTTCATTTTCCAAAATACATGTCTTCTCTGGTCTTGACCTTTCATTATATTGTGAGCTCTACAATTTCGAACCTCTGCATAGTGCATCATACATGCTTGTCTTTGAAAATTAGAAAATTTGTATCGGATTTTTAATTAAAGATAAGTTGTTACAGGATTGATTTTTAAATAAATTTTTAGGCTCATTACAAAGAGAACCTGGTGATCTCATTTTAGGGCTTATTATAGAGAGAACTTTATGATCTCCTTTAAAATTTGACAATTCTAAATGTCTGGAAAATGATAGGATGTACTTTCTATATTGAAATTTCCATGATATAAACATATAATGGCAGTTCACACATCAACTGCTTCTTCCTACTTTTTCTCCCATAAAACTACTCCTTCAACTGCTAGAAATAACGGATATCAAATTCAAATTGCACACAACTAACTAACTAAGACCCACATGCATGATCACAACACTTCTACCCATTATATACATGTTACTTACATACAATAACATAATATATCACAGCATATGACACAACACACAAAACTTATCAACACTAAAACAATAATATTATGCAAGCTGGCAACTCTTCTTGGGACTATAAACACAAATAAAGGGCATGATTTTATATCCATCTTGAAAGAAGCTAAATAGCAATTAATCAAGTATAATGCTCACACCTTGTGGCTGACTAGAACTTGATACATGTTATTTATCACAATCATTTCATGTGCATATAGTTATAACTAGCAGACCATGCACCTTTATATGGGTGCCACAAAATAGTTCCCCATAACCAACCCTTAGAGGGAATTCTTTTATTCATTAAGATTAAGCCATTCGGTCAGCTCGAAACCTGAACTCAAAGATTGCAAGTCCAAGATCAAAACGGATATGAATTTTAATTTTAAATCGTAAATACATAAATGTACACCTATCATAAAAAAACATATGAAAATTGCTTGTCACACATTTATTAACTCAATATTTCAAGTTATATACTAACCTACTTTTCTGTATAAAGGCCACATTTCAGACAAAAATGATTTTTCTTCAGCTACTAGATGCATGACAACTTTCACATAACCATAGGGTTTTCCATTTTGTGTTTGTGGTTAAAAGTGGAAGTCACTAAAATATATGGGTTAAGTTTCAAATAAGACTAAAATCAACACAAATTTTTATATTCATTGCATAATCAATTTTTTATGGGGTATGATACTAAGAGGTTCTATTCCCTTTGATATAATAGATATGCTATTTCATTTAGCTTTTAATATTTTCCTAGGTTTTCAACCATTTTCTCTTTGGTTTTCCTCCTAACTGGGAAGATTATGCTTCAAAAAATTTTGGGGAAGTAGCGAGAATTGATTTGAAGTTAGAAAGCAGCTCACCAAAACAAACATCTTCAAGAGGTATGATTTGACTAAATCAATGGTGCAAATATTGTATAAGAAGTGTTTTCTTCATACTATTGCTTCAATTTGGATCATTTTATGTTCCATTCGTAATCTTGAATATTTAATTATTAATTTTCTGATAAAAAAACGTGGTGAGAATCTTCTTCTTCTTTTTTTTAATTATGCACAAAAGGTGTATATATATACATTGTACACTAATTATATAGAGATAAGAAAAAATAGGAAAAATATTTTATTCCTAAACCAAATCCCCTTATCAAGGGATTTCCATAACCAATCCACTTTTCCAAGGATTACAAAATCAAAACTTTCCTAAAACAAAAAAAAGTTGTCAGTTTTCCAACATTCCCTCTCAAGCTGGTGAATGGATATCATTTATTCCCAGCTTTTTGTGAACACATTTGCCAGTTGTTCCTTTGTAGACACATAGGGGGTACAAATCAACTTGTTATCTAACTTTTTCTTTATAAAGTGTCTATTGATCTAGACGTGCTTTGTCTTGTCATGCTGTATTGGGTTATGCGCAGACTGATGGTTGACTTATTGTCGCAATATAGCCTCATAGGTTCCTCCCACTTTATCTTAAGGTCTTCAAGGATGATCTTTAACCACAATAACTCACAAACACTTTGAGCCATAGCTCTAAACTTTGCTTCTATACTTGATCGAGCTATCACATTTTGTTTCTTACTCCTTCATGTGACCCGATTACCACCTAAGAAAGTGCAGTAACCTGTTGTAGAACATCGATCAATTGGAGATCTTGCATAGTTTGCATCTGTGTATGCTTCAAGAATCAACCCTTCACCTTTCTTGGATTATCTTTCATCCAGTCTACAACTTGTAGATGAACTTCCTTAGGGTTGTGCATGAAATGACTTACTATGCTCACAACATAGGCAATGTCTAGCCAAGTGTGTGCCAAGTATATTCGCTTCCCAACCAATTTGTAGAACCTTTCCTTATCCATAGCCTTATCATCCTCTGCCTCTCCAAGTTTGTGATTGGGCTCAATTGGAGTCAAAGTAGGTTTGCAAGCTAATTTGCCTGTTTCCTTCAAGAGGTCAACTACATAGTTCTATTGGGAAATGAAGATACCTTGTCGAAATCTAGCAACTTCTATCCTAAGAAAGTATTTCAACTTCCCCAAGATTTTGATCTCAAACTCCTTTGCCAAGCGGTTTTTTAGGGTCTCCTCTTTCTCATCATCCCCAATAACACTTATGTCATCAACATACACCAAAAGAGCAGTAACTCCCCTTGAAGCCATATGCTTGATGAATAGTGTACGATCACCCTGACTCTTCTTATACCTAGTATTGAGCATTACCTTAGTAAACCTATCGAACCATGCCCTTAGAGACTACTTGAGCCCATATAATGCCTTTTATAGCTTGCAAACCTTATTCCCTTTAATTTCTCTTCCAAAGCCCAGTGGAATCTCCATATATATCTCTTCCTCTACGTCACCATGAAGAAAGGCATTTTTTATATTATACTGCTATAAATCCCAATTGAAATTTGCTGCCAATGACAATAGAACCCTCACTGTAGTCATCTTAGCCATTGGTGCGAAAGTCTCTTGATAGTCTACTTCATAGGTTTGTGTATATCCCTTAGCAACCAACTTTGCCTTATATCTCTCTAAAGACCTATCTGATTTGTACTTCATGGAAAACACCCACTTGCATCCCAATACTCTTTTATTTTTTGGCAACTCTACAATTTCCCAAGTTCTATTCTTCTCAAGTGCCTCCATTTCTATTCTCATAGCCTTTCTCCACTTCTCATCAGATAAAGCCTCGGATAAGGTGTTAGAGATCGAGATGGCATTTAAGTTGGCTAAGAAACTCCTGTGAGATGGAGAAAACTTGTGAAAAGACACTGATTTGGCCAACAGATATCTTAGGTATTTAGTACACTCTCGTGTCCCTTGTCTCAAGGCAATAGTAAGTCAAAATTAGATGGAATAGGTGAGGGAATTGAGTCTATGCATACCTCGTTTTTAGGATTAGGGTTTGAGTTTTGGACTTGCACAAAGTCTTGTTCAGATCTCCTCTCCTCAAGTGCACCTATCTATACCTCCTAGTGTCAAGCTTGTCATTGGTAGGGATTTTAGTTTTTTTTTTACGGTTTCAGGATTTGGTTATTGTAGGGACAACTCAGGTTCAAGCTGTAGGGATACTTCCTCCTATGGAGGTTTAGGTTGTAGAGATACTTCCTCTTGTAGAGGTGACTTAGACCGAGACAAAGGAGGTTGTGATATTCGTAGGTTAAGAAAAAATAGATCTTCTACCTTATCTTCCCCAATAGAGCTAGATTCCCCCTGAAGATAAGTTTGAGAGAAAAAAGATCGACCCTTCTCAAAAGTGACATCAATAGAGACATAAAAATTTCCATATAGATGGGTGATAACACTTGTAGCCCTTTTTTGTTGGAGAATACCCAAAAAGCACACACTTGATTGCTTGTGGATCAAGTTTACCTTTGTTGTGACTAGATACATGAACAAAGGCTAGACAACTAAAAACCGAAGGATTGAGATTATTTGTGGTTCGGATATTAGGATAAACTAAGAGAGAAGTTGCATTGGGGTTTTATTCCCTAAGGTTCTTGAGGGTAGGCAGTTTATAATGTGTGCTGCAGTAAGAACGGCTTCCCCTCAGTATGATTTTGGAACACGGTTTTGGAAGAGTAAAGCACTTGTTGTGGTGAGTAAGTAACCATTCTTCCTCTCAGCCACCCCATTCTATTAAGGAGTATCTACACAAGATAACTCATGAATTATCCATTCTTGCAAGAAATATGGTGAAAGGACTTGATTAAAACAATCCCTAGCATTATTGAACTTGAACCTTTTTGTTTTGACACCAAATTGATTATGAACCATGGCAGTGAAGTTTGGAAGGATAGTGGTCACATCGGATTTATGTTTGAGAAGAAAATCCATGAGACTCTAGTACAATTGTCTATGAAAGACACAAACCACTGAGCCTGTAACGTTGGGAATTCTAGATGGTCCCCATATATCAAAGTGAATCAAATAAAAAGGTAAAGAACTTCTATTATTATTTATGGGAAAATAGACCCTTTTATGTTTGGCAAATTCACATACATCACAGTGAAGGTCTTCGACATTAATATTCTTAAACAAAGAAGGATACGCTATCTTTAAAATAGTAAACAAAAGATGACCAAAAAGAAAATGTTGACACCAAATGACATCATTATTTGAAACAGAAAAACAAGACTTTGAGGAGACATGCTTGACAGTTGGAGTGTGTATATGCATCGAGATAGTAGAGACTGCCTTTTTCCTTAGCAACTCCAATCCTCCTCCCCGAAACCTAATCTTGAAATACACAATGAGAGGGGTAAAATAAGACGTTACAATTCAAGTCATAGGTTACTTTATGAATAGACAGGAAACTAGTAGACAATTTCGAAACATGAAGTACATCCTTCAGCAACAAGATTGGACTCAATTGAACATGTCCAACACTAATCACTGTGGTGACTGAGCCAATAGTAACAACAATTTTCCTATTACTAGGATAAGGTGAATAGGTTGTAAAGTGGACTAATGAAGGTGTCATGTGGTTTGTGGCTCCTGAGTCAACAATCCAATCGTCTTGTATAAAACGATTTGAAGGCATATAATCCATAAGAAAGGGACTAGCCGGAGAGTGCTAATGAACAAGAGCCACTGGGCTTTTCCAATGACCCCAACAAATTCTGAAGTTTCTCTCTCTTGGCTTGGTTTAATTGGCTGGGATTAGTCTCTCCAATCGGTTGTGGTACAGAGGCAGGTGGAGTGGGCTTTGTGTTGGAAACTTGGTGAGCTTGCTGTTGGATTTTTTTTATCACCCTTTTGGCCCCATTCTCGGCTTGAGGTAGAGGGTTTTCCATGCAATTTCTAGCAGCGATCCTT
Source organism: Laguncularia racemosa (assembly GCA_037954665.1). Lineage (NCBI taxonomy): Eukaryota > Viridiplantae > Streptophyta > Magnoliopsida > Myrtales > Combretaceae > Laguncularia > Laguncularia racemosa. The sequence continues at coordinate 616,520 of JBBMOL010000085.1, read as the reverse complement.
GGTATGTCTTGGCTTCTCACAGTAGGAGCACCAAAGATTGTCTCGAGGTTACTTTGAGATACATCTTTGGTTTTATTTTGGTTGGTTCTCTCTTGTGCAACTAACGCTGATCCTTCAATTATCATTGGTACAAGCATGATGCTTCTTCGACTCTCCTTAGCCTGAATCATGGTGATAACCTTATTAAGTGGCAAAACATCATCTTTACCAAGAATCTGAATTCGGACTTGATTAAACTCTGTATTTAGGCCAACAAAAAAATCTTAAACTCGATCTTTCTCAATGAACTTCTTCAAGATCACAACATCATTAGGACACTTTGTTTCAAGAACCCGATAATGGTCAAGTTTTTGCCATAGGTTTTGCAGCATATTCGCATATTCTGTCACTATTTTGTTGCCCTGTTTTGCAGCAACAATCTTCGCCTTGACTTCATACACCCGAGCAGCATCATTAGCCTTGGAGTACGTTTGATGGAGAGCAATCCAAATATTCTTTGCAGAGGTGAGAAACATGCATGTATTACTAATCTTTGGTGTCATCGAACTCCATAACCAAGACATAAATCCCAGGTATCAAAATTTGGTTCACCTGGTTTTGGTCTTAGACTGAGAATATAGCGAATTTCCTTTGCCTTTCAAATACATATGGACAAGCTGAGACCATTTCAAATAGTTTTGGCCATTAAGTCTATAAGACTAGTAGGAAGGTGGGTTTTTGTGATCTCCTCATCAAATTGCGAAGGGGTGGTTGTTTCAATGTCAGACATGGCAGATTATGAAGAGAGTACCGGCTGTGAAGGGTGTAACACAGAGAGGAAGAACAAGGTTAGCAATGAAGGCCAATAATAAAATCGGCAATGAAGGCCGAAAAATTATCCTAGAGGTTTGAAACTCTAGGGCTTTGATACCATGACAAAAAACGTGGTGGCAATCTTCATTTTTTTTATTATGCACAAAAGGTGTATATATAGACATTTTACACTGACTGTATATAAATTAGAAAAAATAGAAAAAAAATATTATATTCCTAAACCGAATTCCCTTATCAAGGGATTTCCACAACCAATCCCCTTTTCTAAGGATTAAAAAATAAAAAATTTCCTAAAACAAAAAAAGCTGTCAGTTCTCCAACATTTTCTTTGTCGTGTTTTGTATGCCGGTGTGAGCAATCATCAATTGGGAGAGAAAACTTGCCAAGACAAAATTGCTCAAACTTACGATAAGAGCATAGGCTCAAATCTTTCTAGTACAATATTCTCCTAGGTTTTCAACCATTTTCTCTTTGGTTTTCCTCCTAACTGGGAAAAGTATGCTTCAGAACTTTTCGGGGAAGGAGCAAGCATTGATTTGAAGTCAGAAAGCAGCTCCCCAGAACAAACATCTACAGGAGGTATGATTTGACTCAATCAATGGTGCAAATATTGTATAAGAAGTGTTTTCTTCACACTATTGCTTCAATTTGGATCATTGTATCTTCCATTCGTAATCTTGAATATTTAATTATAAATTTTCTTTGTTGTGTTTTGTATGCCGGTGTGAGCAATCATCATTTGAGAGAGAAAACTTGCCAAGACAAAATTGCTCAAACTTATGATAAGAGCGTAGGCTCAAATGTTTCTAGTAGAATATTTTCCTAGGTTTTCAACCATTTTCTATTTGGTTTTCCTCCTAATTGGGAAGAGTATGCTTCAGAAGTGTATAAGAAGTGTTTTCTTCATACTCTTGCTTCAATTTGGATCATTGTATGTTCCATTTGTAATCTTGAATATTTAATTATCTATTTTCTTTGTTGTGTTTTGTATGCTGGTGTGAGCAATCATCGGTTGGGAGAGAAAACTTGCCAAGACAAAATTGCTCAAACTTACAATAAGAGCATAGGCTCAAATCTTTCTAGTACAATATTTTCCTAGGTTTTCAACCATTTTATCTTTGCTTTTCCTCCTAACTGGGAAGAGTATGCCTCAGAACTTTTCGGGGAAGGAGCAAGCATTGATTTGAAGTCAGAAAGCAGCTCCCCAGAACAAGCATCTTCAGGAGGTATGATTTGACTGAATCAATGGTGCAAATATTGTGTAAGAAGTGTTTTCTTCATACTCTTTCTTTAATTTGGATCATTGTACGTTCCATTCGTAATCTTGAATATTTAATTATTAATTTTCTTTGTCGTGTTTTGTATGCCGGTGTGAGCAATCATCAGTTGGGAGAGAAAACTTGCCAAGACAAAATTTCTCAAACTTACGATAAGAGCATAGGCTCAAATCTTTCTAGTACAATATTCTCCTAGGTTTTCAACCATTTTCTCTTTGGTTTTCCTCCTAACTGGGAAGAGTATGCTTCAGAACTTTTCGGGGAAGGAGCAAGCATTGATTTGAAGTCAGAAAGCAGCTCCCCAGAACAAACATCTACAGGAGGTATGATTTGACTCAATCAATGGTGCAAATATTGTATAAGAAGTGTTTTCTTCACACTATTGCTTCAATTTGGATCATTGTATCTTCCATTCGTAATCTTGAATATTTAATTATAAATTTTCTTTGTTGTGTTTTGTATGCCGGTGTGAGCAATCATCATTTGAGAGAGAAAACTTGCCAAGACAAAATTGCTCAAACTTATGATAAGAGCGTAGGCTCAAATGTTTCTAGTAGAATATTTTCCTAGGTTTTCAACCATTTTCTATTTGGTTTTCCTCCTAATTGGGAAGAGTATGCTTCAGAAGTGTATAAGAAGTGTTTTCTTCATACTCTTGCTTCAATTTGGATCATTGTATGTTCCATTTGTAATCTTGAATATTTAATTATCTATTTTCTTTGTTGTGTTTTGTATGCTGGTGTGAGCAATCATCGGTTGGGAGAGAAAACTTGCCAAGACAAAATTGCTCAAACTTACAATAAGAGCATAGGCTCAAATCTTTCTAGTACAATATTTTCCTAGGTTTTCAACCATTTTATCTTTGCTTTTCCTCCTAACTGGGAAGAGTATGCCTCAGAACTTTTCGGGGAAGGAGCAAGCATTGATTTGAAGTCAGAAAGCAGCTCCCCAGAACAAGCATCTTCAGGAGGTATGATTTGACTGAATCAATGGTGCAAATATTGTGTAAGAAGTGTTTTCTTCATACTCTTGCTTAATTTGGATCATTGTACATTCCATTCGCAATCTTGAATATTTAATTATTAATTTTCTTTGTCGTGTTTTGTATGCCGGTGTGAGCAATCATCAGTTGGGAGAGAAAACTTGCCAAGACAAAATTTCTCAAACTTACGATAAGAGCATAGGCTCAAATCTTTCTAGTACAATATTCTCCTAGGTTTTCAACCATTTTCTCTTTGGTTTTCCTCCTAACTGGGAAGAGTATGCTTCAGAACTTTTCGGGGAAGGAGCAAGCATTGATTTGAAGTCAGAAAGCAGCTCCCCAGAACAAACATCTACAGGAGGTATGATTTGACTCAATCAATGGTGCAAATATTGTATAAGAAGTGTTTACTCTTGCTTCAATTTGGATCATTGTATGTTCTATTCATAATCTTGAATATTTAATTATTAATTTTATAGTTTTTTGTATGCCGGTGTAAGCAATCAAATTTTAGGAGAGAAAACTTGCCAAGACAAAATTGCTCAAATTTACGATAAGAGCATAGGCTCAAATCTTTCTTGTGCAGATGTTGAGGTGATGGCAGAGACGTGTCATACTCCAAACATAGTTGACCAGCAAAGGTCTTCTCCTAGCCAGAGAGGTAGAAAAATTGCATCAGAAATTACATCTGCTATGAAAGACATTTACTTGTCTTAATTCATTACTATAGGAGTAAAGAAAATGCTTATAAGGTGATTGGACCTGTGCAGGTGGGAAGGGAAGGAGGGTGGTCAAAGAAAATAGGTTACCTAAGAGAAGGAGGAGTATCAAAGAACATAGGTTACCTAAGGAGAAAATAGTGGAAAGAACCCCCATAGTTGATCAGCAAACATCTACTTCTGACCATGCAGGTAAACAACAACAAAAAAAAAAGTGCATTGACACTTAAAACATCCAGTTGTCCCAATTCATGATTTAGCATTGCTTGACACTTCTCAAGTGATTGGACCTCTGCAGGTGGGGGAAGAAGGGAGGTCAAAAGAAATTCGTTACCTGGGGAGAAAACAGGGGAAAGAACCCCGACTGGTTTACAAGTGAGACTTCTTTCCTTAATCAGGCTTTTGTTTCTCCAATAAGTCAAACAAAAGCAGATGGGAGCAGTATAATAAAACAAAACCCGTAATCCCTGCATCGATACTGTGGAAAGCTTTCTTTTTCCTTAAGCCAGCCTAACTGAGTTTGGCTAAATGAAACTTTTGTGGATCCCTTTTTATGATGCTTGGTTTACATCTTACAGTCAAAGCCAAAAACAAGAAACTTTTGGTTACATTCCCTCCGCTACGGTTCTGGTTGCTCCATCACATGTTAAGATTTTCAATCCCTAAAAACAGGAAAACTAGGGCAGATACAAAATTTAGCACATCACTTCTACTTATGATGAATGTGAAGTATTTACTGCAATTTCTTCGACCTGCTATTCTGTCTATTGCTGCCAGCATTAAACTGCAATATGTTTGCCTGGTTGTGCCATTAAATGATAACACAGTTGAACTCATGTTGCACCACACTTGAAATAGAAAATAGTTATCTCATTCTCATTGAAATTACTATAATTCATTCCCTCTTACGGATCACTCGACATTTATGTTTTTATGTAGCTATTGGTCAAAAGCATCTTCTGTAGCTCAGGTAGTAAATACGCAACTCATTGGTGCCAATCGTGAGGGAATGCTAGTTTCTCCACCTTGTGTCTGTGGCCAACCAATAGAGCAGCAACTTTACTCCAATTGATGCCACTCAATAACATGACTGTTATCATTGAAAAGTTGAACCAGCAAGATTGCACACAGGCAATCTGATATTTGATACGAAAAATAATTTTAATGAATTTTACCCCCAAAAAAAAAATTTCAACAAACCAACAACGAGTACATGTAGATGCATTTGTTGAGCCACAAAGCATAACTTACTATCACAAGAGAGGGGTAAACACATTGTTCTTATTTATGGAAATTACAAAACCTATATAAGCTTTAAAGAATGTAGCCCCCATTAAATATGCCCCCAACACAACGTATTTTGTACATCTACTTTCAATCGAGGTATAGTATTCTTGACATGTTTCTCTCTCTCTCTCTTTTGTGTCACCACAGATGCATCTGCATTTAAATAATATCTGCAAAGCAACATTTTAAGGGAAAACAAATTTATCATGTTTATCTAAGAGATTAATCTAGATACTCTTTCATCTTTAAGAAATAAGATTAACCTAATATGCTTCTTTTGTGATCTCAATCAAGCTCTTCTAAATTTACTAGACTCTAGTGACCATTGGAAGTGTAATTGCTCTCTGCCTGAATGTTGTTATGGGGACAGCAGTATCATGTTGTTGCGATATTCTTAACACATTTTCTGTCAAAGTAAAAATCCACATGCTAGTTCTTAGTTTGCCCACCCAGAGTAAACTTGTATCCTCAAGTATGTTAATGTGCCAAATGTGATGTTTGTACATGCTCGTTGTTGCAATCTAAATAAATGATGATGGACTGAAAATACTTGGCCTGCCTGGTTTCCTAGATATATCAATAGATACTGCTGTGCTGACCTTGTCAAATGAACCATTGTATGTTGACTATTGTTTAGGCCACTTAGAGGGACACAATTTTGTACGTATGACTTACAAGAAGGATGGACTGGATGTAATTAGAGAGATAACCTGCTAGTCAAAGTCTAATGTCTAAACTTTGTTTATTCATTTACATATCGCTGTCTAAAGTATTATTAGAAAAGAATTTGATATTGTTACATTAAAGCATTCCAACAACCTAACTCTGTTTATTTGTTCACGTGATCTTTCTTGCTTGAGAAATAGGTGAAAAGATATGTGGCTTATTACTAGGGAGTAGCATGTCTTCCTTGTTTGTTATGGTGCTGCATAGTTATGTACCGGGCTTTTCCATCTTTTCCATACTCATGTCTCCCTCATATGTCAGTAGTTTTTCTTGCTATAATGTATGAGCTCACTAGGATTTACGGAGCTTCTCCTCATTCATATGCTGGTACTATTTCCTAAGGTATTCACTTTTCCATGATTATCTAGGGAATTTCCTTCACTTCTCGTGATTCTTTCAGACGTTCTAGATCTGGTAAGCATTGCCATTATAGCAGCTTGTTCTTCCTTAACCTTTATCTGTTTCCACCCTTAGACTACTGCATTTTCTTTTAGTTCTTCACCATTATCATTGTAATCAACATAAAAATTATCTACGTTAATGATGAAGGCAGAAATTCAAGCTTTTATTGACTTTTTCCTCTTTACAGAAAGACATAATTCTTTCATATGACTATCTCAACTGTACAACTAAACAATCTTCTCATATCAAGGTTTCCATGCATCTCATATTGCAATATCTATGTCTTGCCTTAAACGTGGTTTTTGATGGTGTGCATGTGTTGCAGGAAGAGTGCTTTTACCTCCGTTAGAGTTCTGGCGGAACCAAGTGCCAATTTATGATGCGGTTTGTGGTTCCTTTGCAACCTATTCTGTAGTTCTGATTTGTTTTTAGCTACTCTAATTACTGCTACTAGCATGCACATACCTTTTGGAAACTCTAGAAGATGACCTGGTATGCGCTTAAGTTTTGAGAAAGGGAGTATACTTCCACTAATTCAAAATATAAGTCCTCAGAGGCATGGGGCAGCTTTGTCCAAAGAGAAGTAATATGAACGAGTAATTTCGAGGCCATGGCCTTGTTCTATGTTGGGTTACTGCTCGAGCATGTGGGACAAGCATGTTCTCTTGCCTTCCCCCAAACATAAAGGCATCCCTGAGATTTTTTTTCTTTCTAGAGTTATTTTCATATCTTTGCTCATCTGTAAATATATTTTCAGCCAACTCGGATTCCTTCATTCTGAATGTGGTCTAGCAATTTCTTACTTTTTTACTTCTTCAGGAACGCAAAATTGCCGGGATTCAGGAGGGCATTGATTTGATTACAGAGCCTGGAGGTTTGTTTTTTCACTCAAAGCAGTTTAGAGCTGGTCCATACAATTTTCCTTACAACTACCGTGCCTGTTTCTAAAACCTGGGAATTTTTTCTTTACATGAACATCTAACTTATAAATGGAAACAGGGTAAATGCATTGCACGTTCTAAAGTTTAGGGTCAAATTTGACTAAGTCCAAATGCTTTGAGTCAAATGATTCCACAAACATCAAATTTGACTGCTTTGGACTATATATATTGGAGCTTTTTTCTTGAAAACATTTAGAACTACTCGCTTACAACATTTATTGGAAGTTTATAGCTTCCAATGTAGTTATTCCATTGAAGTAAGAGGGTCAAATTCATCAAATGTTTTTTGCAAAGGAGAAAAAAATACGTTGCCTGCTTAGTGCATATTAAAAGCGAACTATTAAGTGACTTCTTGTAAAATATACTGGAACGCTATAGTAATTTGTGAATGCATGGTGCCTTTGGGTTATTGCTTATTAGCGCTGCAGCTGGTTCATATTTCTTGAGGGGGTGATTCTTTTCTTTTCCAATGATGGCTTCTTTGGCCTGTTACTTATGGTAAGCCAATTGCTGGATCTTTGTTGCGTGCCTCAAGTGAGATTTTATTGATTGAATCAGAAATGAGGAATACAAACCCTAATTGGAGAACATAGATCTAACCAGGGAAAAAATTGCTAAATAACTGAGCTGGACACTTCTCTGAGCACATTTGCTCCCAACTCAACTAAGAAGAAGACTAGATGCTAAGGAATGCTAACTTCTAAGTAAGTCCCTACTTATACTACGTACTTCTCTATGGATCGTGTTGAACAAGACTCCTTGACTTGCTATACTAGTACTAATATGAGCTTTATCATATACATAACAGTGGTAATGGTTGGGCTCGATTGTTAAATGGTTGGAAGCTCTATGTTTGCTTTGTTGGTTTAGATTCTTGATCTTTCGGACAATTTCTCTAAGCTGGTAGTTTCAGTATTTCACTGTTTTTCAGCTGTCTGCGGCTACTTGCCACTGATTGCTCACCCACTCTGTATCCAGGTGCTGGAAAAAGCTACGTAAGAAAGCGGCAAGCCAAAAGATGAGGTTGGATCAATTTTTATTTGATATTTAAAGTTTATGAGCTAAAGTTCTTGGGTTCCAGTTTCACAGACTTGGTGATGCCATCATGGTAAAAGAGCTTGATCAACCTTGGAATTGTGGAATGGAGAAGAACAACCACGATGGTCCGTCATGGACCTTCATTTCTTATATTATCTGTATAATCGAAAATCCCAACTCAAATACCATAACTAGTCTGTCATACGCTGTTATTATATGTTGCTTGTAAATCATGTGCATGCTAAGCTGCTGTGATGCGCTACTTGCAGTTTCAGCTCCCTAAAATTGGGTTGATTGATGATTTTTTATTGTCTGAATCTGCTTAGTTAAAAGGAATCACATTTGCCTTACGTTGAAGTCAGGACAGTTTACTTCTAAAACAGCCAGGACCATATGAGGTTGAAATTTCTCGAACTATGGTCTGAAATTAGGTGTCATATGGTTGGATATGGTGATGAATTGATGATTATAAAATCAACTATACACTATAATATTTTGCTGATATCCATTTTTTATAGTCTAATGGAGGAGATGAAATGCTGTTTTGTGTAGCATTTCACTATAGCTCAAGTGAATTGCAAAGAATTGGATCTTTATTTAAGGGCGTCAATGCTTTCAAAAAATGGGGTCCTCTGATGCTCATTGAAAAAACCATACAAGCTCATGTGACTAAATCTAAAAAATTAACACCGAATGAAATTTATAACCTCATGTGTAAGCGTTGGTTTACTTAAGAAGTGAATATAAAAACTAGTTTGTGCAATATTAAATCTCAGTTTTCAGGGGTTCCCTCAATTTGTATTATAAAGCAATGATTAATGCATATCACCGCTGAGAGGGGATCTTAAGAGTGGCATTTGAGGATTAGATCCAATTTCATATTTAAAGAAAAGTTTATACAGAACACTTGCCAGCGTGAAGTTGATTTATAATTCATGGTAGGTTAGGGAGATATTTTATAAAAAGCCTTGAATTTTAATAATGAGCCTTCTATCTACCAATATTTTAAAAGTTCCTAATGAGTGTACTTATTATTGGCTATCATAACTTATTAATTGTTGATAATACTTTCTCATCATCTATATGTGATTTCAACACTCAAGAGTAGTGTACTTATATTCCTTTAAAAATATCAAAAATTTATAAAATCATAAGTCTGAACTTATAATTTTATCAAAAGTTTATATTTAAATGATTTTATATTTATTTTGATTATAAAGAGTTTTATAAAATTATAAACTTGTATATTCATATAATTGACTCATGATTTTAATAATTATGATTATTAATATTATTTACTCTATTCTATGATACAAATTATTTCAAATTTCAACTATTTTCCCACGGGATGATAATACAGCTTAAGAATTGACAAGGCAAATACAACATGTTAAACAGCAGACTAATCTCAAAACTAGACTTTTGAAGCTTGTCCCAAGGTTTGATTTAGATGTACAATTTGAAAAGTTTTGACATTTTCTGAATTGTATGTTATGTAATGAGATAGAGAAGTGGGGACCAGAATCCACTAATCTAAAAGGGCAGTGAAGGGCGTGTATCTAAAGGGTAAGAGGCATAGGCCCTGCTTTAATGAATGGGATGTTTGTCCTTCATAGATCCATGTACTTTTTAGGACTTCAATTCCGTTAAAAGAAAAGTGGGTTTTAGTGTTTGTAATGCACACCTTTTCTTATGGGTCCCTTCTTGACCTGAACAAAATAATCATCTCCATGTGGGGACTATTGGTCTCCAACCGGGCGCGTGCATCTCACCCCAGGCATGAACCCACCAATAACATGCTCTTGTCTACATATACTCCAAGTCCAAGAATTGGATTCAAATATACATACCGGTTATGGTTGCTCCAGTCTCCAAAGGCCCAGTATGTCAGGTTTAAATCAAGCATTTAGAATTAAAATTTTGAAATGTGTTTTCAAATACTATTTTATTATTTTATCGTTGGATAAATAATTAAAATAATATTACAGTATTTTTTTTTAACTTTTAAAAGGATGAGATGATTATTTAAAAGATTAAAAAAATATATTATTTTAATTGAGAACACCGGGTAACTCTTGTTTTTCCTAATCCATGAGGGGATGAGATACTCTCTAGGATTATAGAGATAAAATAATGCCAAATAAAAAATTAAGACTAGAAAAGTGTTTAAGAAAAAATAAGAGCTTTGGATTCAACCCATTTAGCTCATCAATTTGATAATTTAATGACTTGACCGTTGTCTACACTTAGTATAAGAATTAGCCCATATAATAAAATAGATAAATAACACATAAAAAAAAAGCTAAAAGAAAGGGACTTCATTACACCCTTGAAATTTTTACAATATCGAATTCCTCCCTTACAAAAATAAATTGTGAAGTAAAAAAAATCTAGACATTAAATTGTAAACTAGTGAAAAATTAGGGAGATTTTACATTATAATTCTCAAAGGAATACACTACATTTTATATATGGTTTCATTTTTGAAAAAATATAACCTATACAACAAGTTTACAAAATTGACAAGTTAATACATTAGTCAAATTAATTATTTAATGACCATATAGTTAAGAGGATCAATTGTAGTAATCATTTATATATAGCATAAGCATCAATCCCTTCTTCTTGAGGAGAGGTAGTGCATTTTATTCAACCTATTGGGATGTTAATTTTTGATAACACAATCGTATTTTTCATAGCTTTTAAATTGTCAAATGATTATCCTAAGTATTTGAGATTCTCTAAGAAAGATTGAAAGTGGTGGACAATTTAATGGTCTTTATTCTCATCCTATGATGCCAAATTTGCCTAAGCCATCACAAGTTTATGAACTCAATTCTCTAAGCTCTATTACTTAATTCAAAGAGTAAATTTAAATTGTTATTAGGTTTAAAGATCAATTTTATTTGATTCTCTTTTGGACCAAACCTTCATAGGCACAATAAAGTTGATCCTACTTTCCTCTACTAACCTCCATCTTTTTTTTTTTTTTTTTGTACTTTACTAATGATAGTAGTGTAAACAAATTGGAATGAGATAATACCATATTAGGTTCATGCCCAAACTTGATTTAGTCTAAAATTTGAGCTTGAGCTTAGATTGAGGTGCAATTAGACAAGCTTGAGCTCTATTAATTAATCTCTTTATACTTGTTCCATTTATATATATATATATATTTCTAATTAACATAATATTGATGTTTAAATCCAAGTCAAGCCCCACTTATGAGATAAACATAAGCCTAATTTGAAATCAATTAAACCTATGGGTTTGTCAAACCTAATATAATGATCAGGTTTGGTGCAATAAACTATTGAGAAAAACACTTAAACAATATCTTTTGTATTCCACAAAGGTCACCTACAACATCTAATTTTAGTCAAATGACATCTATATATTTCATGAAAAATAAATAGTAAGGTTCCATTTAGTTGTTATTTTTTTTTTTACTATAGTATTGCATTTATTTTTTAGTTTATTATTTGATTTGCATATTGCCTAAGTTATTGAATTAAAAGGAAAGTACAAGATTAAAATTAAAATTTTGTAATATATATTTATTAGTGTAAAAAAAAAAAAACCTACACCAAAATTTCAAATAATCAATAGACTTCATTTTCTTATGTATTTATTACAAAATACATATACAAAAAATCTAAATTTAATATTATACCCTAAACTTGTTACAAAAGGATTATATTAGTTCATTCTTCTTTTACCATGCTGTCAATATCTCTTTGTACATTTTCTCTTTGTATTGTTCCTTGCCAACCATGTAAAAAATAAGAATATTTCTAATAATTACTCCTATGATTTGGCTGATATAAACCACACTCCACCCCATTTTTTTTTTTTTTAAAAATTTTTAAGAATGGCCGATAAAACTTACCATGTATAGAATCTTCTTTAATGCATATTTAGTTATTTATCAAAGAAACTCTTAACGTGTGCTCCCAAAAAAGAAAAACAAAAAAACAGGAAGCATCTCTACGCGTTCCACAATGTCTCTCTCCGTCAGGCGATACTCTCAAATTGAAACACTAGAAAGGAAGAAAACACTGTTCAAGTCCACGTCCAACGTTTAAATAAATAAAAAATAAAAAACCTCTCTGTACATCTTATTCCGCTACGAATCCACCTCCACGCGCCACCCCCTCCCCCCACGCGCGTCTCCTCTCCACTCAAATTCCTAAAATCCCAAGTCCACTCTCTATCTTATCCTCTCTCTCTCTTCCAAGCACTGCATGAGTAACACTAAGATTCTGTTATGGGAGGAGTGACGTCATCAATCGCAGCGAAGTTCGCGTTCTTCCCGCCAACACCCCCGTCGTACACGGTGGTTACGGAAGGAACGAAGCTAAATATACCGGAGGCAACGTGTAGGAGGAGAGAGGATGTCGAAGTAGTGAAGCTGAGAACAAAGAAAGGGAACGAAATAGTTGGCGTTTATGTAAAACATCCAAAAGCAACAGCTACGATGCTGTATTCACATGGAAATGCAGCTGATTTAGGCCAAATGTTGGAGCTTTTTGTCGAATTGAGTAGTCGATTGAGGCTCAACATCATGGGGTAATTTCTTAATTTTCGATCTTCGGGATAAGAATGATAAAGTTGTGTTCTTTTTGTAGATTGGTGATCTGGGTAGCTGTAATCTGTCACGGATGTGATTTTGGAATCTTTTGCTTTTGCGATTTGTTATTTTCGATCACGGTTTGATGCGCGGGAATATGCTTACTTTAGGAGCACGTTGTGCGCTGGATATAACCCTTTTTGTTGGATAATTTATCAATTTGGATGGATGCTTGTTAATTAGAAAGCTGGGAAGTTGCAAGTTTGATTTTCTTTTTGTGGGGTTTTGGATTTATTTTTATCTCCTGTTGGTTTGACCAAACTTTTTGGGTTAAACTTTGTGTTAACGCTTCCGCTAACAAATACCATAATATTCACAATAAACTGTATAAGATAACTTTACTTGCCTTTGGCAAACTCACTGACCATACTCCGGTGGCAATGAATTTTTTTTAAATATTATACAAAATAGACGAAGTAAAACTTACAATTTTACAAATCTTATAGGGGTTCTTTGGGCACTCTCTATAAAAACCGTTATGCTGTATAATGATGTTCTCTAAAAAATTAGTGATTTTTATTGGCTCTGTCACATTATATTAGTAATTTTTTACTGGATGAATAATGTAGAGGAGGATAGCGGTTGATTTGGCACCTTTAGCATATTTTGGAATAGAATTCCTGTGATTTGTTATCATATCTCAAGTGTGAGAAATAAGATTCATCTGTTCTTACAATATTGGATTGGATATGGGAATGTGCTTATGTTTTTTAAGGATGGAAATTTCATAAATAATAATTTGTGCTGTTTCAACAGTCCCCGAAAGATTCATTATGACATACTATATTAATGATGTAAAGATACCAGTTTTTTGGTCATTTTGAATGTTAAATTGCGTTCTCAAATTGCCTAGTTTGTGATTTTTTTTCATTATGTTTTTTCCATCTGATTTGTATATAGTGTGATGAATTCACTTGAGTTCATATATAATCTTTAATCGATGCACTTTTAGAAGAAGTTGAATTAAGCTTCAATGCTAATTATATGCTAAATGTGGTAAACAGGAATCAGTGTTTCTGGAATATGTGTGCTGAAAGCTGTTCCTTTCTGGATTTAATAGTGCAGAGGATTTGAATTTTATCTCTTTCTTTCATACTAGACACTCTTGATTTTGGGGGGAAATTTATTGAATATGAACACACGCTCTGATAAACAACATGATGTTCTTATCCTATCCTGTAACTTATCCTGTAAAGTAGCATTTTCTGGAGCCTTCTGCCCCTATCCAAATTAGGAGCACCTCTTTGCTTCCCAAGAAATGAAACGTTTTCAACAATTGTTATATTGGCCACAGTTAATTGAGTGGACAAAGCTAGACAACCAAACTTTATTGTAGTTTTATGTTAATACCTCAGCTGAAATTAAATCAGATAGAAGATAGTTGGAGTTCTGTGTGCATAACAAAAAGCACCACCTTAGGATACAGATGGTTCTCAAGATTCACATGTGCATATACGGTAACATCTCAAATTATACATTTTCCTGGCTGGTTTAAACTGAAAGCTGTTTGCTCTCTAGTTATGGATTCTGACCTTTTTTTTAAATGATTTTGTGTCTGATCCAGTACTCATCGTATTATATTTTTTATCTCAACTCTCTCTACCTCCATTCTCAGGTATGATTATTCGGGTTATGGACAGTCAACTGGAAAGGTCAGTCATGCAGTATTTTTATTTACTTTTACTGTACAAGGAATGCAAGTATTTTCCTTTATTCACATATGAATCTTGCATTTACAGTTGTATTTAATCCTTTCTGTTTCATCTAATTTATATCCACTATACTTCTGTTACTCTCCACTTCTTCCATGTTGTGTCCAGTATACTTGTCTTAAAATGTAGGCATTGCAGTGTTCAACTTTCTTCTTTTGTGCCATTGTAATAAATATGCATGCTTATTACATTAAGTCATATTTATAATAAGGGAATATAATTAACTTGGGGGCTAGAAAACATGTTATTTATTTTGAACTGTACAAGATTTGCATATTGGATCACTTCAACCCTCAGATTTAAGGAAAATGAATAAAGATACTTCTCTTTTGTGGAGAAAATCATCCTAAGGTTTGTCTAATCTGCATTATGAGCAGAATTAAAAGGAAAAGAGAGAGGTCCTTTGGCATCATTAAAAAAAATATGACTCCCCATTCAAGCTTAGGAATGACAGCAATATGGATCACAGGACTTTTTTCTAGTCCACACCTTTCCTGGAAATAAAGGTTATCTTTCTGCCCGCTTTTCCAGGAAATAGTTTCCACAACAAGAAGGATGGCTGCCAGTCTGGATACCACCCCTTCATATTCTTCTTTATTCCTTATATCTGAAGTATTTAGTATAAAATTGACATGATATCCTCTTTCATCCCTTGTTATTTCACAAATCATTTATGCGAAGTTGCCTAACTAATAAAGGATACTTGTAGTAAATAAGATACCAGTTAAGGATTGATTAATAGTTCGATAAAGACCTTGAACTGGTCACAGGACTCTTCACTAAGTTGTTTAGGTTCTGGAATTCCGTGTGTAGTCCCAAAATTTAGTTTTCAAGAGGTGAAGACATTCTTTGGGAGGAAAAAGAAAAAAGAAAGAAAGAAGGAAAGGAGGTGAAGACGTTCAAGGACTAGCTTTTATGTTGAATTACTCTTTTGGAGCTTATGATTCTAATTTAAATGCTTGGTCTAAATTTGGCACAGAAAAAGAAACTGGTGATGATACAATGTAGGTTCCATTTTGTGCAGGGTAAATCCCTGCTATTTACTGCTATCCTTAAGAGTCAATAATTACCAAAAAGAACAAAGGACTAGGATAGCTATGGTTTTCTTAACCCTCTTGGGTCCACAATACCATGGCATAAAGTAGTATGGAACAAATCTTTTTTACCTAGACACTTCTTTGTCTTATGGTTGGTTTGGCTAGGGAAACTTTCCACCCTTGACAGAGTATATAGCTGGGGACCAGTGCAATCAACTACCTACTTTCTTTGTAACCGGTTGTCGGAGAACCATGCTCATCTGTTTTTCGAAGGCGATTACACCTCTTAGGTCTAGCATCTAGTCTGTGACTTTTTGCATTCCCCAGCTTCATTCAGCAGTTGGCAGAGAGCTACCTGTCATTTGGTGGCATTGGGGGATTCCCCGACCCATCAGAACTGGCGGGCAGCGTTAGCGGCATCAGTCTATTGTATATGGCGTGCTCGGAACAAAGTGAGACTAGGGGAGATCCTCCCAGGGGTTGGCCTATTAGCTCATCAGATTCGTTCCTATATTAAACCGCTGTAATTTAGCATCGATGCTAAGCATCTAGTTTTGCTTAGCACAGTGTTGTAACTTTTTTATTATTCGCTTGTCGATTGTACTATTTCTCATTCAATAAAATTTCAATTATCAAAAAAAAAGGACTAGAATGGAAGTTTTATCTATTACCAAAAAGAAAAAAGGTAAAACGTGTAACTACCTACTTGGATTTCGCCTATGGGTATAATCTACTGTCCCAAGAACATGAAGGTACATTTTCTTTTTAGTTTCCTGATTCAACTTGTCGATTCTGCTTTATCTAGATTGATCAACCTTGCTTTGGGTTCAGGAATTTCCCCTTTGTCAAATCCTATTCTTGTGATTTGTTCATTGCCATTGCTGGAGCTTGTACTTCTCATATCAGCTTTTCTCACATTCAACCATCTGCTTTGAGTAACTGCATAGTGCATAGGGAATGTACTTAAGTTCTAAGTTTCAATTGTTTTGCAACGGTGGCTGGAAAATGAACCATGGGATTCTTATTTAATTAGATACACTAGTAACGTGGGTCAGCATTTGTTATGGTTTGAGATGGAATGTAAGTGCTCTCCAACCTCTGTTTTAACCCAGACCAGACATGAACTCACTGTATACTCTTCTCTGTCTCCTCCACCCCAACCTCAATGGCTTCTTAAATTTGCTTAAAGATCTTTGCATGCTATATTTGCTTGTCTGTTTATCTCCTTTCAGGGACTTATGACAATTTGATTGATCATGTACTTGCTCCATGGGATGTCATTGTTTAATCATTTGCACTTTCCATTTTTGCAATAAATCCACCTTTCTAAATATTTGTAGTCCTCTCTTTACTACAGATACTGACAATATTCCTCTTTTCTTGCAACCTTTGGAGCAGCCAACTGAATGTAATACATATGCAGACATTGATGCAGTGTATAAGTGCCTCAAGGATCAATATGGGGTGAAAGAGGAACAGCTTATATTATATGGTCAATCTGTGGGAAGTGGACCTACAGTTGACCTTGCATCGCGTATATCAAACTTGAGGGCTGTGGTTTTACATAGCCCAATTCTTTCCGGTTTGAGGGTGTTGTACCCTGTAAAGCGGACATATTGGTTTGACATTTACAAGGTGAATTATTTCAGGTGGCTTTATACTGTTTTCCTACATTTTTGGTGAGCATGAGCTGATCCTTCTTTGCTTATACAGAACATTGACAAAATTGGATCAGTGAACTGCCCTGTTCTTGTGATTCATGTGAGTATTCTTCCTTTTTTTTTTTTCCACTTTCATAGTATCAGACAGATAGAGAAGGGAGGGAGAATTATATGCTTGCATTTGATGCTTAAAATAGAATCATATGGTTGAAACAGGTTTTTTGTTTGGGATATGCCCTTTTTAACTAATTAAGTAGCTGTAGATTCTGATTCATATATTTAAATGAGCAGATTGTAGATTTTGTGCTTGAAGGTTAGGAGACTGAGCCATTGTTGAGATTGGGGGGGTCCTTCCGGATTTATTGATAAACTTATTTGACCTTGAAATCTTGACATGTTTTGATAAAATGAAAAAAGCACACATCCATGTTTTCCATTGTGCATTTTCCTGTTAATCACTATGGTGGGGTGCTGTTTAAGTTAATTTGATTCTTTAAAAGGGGATCCTATGAATGATAAGAGAGAGAATTTTCCTTCTTCAGGGAACAGCAGATCAAGTGGTGGATTGTTCGCATGGAAAACAGCTTTGGGAGCTCTGCAAGGAGAAGTATGAGCCCTTATGGATTACTGGGGGTGGACATTGCAATCTTGAGCTTTACCCAGAATACATTAAGCATTTAAAAAAGTTTGTACTGAGCGTACACAAGTCAAGAGGAAATGCAAATGGCAGTGGAAGCCTGCATTAGACTCGGAGGGCCAAAGTAAACCAACGGAGAGTGGAAAACAAGCGGAGAGCGGAACTGCTGATACTTTCGAATTGGCTCCTGACCTTCCTGAAGTTTCTAGGAACAGTTTAGATAGCCGACTTGAGAAGTCTAAGAAATCAATAAAGCCTGAAAAGTCCCGAATGAGCACAGATCGCATAGTAGATAGGTTTAGGAGGAAAAAAGGCTCAGTTTGGTGATTATTATCAGATGCAATTCCAAATAAGTTGTAATTACTCCCTCTAAATGGTATATATTCTTTATTTGCTTTGTAAGGGTTTAGACTTGATCAAGATTTTCACGTTTATTATGATTTTATAGATTTTAACTGTAGATGTTAGTATCATGTTCTATGTTCCGAAGGAGACATCTCAACATTTCATATGGGCTGTTGATAGTTGTTGAAACCATGTGTCAACTATACGATTTTAAAATTTATAATTTTATAAGATTTTTTTAGTTAAAATGAATGTAAAATCATTATCCTTAATAGAATTATGAAATTAGATGTATAATTTTATAAGTTTTTAATCTCACTAGTTTTATATAATTCTGTAAGTTTTAAATGTAAGTAGAATTGTAAGTTTGATAACTATTGTTACTCCATTTGACATGGGTTATAGTCTCGTTAGGGATACAGCTATTCCACCTCCTTACCATCATCCCATCTTCTCCAATTGATATTGATATCGTGAGTCACGTTCATAGCATTAGATAAAGCATAAACTACTTTCTTGCTTAAATGACAAACCAGAAATTTCTGCTGTACACCTTGTTTTCAACTCTTCGATCTGGAGGGTTCCATATTTGAGGGCAGAAGACACTGCTTTATATAAATTGGATCTAGGAATTTAGAAGTTGAACGATTTGGTAACCTGTATGGAAGGATTTGGCACAAGTTGGTGGTTAAGTTGGTAAGGACCAGCCAGCGCCAGGGCCTATTAGAAGGTTGTTGGTGAAGATGGTAAGGATGTATTGGGAGCTATTAGGTGGGCACGTGCTTGATTTCGCTGCCAATATGAGAACTGTATTGGTCGATCATTTGAAAGCATTCCTGTGAGTGACTTGGACCCCAAGGTATACCTTGGCTTGTAGTGGTGATTGGAGCCGAAACTATCAAACTTTTTGAAAAGCGAACTTGCATGGGAGGAACGAACAAGAGGCTATATGCTATAGTCATCATGATTCAACTGTTCGTGACTCAGGTTTTAGATCAGATCGCATTTCTATTTAAACTGAACAAGCGGTCCACAATATCAAGATCAAGAGAAACTTCATATGAGTAAAAGGGCAAACATCTAACTTGTTGCCAGAATCTCAGAACACAGCTAGATACGATGTTGAGAGCTGTTGTCAGCTGCTATGTCGATAATGGAGTTGGTCCTAGAACAAAGCAATCAAATAATTAGGGCTGATTGGTGTCCATATTCTATCTCTTATAACAAGAAAATCCCTCAGGCTTCAGTCCAGTCAAAGGAGACTTTAGATAGGACGACCTAGATAGCCACTGCTTAATCATTGGCAATAAAATTGCTTGCACAGCTTTTTCTACGAGAAAGTTGGAAGGCTGGAAAGGGCCAAATAGTTTTCTCCTAAGTCCTAAATGGACCAGATTTAAATATCCCTTCACTTATTGTATTTATTGAAACAAAAAAAATAGAAACAGCTATAGTTGATGGATTAAATAAATTCCCTGGAGAATCTAAATTGTTTCTATAGATGATTTTCACTGTATGAATTTCATGGTACTATTAATTAAATGAATTCTAATAGTGGGATCCTGATCACTTGTTAAGAATATAAAAAGAAAAAAAATTATATATTTTTTATATTGATTATACACTTTACTAATAAACAAATACATAAAAGTTAAATTTTGTAAGAAGTGTTCCTAAGAGGTTCATAGACATTTTCACCATCATGAATTTCATGGGCTAAAGCAACACTTTATACTTGAATATTGATTATATACACTTTAGGAGAAACCAAATACATGAAAAAGTGATACTATATATATTTAGTTTCTTAGAAAATACTCCGTTTGGAATACAGAAGAAATATAAGGAAAAAATGTAAGAGGAAAGATTTCAAGGGAATATAATATAATAAAATAATAATAATAATAATAATAATAATAATAATATAAAGAGGCATGAAGGAATGATTGAGGAGAAAAAAATATAATTAAATATTTTTTAAACTTATTCAAGTGTCAAAAACTCCTCAACATTTTACAAAAGACGTTTCATTGAAAGGTCACTTAAATCATTTTTTATAACTTTCTCCTACATTTGTGGATCCAAGAAAAAATTTTCCTCATAAGTCCATCTAAGTCCCTTTTTTTTTTTTTCATGCTCTTCCAAATGAGGGAAAATCTGTTTAATTTCTTTCCTCCCCTTTGCTTCCTCTATTCCAAGGTAGTGTAAACACTCATTTAACATTTTCTTAATAAAACAACCATATTCTTATTTGAGTTTTATTAGCATATGCTTTTGAAGAACTTACTAAAACTTAATTTAAAAACTTCTCACATCTTACAACATTGATTAAACATTTTATGAAAACAAGAAGTATGAGAAAAGGTAAAATATTTATTTATTTAATATCATAACAAATGCTCTTGGAAACCCATTTACTTCTTCCTTCATATTTTCATAGAATATACCATTTTGCTTTCCATATTCACCCTTAAATACCTTTGAGAATAATAACCTGTGCTCAGATATTTTGATACCATACACAAAGATATATGGCACGTGCAGTTATTCTTTAGTTTCATCAACTGAGCACACCTTGAAACACAAAAATCACTACTACTGTTAGCCTTTGTTTGGCAAAAATCCAGGAGACTGGATTGGACAATATATCTTCTGCCGTGTATGTAAACCGAATTGAATATGGTATTGGACAATAAAAACTTTCTAAAAGACGGATAAAAACCATTTAATGGATGATTCAAAAAAATTTCACCGGATAAAATAGATTCCTTAAAAGGCATGCACTAAAAGCGATACACGAGGCTTTTGTTGTATTATTCTTTTCTTCTTGGGCTATATTATCCTATTCTCGTTGAGCTGTATTGTCTCGACAGCCAAAGGCTAAAAGCATTTTGAGCAACTATCAGTTGGCTGTTTTTGTAAACGGCTCATGACAGCAACATAGACTCCGCAGACACCAATCCACTAAACTTTTACTTTCAGCAAACTAGAGCTAAATCTGAGGGAGTGTAACCATAACACTTCAGAACACGGACACACATCCTTCCTTTTCTGTCCCTAAATCGAGTTTCAATGGATAGCAAGTAATCATCATTATGAACAAGCAAGTACCACGGGTCGAACATTATCCGTCATATTGAACACGACTGCTAGATGACAAGAACTCAAGAGCTAGTAATCATTAATCAGGCAATACATTTCAAGACATCTTCTTGGATCCGTCCTCCACCGGACCACGAAGAGTTGCAAACATCCAGTCCATCCATATGGTGTAGTGACCATAATTATGACGGTAAGTCGTGTGATGAATGGTGTGGTAACCGGCACCCATGACCGGCCATAGCTTACCATCGATGCAATCATGTATATTTGCCGTCCATATAGCTTCCAGGAATAGGAGAACAATGTGGCTTGTAAAATGAGCTGGAATAAGAAAAAGCGCCATCACATGCGGCATTGCCTGTAGTATGCCATCCAGTGGATCGAGCGCCAAACCTGAAAAAATGATCAATCCTGTCAAAATGGTTCGATGGTTTGGTATCGTTTTGGCCTCGTTTTTGTTGAAAACGTAACTACTCTTAATTCTACTCTATATAACCAAACCAAAAACAGAGCAGCAATAGCGACAAGTTCAAATTCGGAACAGTGCAAAAAATCTGCAGCAACAGCAAGCTAATACAGCAGCAATGTTGCAGCACACATCAACATCACGTAAGAAAAACTATTCGAATAGATTTCGCAAGGTTTTGCACTCACACATATGCAGCAACCGAAAGTTTAGGATAGCCGAAACATGAAATCAGATCTTCTAATTTTCGGATCAAATCCAAATCCATAAAGAATACAATCTGATTTAAGTAGCAAAAACTTAGAATAAACTTAATGATCTTAGGATAACATGTTTATCCTTTATTCAATTTGTACTTATCCAAATCCTATATTGTAGGATTTGTCTAATCACTTATTAACTAAAACTAATAAAGCAATAAAATCAGAATTAGTCTTCAACATCCTCCCTTAATTCTGATTTGTGGATTTCTTCATTCCAATTAAGTTTCTCAGCTTGATGAATGAATCCATCTTCAATGGTTTGGTGAAGATATCAGCAATTTGATCTTCAGTTCTACAATATTCCAGCTTGATCATTCCTTTTGCAACTTAATCTCTAAGGAAATGATATCTTATATCAATATGCTTACTTCTTCCATGAAAAACCGGATTCTTAGCTAAATTAATTGCTGATATGTTGTCCACACAGATTTTCCAAGGCATTTGCAGTTCACATCCAATTTGACTTGTTATGTTGTTGAGCCAAATTCCTTGACAAACACAAGATGCTGCTGCTATGTATTCAGCTTCACATGTTGATAGAGCAATAATGGATTGTTTCTTTGTCGTCCATGAACATGCTGTTTGTCCGAATAGAAAACAATAGCCACTTGTACTCTTTCTTTCATCCAAATCTCCTCCCCAATCACTATCTGAGTATCCCACTAGTTTACATTCTTTAGTTGATGTGAAATACAAACCAAGGTCTTGCGTTCCTTTGACATATCTCATGATTCTCTTTGCTGTTTGCAAGTGCTGCTGGCGAAGACTCTCCGTAAATCTATTGATCAAACTTACAGCATAGCATATATCAGGCCTTGTGCAAGTTAAATATCTAAGGCTTCCAACCATTTGCTTGAAATATGTCGGATCAATACATCGCTCATCACCATCTCTAACCAGCTTTGAGCTTGTTTCAATTGGTGTTTGAACCGGTTTTGAATCTTCCATTTTGTACCTTATCAACAGCTCCTTTGCATACTTCTTTTGGCTGATGAAGATTCCATCATCATCTTGATTAACTTCAATGCCAAGGAAATAGGACATAGGACCGAGATCTGTCACCTCAAATTCATTTTTCATGGATTGCTTGAATTCGTTGATCATTTGACAATTGTTTCCTCTGAACACTATATCATCAACATAAAGGCACAAAATTAGTATATCTCCAAAATTGTTACCTTTCACATATAATCCATGATCAGAAGGACATTTTTGAAACCCTGCTCCACTAAGGAACATGTCAATTCGTTTGTTCCATGCTCTAGGTGCTTGCTTGAGACCATACAAAGCTTTGTTGAGTTTGTACACCTTGTCTTCTTTACCACTTAGTACAAAACCGGGTGGCTGTTTCACATATACTTCCTCATCTAGTATACCATTAAAGAATGTTGACTTCACATCCATTTAGTGAATCGTCCACTTTCTTTGGGTAGCTAATGCTATCATCACATGTATGGTTTCCATTCTTGCAACAGGTGCAAAGATCTCCTCATAATCATAGCCTTGTCTTTGTTCAAAACCCTTTGCAACTAATCTGGCTTTATACCTCTCAACTTCACCATTTGCCCTTTTTTTGATATTATAAACCCATTTCACATCAATGGCTTTATGTCCTTGAGGAAGATCAGTAAGCTTCCATGTATTATTCTTCTCAATTGCCACCAACTCGTCATTCATTGCAGCCATCCACTTAGGATCTCTGATTGTATCCTCAAGTACCACCAGTTCTACATCTGCAAGGAAGGCAAGATGTACTAACTCTCCATCATCAATTTCACCACTAAAGCTTGTTTCATAGTCTTGTAAGTATGCTGGTGGTCTATGCTCTCTTCTTGGTCTCCTTGTTTCATTCACTTTAGTCGCATCTCCATCTGATGTTAATTCCGGTACAACTTCTTCAACAGCACTCACAATTCGCTTTTGAGTAACCTCTTGATCAGGAGAATTCCACTTCCACATTTCATCTTCAACAAATGTAACATCACGACTTACCTTAACTTTCTTAGTTATTGGATTATATAGCTTATAGCCCCCCTTGCTTATATCCAATAAGAATGGTTTTCTCAGCTCTATCATCCAGCTTCGTTCTTGTTGCTGCTGGAACGTGAACATAAGCAATGGAACCAAAAACCTTCAAATGTTGAACATTTGGCTTAAATCCACTCCACGCTTCTATAGGGGTTGAGTTAGGAACACTTCTAGTGGGAGACCTGTTCAATAGATATACTGCACACGAGATCGCTTCAGCCCAAAAATTATTGGGCATTTCCTTTGCTTTTAGCATACTTCTTGCCATGTCTAAGATAGTACGATTCTTTCTTTTAGCTACACCATTGTGTTGGGGAGTGTAAGGGAATGTAGTATTATGTTGTACCCCATGTTGTTCATAGTACATTTTGAATTCGTTTGAGATGTATTCGCCTCCTCCATCACTTCATATTGCTTTAAGCATTTGTCCACTTTGTTTTTCAACAAATGCCTTAAAATTCTTAAAGCAATCTAATACCTCATCCTTACCTTTCAACAAGTAAATCCAAGTTTTCCTCGAGAAATCATCAGTAAAGGTTAGGAAGTACCTGTTTCCTCCAATTGAGGTGGTGTGCATTGGACCACATACATCTGTATGAACCAGCTCCAAGACAGATTTAGCTCGTTCTGCTGGCTTTGTGAATGGCAGTCGGTGGTTCTTTCCAATAACGCACGCTTCACATAGCTGGTCTGGATGTTGGATTCTTGGTATTCCTTTCACCATTCCTTGTTTTGCCAATGCCTCTAGACTCTGGAAATTTAGATGACCGAATCGAAGATGCCACAACCACGACACATCATCTCCGATTACATTTAAGCACTTAAATTCTCCCCTGCTTATGTCCATAGAGAACATGCGATTTTTCGACAGACAAGTTCTTAGGATCAATACCCCTTGTTTATCTCGAATTGTGAATTCGTCTCCAGAAATATGCATCTCATAGCCTCTCTCGGCTAACTGGCCCATACTCAGCAAATTAGTTTTCATATCAGGTACATAGAACACATTAGAAATGTACCTATGATCTCCATTCTTCAGCATAATAAGGATTCTTCCCTTCCCTGTTACTGGAACATATTTGCCATCTCCAAACTTCACCTTTGCTTGGAATGTTTCATCAAGCTCAGTGAACAAGTCCTTTTGACCACACATGTGATTCGTGCAGCCGGTGTCCAAATACCAAGTGTGACTATTAGACGTCTCGCTTGATGAAGAGACCATTAGGAGTGCATGATCACTGTCACCTACTTTTTGATTGCATATTTCTTTTGCATAGTTCGCAGCTGGAGTTTATCCTTAAGTCTACACTCGCTTGCAAAGTGTCCTCGTTTGTGACAGCTGAAACATTCAACATTGGATTTGTCGAATCGTCCTCTGCTGCATCCACGACTACTACTTTTCTTGGTGTGATGGAAAGTGTTGTATTGATCTGCAACACCACGGCTCAACTCACTCCTGATTCTGTTAAATTGGTTGCCACTTCGACCTCTTCCTCTAATGCGGAAGTTTCCATGTCGTTGGTAGGAATTTCCTATGGAAACTTGCGATTGGAAGGCCTCTTCAATTGGTTTATCCAATTTGGATTCATTCATCCTCTGTTCGTGTGCACATAGTGAGCCTGACAACAATTTTACTGTCATTGTTGACAGATCATGGCTCTCCTCTATTGCTGTCACAACATGTTCGAATCTTGGAAGTAAAGTTCACAAGATCTTCTCAACCTTGCTTTGTTCGGATAAGACTTCCCCATTTGTTTTCATGTTGTTTGTCAACACATGAATCCTATTGATGTATGCATCAATTGATTCATTGGATTCCATATGTAGCAATTCATATTGTCGTCTCAACGTTTGAAGACGTACCCTCTTAATTCTCTCATCGCCTTTGTATGATGTAGACAAGATGTTCCACGCCTCGTTGGATGTGGTCGCTGCCTCAATTTGCTCAAACGTGTCATCATTCATTCCTTGATGAATGAAGTATAACGCCTTCTTGTCTTTCTTTCTCAGATCATGATTTGCTGCCCTTTGCGAATCACTCACATTTTCCCCCAATGCACTCACTCCATTCTCCACCACTTCGAGTAAATCATGATACTCGAATAAGACCTTCATCTGAACACACCACCGGTTGTAATTCTTCCCATCTAGGATAGGAACCGATAGTTAGGTTATGTTGTTCATGTTGGCTTTGATACCAATTGTTGAAAACGTAACTACTCTTAATTCTACTCTATATAACCAAACCAAAAACAGAGCAGCAATAGCAACGAGTTCAAATTCGAAACAGAGCAAAAAATCTGCAGCAACTGCAACTAGCAACAGCAAGCTAATACAGCAGCAATGTTGCAGCACACATCAACATCACGTAAGAAAAACTATTCGAATAGATTTCGCAAGGTTTTGCACTCACACATATGCAGCAACCGAAAGTTTAGGATAGCCAAAACATGAAATCAGATCTTCTAATTTTCGGATCAAATCAAAATCCATAAAGAATACAATCTGATTTAAGTAGCAAAAACTTAGAACAAACTTAATGATCTTAGGATAACATGTTTATCCTTTATTCAATTTGAACTTATCCAAATCCTACATTGTAGGATTTGTCTAATCACTTATTAACTAAAACTAATAAAGCAATAAAATCAGAATTAGTCTTCAGTTTTTGTACCAGTTTAAAACCGGGTTTGGCTAAGAAAGATATCAAAGAGATAAAGTGACCATTGTTTCCCCAGTCTGATTATTATGAAAGAACCTTCCTATAGTTCCTAGACTCGAGGAAACTTAAATCAAGGGCAACTAACAATATCATGCCATCAAGTCCAGCAAAATCACTTCTTACCAGCAAATGGAGAGAGAGTGCTCTGCTTGTTATAGATGTGATGTGTGGCATGAAGGTACTTGTACAGGAATTTATTGTCATGCAGCCGTCTGTGCATCCAGTAAATCCCGAATTCTACCAGTATCAGATAAATCGCCATGTACACAAGATACAGAGTCCAGCCAACGTCGCTTATCCTTGAGAAGCACTTGGTCCATCCATTCTCAACCATGTACTCGGTAACGGTCGGAAGAGCACAGTACCATGGCAAGGCCTTCGTCGAGACGCATATTTGCAAGAGCATGGCTTTTCTTGTAGGAATCTCGTCTGTTTAAATCATTCAAAAGACATCACAAAAACTCATTTGAAAATAATAAGGTCCACAAGCGCACTCTAGACGCAGAGTCCTAAAATCGCTTGAAGTGAGAATTGCAAAGGTGTGCATGCCTGAATCAACTGAGATGCAATCATAAATTTAATTACAAATACATAAATCTGATACGATCTGATATATTTATGAAACACATTTCCTCTAATGTCTCTAATTCTAGTATTACATATCGTATGTATTCTTAAATGATTTTGAGGACATTATCCTTCACTCTTATCTCAATGCCAATAAAATTAACAGATAATAACTAGTTCAAATACGATGATTGGTGTTTATGTGTTTCGTTTTGGCTTTTCGATTAAACAAATTAAAAGGTTAATCTGTCTGCAGATGAAGCTGCAACTCGCCTAGCACTTGGCAAGGCACATTTTTGCACTTCACCTCGCTTGGTTGGTGCGCTTAGGCACCACGACGAGCACCCTTGACTATACCTGGATAAACTACATCCAAAGCTATGAAAATTTTTGGAATTATACCGACATCCCCAATTTCTTTATTAACTGGCAGTCCCTCTTCTATAGCTTTGCACGCTTAATGAATTCAAATACTCGTAGATAGAATTCATATGCATATATACCCTGAGGATTTCCATAAAGGTAGGCGTAGTGTATAAGTGTTTAATTAAAGAAATTCAGAGAATCCTTGCTGTTTTTTAAGCATTAAAAGTGGTTGGTATAATTTACCCAAAATAAAAGATCAAATGCAGTTTGCAATCAAATGTTGCCTAAAGTCTTCCTCCTTCTCAATTATTTTGATTAGTATTACAACCATTTAATCTAAAAGTTTAAACTTATAGATATAGTATGGACTTTATATTTATTTATGAGATAGGACTTTGGCTAAAATTTATCAAATAAATAACTTAATTAAATAGGGGTTGTACCATATTATGATTAATATTACAATAATCTGATTTAAAAATTTAAATTTATAAATATGGTTTAAGTTTTATATTTATTACTTAATTTAATATGCCAAAAAGTGTGTTTCTCAAAAATATCTTACATACTTGTATTTGTCACAGTATTATACCTATTGAAGTAGAATGTTATGGAGAAAAGAACTTTTGAGCTGATTTTAAAAAAAAAAAAGGAAAACAATTTATTTTCAAAAGTTAACATGTGATCCTGTTTCACTGTTACTTGAAATTACGTTAGTCGAATAAGATTTAACTAATTCAGATCAATAAAACAAAAGAAATTTATGCAATCATTTGGACAAGCAAAAGTTAATGGACCTGGGATCAATCATCTATAATGACCATTTCATTTGTTTTATGCCATGAAAAGACGAGAAAACAGGCCTTTGTGTGAATCTTATTATCCTGTGTGTCACAAATTTAATGGAAGGATGACCAAATTTAGGCGATCACTTCATAAGAAGTCAAACAAAGAACAAAAGAGAGAACAAAAATGTAGACCTTCGGGGACATAAACATTGCGCTTGAGGTGATAAATATAGAAGCACCATAAGAACCCTGAAATGAAGTAAAGGAAGGTTGCTCCAATGTAGTTGCGCAGCCATGTTTGCACAAAGTGCGGTAGTGTTTCCCATCCTTTTGCTGGTAACAAGTTTCCTAGGACAATGCGGTTGTAGAAGGAGGTTTCGTTTACAAACAGTTGTAAGTAGCCTGATTTATCCATCACTTTGTGCTAGCCGGATTCAGAAGAGAGAAGACAAAAGAAATTATATAGGAACAGGTATGCAAAGCTGGGTGGTATGTATGAATAACAACGGTGTTTGAGACATATATATCTAAGGTAATTCCTAGGTATTTTTATAGGACTCCTGGAAATCTATTGCTTGACTTTTGAGTGTCACCAACGTGATGAATTTAAGTGCATAGTTATCTATAATTGGTAGCTAATCTATATTTTGCACACGTGGAACATTATCGTGTGTTGAATTTAATCGCACTATTAAAATATCCATTTCTGTCAAGGCAATGCTGAGCTTACTTTCAATAGAAGGTCACGCATGCTTGGCTATTACAAGCAACCTGCTGGCAATCTGTTACTGTAATAATTATTAAGAAAAGAAAGTAGGTAAGACTGGTAGCTATTCTTTCCAGGGCGGCCTAGTATTGTCATGTTGTTGCCTCCTGGTTCTTAATATTATCACTTGGCGGACCCGTTTGCAGAAAACATGTTTCTGGGGCTTAGGCAGGTCAAGCTCGGATGGCCAGCCTTGATGTTAATGGTTGTCGGCTGTTGAGATGGGGCTCATACATCAGGATTTCTGGTTCCATGTTCGCAAAAACACCAGGAATTACTCTCTTTAATTTAGTCATAACCGCTCTACTGCTGGTTCATCTGTTACTCTTGCTTTCGTTGCTAGAAGAGTAGTGTCATAGAAATGGTACATTCAATGAGACCAACTATGTGCTCAGCCGTGGTTGATTAGTTTGTTCTTCTCTGTATTTCTGTCTTTTGATCCATTTTTATCTTGTGTCTAACTGGTTGCTTTTGTTAATATGCCTTATAAGTGTTTTTTTTTCTTCAGGTAAATATCCAGTTTCAAGCTGATATCCAGTTCAACAAGAGGTAATTACAAGGGAGACGTGTTGGCACTTTGGGGTCAGCTCGGTTTTTTTCACTGTGACGGCAAGAGAAGTCAGCACAGACGCTGCTGCATCTTTTTCCTGCTTATTTGGCTCTTTCCTGATTGTCGTTATCTGCTAAGATACTCCTATTTTCCATATGCTGGCTTTGCTCTTGATGCGCTCATAATATATATAAAATAAAAGCGTAATAGTAGCAAGTGCACTAATCGTATCAAGTAATAGAGTGGTAAAAAGTAAGGTTGTCGATCCCTCGAAGAACCAATAGAGTACTAGACCTATGGCAATTCTTATCAATATCTAGGTGATTAAAAAGGGGTTTTGAAATGTTTAAGCTAAAAATTTAACTTAAAGCAAATAAGGAGAATTTTATGAAGAATCTATCAATTATGAACGAGGAAAATTAGAATTCACCATAGATTCGTTAATCAAACTGTTACCATGTTATATCAACTAGTGGTTATAAGGTTATTCAAGTGAGTTTAAAAAATCATTTTTAGGGAAGTTAACCTTAAATCAATTAATCGGCTTCCGCGTCTCCAATTAACGAAGGAATCAAAATTATGTTCATACACCTCCTGATGCTACAAACAACTAATGCCCTAAATCAATTAACCCTAATCCCTTAGTGATTAATTAACAAGAACCATTTCATTACGCCCTCCATAAACTCTAATTAAACCAATTATCGCAACTCCCGTATTGACAATCAGTCTAATTAAGAATTCCTAACAAATCCTAATCAACTCCCGTATCAAAAGGATTTCTAACAATTATAATCAAAGACCAATTATAATTGAAATCAAAAGAATTGCAATAATGAATAATCCTAATAATTCCTAATCATATAACATGGCTACAATTATCCTTTTAACATTCTAGGGTTTCATCCAATTTCTCAAGGAAAAGACTTAGCAATTCATAGAGATAAAGACATGGTTATGATTCAAGGAGATTCGTGCAAAAGAAATCATATTCAATAGTTGGATCAAATACTTAAATTGCATATAAGAGATAAAGTTCAGAAATCACCAATTCAACAATACAAATAAAACCTTAATTGCAAGGAACTCCACAAATCCTTCACAAAGGATGATAATCTCCACCAAGATCACAAAGTTTTCTCCAAGATTTG
Organism: Laguncularia racemosa; assembly: GCA_037954665.1. Taxonomy (NCBI): domain Eukaryota; kingdom Viridiplantae; phylum Streptophyta; class Magnoliopsida; order Myrtales; family Combretaceae; genus Laguncularia; species Laguncularia racemosa. Next base: position 585,544 of record JBBMOL010000085.1, on the reverse strand, counting down.
ATCTCCACAATTCTCCCTTAAAACTAGGTTAAAACTACTTTAAGAACAAAAAAAATTGACAAAAGATCCTTTACAAATCGACCTAGGACCTATTTATATGCAAGGGGAGGCGAGGAGATGCAATTAAAACAATACCGGCCCAAGGCCGGCAGCCTTCATTTAAGCCGGCCATAAAGGCCGGCGGCTTTGAATGTCATTTTGCCATCCTTCAATCTTTTCATGCTTCAATTTGTATGCAATCTCTCCAAATTGATTAAGCTTTGAACTCAAAGTCCTCCAACATTTGAAATGTAAAAATAAACATGATTAAGTACCATTTCCTTGTGATTTCTCTAAAATCAATAATGAATACTTGCAAATTGCTTAATAAATTATGAGTAAAATATGCCTTTATCAGCTCTCTACTGATTTCCTTTTTTTAAAAAATTTGAAAATAAACCTAGCTTTCAACTCGGGAACAAATATAGTAAGAAGTATATAATATTGCTTGGCAAAATTCGCACTATCTCATTGAATCAAGTATTTAACATGATACAATATAGGGCATGAAAAAAGAAGGTGATAAAGGGAATAAAAATGCTCCTATATTTAAGCTACGACAAAAGAAGAAAAAATATGTAACAGTATTATAGGAAAGCTGTCGAGTCTAATTTTTGAACTTCCCATTCCTAATCCGATTTAGACTAAATCCTATGCTCATCTAATGTAGATACTCGACTTGAATTAGGAATTTCGTTTAGTTTTGGAGTCGCCACCCAACTGTTGTTGGGAAAGATTGAATTAAGACTAATGGAGTAGATTAGTCCTAATTTGGACCACTAGTCGTCGTGATTTCCTCTTCTCGTTTTTGTGAAGAGAGAAAAAGGGAAAACCAGATATTCTAAGTTCAGAGGCTAACCTATTAAAACCTTACAGTTATCACCTAATCTCCTAAAATTTACTCCATCTAGAAATGTCTTTTATTTTATTTTTGTTGTTTTTTATTGTGTTTTTGAGTGAATTATTCTAAGAAAATGAATTTTTTATTCTTTTTAAGGGTTACCCCAAATGGGTGCTTACGTACCTGCTATTTAGGATCAAATAAGCCGTAGTTCGCTTTTCTTGAAAAATTTTAGTGTGTTTGTGAATTTTAATTATGAAATTTCTTTTGATTTTTGTTTTTACTATTTTAGGATTTTTCTAAAAAAGTCTAAGCCTAAGCTTGATAATTTGATTTTTTGAAAATAATAATTATTTTAAGAAAAAAAACCAATTTTGGATTTATTTAAGAAAATGATTTTTCTAAGTGATAAAAATTTCATTTTTCTATTTTTCGACCCATTTCTAATATTATAAATTTTTATTGATTTTTTATTAATTTTTTATAATTTTTATTAAATTTTTATAATTTTTATTTTTTATTAGTTTTTATTAATTTTTCATAATTTTTATTTTTATTGAAAAATTTTCTCCTAGATTTTTATCTATCCTACTTTAAAATCTAAATTTTTATTTTTTTTTTCTAATATTTATATTATTTTCTTTATGAATTTTAACATTTTTATTATTTATTATTATAATTATTATTTTTATTTTTTATCATTATATCCTAAAAAAAAAATCTAATTTCTAACATTTTTCTATTTATTGATTAACAAATAAATAAATAAATTCGAAATAAATAACATAACTAAATAAATAAAATAAAATAAAATAATGAATCCGGGTCGGTGCGCGGGTTAGGTCGGGTCGGGTCGATCGGATGTGGCAGCTAGGAGTGCTCGTTGACGGCGTTTCGGCGGCCTTTCGAAGCGATTGAGGTGTTGATTCCTAAGTTTTCGGGGGTAAGGAACTCAACTGTGGCGGTGGTTTGCTTCAGAAACGCCTCCTGGTGGCTGCTGAACACTTGATCGGTGGTCGCGGTTTTGAACAACTCCGGCGAGCTTCGATTCTCTCCTTTTTCTCTCTTTTTCTCCCTTTTGATCTGTGATTCTGCTTCTCCACTTCATCCTCTATTTATAGGCATTCAAAATCGAGCTGGATAAGCTTGGATTTTCACCGATCGAAGCAAATCGGATTTTCGGTTAAACAAACCAACTCCGATTCGTGTAAATCCATCGATTTGTTGAGATTTGATTCCAATTGGATGATGTTTATCTTAATTCTATTGAAGATCTGTTGGATTTGTGCAAAAAATTGAATCAAAACGGCCGAAATTCGGATTTTTCTCCTCGCCATCTCGGACAGAGGTTGAAGACGATCACGCGCCCGGCGTATGCGTTCGCTCCTGCCAATCAGATGCTGCCACGTGTCCCAAGTAAAGAAAAATTCGCAAAATGCGAATTCTGCTTCCCCCGCGTTTCGAACCCCTGACCTCGCACCCGTCTGCGCGCACCTGACCATGGTTCGGACCAACTGAGCTAGCCCACTTTCGCGATTTTATTTATTTCGCAAATTGCATTTATGCAATGCGATTTTTTTTATTTTTTTGTATTTTTTGAAATTTCAAAAATTTGTAAAAATCATTTAACCCTTATTATTGCCATTTCTGAAATTATTTTCCAAAATTGATGTATTTTCCTATTTATTTTTATTTTTTGAACATTTTTCCTATTTTTGCTAAATTAGAGAAAAATTGGGAAAAAATTGGAAATTACTAATTATTGATCCTTAGGGCAAAAATGAGGTGTTTACAGCTGCCCCTCTTTGTAGTAAAGTTTGGAAAACTTAACTACAAAGACAAGAAAGACGCCATTTTTGGCCTCTTGGTTGAATGGATAACGCCTTGATTTGGCTAGTTATCTGGAATTTGGTTTTTAGTTGGAAGATGCTTCATGAGCTAATAATCCCACGAGTCTTTTTGTGATGGTTGGTATTGCTTAGGAAATGGTCCTAACAATCTAGAGTAATGTATTCTCCCAAAAAGTGCTCTATGGGCTGACTAATTGGCGATAGGAAATATCTCAAACATTGTTTAGGAGTGCAGGATAACGGACGATAGGAAGCGTCTTATCGGACTAGCAACCTTGAAGAGAAGATTATCTTGGGAAGAGCTCTTATGAGCTGGCCACCTGTTAACAGAAGCGTCTGACTAGACTAGCAACTGTTTTGGAAAAATACCTTCGAAGAGTGCTCTTACGAGCTGACTAATCGGTTATCAAAAGTGCTCCTATGAGCTGACTAATTGATAGATTCGAAGAGTGCTCCTCTGAGCTAACTAATCGATAGATTCGAAAAGTGCTCCTTTGAACTAACTGATCGATAGATTCAAAAAGCTCATCTGAGCTAACTTTAAGAAAGGGTCTCTAGGAAAGTGCCCCTTCTTGGGCTGACTATCCTTAGCGGGAAGTGTCTTCTTAGACTCACGACCCTAGGGGAGAGATGTCTCAAAAGGTGCCCCTACAGGTTGACCCTGAGACAAGATATTTAGGAGAGTGCCCCATTGTAGGCTAACTAACCTATAGCATAGAGAAATGTCTCAAAAAGGTGCCTTTGTGGGCTGACCTTAACAAAGGATATCTAGGAAAGTGCCCCTCTATGGGTTAACTAACCTATGACAGAATGTCTCTAAAGGTGCCCTTATAGACTGACCCTAAGAGAGAATACCTAGGAAAGTGCCCCTCTGTGGGCTGACTAATCCATGGTAGGAATACATGTCTCGAAAGGTGCCCCAATGTGCTAACCCTACGAGAGGATGCTTAGGGAAGTGCCCCAGTGTGGGCTGACTAACCTATGACAGGAGGAAATGTCTTGAAAGGTGCCCTTATAGGCTGACCTTAGGAAGAGATATCTAAGAAAGTGCCCCATTACGAGCTAATTAACCTATTCAAGAGGACGTTGAGACAATTGCCCTATTATGGGCTAATTAATCTTATGCTTTTGAATACGCTTCTACTGACTGGATTGAATGATTTGATGTTTTCATGATGTGTGGATGATAGTCATTTATTTTAACATGCTTGCCAATTTATCGTGGATAGCAACCAAACAACCGAACCTTCGTGCTGGTTTGCTTCTGCTTCACTTCTTCTTACTTTGACACGGGGTTGAAGATATCGATGTCCTTCCTTTTTTGTGCGCATGGCTCTTTAGACAGTAGTGTTATCCTACTAATGCACTAGGTTCTAATGCTCAAGAGTAGATAGGATTATATTACAAAATTTATTGAGATTCATTATCATTTTAGTATTTATCATTCATTGGTGCAGTGATGGGTAATGTGTTTAGGAATGTTTGTTGTAATGAGAATTGGTTAGAATTATTGACCATTCAGAGACATTAACTTTGCTTGTAAAAAATAAAAAATAGACTCAATGAAATTTGTATCGAATATTGGCTTTCATAAACATTAGCAAAAATTTCAATTCCCTTGCCTAAGGATAGTACATCTTTACAGCATCTGCATTAATGGGGTCTCTCAATTCTGGACCATCCATTTGAGTCAATATCAAAGCACCTCCTGACAGAACCTTTTTCACCATGTATGGACCTTCATAGTTTGGGGTGAATTTTCCTCTAGAGTCTTAGGCATTCGGGAGAACCTTCCTTAGCACTAGATCCCCTTCTTTGAAGTATTGAGGCCTCATCTTCTTGTTAAATGCCCGGGCCATCCTTTGCTGGTAACACTGGCCATGACATAGTGCAATGAGTCTTTTTTCATCAATCAGATTCAGCTGATCAAGCCCTTTCTTTACCCAGTCTGATTCAGTTAGCTGAGTTTCTGACAGAATTCTTAATGATGGTATTTCGACTTCGACTTTTAGCACTATTTCCGTACCATATACCAATGAATATGGGGTAGCTCCAGTAGATGTTCTTATTGAAGTCCTATAAGCCATGAGAGCAAACGGCAACATCTCGTGCCAATCTTTGTAAGTAGTTGTCATTTTTTCGATGATCTTTTTGATATTCTTATTAGCTGCTTCTACTGCCCTGTTCATCTGAGGTCGGTAGGGAGTTGAATTTCTATGGTTTATATAGAATTGTTGACTTAAACCTATCATCGACTTGTTATTAAGATTGGTGCCGTTGTTGGTGATGATGGACTCAAGAACTCCATATCGAGCTATTATGTCCCTTTTCAAGAAACGGATTATTACCCCTTTGGTGACATTGGCATATGATGAAGCTTCTACTCATTTCGTGAAGTAATCAATTGCTACCAATATGAACCTGTGGCCATTGGATGCTGTTGGAGTGATTGGGCCAATTATGTCGATTCCCCACATGGAGAAAGGCCATGGTGCTGACAACAAGTGTAACTTGTTGGGCGGAGCATTTATCCGGTTTGCGTATATTTGACACAGATGACAGTGCTTGACATATTTTATGCAATCCGATTTCATGGTTAACCAATAGTATCCCAACCTCATGATTTTTCGGGCCAACATGTAGCCATTCATATGAGGTCCACATACTCCTTCATGTACCTCTTTCATCAGTTCACAAGCTTCACTTTCGTCCACACATCTTAACAAGGTAGTATCAGATGATCTTTTGTAAAGTATAGACCCACTTAGTAAGAAATGGCTTGCTACCTTCTAAGTGTTCTTTGGTCATTCTTGCTAGTCATTTCAGGGTATTTGCTTTCTTGGAGAAAGGTCTTGATGTCGTGATACCAGGGCTTGTCATCTTATGCTTTTTCAATTGTTAAACAATAGGCGGGCCGATTTTCGATGTCTATCTTCATCGGTTGGACTTCGGCTCCCCCTGTTATCTGGATCATAGATGCTAATGTGGCGAGTGCATTTGCAAACTGATTTTGAGTTCTCGGGATATATGTGAAAGTGATTGCCTTGAATTCTTTGATTAGCTTTGTCAAATGTTGATGATATGGTACCGGTTTGGGGTCTTTAGTCTTGTATTCCCCTCTTGTCTATAGTATGATGAGCGATGAATCCCCATATACTTCTAATTCGCGGATTTCCATTTGGCAAGCCATCTTGAGGCCGAGAATGCATGCCTCGTATTCCGCAATATTATTGGTATATGGAAATGTGAGTCTTGTCGCTGCAGGGAATTGTGTGCCATCTGGGGATATCAATACTGCCCCGATCCCACAACCGAATACGTTGGCAGCTCCGTCGAAAAACATTTTCCACTTGGGGTTCTGCTCTATCCCACAGTCTTCTACCGGTATATCCTCCACTGTTAATACATTTTCGTCCGGGAATTGGGCTTGTATTTCTTGGGAATCTGCCTCGACAGGGTGTTCTGCCAATTGGTCGGCTAAGGCTTGCCCTTTCATTGAGTTTTGATTTATGTATGTGATGTCAAACTCAGATAAGAGCATTTGCCATTTAGAGATTCTCCCTATCAAAGCTGGTTTCTCTGCTAAGTATTTCAAGGGATCATGTCTTGTCAGCAGCTCAATATGATAGTAAAGGGTATATTGCCTTAACCGGTGCATGACCCAAATCAGAGCACAACAAGTCCTCTCTACCTCTGAATACCTCTGTTCCCCATCTGTGAATTTCTTGCTTAAGTAATATATGGAACGTTCTCTTCCCTCTTCATCTTTCTGCCCCAACACGTATCCCATTGATTCAGGGAGTATCGTGAGGTATAAGAATAAGGGCTTTCCTTGCTTTGGGACTATCAAGACTGGAGGTTTTATAAGGTAGTCTTTGATTGTCCTGAATGCTTTTTCGCATTCGTCGTCCCATTCTATTGTGGCATTCTTTTTCAACAGACAGAATAGTGGCCGGCACTTATCTGTGAGCTGTGAGATAAAACGAGCTATGTAATTTAATATTTCCAGCAAGCTTCTTACTTCTTTAATGGAGTGTAGGGAATGTAACTCTAATATAGACTTTACTTTGTCATGGTCGATTTTGATGCCTTCCTGGCTTATGACAAACCCTAACAATTTTCCCGTTGTGACTCCGAAAGTGCATTTCTCTGGATTTGACTTGAGTTGGAATTTTCTCAGTCGTTTAAACAATTTCCTCAGGATATCTATATGGCTTTCTTCTTCTTTAGATTTGGCTATCATGTCATCGACGTATACTTCGACCTCTCGATGCATCATGTCATGAAGTATTGCGACCATGGCTCTCTGATACGTTGCCCCGGCGTTTTTCAAACCAAAGGGCATGACTTTGTAACAGAAAGTTCCCCATGTTATGATGAAAGTCGTTTTGGTTTTATTTTCTTTAGCCACTTTTATTTGATTATATCCTGAGAAACCGTCCATGAATGAGAAAAGATGGTTTCTTGTAGTGTTGTCCACTAGAACGTCAATGTGAGGTAGGGGGAAGTTATCCTTTGGTATAGCTTGGTTTAAGTCCCGGAAGTCTACGCATACACGTACTTTTCCATTCTTTTTCATAACGGGGACTACATTTGCTACCCATTCTGGGTAATCGGACACTTCGATGAACCCTACTTCTAGCAGTTTCTTGACTTCTTCCTTAATCTTTAGTAAGATGTCAGGCCTAAATCTTCTCAGTTTTTGTTTTTTTAAGTTTGACATCTTCCCTCGTGGGAAGTCTATGGACCACTATTGATTGGTCTAGTCCTGGCATGTCACCATATGACCAGGCGAACACATCTGCATATTCTGTTAACAATTCAGTTATCTCACACTTTTGCTCGGCACTTAAATTGGCCCTGATTTTGAGGTTCTTAGGTTTTTCCGTGCTTCCTAGATTTACTATCTCCACCGGCTCGTCGATTGAAATTCCGCTTTGTTCATGTTTTTGCCAATTTTCTTGTATTATTTCGTGGTCAAGGATATCGCCTTCAACAACTGACCCAGCAACGTTGGAAACGATATCAGCGTTTTTATTTTCTACCTGCGCGAAATATCCCTAATGTTCGATGGTGGGAGATCTGGGTAAAGTAAAATGAAAGCATGCATATAAGTAAGACAAACTGTAATTGAATTGATAAAGAAGTCTCAATAAACTTTGTTTAACAATTGTTCTCTATCCTTGAGCTGACCTAGAGCTATCAATAGGATAATAGAACCAATTATTCAGAGCTGGATGCTGATTGGACGTGTAGGGGGTTGGGCTCCCATTGCTGACATCATCTTCGCTTATCCGAGGCTCTTGCATGACAGTTGCTTTTCTGAAAGATTGTTGGAGGGTTGGAATACGCATCGGGGTGTTGCTTGGCTTTTCCTTCATTCTGCCTTTGACACCTCTGGCTTGTGCTTCTTCCCGAGCTGTAGGAACGTACCCTAGTCCAAACGTCCCTTGCTGCCCCTCTTTAAACTGATGGCCCTCCTTGCTGGTCACCACGTTCACTTCATTAAATATTTGGAGACCGAGGTCTTCTGAACCTTCCTCTCCAATGTATGGTATGGCAGTTTCTTTGTATATGGCGTAATCCTACTCGCCCAGCACGGTGACTATCTGCCCATTCGCAATAAATTTGACCCTTTGGTGGAGACTGGAGGGTATGGCTCCAGCAGCATGTATCCAGGGCCTTCCCAAGAGTAGGTTGAAAGATCTTGGGATGTCAAGAACCTGGAAAGATATGTGGAATACTTGTGGACCAATCTCCACTGGTAGGTTTATCTCCCCTACTATATCTCTTTTTGACCCATCAAAAGCCCTGACCACCGTTGAGCTAGGTTTTATATTGCTTGGATCAACCCCCAATAAGTCGAGGCTAGCCAATGGGCAAACGTTGAAGGATGATCCGTTGTCGATGAGTACTCGGGAGACAATCGTGTCGTTGCATCTGACCACTATGAACAGTGGTTTTGTATGTTGGTCTCCCTCCTCTCCTAGCTCTTCCGGAGAGAAAGATATCTGGTCCATGGTGAAAATAGAATCCGCAACATAGCTTATTTTGTCTGTAGCGATGCCTTCTGGGACCTGAATCTGTTTGAGCACTTTGAAGAGTGCTTCCCTGTGAGGTTCAGATGCTATAAGAAGGCTCATGAATGATATTTAAGCTGGAACTTTGTTTAATTGTTCCATGATCTTGTATTCACTTGCTTTGACCATCTTGGTAAGAGCTGCGAGCCCCTCTTCCTCCTCCTCTCCTTTCTCCACGTTGGGCTCTTCGGTCGGGGCTTTATATTTCGGGTCATATATTCTCTTAGAGCGGGTGATTCCTCCCACCATAGGAGGTCGCTCTTGCTCGAGGGTCTGATAGTCAAAAGGTGCAGCCTTATACTTTTCCGCCGGTATTGGGACATTGAATACGTATCTTTTCTTCGAGATCTGTATTTCAATTGACTGTCCCTCATAGCATTTTATGACTCTTGGCTTTTGATGAGAATTAATCATGTTTACAGATTTCTCCTCTTCCTTTAGCGGGTTGTCCTCTTTTTCAAACTCGGGCCCCCATTCGCTAGGTGGCCCATATACAGTCGAGGTATAGGAGTAGTTCACCAAGTACTCAAATCTCCCATGTGATTCTCTCAAAGTGCCAACTGTTGGGTCTCCGGCTAACCATCTTCCTTTGATATGTGACTTAGGGGTTTTCTCTGAAGCTTGACGGGACTGCCTTTTCAGTTGGTCCGTCGCCTTTTGCTTAGGGGCTTCTTTGGGAATTGACTCCTCGAATGTGATCATGTTGATGATGGGTTTATGATTGAGCAACGGGTTGGTGTTGACATTGGGTGCTGGGGTATTAACAAAATCCAGTTGTACAATTCTTGCGTCGATTAAGTCCTGGATCTTGTGTCGGAGTCTCCAGCATCTGTTTGTAGAATGCCCCTCTTGACCCATATGGTAGTCACACTTGAGGTTTGAGTCGAAGTTTCTAGGCTTGTACCGGTCGTTGGGGATTTCGAAACTGATCAAGTTGTTTGCCCGTAGCCGAGCAAAGACCTGGTTGAGCGGGATCGGAATTGGAGTGAACTGCCTTAGGACCCTAGTAGCCTGGGTATGACTGGTCGTGGAGTGCTAGGCTGGGGTACTCGTGGTCTGAAATGTCACACGAGTCCCGGCCTTTTCTGCCTTACTGAAGTGTACCGTGCTAGCGGTAGACTCTTTGGCTCTATTACCTCCTAGGGGCCTTTGTGTTGTTGTGACCTTAGGAGAATCCATTGTCTGGAGTCTGCCGGTGGTGATGGCACTTTCGATCCGGCACCCTGCAGCTACCACTTCTGCAAAGTTGGATGATGTCTGGCCTACCAAATGTGAGAAGTAGGTCTTGTCTAGGGTGTTGACAAATATGGATGTCAACTCCTTCTCAGAAATTGGGGTTGCTACCCTGGCGGCCTGAGCTCTCCAGCGTTGAGCATACTCCTTAAAAGGCTCAGTGTGTCTTTTTCGGAGACTCCCCAGATCAATCACGGATGGGGCGACCTCAATGTTAAATTTGTACTGGTCATAAAACGCCCGGGCTAGCCTTTCCTAGGTGTTGACATGATTGAAGTCCAGGTAGGCGTACCAGACCAATGTAGGGCCCGTGAGGCTGTCTTGGAAAGTCTGGATCATCAGTTGGTCATACTGAGCATTCTTGCTCATCTTCCGGGCGTATAGCCTTGTGTGCATTTTGGCGCAGCCAGTCCCGTCATATTTCTCAAATTTCGGGGTCTTGAACTTGTCAGGGTACACCTCTTCCCCGTATGCTGGCAGACTAGTGATTCTGGTTTGCTCGAAACCATCAGGGCCCTCAATTGTCTTCATCTTGCCATGGAGTTGTTGGAAAAGTCTTTTCTCCATCTCTTTCTGTCTTTCCCCCATCTCTTTCTTCAGGTCATCAGAGGTTGGACCCTGGTTGATCCTCGGCTCATACTCAAAGGCCGAGTTGAGGTGGGAATTGATTTCTTCATACTCTGGAGGTTGTCCCTCCACTGCCTTCCCTTTCTTGGCCCCTGAATGCTCTTCTTGGGTTGGCTGGGTGGTGCAAAGGAGGCCGATACTTTCAGTCAGGAAGTGGACCTGTGCAGCCATCTGTTGGACCGTTTGTTCTAGGGATACGATCCTGGAGTCTGAGGCAGCATCGGCATTTGTGTTTTGCGGTTGTCGCCACTGTTTGCCATCTTTGTTCTTGAACGTGTGCAAATTGGGCTTCTGGGAGGGTTCGGTTGTTTAGGAGTTATCTTGATACCTGACGCGCATTTTTCTTTTTTAGTATAATGTATGCAAATGTGATGCATGTGTCATGCGGATGCTAAAAATGAAAGGGTCGACAATTGATTGACGATGTAATATTGAAACTTTATTTTTATTAATATTGAAAAATTTTGGAGTTCAATACTTAAAAAGAAAACAAATGAAAGAGTACAATGATAATCTATTTCCTAGCTCTCTTGGTCTTTTGTTATGGAGACTCAGGCTTCTCGTTGATGACAGCTTCTAGTTCTTCGACTTTGGCTTTGGTCTTCTCCAATTGTGCTTCCAAGGCTTTGTTCCTTTGATCAGATTCCTTGAATCGTCATTTCCAGATGTCTTTCTTGTAATCTGCAGGTTCAAAATAGACCTCCATCCGGGCCTTGACCTGCTCTAGGTAGATTTCTAGCTCCGGATTTACCTTGTCTGGCCTTGGTTGAGTGACATCTGGGACCCGGTATGCTCTTTCGCCCGTTTGATACAGCTGGCGGATCACGAACTCCCTAGTGGCTCGATGTTTTCCCACTTCGCCATCTAGCTCACCGAGGTCTACATTCGGGCTTTCAATTCTGGCTTCCTAAAGTGCTTTGACCTCTGCCAGCTTAGCAAATTTTTCAGCCACCAGTAAGTTCGGATCTTGGTACTCGAAGGTGACCACTTCCAGCGAGGGCCGATAAACTATGTCTTGAATAGTACCGAACTGGCGGACCACTGAATTGGGGTGATATCCAATACATCCACTAATTCCGATCAAAGGTACGGTTTGAAAGTTACTACAGGTTAAGATAATTTTGTCGCAACAACTCCACCTGGCTGTCCACAGAATATCATTGGCACTGAAGCTTCTAAGCACTTCTACCCAACTGTGGCTGGTAAGGTCGTCGGGTAGCTTTATCTTTTCTATGCATGAATCCACAAGATCCACTTGCTGAGCTAACGCTTTTCGAACTACGTTCAGCCCGAAACACTTAAGGTGGCTTACGAACCATATCAGCATAAGGTTGATATTTGAGCGGAGGATCCCATGGCCTTTCTTCTTGACAAAGTTTAAGTTCCGGATTTGTTCAGCCAATAGAGCCGGGATGTAAGATCTTCCTTCCAGGAATTGGGTCACCAGCTCTACAACCCGGTAGTGGACATAGAAAGTTCCGGTGGGGAATAGTATGGTGGCGAAAGCTATCAAGATGAAAGCGTTCACCCTTCTCTATCTATAAGTCTTGGGGTCCCCACACAATATGTCTTTCCTATCCCCATTGTCTTCTCGGGCAATGAACCGGGCTTCCAACTCATCCATCCGTATGCAGTACCCATTACAGTCTGTTAAGGCCTTGTTGACTGCTGTTTTGCAGATACCCAGGAGTCTGTTGAAAATACCGGCTGGCCCGGCCTCGAGATCTGGCACATAGACTTGATCGGTTAGTGCTGGAGCCTGTAGCAGCTGGGTGTACTCTTCCAGGGTAGGGGTGATTTCATGTGGCCCGATGAAGAAAGCTGCGGGCTCTATTTCCCATAAATGGAGCATGGCCCGTACCAAGGGTAAGTTCACCTCCATCTTTGTTAGTGAGAGAATGGGCCATATTTTTTACTGGATGAAGGCCTGCTCCTCTGGATTGTACAGGATGAACTAGTGGTCCAACACCAACTTTGGGTCCAAAGGTTTGTACACCCGGATCTCTTTGCGGAAGAGGCGGTCAACTACGGTACTAGCCATCTATTACAACAGACATTTCCTAATTACAACCAGAACTATGATAATATTACAGGGAAATAGATCTGAACTCCATGAACAAAACAACAAATATTACGTCATTATCAATTGTCAACCCATGACGTTATGTATGCAAATGGGTTGGTTCTAACTGGTCCCCAAGCTCTATGGCCTCCCGCATTCTCGGAGAAATGGATCTCAAGCCATATCGAAGCATTGGGTGGGGTGGCCTAATCGGTCCCGAACGGTGATTACATCACTTCGCCTGAAACCTACACAATGGCCCCCCGTCTTAGGGTCCTAAGACGGTCCGGGTTCGACCGTATCTATTCACACAAATGTATGCATACAGACCCAAAAGTAAAAAAGAACCGAATCATAAAATTTAACTAATTCCTGAAAAGTTAGCAACAGAACAATAATCAAAAGACATTTCTCAAATAGGAGCAGTTTGAGGAGATTCAGGTGGCTAACCTACTAGAGAATGTGGTCCCCAGCGGAGTCGCCATCCTATCGAGTCTAATTTTTGAACTTCCCATTCCTAATCCGATCTAGACTAAACCCTATGCTCATCTAATGTAGATCCTCGACTTGAATTAGGAATTTTGTTTAGTTTTGAAGTCGCCACCCAACTGTTGTTGGGAAAAACTGAATTAAGACTAATGGAGCGGATTAGTCCTAATTTGGACCACTAGTCGTTGTGATTTCGTCTTCTCGTTTTTGTGAAGAGAGGAAAAGGGAAAACCAGAGATTCTAAGTTCGAAGGCTAACCTATTAAAACCTTACGGTTACCACCTAATCTCCTAAAATTTACTCCATCTAGAAATGTCTTTTATTTTATTTTCGTTTTTTTTATTGTGTTTTTGAGTGAATTATTCTAAGAAAATGAATTTTTTATTCTTTTTAAGGGTTGCCCCAAATGGGTGCCTACGTACCTGCTATTCAGGATCAAACAAGCCGTAGTTCGCTTTTCTTGAAAAATTTTAGTGTGTTTGTGAATTTTAATTATGAAATTTCTTTTGATTTATCTTTTTACCATTTTAGGATTTTTCTAAAAAAGTCTAAGCCTAAGCTTGATAATTTGATTTTTTGAAAATAATAATTATTTTAAGAAAAAAACCAATTTTGGATTTATTTAAGAAAATGAATTTTCTAAGTGATAAAAATTTCATTTTTCTATTTTTCGACCCATTTCTAATATTATAAATTTTTATTGATTTTTTATTAATTTTTTATAATTTTTATTAAATTTTTATAATTTTTATTTTTTATTAGTTTTTATTAATTTTTCATAATTTTTATAATTTTTATTTTTATTGAAAAATTTTCTCCTAGATTTTTATCTATCCTATTTTAAAATCTAAATTTTTATTATTTTTTTTCTAATATTTATATTATTTTCTTTATGAATTTTCACATTTTTATTATTTATTATTATAATTATTATTTTTATTTTTTATCATTAAATCTTAAAAAAAATCTAATTTCTAACATTTTTCTATTTATTGATTAACAAATAAATAAATAAATTCGAAATAAATAAATAAATAAAATAAAATAATGAAAAAAAATCGAAAAATCCTATTTACCTGGATTCGGGTCAGTGCGCGGGTCGGGTCGGGTCAGGTCGATCGGATGCGGCGATTGGGAGTGCTCGTTAACGGCGTTCCGGCGGCCTTTCGAAGTGGTTGAGGTGTCGATTCCTAGGTTTTTGGGGGGTGAGGAACTCAACTGTGGCGGTGGTTTGCTTCAGAAATGCCTCCTAGTGGCTGCCCAACACTTGATCGGTGGTCGCGGTTTTGAACAACTCCAGCGAGCTTCGATTCTCTCCTTTTTCTCTCTTTTTCTCCCTTTTGATCTGTGATTCTGCTTCTCCACTTCATCATCTATTTTTAGGCATTCAAAATCGAGCCAGATAAGCTCGGATTTCCACCGATCGAAGCAAATCGGATTTTCGATTAAACAAACCAACTCCGATTCTTGTAAATCCATCGATTTGTTGAGATTTGATTCCAATTGGATGATGTTTATCTTAATTCTGTTGAAGATCTGTTGGATTTGTGCAAAAAATCGAATCAAAACGGCCGAAATTCGGATTTTTCTCCTCGCCGACGATCTCGGACAGAGGTTGAAGACAATCGCGCGCTCGGCACGTGCGTTCGCTCTAGCTAATTAGACGCTGCCACATGTCCCAGGTAAAGAAAAATTCGCAAAACGCGAATTCTGCTTCCCCCGCATTTCGAACCCCTAACCTCGCACCCGTCCACGCGCACCTGACCATGGTTCGGACCAGCTGAGCTAGCCCACTTTCGCGATTTTATTTATTTCGCAGTTTGCATTTATGCAATGCGATTTTTTTATTTTTTTGTATTTTTTGAAATTTCAAAAATTTGTAAAAGTCATTTAACCCTTATTATTGCCATTTCTGAAATTATTTTCTAAAATTGATGTATTTTCCTATTTATTTTTATTTTTTGAACATTTTTCCTATTTTTGCTAAATTAGAGAAAAATTGGGAAAAATTGGAAATTACTTATTATTAATTATTATTGATCCTTAGGGCAAAAATGGGGTGTTTACAAAAGCAAATAAATAAGGATTTCCATTACTCTCCCTTACGTTGGAGTATGAACATCACAAATGCCCAACTTGCCCAGTAGGAGGTGAAATTAAGACTTCCCAAGTGCTTTTGTGAATAAGTCACCAATTTGATCTTGCGATGGAACATGAAGTGCATTTAACTCATTGGTTACGATACGATCACGAACAAAATGACAATCAATTTCTGTGTGTTTTATGCGTTCATGGAAAATTGGATTAGTAACTATGTGAAGAGCAGCTTGATTGTCACAAAACAACAACATGAGGGATGATAGTGGCACTTGTAAATTTGAGAACAAGGAGCACAACTAAAGCAATTCACTTGTAGCATTGACCATTGCTCGATATTCTACTTCAGTCGAAGAATGGGAAACTATTGTTTGTTTTTTTTACTTCCAAGATATTGACTATTTCCAAGAAAAACAACCTACCTAGTAGTTGAACACCCAGTAGTTGGACAACTTGCCCAATCTGAGTCATAGTTAGCTATTAACTGAAACTCATCGGTAGCAAGTAAGAAGATTCCTTGTCCAAGTGCTGCTTTAAGATAATGTAGCACTCTATGAGCTACATTTAAGTGAGGGACACGAGGATCCTACATGAATTGACTTAAGAATTGAATAGGGTAATTTATATCAAGCTAAGTGATGGTCAAATAAATTAGGTAACTAATGAGTCGACCATATCGACTTGCATCCTGAATTGATTCACCCACCCTAGTTGCTAAGCCATGCTGTTGCTCCATAGGAAAATCTACAGGTCGTGCATCAAGATAGCTTACCTCTTCAAGAAGATTAAGAGTGTATTTTTGTTGGTTGAGAAAGATGCCATCTTTATTAGGAGCAACTCAATGCCAAGGAAATATTTGAGTGTCCCAAGATCTTTAATGTGAAATGTTGAATTAAGGTGTTGCTTGACATGCTTAATTGTGGTTGCATCATTACCGGTCAATGCTACATCATCTACGTAGACTAATAGAGTAGTAAATCGGGATCTATCGATGTGAGTGAACAATGAGTTATCAGCAGTAGATTGCTTGAATCCAAGATCTTTCATAGAAGTGCTAAATTTTTTAAACCAATATCTAGAAGCCTGTTTAAGTTCATAGAGTGATTTACAGAGTCTACAAACACAATCATCACCTAGCTTTAAAAAACCTTGAGGTATTTTCATATATACCTCTTTGTGTAAATCTCCATGTAAGAATGCATTATTAACGTCTAGCTGTTATAATTCTCAATATCGTATTGCAGCCATAGCTAATAAACAACATAGACTTGTGGCTTTTGCAACTGGAGCAAAAGTGTCATGATAGTTTAATCCCTCAATCTATGAAAAACCTTTAGTAACCAAATGTGCCTTAAAGCGCTCAGTAGAACCATCTGATCTATATTTAATCTTATATACCCACTTGGAATCGATGGTATGTTTACCAACTGGTAATCGTCCTATAGTCTACGTTTGATTTTCTTCTAAGGCATCAATTTCTTACTGCATGGAATCTCTCTAACGTTTGTCTTTGACAACTTTAAAAAAAGATCTCAATTCATCTAAAGATGTGATAGAAGCTAGAAATGCTTGATGAGTGCTGCTAAAATGAGAGTAAGACAAGTTCTAAGATAAGGGATAGGCAATACTTGAGTTCACTGATGGAGGGGGCTCTCGGGATGGTATTAACAAAGGCAACAATTTGTAGTCAAAACCAGAAAGTTTTGTGGACACTTGCCTTATGTGTTAAGTTCATTGAAATGAAGGTGAAGCATGTGTTTCGAGTGTATTTTGGTTATGGAGGGGGCTATCTCTGATTGGAATGGAGGTAAAGTTGTTCTAATCTTGGTATCCTTTAGTGTATTGTGAGCGTACATTTTCTAGAAATCGCATTGTCGTGGTGCTATTTCGGTTCAAGGTATGAACTAAATTCTCACTATAAGTAGGATCATGATATGGTTGGTTAGCTTGCTATTTGTCATTGGGATCAATTTGCTCATCTGAGCTTAAAAAATTGGGAGAGAGACTTGATTGAAAGGGAAATTCTTTCTCATAAAATATCACATATCTTGACACAAACATCCTTTTTCTTTCTAGATAATAAACCTTATATACCTTTTGAACATGAGGATAAAAAAAAATGCAATGATAAGCTCTAGTTGAGAATTTATCATGTGTTTTATCATGATTATGTGCATAGCAAAGAGAACCAAAAACCTTCAAGTGAGCATAATCGGTTCTCTCTTGAAGAGTACTTCATAAGGACTTTTGCCCCCAATAATGGGAGTTGGTATCATGTTGATGAGATGCACTGCAGTTAAAACACATTCCCCCCAAAACTTCAAGGGTAAATTGGCTTGGAAACGCAAAGATCATTTTACTTCAATGATATGATGGTGTTTGTGTTCTACTCTCCCATTTTATAGTGGGGTAACGATACAAGAGGTTTGATAATCTATCCCTTGACTAACAAAGAAATCCCCCGTGGCTTTTGATAGAAATTCACTCCCATTGTCACTCTTAATTATTTGCACAAAACATTTGAATTGAGTTTGTACTAAACAACAAAACATAGTAAAAAAATCATATGCTTGAAATTTATTTCTTAAATGATATACCCAAGTACCCTTGGAATAGTCATCAACAATAGTAAAAAAGAAATGAGCACCATTAAGTGAGGGGATAGAATAAGCCTCCCCAAATGTCAACATGAATGAGAGCAAAAGGCTCAAGGCTCCTATTATTGCTAATAGAAAAAAGGTAACCTTGTTTTTTTAGATTTATGACAAACGTCATAAGCTTCATCAAAATGATCAAAGGTAGTGATGTTGGGAATTAACTTCAATCTTTTAAGAGAAGGGTAGCCTAAGTGCATGTGCCACAAAGCTGTGTTTGATTCAACCACACTATGACTTGCAATGGCATGACCTCCCTCCATTTAATAGACACCATCCCGAAGTCTAGCCACTCTAATTAGCATCCTCATATGTAGGTCCTTTGGAAAACACAAAAGTCAAGAAAGAAGGTAACTAAACAATTTAAATCTTTAGTTGCTTTGGAGATTGAAAGGAGGTTGTATTTGAAATTGGGCACACATGACATTTCTCAAGTTGATAATTGGTGTTAGGTGAGCATTACCAATGTGTGACACAAGAAGGATAGAGCCATTTGGTATTCTAATGTATGGATGTGAGGAAATGAGTTTAACATCATCAAGAAAATTCTTATCTCCTACCATATGATTAGATGTACCATTATCTACTATCTATGATTTATTTATCAATGTGGACTTACTAGCAAAATTTGTCAAAGCTTCATTACCAGGTGTTAGGGTTGTGTTGCTTGTTGGCCCAAGAATCTTTAAGAGTTTACTATATTGCCTAATCGCTAAGCTAAGAGTTTATTGAGCTTGTCGCTTAGAAACGTTGCTTGATTCCCCATTGTTGAATCTAAAGGAGTGAGTGAATTGGTGATATGTCGTTACCATGTTGCTGTACCTTTGCCTTTAGCTTGATTTATTCCTCCAATTCGTTAGGTATCTAATTATCTCAAAACATCCCTCCTTGACATGTCCTGTCTTTTTGCAATGCTCACATTTTTTGGCTAATGATTTCCAAAATTTTTATTCTTGTTAAAACAAGTCCTTTCAAACCCTTTGTAATCTGACCTTGCCGTAAAAGTAGCTCTCTACAAGGAAGGTGTTGAATGTGAGTCCTTTGACATAAAGGACTGTTCTTCTTGTAGTGCTAAAGAAAAGATTTTGCTGAGGGAAGGCATTGGTTCCATAGACAATACATTTGATCTCAACCTATCAAAGTGACTATTTAATCCCAACAAGAATAGATGGGATTTTTCTCTTTCTCGGGGGAGTAGGTGTTCTTTAGCTGCTTCACATCTACAATGAGGTAATGGATCACAAATTTGCAATTCTTCCCACAGAGTTTTGAACTTTGTGTAGTATTGTGTTATGGACTGCCCTTGTCCTTAAGTCATGTTAGAGAATTCATTCTTAATTTTGTAGATTCGAGGCGCATTGTTCTATCCATACCTCTCACAAATTTTTGACTAAATTTGTTGAGTAGTCTCTACATAGATAACACTCTCTTAAATTTCCTTGTCTAAAGAATTTTTTAGCCATGCCTTTGCCATTGCATCATTCTTCCTCCATTGTTGATAATCATTCGATGTTGGATCTCGCATTGTCAAACTACCATCAATGAATCGTGCTTTGTTTTTGGCATATAAAGCCATTTCCATTGCATTTTCCATGCTGCAAAATACTCTATAGTGAAAGGTGTTGTGATGAAAACTAATTCTGGGTGATCTGATGGATATAAGATGTAAAGTGAGTCATCAATGGTTGCATTCACGAGTTCTCCCCCTATTGGTCTATGTTCCTATAGTCCTAACATACTGGTTAAAGGGAGCTAGGTCTTTTGCCTATGCTCTGATACCATGAGAAGTATATAATATTGTTTAGCAAAATTCACACTATCTCATTGAATCAGGAAAAGTATTTAACATGATACAATACAAGGCATGAAAAAGGAAAGTGATAAAGGCAATAAAAAAAAATACTCCTATATTTAAGCTATGACAAAAGAAGAAAAATATGTAATAGTATTATAGGAAAGCAAATAAATAGGGGATCTCCAATATATAGATATATTCTTCAACTTTCAAAGTGTGCTTTAAGGTATGTAAACTCAGATAATTCTACTATACAGTCACTTGAAAGTAATTATATGGTGTAATTACATCCCAATTATAGTAAAATCTCTCCAATTACATAGGAGTTGTTCCATTTGTAATCATAAATCATCCCGAATTACAATAAATAAAGCCAACTAAAAATAAAATAAAGTGATTATACCATATAATCAATTTTGAATAATTTCACCTTATAATCATTTTTAAAAACTCTCATAAAGTAGCAATGTAAGTGATATTTACTTTTTTAGTTAGAAAAACACTTAGAAATCAAAATTTAAGGAATGATACCTCAAATATACTTTGAAATATTTCCACATCAAAGTTAAAGCTTGGAGGACTATTCATAACCTTTAAAAATTATTTGCCAATTTATCAAAGTTTAAAAAATATCAAAGTATACTTAAAAAGTTCTTAGACAATATCCTCTTGGAGATCAAAATTTAGGGATTCTTAATATTTTCCCTTTGTTTTTTTTTTCCTCTCCCCCCAAACCTTGTTTAGGGGGTACCTACTTAAATATATATTTTTTTAATTTTGTAAAATATCGTACTCGAGAAAATTATTTCAAAATATGTTACAAAGGTATGGACTCGGTCCACACCTTTAACACAATTGTATCAAAGGCACAAGTCAGGATTGCACCTTCAATGTAATTTTTTTAAAATATAAAAAAAAAATTGTATTAGAGGCATGAATGATATCTACACATTCAGTGCAATTTTTTTTTTGAAATTATCAAAAAAATTTATGAAAAATTAAATTTTTTCTTGTTTTAAAAAAAATTAAAAGTTTATATAAATAATAACAAAAAAATAATTTTCATAAATTTAAAAATTATAAAAAATTATTAAAAAAAAAATTCGTATGCCTTTATGGTTTATCTTATAATATACGAAAAAAAAGAAGAAGAAAAAAACTGAATCCATTTCATCAAAACTTTGTCTCTTATATATATGTATATATATATATATATCAATCAGTTAGCTAGCAGCCCATAGAAACATAGCAATTTGACCCTCATAAAAAATACCACATAGTAATGCGGTTTAGTCTCAACTATAGTACACTTAAACCAATCTTTTTTTATATGTTATGAGTTTCGTAACTCTGCACGACAAAAAAGTTATTACTCTTTAAAGTTGAAAAAAAATCGCATCAACTTGCAAAAAAAGCGATTTTTGATGTGATTTTTTCATGTTTGAAGGGTTATAACTTTTCACTCGTATGGAGTTACAGAACCTATAATTTATAAAAAAAAAAAAACTGATTTAAGTGTATTATAGCTAAGACCAAACTACGTTGCCATTTGGTATTTTTATAAAAGTCAAATTGCTATATCTCCATAGGCTATTAGCTATCGGATTGATTATTAAAAAAAAAAAAAGATGAAGTTGTGAAGAAAAAATTTGCTCTAAAGGCGTGAATACAATTTTTTTTTATAATTTAAAAAAAAAATTGCACTGAAGGTACGGACGATCCGTGCCTTCAAGCAAATTGCTTGAGAGTAGGGATTAGATCCACTCCTTCAATTTTGCAAAATTTTGCAATACTAAAGATACATTCCGGATCTACACATTTGAAACCTATTTTTTGAATTAATTTTTGCAGATACAGCATTTTTCAATTAAAAAAATATATTTATATTTAAGAATATACCCCCTTGTTCAGCGCCCTCTTTTTTTCTTTTTTTTTTTTGGTCTTTCACATCTTTTGCTACAAGGAGCTTCTGAGATTGCTGCGAACATGTTGGAACAAGTTCAACAGAGAATCTACGATCTGCTCTTGGGATTAAGAAACTTCAAGCACGTCAACTTGTGCATAACCTGAGCCAAACAATCTTCATCATGTTCCTCTTTGACCTCTCTCTTGCAAATTGCATGTAAGAAACATGATACAACGGTTGGAATTTATGAAGTTTGTTTTTCCTTATCTTTAAACACCTCTTTCAGTGGATTATGGCTAAACTGATTTAAGTTTCAAGTTCACCAAAACAGGCTCATTTGGTTTCATTCTTTCTAAACGCATCAACTAATTCAACAGAAACTTTCGGAGCTTTCTAATAATAATTAGATACTTCCTCTTAATAGTTGAATCGTGCACCTACCAATGCACCAATTTGTTTTTTCTCCCCGAATATAATAAATACATACTAAAACTATAGAAACAGAGGAAAATGAGCCAGAATTGAGTGTCACATTTGACCGTGACCTAGTCCACCTTAGCGTCTACCACGGATGAGATGCTGGCATGCTCTTGCTTGTACTACCAGTAAATTGTTAAGACTTTCTTGCAAAGTGTAGCCGAAAACTTTTCTTGCTTTATGAAATAAAAACAAGTCGATCATGAAAAACTTCACAGGTTTCTCACAATATCTAAAAATAATACATCCTCCAGCCATAAAACGCCACAATTTTTGTTTTTGAGTTCCCTCTCAAAAAGCATGTTTAGCAACGTTAGTTAGCTGTTCCAGCAAACTGCTCATAACAGCAAAATAAACCGAGACATCAATTTACTAAACATATTCTTTTTTCCAGCAAACTAGAGCTGAATATGACGAAAAGTTTAATAACACTTGTAAAACACATTTCCTTCCTTCCGTCTCTAGCTTCGAAAAATGGGATGACTACAAATCGACCTAATATACAAGCAAAGTACCATATATGGCAAAAAATATCCACCAAATTAAACACAACTGCTAAGTTCACAAGGAAATCTGAGCTTAACAATCAGACAATGCGTTTCATGACTGCTTCTTGGATTCGTCCTCCATAGGGTCACGGAGAGTTCCAAACATCCAATCCATCCAAATGGTGTAATGGCCATAATTATGGCGGTAAGTTGTGTGATGAATGGTGTGGTAGCCTGCACCCATAACTGGCCACAGCTTGCCATGGATGCAATCGTGGATATTCGCCGTCCATAAAGCTTCAACAAATAAGAGAACAATGTGGCTTGTAAAATGAGTTGGTACAAGGAAAAGTGCAATTACATGGGGCACTGCCTGTAGTATGCCATCCAAAGGGTGGAATGCCAAACCTGAATAAACAATCAAATCCCATTAAATATTTTATTTAAAATATTCGGTTTTCTCTATGCAATAAAATGCCAAGTGAATTAACATCTGACACAAACCAAAACATAGAGGCAGCTTTTTTTTTCCTTCCCTTGATCACTGATGGGGAAAGGAGGCAATAAATGCATGTGATGATTAGGGAGTAGAGATAATGCCTTCTTAGGCCAACAATATAATTTATAAAGCCTGATGGCAGGGGGAATTAAACCTATTTCATCCCTATGGGAGGATGTGTTCTTACCAATTGGACCACGAGTCCTTTAAATTTATTTATTACATCACAAAAGAGCATTGATCATCAAAAAGACACATCAACAAGTGAAACTTTCAGCTGTATAGCAGTATCCAGTTCAAGTTGAAAGTAATTTTCTTCACGGATCAAAAAGTGGATGAAAGAGACAACTCTACAGTAAAATAACTGAATGGTCTAAAGTGTTAGCGTGTTACAACTAGCATAACAGCCTGCAGAGCCTCACTAATAAGTTTGAGCAAGAAGCAAGCCCATCTTTCCCCTTTCTATTGATGAGGTGGTCAAAAGGCAAAATTGACAGGGCATTTAAGCTTTACTAAGATCATGTAAGGGCCTTTTCCCTTTACTAGTAAGAAGGGAAGCAAAGGATGCTCCGCCTAATCTATAGAAGCAGTTAACAGAGTGCTAAACAAATTGATTCCTTTGTAACGGCTCATTCTATAGATAGAAAGCCCTTTGACAGGACCCATTAATGGAGGGTATGGTGTACCTTTTCAGAATAATATCAAAAGTGAGAAATAAATGACTTTGCACAGTGGAAACTCACCACAATCGAATGAAGGTAGTCCACAAAACAAAGGGAAAAAAAAAGTTTTGATCACAAAGTCATATGGCTAGCAATCAACACCCAAGATTTGGATGCTTCTAGTTATTAACACATTGTCAGTCTTGACCAAAGACAACTTTAGCAGTTGGCTGTGGATTAGGCAAATGCATCTCATCATGCTAGTCTTTAGCATAGGCCTTTATGTTAACCAAGGGTACTTTTTTGCTTGCCACCTCGTTTTTCATGGAAGATACAATAATGGCTTTAACCTATATGGAAGTGTTTGCCTTTTCATGTAGCTTGGCACAATCAGACCCAATTAAACATATTCTGAAGGATATCTAACGTGTCTAGTTCAACATTTCCTTCTTTAAATTGTCTGTATTCCTGTTTATCAATGGAAAGTTGTCCAAGGGTGCCATCAAAACCTAAAAGTTTCGACCAAAGTCAAAATTATCCTACATGTTAATACAATGAAAAGCAGGATTAATAGCCCCAATAAACTTTTTTCGGCAAAGCAGCCTCAATAAACTTGATGATGCAGATTTCTATATTATAGAAAATAATTCTTGACAATGAAAACTCCAAAGAGCAGCTGATAGTCCCTACAAAACTCAAAGTTGAATCTTGGGTTGAAACAATTATGGGGCAGCATGGTCAGCAAAAAAGCTAGACAGGAGCATATTCTTTAAAAAAAGGTTTTCCATCATGCTATGTCGTATTGGGTTTTCACTTCCAGGTTTTAGTATAGATATTATATCCATTCTTCATCCAAAGTATTAGTTCCAACATAAAATTTGAAAGTCGACTCCAGCAAAATCATTACTTACCAGCAAAAGGAGAAAGAGTGTTTTGCTTGTTGTAGATGTGATGTGTGGCATGGAGATACTTGTACAGAGGCTTTATATCATGCAACTCCCTATGCATCCAATAAATCCCAAATTCTACCAATACCAGATATATTGCCATGTACACAATATACAAAGTCCAGCCAACATCGCTTATTCTTGAGAAGCATTTTGTCCATCCATTTTCAACCATGTACTCAGAAAGGGTGGGAAGAACACAGTACCATGGCATGGCCTTCATTGCCACATATATTTGTAAGAGCATGGCTTTTCTTGTTGGAATCTCATCTGCACGTATCATTCCAAGGACAGAACAAAACCTCATTTCAAGAATAGGAAGCACAATCTATCAAACATATGAGCACAAACAAAAGATAAATTCAGTTCTCGATCAAATGCTGCCTAATGCCTACTCTCCTCAATGAGCTAAAAAATTGACATTAAAGGTTTGCTTGCAGAACATGTGTATATGTGTCACAATATAATATATGCTATAGGAAACAGGCAGTGTCCAGGTGATTGGTGTCTGAATGAAATGGATCGAAGCAAGAAATGATTTCATTTCAAGAAAACAGAAACAATCATTCTCAAGTTCTAATAAAACTCCTGACTATCAAAATTTGTGTTTCATTGAATTACACAGACCAAGTATTTCTGCCAGATATGCTCTGAACTGACAGATGTCTGCTTTGTATATGTAAAAGAACAGAAGCAGCACCATCTGCTAAAGCATACGTGTACAAATCTTTCAGCAGGAAAATTAGAAACAAGATTCGTGACCTTTATCATATTTGATATTTTATATAAGCCCAAAGACTTGACAAGTTAAGAAAATAATTTACCTACACAGCTTCAACTTTAAATTTTCTTATTGTGATAGTCACTAAGAACATTTCTGAACTTTGAGATCCTTACAAGATAGCATCTAAATATTTCGATTTTATCATATAGTGGTTGAACTTTTTGAAACCTGAAGCATTAGTGTGTCGGTTCTTTGGATAAACAAAAGTTCATACATTTGCACAATAACTATCTATGTCTTTCATTTTTTTCACCTAAAAATATCCCAGGTGTGCATATCCATTAGCAGACATTCTCTAAGAAAGTTTAGACATACCATTTAAAAAGATCCTTCAATTTACAAGCAAACTTATAATCTAATGCAGTCCAAAAAAAAAAAAATATGAAAAAGTATTCCTAGTATCACCATTAGCAGACATTCTCTAAGGATTACTTCAAAAAGGAATTGCTTCAAACTGTTTCCGTCAAACATTTAACTATATCTTACCCAAAGATGATTAATATAAAACCAATCATTCCAATACTCCTGTCACTGTATCATTGACTGAACAGAGACTATAGAATAACCTGGAAAAAACAAAGTGAAAAAAAAAAATAACAATTCTAAACCTCTTAGGCATGCTTCAATATACCATGGGCTCTTATTTTGCCGGCAATAAAATTAGCACTTATCGAAAAAGATCTAACTTGATATCGAAATCAAAACCCAATAAATAAAATTAATAGTATTAAGCGATAATTTAAAAAAAAAATGTCAAACAAAGAACTGAACAGATAAAATAAATAAATAAATGAAGACGAGACCTTTAGGGACATAAACGTGGCGCTTGAGATAATAGATGTAGAAGCACCATAAGAACCCAGAAACGAAGTAAAGCGAGGTTCCTCCAATATAGTTACGCACCCATGTTTGGAGACACTGTGGAAGCGTCTCCCATGCTTTTGATGGGAACAGGTTTCCTAGGACAATGCGGTTGTAGAAGGAGGTTTCGTCCATGAACAGTTGTAAGTAGCCTGATTTGTCCATCATCGGGTGTCGGATTCCGGCGAAGATGGCCGGATTGGAAGAGAGAGAGAGGGAGAGACGAAGGGTACAAGGATAGAGACAGATTTGCAAAGCTGGAAATGGAAGTACATATAAAAAGCGGTGGTCTCCAGTGTGTTTACTGGATCGTATTCTTAGTAGAATACTTATAGGGTTTTTTAGGAGTGGCGTACTTGTTCCCAGTAAGTGACGTGTTGTGTTTTCGTTTTGTTTTCATTTTCCTTTTTTTATTAAAAAATTTGTAGAAAATATACTAAAAGAACTTAAAGTTTTCCTTTTCTTTTTCTTTTTGAGTTGCAAACTTTTCATTTCAAAATATGAGTTGTTAAAGTTGGGTTATGAAAAAAAAAAAAAACAAGTAAAAAACATAAATCTAAAATGAAAAAAAAAAGGAAAAACAATGAGAGGGCATAATTTTTTTATAATTTTGTTACAAAAATAAGATGTAGATGTTTTATTTTTATCACTTTAAGACCTCTATTATTTATTTTTCTTAAGATCCATTTTTTACGATATTTGTAATCGAAAGTGATAGAGGTTTTATATTTATTTTGAAAAATTTTCAGGTCCTAAAATAATAAAATAGAAATCATAGATTATGAGATGAAAATGTAAAGGATATTTTTTTTCCCTTAAAAGATATAAACGAATGAATATAATGTCCTTGTCAGTGAGTTGAATCCTAACTTTAAGCTTTTTATTTATTTATTTTTAAGGCATATCATCTATATCAAAATATATGAAAAAAATTAAAGCCGTGTAGAAGAGAAACATCATTATTATCATCATTATGGTTATTATAATTAGTAGTAGTAAGAGGAGGAGGTATAAATAGAAAAGGGCTATTTTTAATTGAAACTATTATAATAGTTAGATATCTAATTAGGCAATTTGTGAAAATGAGTAGAAAATAAAAATTATGTAGTTTTTATTTTCTTCTCTAGAAAATTCTTCACAATGAGTTATCAACAAAGAAAATCTTGAAGAAAAGGGGAGTGAATATAAATGAAGAATGTGTATTTTGCAGAGGCCAAGAAAAATCAATGGAACACTTATTTCTAAATTGTGAGCATACCTAAGACTTTTCATTCTAGGCATGGTTGAAGAAAAACGTGCAAGTAAAAAGAACAAACTAGAAAAACCCGGTGGTACCATGGGCAGTGAGATTCCTACTCACCATAAGGGGATTATGGAAAGAAAGGAATAGAATGATTTTAGATCAAACCAATGCAACAATGATTCGAAAGCAAGAATAACAGCAGAAGCAGCAGAATGGTGGAACAACCGTAGAGCTAGAAAATTAAGGACATCAAGGAGCTATTTCCTATCTAAGTGGCGAAAATCATAAACTGGGTAGATAAAGATAAATTGCAACGGAGCAATGGGAGAAAATAACAATGTTGTGGGAATCAGAAGAATTTACAAAGATAAGGAATGGTGCTAGGAGGATTTAACAAGACAATCAATAAAGCTACAGCACAAAAAGTGGAGCTTTGGGTGATAGCTTACAACTTGGAACTAGCAAAAAAAAACAATGGATTAGACAATATCATCATAGAATTAGACTCTATAAATATAGTGGAATGGATCCTAAAAGATTTAGTGTTTAATAATAACAGTTGTCATCCATTAGACAATTGTAAGAAAAAGGTTAAGTCCTTTAACAATATCATCATTTGTGGGGTAACCCATGAAAAAAATGGAGTGGTTGATACTTTAGCAAAAGAAGGCTTGAAAATTACCGAAGATCAAGTTTTTGGAAGAGAGTTCCCTTCATATATCTCTCATTTAATAGAAATAGAAAGTAACCCAATAGCTAATTGAATAAATAATATAAACTCGGACCAGAAGAATTGTATACATGATCTCATCTTGGGTGATAATTAGAAATATTGTGATGTATTGCATTTTATATTTAAAAATGAATAAACTTTTGATTGCATCTGAGAATTTATTTTATTAGATCAAATGTATATATATGATTGATAGAGATACATTCAGTATAAAAAGTTGAGAATAAAAAATATTTATTTCTATTTATATATATCCAATCCAATTTTTATAATTAAATTAAATCTGGTCATATGCATAGAGATTTTAATTTTGACGTCTAAGCGGGGCTATTGGGCATTTATTGTTGTAATTAACTAGATGCGATTTTGCTGTAAAAAGGATTAGAGAGTCTCCCACTATTCATTAATTCACATCTTTATTTGCTCTATCGACTTTATGCTTTCTTCCAGCTCCAGCTTGTATGTACGTATCATTAATCCCGACCGAACCACATTAATATTATCGAATCAATTTATTCTCTCTCTCTCTCTTTATCCCCACAGATTTTCTCGTCCTCAAGGGATTGTAATTCCTCTTTTGTTAATTCCTGTTCTTTGTTTTGTCCTTTGTCGTATGTCGTTGGCCACAGCCCACAGAAAACCATAAATCTAAGTACGTAATTACGGGCTGCACGAGGTTCCCAATTATTTTTCCTGGCTAAAGAGATCTTGCCACGTGACTTGAGCTCATTATCCATAATTAAAACCATTTATTTATTTATTTATTTTCTTTTCAGTCTTGTTTCTTCTTTATACTATCGTTTTATATAAGCTACATGTCAGATAGATTAAAAAAAATAAAGATATTTTGACAGTGGTTGAGCGTCAAAAAGAGATGGGTCTGGCTTATATTTTGGGACTACATGTGTGCTTTTCTCAAAAAAAAAAAAAAAATGATTTCTAAACTTTTTTTTAATTAACCGTTATAATAAAAATTTTATAATTATTGTATTATCATTGTTTCAAGATGTTGCAAATACTGATAATTTATAGCTTATTAACTTTTAAAAATTAGAAAAATTAATATTACAAATGTACTATGTGGAGAAATGGAGTGCCATATCCTTACTTCCTTAGTAAACCTTAATGTAGAAGGGTTACCACAACCTTCTCTCCCTTTTTTTAAATTTCCTTCTTAGCATTCACTATTTTAAATTCATAACTCCACCACCTCTAATTTTAATATCCGTGGATGTACCATTATTAATTTTAAATTTGGTGTTCTCTACTATTTCTATTACCGATCTATTGGCATTACGTTTTTACTATCATAAGTATAGATCTGTTGGTTTGAATATTATAAAAATCAAGTTAATATTATTTTGTCAATAACCTTTAAAATATAAGCTATTCTTTTTTATATTGATTGTGTGTGTGTGTTTTTGTTGTCAATCTTCATTTTTTATATGGATAAATATTACATTTGATATACTAACTTACTTATTTTTATAATTAATTACTTATATTTTACTTATTTTTACAATTAATTGTCTTAACTTTGCTATTTTCTTACAATAAATTATCTATACTTTATTTATTTTTATAATTAACTACTTGTCTAGATATTATAAATAATTTTAAAAAGTGTACAAGTAGTAAATTGATATATTTAAACTTCAAGTAATTAATTACAAAATGGACAAAATTCAAATACAAAATATGGCATTAATCCTTCCTTATATAATATGAGATTACCAATTTAGTGAATTCTGTTAGGTTCTCTTAAAAGAAATCACATTATCTCCTTATATAAGGTATTTTGATTGTAAAAAGAGACGTATTTATTTATGTGGTTAGGTTTTTGTAACCATACTTTTTATTGGTTATTCTTTTTTTCCTTCTAATGAATGAATTTGATCTTTACCAAAGAAAAGAAGAGGAGGAAAATCAGGAGGAGACCAATTTATACTTATATCATTAACGGTACAATTCATGCCTTCTTTTGCTTCCAAAGAAATCCATCGAATTGGTTGGCTTTGATACCATAAGGTCCCTATCTCGTTGGTAGACTCAAAAGATTAAATTAGAAGAAAGAGGAGGTAATATGGATGCTCAGGCTCGATAAGGATACATGCAATAACAAATGAAAAAGTAAAACATGAAGGTTTATAATCCATTTTTAAAATTGCATTTTAATTAGTAGCTAAACTTAGCAAATTCCTGATTATCAATAAAACTGCACATAAAGCCTAAATAGCCTTTATTGTTTGTCCTTTTCTCATTTTTTTATATTATTCTATCACTTCTTTTAAATAGTATATATATATATATATATACCATTCATATAAAATTAAATAATTAATAAATTATAAAGTTCACTATATCTACTCCTTACTCTATTTATTTAAAAAAAAACACACACACAAATAAAATATATCATCCTCAATCAATTTCTCTTAAAAATAGCTCAAATTTCATTTATTTAAATCCTTATTCGCCGATGACATCCTCATTATAATTATAATAATATACAAGAAAGATAATTTATCGAAACATTGAGTTTGAAATTGAGATAGATAAAATATGCATCAAATAGTTTATCAAATGTTAAAATTTTAACATATGAAGATGTTTAAAAAGGGAAAAAGAAAATAAAAGAAAAAGAGAAGAGCACAAGAGAGCCCAACTTCTTGGCAGGAGGGCCCTGTTCGGCCCTAACTGAGCTGGAGGTGACAACGTGGTGGGCCTCGCTTTGCATTCAGGTTTTAAGAATGCCTGTTATCAACAACAATAATGAAACAACGCATGTGTGAGCTTTCGATCGAAATGATGGACGAAGAAGAAGACAATAGGAGAGAAGCAGCAATCGCATCAGCCTCGTGTTTACGACCCAATTTCAAATCAAAATCCATCACCCGAGACCAAATTTCCAAATTCCAAGTTCTTCTTTTTCCTCACTATTCTTTTGTTTTCTCATTAACTTATTGATAATATCGTTGTTGTACTAAATCAAGTTTGTACTTGTGTTGTTCTACTTTAGCTTTTGACTTAATGTGACGTAAAGTTATGATCTTTAAGTATTGAATTATGGGTTGAGTGGTTTTGATTATTGGGCAGAAAGCTACAGTGAAAATAAAAGTTATGAACTTCGGTGATGTTGTTTTATCAATTTAGGGTTTTTAAATAGTGGGATGAAACCTTAGCTACCACTGGTACTTGATTGATGGATATGCCTAGCTTCGACTTTTCGAATTTTTTTCTAAAAGCTTAAGGGACAATTTTTAAAAAATTTCCAAGTCGGGGGCGTAGCTTATCTGGACAAAGAAGATGAAACATAATGTCTGCACACATTTATCTTTCATGCTTGGGACTTTGCATGGGAGTATGAGGAAATAAATCATTGGCTTGAAGTGTAGAGGGGATTGATTGAATTAAAAAGCTTTAAGGACATATTAATGTTACCAGGAATAAAACTCCCGAAACTTCACGGCCAAATTTGGTAGGCTTGCGTTGGACTAAATGGCTTTTGCAATACAAGGATAGCGAAATCAAAAAGGAAATATTTGGTTCAATGACCGATATGGAACCATTTTGGATTGGAACATTTAGAATGTGCATCAACGTCTTTTTTATCTGATTTTCGGTTTCCACTCCTCAAGATGTAATCCTTTTTGGAGTTTTATGTTAACAGTCTGGGTCATATGGCAGGAGTTGCATAGAAGACGTTTGCAAGTAAAAGCAAAGTCAAAGAAGCAAAAGGAAACAAAAGGTTCTCTCTGTGGTTTATGTAATTTGTTTTCATTTCATAATATATGACTTTGTGTAATTAAGTTTGATTCAATGTGGATTACAGGTAAGACTGTCAGATACAAGGAGAGGAATGTCAAGGAGCAAGATTTTGCAACCAAAGATAATGCTCCTGATGATTCAAGCATGCCCAAATCTGAAATTCAAAGTACCAACGACACTGCTAAAGAGCAAACCAGGGTGGCAACACTGTCAAAGAAACGCCAAAAGCTACATTGGGGGTACCATTTCCTTATACTTTCTCAAATCTGTAGCAGTATTTTCATGATTTTTCAACTAAAATATCTTAGCCGGTACTTGGTTCTAATGAGAAGATATCCAAAACTAGGTTATTGATGGGAGAAGTTAGAGAGCATGCTTCCCATATAGCTCAATACAGACATACGAGTTTTAGAAGTGCAAGCAATAGCAAAAAAGATAGATAATCATGTAGACAATGACAATGACAATGACAATGGCTTCTAGTCAATTGGTTTTAGTACGTTGCTGCACTCTGAGACATGTTGATTGCATGCCAGTTCCCCTATGAAGTTGTGCATGTGATTTTTTTATTTGAGCAATTGTCACATGGAAGACTGGGTGTTTACTTACCTTTTTACACCCTTTATCTGATTAAATTTCCATGCTTTTCGTAGGCTTGATGTGAAGGAAAGGTGGGAGATGAAAGCCAATATGTGAAAAATAAAATTGAGGGGGTTTTCATGTATTGGTTTCACTCATCAGGATGACATCCAAAGGTTAGACATTTTTTTATACCTTTCAAGAACCACCCTTAGTTTCTTGTACAGTTTTCTTTGTAAGGGAAAGAAGTAGTTGCATAGGATCCAACAATAAAATGTTTCATGGATTCATTCATTTTGGAATTGGATGTACCTGGTCAATCATCAGAAAGCTTTGCAAAAAATTGATATGTTCTTTATGCATGGATGTTACTCTTAGTCGATCATTGTATTAGTCCATCTTTTTCATCTACTATGTAATTTCATCAGTACTTCAGTGTCCAGTCAATATACTTTGTGGATTTTTCTTAATGTACATGTAAAAACATAATTGGAAAGGGTAAAAAAGCAACCTCAAATTAATTACTAGGAATTTAGGCATTTCTCAATTTTATAGTGTTGGCAAAATGCGTCCAATACAATAATTATTTACTTTTCCAGATAACAAAATGTATCGTAAATTCCAAATGAAAAAGATGTACTCTTATATTTATGGAGTAATCTTTAACTCTCAAATAATGAAGGGGAAAGGAAATTGAAGACAACATTTGTGTTTTTTTCCCAAAAAATGCACTGAAGTCAAATTCTAGGGTATGAAAGCACACTTTGAGAAGTTTTGTAGCGTATCCGTTCGAGGTTAAAGTTTAGGGATTATTTACAATCTTATAGGGTTATTTACCAATTTGTAAAAGTTTAGAGTTTACTAAAATACACTTTGTAAGTTCAGGATTGTGTCCACATTAGGATCAAATTTGAGGGGGTAATTTACATTTTCCCCTAAAAATGAATTTAGGTCAATGGCTATCCTAAAACTTGAATTTACCTATCCACAGTTGCTGGTCGGTTTGTGAGGTTAGTCAGTGCATGGTCAATGATGAGTAAGTTTATGGGTTTCCTGAAAATGTCAAACATGATTGTTTCGACAGGAAGATTCTTCTGGTTTCTTTTAAGCACATTTGAGTTGCAATAAGGAGCTAGAGGAGGGGACAAGAAAAAGAAAAAACATGATAAATTACCAACAGAAGCAGATGCTTTTGTCAGCAAGAAAAGCATACTCAACAAGGAAAGGTATATCTGCAGACAACCTAAATCCTGGTCGAGAAAGTAAATTCTTGTTTCCTTGTATAGCTCTGTCGTTACAGATTATTCCAGACGGCAGCTTGATGAGCAGGAGAATTACACTTGTCATGGTGGCTGCACTAGATTTTTCGAACAACTTTTTTAGTAAGAAGATTGTTATGCCATGGCTGAAAGAAGTTGAGCTAGAAACACAAAAAGCGAAACTAAATTATGCTCGCAGATGACGGCATTTGGTTGAGACAAGGCTTGCTATTTAGTCAAACTCCCAGACGGTTGTCCTGCGTACAAGTACAACAAAGCGACGCATGAACATCAATAAGTGCATGTGATTTTCATCGCTCGTTCTTCTGGAATAGTGCGATCCTGTCCTGTTTAATTTAGGGAATCATACGGTGCACTATATAGTTACCCTTTACTATTGATGATCCTTATTTTATTGTGGTCAAAGTTGTTTTACTGTATAAAGGAACCTGTCGATAGGATTCATGAAAATTATAAACGGGTTTCTTATCAACAAGTTTATAAAAGTTGAAACTGTTGATAGTTTTTTTTTATTATTATATTTTAAAATATTTTACTACAAATGGGAGAATGATTATTTGGTATAGTGAGTTTTGATAACCGTACCATAGAATTTCTCTACAACTTATTAATTAGGATTTATTGATTGTCATATAAATTCGCGGCAGAAAGAAGATATGAAAATAATTTTATTCATGTCGGTTCGTTTGCTTAATTTTTACCAACAT
Source organism: Laguncularia racemosa (assembly GCA_037954665.1). Classification (NCBI taxonomy): domain Eukaryota; kingdom Viridiplantae; phylum Streptophyta; class Magnoliopsida; order Myrtales; family Combretaceae; genus Laguncularia; species Laguncularia racemosa. The sequence continues at coordinate 550,843 of JBBMOL010000085.1, read as the reverse complement.
TACAAATGGTAATATCCTAGAATCCGTGCACCATATAAAACAACAGGATCAAAATTGATATATTGCATCGGAACTCTGGAGGTTCCAGCTTTTATACGCTCTAGCTTGGTGACCGTTAAGTACTATATGTTATTTGTGCCGTATCCTTTACTATTAAAATCAAAGGAACATACATATGATGATGTCCAAGTCAAGACTAGATGGCATTTGTAGAAATTTTATTTTCTCGTGAATTGTCAAAATATGAAGGTAAATCACATTAAATAAAAGTATTATAATCCACGTAAATTCCATGAAAACTTGGATGCAAAACTAATTATATAGAGGCTTAAAAGAACAAATATGTCCATTACAAACATGTATTTAGATAGCCCAAGAGAAACTAGAAACTGGACAATTCAATGCATCTGTTCTTCGTGAAGATGATTGACATATTATATCCAAATCTAGATGATAATTTTGAAATCCTTTTATTTCTTGTAACTTACGTTTAAATATGGAGGCCTATCACCTTAAATATAAAGAAATTACAACTAATGAGGCAAATTATAGAAATATAATCAGATTTGAAAAAACTGTAAATCATATGTATATTAGATAGTTTTATAAATGATGTATATATCAAACATATATAAATCCAACACTAAATATAAAAAAGAGAGAGAGAGAGGACAAGCTAAACCAGTCCTGTCGGCTATGACTCATTCGGTGGAGTTGATTTACTAGGCCCTGAATCAAATTTTAATGTTGTACATCATGTTGTCTTATGCGGAATAGCTTAACGTAACGGTAAAGTGATGACTTTAAGGCGTCGAATTATCATAAGTATTGTTTCATCTATCTCGAATTTCAGTTAAACTTGATGCTTGATTGATGGGCACCCATAGTTTATCTTACGTATATATAATATTTGTGTTAGTGACGCTCAAAGTTCTTAAGCTATTTGCTACAAACATTTTAATAACAGTGGATATGATCCGTCTGGGCATCCCAACAATGTAACAAGATCCATCACCATTAACAAATCGAGATAAGTAGTCACATGTAATATGATATACCGATTACTTTCGTTTGTGCTTCTGTTCATGTACTCATCAATTATATATTTTCATGTATATAAAATCTTTATCGTAGATTTCATTTTTGCGCTCATTACTTACACATGATTGGCAAAATCGCGGAGAGATACTACTTGGAGACAGATGACTTTGCCCCATATTATTGGAGTTGCATTCACCCTTCTGGTGGCACTGGACTGGACAGGAGTTTATAAAGTGCATGCGGAGCATTGTCACATCTTTGATAACTGAAGTTGCAAGATTCCTTTTTATTTTTTATTTTGATGATTTGGATCATCTTCGAATGAACATTCAAGCAAAATCCTGTTCCCACGTTTAGCTTTTGTCACCACATCCAGCTTATTCAGGAGACAGTTCAATACAATGATAGCGGCTTGCCACCACTACTTAACAAAAGCTAACGGCACCTCTCAAAAGTTTGTTATATCATGGTTGAACCAGAGACACAAAAACTGAAACTAAAGTAAGTTCTCATTGGCCGGAATACTAGTCTACTCAACCCTCATACGGCAGAGCAATGCAAGAATCATGGTAGGTGTGCGCCTTCATCATTCTTATTAACTTGCATGACTCAGGGCACGTTCAATCTCCTCCAATGACCTTCCCTTTGTTTCAACAACTTTTCCGGCTATGTATAATACAGCAAGGAGGCAGATTGTTGAGAATCCCAGGTATACCAAGTTGAAACCGTACTTATTTACAACACTCAAGAAATAAAGGCCAATGGCGAAGTTGGATATCTGATAAAAACAGAAAATCTTGTAAGTTCACGAAGCAAGAGCGCATAAATATAATTACCAGCCATCAAAAACAAATTATTCTGACAATCTTTTTCCTAACAACAATCTTCCTACTTCTGTCTTTACTCCTTGCATTACACAATAATCCACAAAAAAAAAAAAAGCAAGGAAAAACATCAGGTTTAATTGTATGGAGAGATGTCACTCCCAAGTAGGTAACTATTCAACATAAATATGCAATATCAAGTAACATATTATAATCATGATAAAATTTTCACAATGGAAACTTACCCAGTGCATGCCCAATGACAAAGACACTGCCTTTGCTCTGATTCTAGAGGCAAATATCTCTGGCAGAAGAAGCGATGGCACAGGTCCAGCACCAAGAGAAAACGACAAGACATAACTGCAATATCCAAAGAAAGCCCAGTTTAACGACACAAGGGTCACGAATGCAGAAAACAAATAACTAAAAAATCGAACTTCCTCAACAAACCTAAAGAAAAAGTTACAAATACAACAAACAAAAACTTACAGAACAGTCCCAATTACAGCAAGGGAACCAGAATATGGTGCCAATACTTTCCAGGTGAAGGATAAAGAAAGGAGCAACATTGAAGCAGCCTGGTGTAAAAGCACAGTATTGTAACAAAATCTAGGGGAAATTAACAAAAAGAAGATCCGGATTTTGAAACATAAGGAGGATATAATAGCCAAGAGACGAAAATAATACAAGTACCTGAGTTAAATGCATGTGCATGAGTAATTGTGTCTAAGTGTAAAAGACTCATGACATAGCAAGGATTGCACACCATACCTGTGTTCCATCGGTGAACATATCCCAAAGAAATATTTTGAAAAACTTAAACCAAGTGTATGCATGATAAATGATATTTGGGTGATTGTTTTATCTGATTGTTTCAGATGAGTCTATTTAAATTTAATTCAAAGAGATCCAATCTAAAAGAAGGTATTTTTTACTTAAGTTGAGACAGCTATATAGGAGCAGCTTTTGCATCTGAGTTTTGATCAAATCATAAGCACTGCCAACAACTCATAGATATCCTGGGAGCAATTAGCAAACTACTCATCTTTCTAACTTAGATACGTCTTCACATGAATGAGAAAGATCAGGCAGATACAGTGGTAATATATGGTCAAGGAAGAGGCAGAAATGACTTAAATAACAATGCTTACCATTCCACTAAAGCTCAGCATCAGCAAACTCTTCCTCCCTTGTCGGTCCATCAAGGAGGATGCAACAGCAGTGCCTGCACAGTAAAAAGTTGTCATTATTTATCCAGGTGGGGACATGCATTAAGACTCCCAAGAGATACAAAGAATGACTGACCTAAAACGTTTGCAGCCCCAACAAGAGCACTTGCTGCAACATCAGACTGAATTCCAGCACTTCGGAAGACAGAGGTAGAATAGTACACCACAGCATTTATTCCAGCCATCTGTTGGAAGAAGAAAAGCGCAACACCAACACTCACAACTGCAGATAAAAATGAGATAATAAGGAAGCTTCACAGCTACATTAAAATTCTAATGGAATGTCAGTTATAATCAGATGCAAAATTAAGCAAATTTATTGCAAAATGCAAAGGATAATCATCATCAAATCTTTTGGTCAGTAGTTACCGATGCAGCCAGTACAGATTGAACATTAAGCCTGCTTTAAATATAGGTAACCATAAAAGTTTCAACAATCAACTCGTCCTCAGTCATAACTGAACAAGTATACATATATTTGGCAACTAGAAGCTCATATACTGGTATAATCAATCAATTCAATCCAGAAAGAAGAATGATCAGCACAAGTTAACTATGAAAAATAACATTATAGGCACATATTTTAGCAATATAATGATGAAAAACAACTCATAGTATGAGACTTAATTTGAAATTTTAGAGAGGGAAAATGCCCTCCCTTCTCTCTAGAATATCCATCCACCCACCCTAGCATTATCCTCTCTCCTAGTACATTTTCTCCCTTCTCCTCTTCCATCTCTTCTCCTTTTTTCTTCCTTCTCTCTCTTCTCCTCTTTTCTCTCTCTCTCTCTCTTATCGTCTTCTCGCTTCTCCAGTTTCTCTCTTCTCCACTCTTCCTTTACACACTCACTCTTCTTTCTCTTCTACTCTGTCCATCCTTTCTCTCTCTCTTCTACTTCTCTCTCTCACTCCTCCTTTATCTCTCTTCTCCTTCCCTTTCTATCTCTTTGTTCTCTCCGTACTCTCTCTCTCTCTCTTCTGTTGTCCCTCCACTCTCTTCCCTTCCCTTCTCTTTTCTCTCCCGCTCCTTGTCCTCTCTCACTGTGGTCCTTCTTCGTGTGTTTGCTTGTTTGTCTTCTATCCTCTATGCTCTGGTTTCTTTGAGAGAAAGATGAAGACGTTTGTTCTTAGAAATAGATGTGTCAAAAGCTCCAACATTTGGGTTTTCTCATCGTAGCCGGAAATGTGGTCAGAAAGCAGTGTCTAAAGCCTCTTCCAGTGAAGCTCCGATGTCTGGGGTTAAATCTGCGGATGATTCTTTGAATGATGTGGGGCCTAGTGAGAAAAAGCAGCCAGTTGAGATGAACTCTCCTTTGAAATCAGATAAGGGTCCTGTTTTGGGGTCTAAATCTTTACCCACTGCTTCAACTGATGAAGTTGAAAAGCATGTCAAGGCAGAGCCGCCTTCTAAATTGTTAAGAGTCATCTCCCAAACAACCAGCCCCCTTTGTGGGAGCAGTTTTGGTTCCCAAGCCCGCTATTGAGCCCTCTACTGCAGCCAATAAAGTGGACACTGCCCTTAACTACCACCCACCCTCTATGGTTGGAGGAAAAATCAGAGTCAAACCACCTAAATCTGTATCAGAGTTAGGCGAGCAGATTTGGAAGAACAGCTTGGTGGGGTATTTTTTGGGAAGAAATCCACCCTTTCAATGTAGGCCTCTTGGAGGTGTTGTCGAATGGTTGTGGATATTTCTTAGTTAAATTTTCAGATGAAGACTCTTTTTAAGGTCTTAAGGCAACTTTGGTTTTTCAACAATAAATTGTTGGTTCTCGAATGTTGGAGGATTGGGATGAGGCTCTCTAAGGTTTGCCCTAGGAAATTACCTGTTTGGGTGAGATTATGGGGTGTACCAATGGAGTTTCTTCATAAGGAGGGAGCGGGTTATGCAGTGAGTGCTATTAGTAAGCCACTTCAAGTTGACATAGTTACAGCAACTAACACCTGAGTGAAATATGCTCGTGCCTCAGTTGGAAGCTGCTAGAGATTTTCTTAAAGAGTTTGAGATGGAATGTGTGGATGGTTCAGTGCATAGAGTGGATGTTGAGTATCATATTCTACCTCCTAAATGTCTTGAATGTTGCAATTTTGGACATTTTGAGTTGAGATATCCCTGCGGAGTCGATGGAAGCAACAAACTGTGGAGGTTGAAAGGAGATCATCATCTGTTCTGCCAGAGGGTGTGAAAAGGACTTTTGTGGCTCTACTTGCTGGTGATAAGGTGAAACTTGGGAGTGGTGTTGTCATAAAAGAGGGGGAGGTTGATGCACCAAAAATCTCAGCTCCGGTAACACCAGGAAAAGGGAAATCTAAAGCTGTTGAGGAGCCTTCAAACTCTCTTAGTTCAGATAGCTTGGCTCTGTTGAGAATAGATGCTAGTCCATCTTCTACCCATTCAGAGAGTGAAGTAGAGAAAAGGGATTGTGAGGAGTCCAGTATCTTTGGGGATAATTCAAACAATGATATTGAGGTCTCTAGCTCAAACCCTTCCTCTTGTGGGAATGACTTCTTTGTCTCCCCATCTTTGGTAAATGAGACTTCACTTCCATCATCTCCCTCAATGGAGATACGTATGGATGAATCCCATGGAAACATTGTTGTATCAAACGATCAAGAGATGAACAGCTTAGAAAAAACGAAAAAGAAGTGAAGGAAAAAAAGAGCTAGAGAAAAGAAAAAGAGAGAAATCTGAGGGGTCTTTGATCTTCCCTTCCTATTGAGTTGTGGTTTTCTTCCTTTTTGTATATATGAAGATAGCATCTTGGAACCTTAGGGGTTTGAATGACCCTCACAAATGTGATGTAGTAATTAGGTTTTGTAGAGAGTACAAAATTTCTTTGTTGAGTATTGTATAAACTAAAGTCAAATAAACTAATATACAAAATGTTTGGGAGAAGAAACGATCTACATCTGGAGAGAAATAACCAAAAGAGAGAGAAAATGCTCTCACCTCTCTCTAAAACCACCCCACCCTTCCCCCTAAAAGACCACTTCTTTTGGGCTACAAACACACACAAACTCCTCGCCCAAACTCCTCCACCTCATTAGATGCTGGACTCGATGGAAGAAGACTTTAGCCATCTCCATGAAACGTCCAGCAGGATCCCTTCCGATCGCTAGAGCACCCTAGGTGACCATTTTCCTCCACACTTCCCGGGAATATCGGAAGCTAGCTCACAAAGCATGGCTCCAAAGGTAGGATATCCTAGGCACCCAATTAAGGAAAAAGTAGGGACACATTTTTACTCCCCAGGGGAAAAAGCAAAGTTGACTGACCTAAAAGTGGAATTTTAGAGCCTTGTGCTCCTGCCACAGTAGACAAACCCAGCTGCAAAGCTAGGAAGCATCCCCCAGCAATCCAGCCACCCCCTCTGCCAGCTCCCAAACAAAAGGATTTTCCTCATTTGAAAATTCCACTTTGGAAGCTGCAAACCAGCTCTTAGACCAAATTGAATAGCAAAAGCACCGGGAAAGGCAACCTTCGCCCCACCCCACACCAGCCAAGTCCTACGCCAATGCATGCAACCATCAAGCTTCCCCTCCGACCCTAGACTTCAAGCACCGGTTCATCCTGCCAACGGCAAAGAATGGCATCCCCAGAGTCAAGATTCTGAAGACGGTTGAAGAAGAGGGAGCTAACTACTGGAAATCCACCCTTGTAGGATATTTTATAGGGCGCAAAATCCCCTTCTCCCTAGTCTAAGCAATGGCATTCAGGCTTTGAAAGGACCATGGTCTCCTAAACATCCCAGCCAACCCGAAAGGCTTCTTCTATTTCCGGTTTGATAAGGACAAAGACATCATTCTGGTGCTCGAAAAGGTCTGGTATTTCTCCAAGCGCTACCTAATTCTTCAACGGTGGAGGAGAGGCATGTCGCTAGACAAACCTCAGCCCATCCACGTTCCGGTATAGGTCACATTTAGTCACATTACATGTGAGCTCCTTAGTGCTAAGGGGATAAGCCACATAGCCGGTGAAGTGGGATCCCTATATAGGCTGATACCCTCACAGCTTCCAGACAACGTGCCAACCAAGCCTGCATCTTAGTCGAGATTGATGGAAGAGAGGAGTTGATCTCCCAAGTCGAAGTGGAGTAATCTGATGGCTCTTTAGCCAAAATCCAAGTCAATTACCAATGGCTTCCACCCCGTTGAAGCAAGTGCAAGGTCTTCCACCATTCTTGCCCTCCAACAAGAAGCCTGATCTTACACACCATAGCTGACACATCTAAACCCATAGGTGATCAGTGGGTATAGGTCAACTACGCAGGCAAGGGCAAGCAGAAGGGGCCCATGGATGATCAAGGCTCGGAAAGACAATAGCGTGGAGGTCTAAAACCCACTAAGTATAGCCCAACCCATTCTTAGAGTGTCCAAAAGCCGGGTGGTCGACAAGCCAATTCCAGTTGAGGGTGTAGTAGCGGAAAACCTCACCTCTCCAAACCTCAACCACACAGAGGATGAAGGCAGTATGTCCCCAAAAGCGATGGAAATGGAAGATGAGAACAACAACCCCCAATCAGGATCAGGCTTCCTCTATAGTCCCTGAATCCCCTAGCCATGTGGAGCATTCCTGCGAGTCCCCAGCACTTAGCCCAACCCCAACAGTGCCGGCAACACTGTGGAAAGTGAGGACAACGACGACGACGACAACACTCCACTCTATAAACTCCTTGGTCAGATGAATAGGACTCCAAACAGCAACCCCAAGAGTAACAAAAACTCCTTCAGGGTGTCGAAAAAAGAAACAGCGCTGCACCTTCACCTAGGTGCAAACAGACCCACCTTGTCACACCCATAAATATCGCGGAATGGAACATTACAGGGTTTAACGACCCATTTAAGGTAGCAGAGGTTAGGAAAGAGTGAATAATAAAATCTCCCTTATAGGGATTTTTGAAACTAAAGTTAACCCCACTAACGAAATCTCAATTCATAATCGACTAGGGCCACGATGGCAAGTGGCCAACCAGGCAGCTCCCAAACTTATATGGATTGTATGGCTCTCGAGAGAATGGGATATCCAAATTGTAAAGGAAAGTGCAGCTCACACATTGCACAACCACCTATTGTAGCACCAATACTCCACTATTCGTTACATTCATCTATAGCTCAAACAATGATGGAGAGAGGAAGTCGTTATGGAGGAACTTAGAGGAACTAACCCCTGCCTTGACAATGTGTCCATGGCTGGTACTTGGTGATTTCAACATAACCAAGTGCCCCTCAGAGAAGCAGGGAAGACGAGCTCGAATGACAACAGCAAATGGAGGAATTCCAAACCTACCTAATTGAAGTTGAGCTAGAGGACCTATGATACTCGAGTGATTTTTTTCACTTGGACTAATAGCCAAGAACACAACCCTATCCTGAGAAAGCTTGATCGTGTCCTGACCAATCACCATTGGATGCAAACCTTCTCGAGAACCCAAGCCAAGTTCCTACCCCCCCTCCTCTCAGACTACTCACTCGCCATCACATCCTTAGACACCATACCAAGGATAAGGAGGTCACCATTCAAGTTCTTCAACTTCTAGATCCAGCATGCGAGATTTAAGGACATCGTCACCAATATACGTGGAGCAAGGAGGTCACTGGATCAAAGATGTTTTAGGTAGTTAGGAGACTCAAATTGCTCAAGGATGAACTAAGACACCTCAACCGTGCCGAGTTCTCCCACTTATCCAACCGAGTACAATTGGCCAAGAACTCCCTCCATCGGATACAATTTGCCATCCATAGCCTTGGTGATACATCTCAAATGGAAGTCAAGAGGATAACTTTCGAGGAATACTACCTACTTAAGAGTGCTAAAGAATGCTTCTTCAAGCAAAAGTCAAGAACAAACTGGCTAAAACTTGGGGATAAGAACACCTCCTTCTTCCACAAAGCTATGAGGAACCATCATAATAGAAGCGCCTTGTATCGTATTAAACGAGAAGATGGTAGTGAAGCAGTAGGCGAAGCGAGGGTCAGAGAATTAATTGTTTTGCACTTCCAATAGCTCTATAGTAAGACACACCCTCTAATCAACCCTAAGGAGATCCACAACCTAATGACTTGGAGGTTGACAAATCAGCAGAAGGAAGAATTGTAGGCACCCTTCTCAAATGAAAAAATTAAGTGGGGATTCTTTTCCCAAGCTAATGAAAAAGCTCTTGGCCTAGATAGGTACATTGCCAGATTCTTCAAAGAAACATGGGAGATAATAAGAAACGACCTCTCCGCCACCATCAAAGAATTCCTCAGCTCAAGGCACCTACTTGAGGAAATAAATTCTACCATCATCACATTGGTTTCGAAGATACCCAACCCTTCCAACTTAGGAGAATTCTGACCTATCGTATGCTACAACGTTCTTTACAAAGCTATATCTAAGGTACTTGCAACACAACTAAAAAAGGTCTTACCCTCTTTGATCGAGAGGGAGCAAGCCATTTTCATTCCAAGGCGCAGAATCACTGACAACATCTTAATAGCCTAAGAATTGATGGCCGATTACCAATCACAGAAAGGGGCTCCCCGTTGCACATTAAAAGTGGATCTCCAAAAGGCCTACAATATAAAATGGGACTTCATTCTCGAGGTGCTTAAAGCCATGCTGGTTCCCCCACACTTCAGCACCCTTATAGAACAATGTATCTCCACTACAAGGTTCTCCATCAACATTGATGGAGAATTGGCGGGCTACTTCTCAAGCAAGCGAGGCCTAAGGTAGGCCGACCCAATCTCCTCATACTTATTCGTCATGGGCATAGAAGTCCTCTCCACCCTACTACGAAGGCTCACATTCAACCCCGCATTCTCTCACCATTGGAGATGCAAACCCAAGCGCCTAACCCACATTTGTTTTGCAGATGACCCCCTAATCTTCGCAAAAGGCAATGTCGAGTCCATCTCCTTGATCAAGGAAGTCCTCCAACACTTCCAAGCGCTCTTAGGCCTTGTAGCCAACAACTCCAAAAGTTGCATCTTCTTCTCTAATGTTCCCACAAGGATAAAGTAGAATATCTTGAAATTTACCCAATTCCAATAAGGCAAACTCCCAATGCGGTACCTAGGAGTCCCACTCCTCTTTACAAAACTAAAAAAAGATTGCGATTCCCTAGTAGAAAGAATCCTAGCTCATATCAACTCATGGACTTCTAAGTACCTATCTTATGCAGGCAAGCTACAATTAGTCAAATCCATCCTCTTTTCCATGCAGGTTTTCTGGAGCTCCCTCCCCAAAACTATAATAACAAAGATAGAACAACTCCTCAGGAATTTTTTGTGGAGTGGAAATCCGTACATAAACTTAAAAGCCAAAGTCAAATGGGAGGATGTATGTAAGCCGGCCAAATGTGGAGGCCTAAGGATCCCCAATCTCCATCTATGGATCAAGGCCATACAGATCAAGCACATTTGGCACCTATGTCAAAGTGGAACCCGAAGCCTATGGCCCAACTAGGTACATTCTACCCTACTAAACGGCAAAAGCTTTTGGTCATCACCAGCTCCAATCTCATGTTCCTGGACCTAGAAGAAGCTTTTGAAGCTAAGGGCCCTAATTCGTAACAGCTTCCAATGGCAACCAAGGGATAGCTTATCCATCTCCATTTGGATAGACTACTGGCTACCAAAAGGACCTCTAGAGACCTTGTTCAGTGCACGAGAAATCGGGAGCTCAAGCCTCCCTATGATGGCCAAGCTCTGCTCACTAGTGGAAAACAATGCATGGCAGCTACCAAATAACCCGTTTTGGTTGGGCATCCACATCTCCAACCACATCCAGCCAAATGACTCAATTCCTAACCAGCTCCACTGGATCCACACCACATCAGGGGAGTAGACCATCAGGAGTGGATATACCTTCCTCAAACCGACAGGAGTAATTGTTCCTTAGCATAAAATCATTTGGAACAAGTCTACCCTACCTAGGCATTCCTTCATATTATGGTTAGCCTGATTGGAAAAACTATCTACCCTCGATAAACTAGTCTCATGGGGAGTTGCCACATCCTCAACATGCTCCTCTGCTAACAAGGATCAAAGGATCACTCACATTTATTCTTTAACTGTGGATTCACATCCTAAGTATGAGGATTGGTGTGTGATGCCATACAATGCCCTTCTTTGTTCAAAGACTGGCAAAGCTCCACAACTACACTAATCGCAACGGCTCAATCGCCCTCCCTCTCCCACCAAGCATGGAGAGCAAGTATCGTAGTTGCAGTTTATTGCATATGAAGGACTCACAATAAAGACCAACTTGGGAGTTGTCTTCCTAGTTATACTCTTTTAGCCAAGCAGATCAGATCTTATGTCATTAGGATGTAATCTGATAGAGCATTCATTGTATTAATACCTGTCAATCCTAAATTTGTACAATTAGAGATGTAACTCCAATTGTCATTTGACGTATGTAATACTTCATTTGGATCAATAAATTATGAATTATCCAAAAAAAATGTTTGGGGGAGGTTTTTGCCAGATTGGAGGTTGGAAACACATTCGAGTGGGTGCATTTGGGTAATATGGGATCCAAATGTGTGGAATATTCAAGTCCTGGTATCTTTAAACCAGGTGATACATTGTCATTGCATGATGCTGGATAGTGAGTTCTCTTGTTTTTCTTCATTTGTTTATGAAGCAAATAGTGATCTCTTGAGAAAATATCTATGGAGAGACTTATTGGGATTCAAGAGTGCTATCTATGAACCTTGGTTGATCTTGGGTGACTCTAATGAGTGCCAAGGTGTTGAGGAGAAGTTTGGTGGTAATGTATCTATTACTAAGGGGATGGAGGACTTCAATCAATTTTGTTTTTGAGGCAAAATCGGAAGATGCACATTTTATTGGTCCAACGTTCTCTTGGACTAATAGCAATGCCTCTAATCCCATTCTTAGGAGATTAGATTGTGCTCTTTTTAATCAGCTTTGGCTCATGAAGCACCCCAAGTCTGAAGTACAAGTAGTTAGCCCTGGCATTTTGGACCATTGCCCACTTATAGTGGGTACTCTAATGTTTCAAGTGGTTTCCAGGCTCAAGATGCTGAAAAAGGAGCTAAAAGGACTTAATCGCTGTTTTTTTTTTTTTCTAATATACAACGGACAAGCGAGGCTAAAAAGACACTCTAGAAAGTGTACAAATTTAATCACCTTGACCATGTTAATGCACCATGGGAAGATGAAAACAAAGCTTTTAAACAATTTTATCTTTTGAGAGCAGCAAAAAATCTTTTCTTAAACAAAAGTCAAGATTTTCTTGGCTGAAATTGGGTGACCATAATTCAAAATTTTTCTTTCCCTCATTGAAGCAAAAAATTCCATAAAGACATGATCCGTTCTATTTGTGATTCTTCTGGTCAGTGTTTAACATCTCCTTCAGAAATCAAAGCTCACACTATTTCTTTTTGCAAAGTCCTATCATATGTTGGTTGTGTACAATTGGTAAATAGTATAATTTTCTCCCTATAGGTCTATTGGGCAACTATGTTCAATTTACCTAAAGGTATTTTGAAAGCTTTGACTATGAAAATGAAAAGGTTATTATGGAATGGAAGTGATGAGTCAAAAGCCAAAGCAAAACTAGATTGGGAAACAGTATGTAAATTGAAGAAGGAGGGGGGTTTAGGTAATGTAGATCTTGTTGCCTGGAATAAAGCAACACAACTCAAGCACATTTGGACCCTTTGCATGGATGAGGGCTTAGCTTGTGGCCTAGCTGGGTGCATGTGGAACTTAATAGAGAAAAAAATTTTGGACCATGAAAATTCAGGCAATTGCCTCTTGGCCTAGGCGGAAAATTTTATAATTGAGACCTTTGGCACAAAGTTTGTTTAAGTGGGAGGTGGGTAATGGGAATTATGTATTGCTTTGGTACAACAATTGGCACCCTAAACTTTGTTCCCTAATGGAAAGAAATGAATGGTGTTTACCCAAGGGATTGTTTTGGAATAACATTCAGATTCCTACATCTCTCCATCCCAATGCCTCATGCCTTGACCGTCTCAGATGGATACATTCTAGCACAGGAGTGTATACAACAAAGAGTGGATATGCTTTTCTAAACCCTCCAAGTATCACGGTGCCCTAGTATAAGGTGATTTGAAACAAAATCTCATTATCAAGACACTCGTTTATCTTATGGTTAGCTTGGCTAGGTAAACTTTCTACCCTATATAAGCTAACTACATGGGGAGTTGCTACTGTTGCAACCTGTTTCCTATGTCATCAGGGTCAGGAAGACCACTCCCACTCATTTTTCAACTGCAGCTATACCTCCCTAATCTAGGGCAAGGTGTGCGACTATCTCCATTGCCCTTCCTCCTTTAAAAATTGGCAAGGTGCTACAACCTCTTTGATGGACTCAACTGGCTCCACCTCCCCTATATTCCAAAGATAGAGTGTTGGCCTAACTGTGACAGTCTATTGCATATGGAGAGTCCATAACAAAGTGCGCTTAGGGCATAGTCTTCCTAAGTGAGGTTCAGTTGTGAACCAAATTAGAACTTGCTCCGTTGTATTGTAACTTTAGATATAGTAGTACTATTATCTCTACTTTTGTCCCTACGACTATGATGTAACTTTATCCATCTTTGACGGTTGTATAACATTTGGATATCAATAAAATTTTACTTATCCAAAAAAACAATTAGCACCCTAAAGGCCCTTTCTATTCTTGGCTATCGGAAAGGACTATATACTCATCTGGTTTCCCACAGGAAGCTAGAATTTGCTGTATTATTGATTAGAATGGGTGGGATTGGCCGAAAGGCAAGTTGTGGGACAATGTAAGAGAGGAACTGAATGGTGCCATCATCCCTAAAACCAGCAGTGATGATAGACTTGTTTGGAAGGATAAGCCCACAAAACTGCTCACTATCAAGGAGGCTTATGGCTCTCTTTGAGCACAAGGTAATAGGAATTGTTGGTTAAAGGTGGTATGGCAAAAACAGTTGGCTCCTAGATTTTCCTCTTTCTTATGGTTGTTGGCTCATCAAAGACTTACTGCCCTTGATAAATTGGCACTTAGGAGTGTTACTCCTCAAAATTGCTGCTATCTCTGTGATAGGGAGCAGGAGACGCATTGCCATCTTTTCCTTAAGTGTGCTTTTGTGTGTGAAGTATGAAGTAGGTTGGAGGAGATGAGATTGAACAGTATGGTGGTGCCTTCCCAAGCAATGGATATTCTTGATCTCTTTAACTCGTTGGGTTCCAAGCTGACTTCTTCTTGGAAACTATTACTGTGGTTTGTTACATACTATATTTGGAAAGTAAGGAATGAAAAAAGATTAGGTCTTAGTTCTCATTCGGCTGCAGATGTAATCTGCACAATCCTTTTTTGTTTTTATACTAGTAATAGTCATTGTTGACTTTTTGCTCTGGTGGTATTTTTTGCTAAGATTTCAATCTAATCACCCTTTGTTTTTTATTTGGTGATTAACTCAAAATTTTAGGATTCTTGTGGAGCTTCTCTCTTGTATAGTGGGCTACTGCCCCTTCCTTTTGTAAATTTGTTATTTAATGAAAAATCTGACATTATATCCAAAAAAAATATGAAAAACAAATCATGAACTGATAGAAAGGAAGATCAGGGAGCTTTCATCATTTCCAACCACTAGATCCATACTAAGATGACATTTCTATTCAATCAATACAAAACATCATTCTTGGATCATCAACAACCATGCCAAAAGCTCACAGGTTAAACCAAGGTTAATTTGAAACTAGAATACTGTCATCTTTAAGTCTCATACTGAGAAGAAAGGAATTGAAGATCACTCTTTCCTGAGGCATGCTTGCCTTAATGATCTATACAACTCAAACATGGTCAAACATGCAAACATTTTTTATTTTTACCATCCAACCAGCATGACCAGACGAGACAAACCAACATGGTTCAATTTGATCATGTAATGTAATGCTTTATAAATCTGGTCAATTAGGCCTAGGTAAACAAAGAAATTATGCACCAAATGATTACACAAAAAAATGGCACCAAAGAATAAAAATCCTGAAAGACTAAAAATAGCAACCATGGTCCAAATTAATGGGTAAAAAAGTCAGTATAGCAGGAACGGGCATAAATAACATAAGAAAGGCATGGTTATCTCAAAAAAAAAATGACAAGCACAAGTTTATTTTCTGCATGGGACCTAGAGAGATTTACTTCTTGTTCACAGTATATTAAAAAATAATCTCAGTAATTCTTTTTTCGGTTTCTCTGATATACCTTTCCAGTATCGGCGGCTAAATAGGTCAAACCACCCAACTTCTGGCTCAGGGTTACCCTGAGCAGCAGCTCTAAGATCTCCCATAACTTCAGCAACCCTTTCTTTCCCACACAGTGTCTTGACAGCTCGCTCAGCTTCAGAAATTTTTCCTTGCTAAAATATGAAAATTAGCTTACAACTTCCATTAAAGAAGAGAATATGAATTATTGCAACAATTCTGTATTAGTATACAATAGCAACTTGAAACAGGAGCATACCCACCTGAAATAGCCACCTAGGACTTTCAGGAGAAAATAACATTCCTAAAGCCAAGAGAACAGCAGGAATTACTGCGATGCCATACATAGTTCTCCACCTGTTAAAGTATTGAAATAGTTGATAGAATAGGGAAGTGAAAAAGAGGAATTTGAACTAAAGTGTGCAAACTAGCATCAGCATAATGCCCTAAAAAACCAATTATTTTCTCCTTTTTCATAATACTAATGATAATAAACTAACACAGTGACTCTCAACTGTCTCCACTTTAATTATCATACCAAGTCTTGAACTAAATATAATCAAATCAATAATTTGGAATGAAAGTGGAGACATCATTTGTTTGACAATTATCATTAATGCACCCATGACCAACATCCCTGGGAAATATCAAATAATGGAAAGTTCTTCTGAATCTGAATTTGGGTGCTCTGTTGATATGATACCTAAAAAGACGTTAGATACACCAACCCAAGTGTATCAAAGAAGGGGAAAAAAATAATAATATAGTAACCATAATAATACTATATAGTATATAGTATATGGTATAGTTAGTAGGAGGGGTAAAAACATAAATAAAGTAGGATGAGCAGAACTGGCATGAGTTAGTGGATGGGGAGAGTGGCATAAGATCTGATGTGGATAGTGGATGAGGAGAGAGAAGAAGGGTTGACATGGAAAGGGGGAGGCAAGAGATAACAGAATTACAACAGAAAAGGAAGGACCACAAGCTCACGTGGAGGAAGGAAAGGGGGAGAATAAAAGGAAGAAAGGAAGAGCAAAGAATTATTCTGGAAAAAGGTTCTAGACCATCGTGTGGAGAGAAGCTCCGGCTGAGCAAGGTGCTCAGGTATTTCTTTTTACCGTCCATGTGTGTGTTTAATCATTAAGTGATTGCATTGTGTGTGAGTCCATTGTTGCTAAATAGTTCCTAGTCATCGTAAATTCTGGTTCTCACCAATTTGGTCCGACCTGCCGGATCATTCCTGGAGGGAGTCACGGTTGAAGGAAGTTCGACGATACCAAGTGAAGTAGTACTAGCGCTATGACACGAATGGAGGCTAGGGTGGAGACCTTAGAAAAGAACGTAGAGGAAATCCACCATGAAGTGGCCAAGATACAACATCAGCTGATTACCATTGATAGGGATCAGAAAGCCATGCTAGGAGAAGTTACGGAAATGCAAGACAAAATGGAAAAGATTCAAAAACTATTAGAAGACATTTGGTTGAGCAAGAACAGTGAAGCCGGAGGAGGAGAGGGAACATCCATGGTCAAAGATCGCGGCAAACAAGTAGTGGGAAGTCAAAGAGTGAATGAGGGATTGGAGTCATTGTTTGACTCAGGGCAATTGGGAGCACTAGAAGATGAGCTACGGTTGGATGCTGCGCGGGTGGTGCTACCCATCTTTGAGGGAGTTGATCCCTCCAATTGGATACTGATGGCCGAGCAATACTTTGCAGCTCAGCACACCAGGGAAGACAGGAAGGTGGCACTCGCAGCTATGTGCATGAGAGGAAGGTGTAATCATTGGTTCCGCATGCTGCAAAGGAGGGAGGGTGATTTGACGTGGCCACAACTGAAGACCGAGGTTATGAAAAGGTATGGGGGTCTATTGGCAGCTAACCTCTTCAAGAGTCCATCCCAGCTTAGACAACATGGCACGGTTACACAGTATATTGAGGAGTTTGAGTCGATTGTTTCCCATGCGCCCACTATGCCAGAGATGCAGTTACTGGGCTACTTTATAAGAGGATTGAGAGATGACATACAAACTCGAGTGGATACATTCTCGCCGGTGACTGTGGACAGAGCCATAGAATTAGCAGTGAAGATAGAGCGAGAGTTTAACTTGGGAATATTTCTGTCTTCAGAAAAGAGCTCCGGGGGAAGAGGAGACCACCGCACTCAGGGGGTACAATCCTCTATTACCAATAGAGGAAATCTAAGTCACACTGGCATAGTATCTCCGATGATGGAACAGTTTTCTTATCGTCACTCACGCTATCAATCTGGAGAAGAGGGACGGAATAAAGAAGGGGTAGTTTGGAAGGGCGCTAAGAGTGAAACTCCCATCGGTGTAAGCCATCACGGAAGCGGGGGAGCCGGAACATATAAGGATGGAGGTAAGAGATCTCACGAGCAACGACAATTGACTCATGCAGAATTTCTAGAAAAGAAAGCTAAGGGGCTATGTTTCAAGTGCGACCAGCCCTTCAATCCAAATCACCGCTGCCTCAGCAAATTCCTGCAGCTGTTGATCTTAGAAGAGGAAGGGGAAGAGGAGGAAGAAAATGAGACTGTGGACAGATCCAAGGAGGGAGGCCGGGTATCACTATCCTTGCTAGCAATGCAAGGATTCAACGAACCTTGCACCCTTAAAATACAAGGTACGATAAACGAATACCCCGTGATCATTTTAGTTGACAGTGGCGCAAGTCATAATTTCATGTCCCTCCAATTAACAAGCCAACTGGGCATGGCTAGGACGGACAACCGGAAGTTCATGGTCACCTTAGGGGATGGAAAGTCGAAAGAATGTAAAGGGTTTTGCATTAGGGTACTTCTGAGAATGGGAAAATATGAGACTAGCATAGATTGTTACTTAATGGAGTTAAGAGGGGTGGATGTCATTCTAGGTATGACCTGGTTGAAGACCCTAGGGAAATGAAAGTGGATTGGGCTAAGATGGTAATCACAGTAGAACAGGATGGAAAGGAAGTCAAAATATGTGGGGATCCGACCTTGTGTAAATTCCCTTTATCGTTGAACTCCTTGCGCAAACTGGAAAAACATAAGGAAGATCAGATTGTGTGGGTAATGGAAGCGCAACCCATATAACAAGAATTCGAGGACCATCCCTCGTTGGGGGCCCTGTTAGAAGAATTTGCACAAATATTCTCTGTTCCTTCCGGACTCCCTCCCCGTAGGTCCAAGGAACATAGCATTCCACTGCAAGCCGGGGCGAAACCCGTGTCTATAAGGCCCTACAGGTATGCTTATACCCAGAAGAACGAGATTGAACGGATGGTTAAGGATATGATCGAGGCTGAAATAATCAAACCCAGCTCCAGTCCATTCTCAAGCCCGGTGATCTTGGTCAAGAAGAAGGATGGATCATGGAGGTTTTGCGTAGACTATTGGGCACTCAATGAGGTTACCAATCCGGATAGGTTTCCTATTCTAGTAATAGAAGAGCTTATGGATGAATTACACGGTGCTAGAGTTTTTTCCAAGATAGACCTACGATCCGGATATCATTAAATAAGGATGACAGAAGAAGATGTCCATAAAACCGCCTTTAGAACCCATCATGGGCATTACGAGTTCATGGTCATGCCATTTGGGCTAACCAACACACCTGCCACCTTCCAATCTACCATGAACGAGGTGTTCCAGCCATACTTAAGGCGTTTTGTCCTGGTCTTTTTTGATAATATTTTGGTCTATAGCAAGGATATGCCCTCACACTTGGACCATTTGAGACGGGTATTCTCTAACATGCGGCAGCAGCAACTTCATGCTAATAGAAAAAAATGTGCATTTGGGCATTCTTCTTTAGAATACCTGGGACACATAGTGTCAGGATTGGGCGTGTTAATGGATCCAAAGAAGGTTCAGGCGGTGGCGAATTGGCCCCAACCAAAAACCTTAAAGAGCTTGCGTGGCTTCTTAGGATTATCCGGGTATTATCGAAAATTCATTAAGGACTACGGAAAGATAGCTAGGCCATTGACAGACTTGCTAAAGAAGAATAACTTTGGGTGGACAGCTCAGTCACAAGAGGCTTTCACACGGTTGAAGGAGGCATTGATTACTGCCCCAGTATTGGCACTTCCGGATTTCTCACAACCATTCACCGTGGAGTGCGATGCTTCAGGCAGAGGACTGGGTGCGGTTCTACAACAGCAGCGAAGACCAATAGCATATTATAGTAAAGCCTTAGCTGATTACACGATGGCAAAATCAACCTACGAGAGGGAACTTATGGCACTGGTACTAGCTATCCAACACTGGAGACCGTATCTACTGGGTAATAAGTTCATTGTTAGGACTGATCAGAAAAGCCTGAAGTACCTTCTCCAACAGCGAGTGATAACACCAGCCCAACAAGAATGGTTACCCAAGCTACTAGGTTATGATTTCGAAAAACAGTACAAGCAAGGGAGTGAAAACAAGGCTGCCGATGCACTGTCACGGGGAGTTGAAGATATTCAATTAGCCCAAGTGTCCGGACCAATGTTGACAGATCTGGAAGCCATCAGAAAGTCAGTAGAGGAAGATGAGATACTAGGGAAGAAGATGTCATTGTTGAAGGAAGGGAAGTTTGCAGGACAAGGATTCCACATGGCAAATGATACTCTTTTTTACCATGACAGAATTGTGATTCCAGCAGCTTCTAAGTGGCCACAGGTATTTATGCATGAACTCCATTCATCACCCATAAGGGGACACATGGGGTTCCTACGCACCTATAGGAGAATTGCAGCTAATGTTTAGTGGATTGGAATGAAGAGAGACATCACGGAATTCGTGGCCGCCTGTGCAGTATGTCGGAGGCAGAAATATCAATCCCTCGCACCAGCTGGTCTTCTCAATCCGCCGCCCATTCCCGAAGCGATATGGGAAGACATCTCCATGGATTTCATAGGAGGGCTTCCTAAGTCGAAAGGATTTGATGTGGTTTTGGTAGTGGTGGATAGGTTATCCAAGTACGGACATTTTATACCTATTAAGCATCCATACACAGCCAAGAGCGTGGCCAATTTGTTTGTCAAGGAGGTGATCTGTTTGCATGGGTTGCCTAGGACGATAGTTAGTGATCGAGATCCCACCTTCATCAGCCATTTCTGGAAGGAATTATTCTAGGCCCAAGGTACCTTACTACACTACAGCACGGCTTATCACCCGAAGACAGACGGCCAAACCGAGGTGCTTAATCGATGTATGGAATGTTATCTTCGCTGTTTTGTCAGTGAGCATCCAACTCAATGGAGTGGGTGGCTTCCATGGGCTGAGTATCACTACAATACGGCGTTTCACACAGCCTCTAAAATGACTCCCTTTAAAGTGGTATATAGGCGACTCCCGCCAGTATTAAGAGCATTTGTGGATAAAGAAGTGCAGCAACCAAAGCTCCGGACAGCACTAAGGAACAGAGACACCATCCTATCATAGTTGCGGCAGAACTTGTCACATGCACAAGATTTATACTACAGTAGTGCCAACAAACATAGACGAAATGTTGAGTTTAAGGTGGGCGAATGGGTATTTCTAAAGAAGAGGTCTACTCTACAACAAACTAGTGGCATCAAAAACAATTCCAAGCTTTCGCCTCGCTTCTTGGAACCATTTCAGATCAGCCAACGAGTGGGAAAGGTAGCATATCGATTACATCTTCCTTCAAACTGTCGTATCCATCCAGTGTTCCATGTTTCACTCCTCAAAAAGGCAATCGGTTGATTTCCCTTATCGACTGATCTTCCCACCGATTGGGCTGAGGAGCCAAAGTTACTTCCAGAACTACCCATAGCCGTGCTAGGAAGGCGCTTCAGGGTACAAGGCCAAACCGTTGATGAGGCATCATGGGTTGACACCTCAGAGTTTCAACGCCACTTTCCAGATTTTGTCCTTGAGGACAAGGACAATTTACCCGAGGAAGCAATTGATATGATACCTAAAAAGACGTTAGATACACCAACCCAAGTGTATCGAAGAAGGGGAAAAAAATAATAATATAGTAACCATAATAATACTATATAGTATATAGTATATGGTATAGTTAGTAGGAGGGGTAAAAACATAAATAAAGTAGGATGGGCAAAGCTGGCATGAGTTAGTGGATGGGGAGAGTGGCATAAGATCTGACGTGGATAGTGGATGAGGAGAGAGAAGAAGGGTTGACGTGGAAAGGGGGAGGCAAGAGATAACAGAATTACAACAGAAAAGGAAGGACCACAAGCTCACGTGGAGGAAGGAAAGGGGGAGAATAAAAGGAAGAAAGGAAGAGCAAAGAATTATTTTGGAAAAAGGTTCTAGACCATCGTGTGGAGAGAAGCTCCGGCTAAGCAAGGTGCTCAGGTATTTCTTTTTACCGTCCGTGTGTGTGTTTAATCATTAAGTTATTGCATTGTGTGAGTCCATTGTTGCTAAATAGTTCCTACTCATCGTAAATTCTGGTTCTCACCATCTGTAGTGTTTTCTTCAGTTCATGTCTCAAAACGAGCTCCAGATATTATGTTCCATTTGAAATAGCCAAGAAAGAGAAAGTTTCTATTGTTATCAAAATTAATATGTTGCTTCGTCAGCATTAAAAAGTTTTAATCTTAACTTTGTTTTTCTCAACCTTTGTCTATACAAACATAAGCTCAAGTTGCTACATTAACACATTAACCCATAAATTACATGAAACTTCTTCAGCGAATCCCAAATTTTTAAATCAACCAAAATGGTTGCAGCTTCCACTGCTATAATTGGTCCTATCCAGTTTATATTTAGGTTTAGAATCAATGATCTTAGTGGAATCTAGTACCCCTAGGGATTTAAAAACATGGCACTTCTATAAATACCAGTCAAGCAAGCATGATTCCATGATAATCTCCTTTCTAATGAATTGTCACAAATTAAAAAGTAAACTACATCAGTAAACAAAATGAAAAAAAAAAAAAGGTAAAACAGGATGCCAAGAAAGATGACTGTGTGAACCATGCAGAAGGCCATGTACAACTACTTGCACACAATTTCTAGAAACTTTGTAGTCAATATCTCCAAATTTTACCAGATTGGATTCCCGGAAAGAGGTAATCCTGCCACTAATGCTGCAAAAGTCCCAATGCAAATGGATAGCTGGTTTACAGATCCAAGAGCACCACGAATCTCAGTTGGAGAGATCTAGACATGAGAACAAGCCTTAGTATAAGATTAAAATCCTGAAAGTCATCCATATGGCCAAAGCCAATGATTTATATACCTCAGATATATAAAGTGGCACAATGGAAGATGAGATTCCGATACCAATGCCAGCAAGAAACCGACCAATTATCATAGCTTGCACACTTTGAGCTGTAGCACTAACGATTACTTAAGAGGTCAGGATAAGACCAAAGCTTTTAAGTGTATTTCACAAGAATACAACCAGTAAGATAGATAAGATGGAGAACAAACCAGAGAAATGATCCAATAACAAGGGGGATTGCATTTAACTGGAAAGTTCTGGTCCTCCCAAACTTATCAGCCAGTGCACCCCCAGTAAATGAACCAACAGTTGCACTGCCAAGAAGTGTGCTCACTATCCATCCTGCCAATTTATCATCGTTTGAAAACATAACAATTATTTGAACAAATGACATGACAATAGCATCCAGAAGATAAAATACAACAGGGAATAAATGAATAACTAATTGAAGAAAATTCGACCACCCATCAGTTCAGAAATAGCCTAACAATTTTCAAAATCTGACAACTTTTAGAGCCTAGAACAGAATTCTTGGTTTCGACTTTTTTTTTTCAATGGTCTAATTGACTGGTTTAGTGAATTTCCAATCTCAATGTTTCATGTGGTTTACAAGAAAGTTAGGCAACAAAATGATCAAACTACCATTCATACAATCAAGAGAGCAAGTTAAAGATGAAATTTGCATCATGATGTGAAGCAGGAGTAAGCAACCACACTTGCCTTGTATTACAGTATTTTCCACAATACCAAGATCCTTTGCAAGGTATTCAAGGGAACCGTTTACCACCCTACATTATACAATGCAATCAAAACGTTATTATTTACATGGTCAAGCTAGAAACCCAACTTTTAAGCAAATTTCAGGAATAAAAGTAGTACAATCCAATCGTTGGAGAGCTGCTCAACATTTTATATGTACAGACTAATTGATACACAAAATTATTGTTAGCAGAATAAAGACAGTGCTTTTTATAGCTTAATATCTACCATACCCTAAATGATAGCCAAATGAGATAGCCCCGAGACAAGCCACACCAACAAATGGTAGAACTGTTCCTGAAGATCTCTTTGGTTGATGAGCTAATGGTGCATCCTCGAGATCCTCACCTGAACAGGATTGGGCCCACACAGTGAAATACAATACTTGACTATGATCTTAAGCAACAGAAATAACTATTGGGGGAAAAATGGGCAAAAAGATGAAGAATGCAGCAAATAGATATAACAATCAGCATTGCAGTGCAAATCAATCATTGCTTCACAAACTGTTCTAATCCGTTAAAAAAGATGCTGAGAAAACTACTGCTATGAGGAAAATTATGTTTGTCTATCATCAAATGATACAAAATGTTCTGACCAAGTATATTGAATTCGATCAGCTGTATTGAATTCAATCATCTAACCAAGTATGTTCTGTATTTTGGAATTTACTTTTATCATGATCCAGTACATTTTTGCATCTATCATTGTCAAATTATCCAAAAAAATGATACAAAAAGTTAAAGGATAGAATAGAGATGCTTGTAGAATTGCATCCAGTCCAAAAAGGTATTTGAAAGGATCTTTGGCACTTGATTTGATTCAATATGTGAATCTCTTCACAGAAGATGGTAGAATCAATCATAACATCCCACTAGCAAAGTCTTGAAAAGCTTTAGATAGAAATAACATATTAAGCACATCGAACAGGTTCATGAACCAAACTACACTACTCCATACTGATCTTTTGAATGCATAGAGAAATCAGAGACAAATTCCACTCTAGTACATATGACTAAGGATGTCAACAAGACCGAACCTTACATGAATTGAAACGCCACCACGATGATACACATAACAGTGTAATCTAAATAAAACACGAATTAACACAATCATAAAATAAATTGTTTATTACTTACATCTAATCCATGTTAAACTATTTAAATACTAACACGAAATGTAACCCAAAAACAACACCATAACGACTGATAATGCCCGAAAGCTACTAAAGCCCAAAGGGCAATACAAAAACACTTTACAGTACCTGAAAACTGATTCGAAAACTTGCCCGAAACAAATAGATTTTAGCTTTTAATTTTCACTTACCAGAGGAAGAAGTTTGAGCTTTAACGGATCTAGCCTTAGGCTTTGAAGATGATCCAAACAACCCGTCAACACGAATATTGGCACGTGCCAACTCAGTACCCATGGAACGACCACCAAGGCTCAATCTTTTAAAACCAATCCGATCGCTCTTAGTAAAGAAGCTACCTTTACTTGAAAACTCACCGAAACCAGAAAACCCATGACAAGTAGGAGTACTAGGAGTGCTTGCTTTGACCCTAAATAAAGTCCCTTGCATGGTAAACCTAGTAATTGACCTGGCAAAGTCAAAACAGTAATAAAAGTGAACCAGCCCAGTACTTAAAACCCAAAAATAAACAAAACCAAGTTTCGTATTTATGCATAACTCATGAAAAATTATAATGGGTGTGATAGCAAGAAGTAAAGGTGCGAGCTTTGATTACCCAATCGAGTTCGATAAAGACGAGTAGAGAGAATTAGGAGAACAAATGTTGTGTTCGTGTAAAAAACGAAGTTTTTTTTTTTTTTCCTTTTTCCTACTAAAACGAGAAAGAAGGAGAGATTATATCATGATTTGCTTGGAATATCCGCAGACTGAGAATGCTGACGAGAAGAACAAGGAAGCGGATCACCATTAACGAACGCAACTTTCTTCCTTGATCTCCTAGCTGGCAGTGTGTCACACTGCCGTGGACGTGATTCAGTTTTTCATTTTCTTTGTTTTTAATTTTGTCTTTTTGCGAGTATATATCGATACAATTTTCTTTTCGTTACCTCTAATTTTCGTAAATTAAAAATTAAAATCATTAGCAATTTCCCCCCACCCCACTTCTTTTTTGGAACGGATATTGCAAAAAATGAAGTTCATACGTGGTAGCATTTTAGATTTTCTAGTTAATTGTACAACGAAGGGTGAGCTAGCCCTTGGACTCAACGATCTCACAGGATTAGCTAGGGCTTGGGCTTGGAGGCCCAATCACAATATGACTATTAACAAATAATATTAAAGCTAATGACTCTTTGATAAATTTTATTTTCCTAAGTCCACATCCAATAAGTGGTGGATATGAGTATTATATGTAACTTGCAATAACCCTTTCCCCTTAAAACTATCATGCTCTTACCGATAATCGTGTGTTAAAGCTCTTAATTTCACACATAGATCAAATATGTACTGTCTCGATAGAAGAACAATATAAATTTGACATTAAATGGATATGTATGGAGAGAGAGAGTAGGAATAGATTATGAAAAATTATTAGAATAAGTCATTAATTAGCAACTTAAAAACACCCAAATCAAACAGCCCTTATAAATTCCTATATTGTTAAATGGTAGAAAATAGCAACATGTTTTCAAGTTACCAATTGGCAACTTACTCTAATATCATCCCATAAATTATGTGGGGTTGAATTGGATGGGATGAATAGATAAGGATTGGAAGTAAGGGACATCACATTTATTGTTCCTGCGTATCCAAACTTGGTACAATTAATTTTGGTGGTGGATTTAGTTTAAGATTCCTTAACTACGGTCCTTAGAGTAGGTTTAATAATTCAACAACTATCGTTTGACTCATGAGAAACTGTTTTAATGGTTAAACACAGGATGGACACAAGATTAAATAGCAAGGGGGCCATCATCAATATTATCTAAATTATTAAGTCTATACATGATATTATGAAGGTAGCATTTGTGTTTTTGTAATAATGATGGTAAAACATAGTACTTCAATGTTAAAAAAACTCATGAAATTTGATTACGACTCTTACTCTTAAAAATATTATTTTGTGGTTCAATATGAGAACTTGACTTATGAATGCTATATAAAATTTATAATTAGTGTCTCTTTATACGTACATAAAAGAGAGAGAGAATTAATAAAAAAGTTATTTTTTTACCAACAAATCAAATAGATCATTGATATTATTAGAATGATTATGAATATAGTAAGTTATAATTTTAATTGGATTTAAATAAAAAATCTTTGCTTTTACTAATAAAAAAGGAAAAATTGAAGATACCAACCAATTTTTAGATTTACATGTTGCAAGTAAAATATCTTAAATTTCCATATATCAACAAAAGATATCTTTCTTTGTGTGTTGCTAAAGTAATAAATTACAAGAAGGAAAATGTTTGTTGAACCCAAAAAAATGACACAATATATATTGTATTGTTTGATTTGTCTTGAAAATGGAAAAAAAAAAAAACTGTTCAAAATGATAAAAAAAAAAAGTTAAATTCGTTATAATTTTATATTAAATATTGCTCTTACAAGATAGATTAAAGAGAAATAAATCAAATAATCAATAGGCAAGATAACTTGTTGCAAAAAAAAAATGGTGAATAAATAATAAATTGACGACAACTTGAATGTTGCTGTAGGTGCTTTTATTGCAATGACTTGATTACTTGGTGTGAATCCTACAAGGGGGTGATGTGGATATGGCTAGGTATGATGTGGCGATGGGCGCGCGGTGGGGGTGATGTGCCTTTTAGGTCCACACACGATGCAGTTATGTTGTACGAGGCAAGGACGTAATTTAAGATCATTTGGTTCTTTCGGCTGGGGGGCCAGGGCCCATATCGGCCCCACTTTGGGCCCGTTCCTGGTTAAACATCGCGATCCGACTTATTATAAGCACCTGACTCAAACATTATAGAATTTTTTTTTATTATTATTAATTTCGAGTATATACTCTACAATCTTTGTTTCGCTACGTATAATACCTGTCTCCTGTTCTATCAATTAAAAGGAGAAAAAGAACTATTTATCTGTATGTAATTTTTATTAATATTTTCTTTTGATAAATAAGATAAAATGATCAGTATATAGATCTTATTTTTGCTAATATGAAGCCTCATAAGGATTTTATATATAAATAAGTGATCTTAATAATATACAGAAAATTCATTTGATTCTTAATAAGTGAATTTATAATATTAATTAACAATTTTCCTAATTTAGTGGTCCATTCTTCACTATCCTTGCAAACTCATTTAAGTTTTTCAAGATTTATATATTGAGAAATTCGGTCATCAAAATTTTCCTAATTTAACATAAATCAATTAAATCCTGTCAGTACCTGATTTTACTCCAATTTTAGCTGGCGAACAACCGACAGTCCCAAGAATTTATTTTCTCTATTATCGATTGATATGCTTCTTCCTTTGGCTCGTCGACAAATATTCGCAAGAGAAATGGACACTTCATAGTGGAATTATTATTATTATTATTATTTTGAAACTTTCAAGAAGATATTATTGCCATTTTTTTGGGGGGGTGTTGTGTAGGCCTAGCTCTCAATAGATATCTCTTATTTCAAACTGCCTGTTAAGTACAAGAAGGACAACACGTTCTCAATTTGTAATATGCTTTTTAATAGTTTAAGTTGTGTGGACATCAGGCAATTTAAATAATACAAGTTTGTCCAAAATTACTGGAATTATGGTCAAGAGGAATAATTGATCTAAAAAGGGATATTGGATGTCCTTAAATATAGTTTTCTGCAGGAGGAATAGTTACCCCTATCAAATTAATCAAATATATTAAATATTAAAAATCATTTAAGTCCTTTATGATTTAATACAGCCATTTCAATCTTCCAAGTTTATGAGGATTAATGGGTAACTTTATTTTATAGAATACCTACTCATATCTTACTCTATTGAATAGGTTCTTTGTAAATATTAAGGGTTATATAGTAAGTTTTGGATATACATTTTCTTAAACCTACTGATAAGGTATAAGTATTAGGTCTTCATGTCTTATACTTACTTTAAAATTTATACTCTAAAATATATAGGATATAGGTTTTAAGATATTCTATACCTATACCCACTTTGTAAAAAAATATTAAATATTATAAGTAAATAAATAATAAATAATAACATTATATTTTTTGACTAATAAATATTTTAATAAAATTAAAAATAAAGGAGTTTAGGCTCATAAATTAATAATCTAAACAGTTAAACTAATGATGCATTTCTCATTTTATGTTACCATTTTTTTTTTCCTATTTTCCTCTTCAAATTTATGTTTTTCATTACGTTCCTTGTTCTTTTTCTATTTGCTAAGTAGTAAAATTATATAAACTTAAAATGATGAAAAGATAAATATATATTTTTTTAATTTTATAGGTTTTCCATATAAAGAATTTGTAATATCATATGTAAATAAATTTTTCAACACTATATAAACTTAAAATTTATAAGAAGAAAGACAAAATTTGCAAATTCGACAAGAAACTCTATATTCTATAGGTTTTATAGGATATATAGTATAAAGTGGTTCTAAAGTATTATATAATAGATTCTGATTCTAAAATCTAAGAATCTATACTTTACAGGATTAGGTACAGATAAAGCCACATACTTTACCTACCTTATATTCGCTCACCCTACAAGTTTATATTAAAATTAAATTGAGCCTTAAGTAGGTCATTCAAGTATATGTATTTATATTATCATTATGTGTAGGTATAGATAGTTATATATTGGAAATATTAACAAGTTTAATTTACTTCACGACAGTAAAATGGAATAGTCGTTTCCTCATTATAAAGCTATTACTGTATTTGAATTACGGAATAACCATTATGCAAAATTTGTATTATTGCTAAATAAGGAATTAGAATTCCTTTAAAGAATAAACACTCCTTGATATTTTGATGCATAATTCCATACTCTACTCATAAGACATTAACTCACAATCATGCTATAGATTGGGGCAAAAGTATATTCTTATTTTAGGAGTACCTTAATCTATTATTCATATCATTTTAAGTGTAACTAAATGAAATAATAGTTATTATTACTCATTTATTCTATTTCTTAAGAATCGTAGTTGTATCTTTACCTCATTTATTTTGCCTATCAAATGTGCATCAAAAAGAGGTTTAATTTATGCAATAATGTAAACTAAAGAACTTAAAAGATTCACTTGCAACATAAAGGATACAATTGCATTTTAGTATAAATTTAAGAAACTTAAATCATTCAATTAAAATATAGAGAACTTGATTGATTTTTGGTATAAATATAAAAGACTTTTAGTATACTTTTTCTATTAAAAAAATCACACCAAAATTAAAGATGGTTTACAAAATTTGAGTTTATTATATTATCATGCCTAGTCTAAACAGTTATGCTAACCAAATGCTACTAAGGGTTTAATACACTTAACTTATGATGTGCTTGGTCTAGCACAACATATATTTCCCAATGTTTGGCTTGTTTGCTCTTATATTTTTCCATTCCCTTCATGGGCATTTTCACTCCATATCAAATAAAATCAAACTGAACAATAAAATATGGTTATTTTATATTATGATTCGTAGTGAAGATCCAAACAATTATGGACGGTCAAACTAAATCAAACTACTGTTTTTACCTAAATAATAGAACCAATATTTATTTAATTAATTTTTGAATGCCAAACCTTATTTGTGAACTTAGAACTATATGATGTGATGTTTAAATGGTAACTAATACCTTCTAATTTTGAGTTTTGTGGTAGAAGTATTGTGTACTATAAATTAACATTGCATTGGACAATAAGGAGCAACTTAGGAAGTTCTTTAGTTTTGTATTATTTTTTAATTTATTTTTCTCTCAATTTACTTATCATGTAATATGAATAATCTAAAAAGGAATTTGTAAGATAAGTTTGAGTAGTTAGTCGAGTTTGTTTAATGGGAATTAATATCTATATATATTGCTTTTTATCTACATACGTATGGATTATAACTCACTTAAATCTTGTATTGAAATGTAAGAGTTAAATTGCATATTCATAATTTTTTTTCCTTGTAATTACCATAACACCCCCTAAGTATTTTTTAAAATGGTTTAGATCGAGTCACATTTAAAATGGTTTAGTTAATATTTGTTATTTAGATTAATAATATGATTAAGAAAGGGATATTGGATGTCCGTATAGCTTTTTGTGCAAGGAATAGTTATTCCCTTTTATTTTTATAAAGTCAACCAAACATACTAAATATCAAACGAGGATTAACTCCATTATGTTTTAATTGAGACATTTCAATCCCCAAGATTACAACAAAATTGAATTAAATATTTTATTCCTTAATCGAGTCATTTAAATTTTTTATGTTTATATTATCACAGAGTGTAAATATTCTATGTATAGTCACATTACCTAAAAACACTAATTGTGTGTTTGGTTTACTTTACATGGGCAAATTGAATAGTTACTTCCTTATGTAGAACTATCACTATAGTTGGTTTGCTAAAAAAAAAAAACTACTTCGTAGAATTATTATTATTATTAAATAAGAAATTACAATTTCTTTTCAAGATTAATTGCTCATTTATTTTACTGAAGGGGATAAGGCTATGATATAATAGCTATTACTAAGGAATAAAATAAGTTGCAATAAGATAGTTATTTGTCGGCTTTGATTTTAATGAGAATGTTTTGGGGAAAAAGATTAACTCCAATATTGAATTTTTATTCATGAATTTAAATAAAGAATAACTATTTAATATTTTTTATAATAGGGATTTTTTATAGAACCACTTTTATGGACTTAAAATGCAACTAAATATTGTAATAGCTCTTTTATAAGAAATACGATGATAATGAAATTAGTATTATAGAGAAATGAATAGGCAATAAAGGTATAGCTTTTTTTAGTCTTTTCATGCATATTTCTATACTCTACTCATGAATCCCTCACTCAACCTCACACTATGGACTAGGACAAAGATGTATTGCCATTTTTAGATATATTCTTTGATACATTATGATAGGCTTAATGTTCGGCCCAAGCCCAAAGCCTAACCTTTACATAGCTAACCTAGCAAATAGATCTCTTACTATTTGTCTCTTCCTTTTTTGTCTAATGAGTCTCTCAAACCTTAAGTTGCATTCCCTTTTCTCTTAAATCTATCCGATTACAAATAACACTAAAAACTAATCTTTTTGTGAAATTTTGTAGGTAAATAAAGGAAAACAAGCGACTTCAAACTTGTTACACTCCAAAGAAAAACAGCGACCTAGTGACCAGCACATAGAGAACATATATTAGAGGTTCCAAGATGTTTCAAATTGTTAGAAAACTCAAATTACTCAGGCAAGTACTTAGGTAATTGAACAAAAAAGAATACTCCCACCTTTCGGACAAGGTACAAATGGCCAAAACTACATTACACCTTCTACAAGCCTCTATCCTTGGGAGCGGTGAGACATCTAGTATGAAAGAGGAAAAGAAGGAGTACAAGGAATACTATTTGCTTAGAGAAGCTGAGGAAAGTTTTTATAAATAGAAATCAAGGTCTCATTTGCTAAAATTGGGGGACAAAAATACTTCTTATTTCCACAAAACCATGAGGAACTTGCATAACCATAGCTCCATCCATCGCTTATTTAGAGACGAAGGTAGTGAGGTGATTGGGGATATAGAAGTCAAAGCATTAGCAGTAGAACACTTCCAACGGCTCTATGATAGCCTGTCATCTAACCTTAGTCAGGAAGATGTAAGTAACTTGGTAACTTGGAAATTGAGTCATCAACAGCAGCTTGAGTTAGATGTCCCCTTTATTGAAGATGAGATCAAATGGGGGTTCTTCTCGCAAGCTAACGAGAAAGCCCAAGAGCCTGACAAGTACTTTGCCAAATTCTTTAAGGCAGCTTAAGGAATTATTGGAAATGACATGTTGGAAGCCTCCAAAGAATTCTTATCATCTGAGCACCTACTAAAGGAGATTAATTCAACCATTATCTCCTTGGTTCTCAAAATTGCTAACCCATCTAGGCTAGGTGAGTTTCGACCCATTACATGTTGTAACGTCACCAATAAGGCCATATCTAAAATCATTGCAGCTCGATTAAAGAGGGTCCTCCCATCATTGGTTGGTAGAGAACAAGCGACTTTCATCCTAGAGAGAATAATTACTAACAACATCTTCCTTGCCCAAGAGTTGATGACAAGTTATCGTATTCAAACTAGAGCACCGCATTGCACTCTCAAAGTGGACTTGCAAAAGGCATATGACACAATTAGATGGGACTTCTTGATGGAGACCCTCAACGCTATTAATTTCCCTCCCTATCTATGTACTCTCATAAAGCAATGTATTTTTACACCGAAGTTTTCCATCAACATTAACGGGGAATTGGTAGGTTATTTCCCAAGCAATAGGGAGTTGAGATAGGGAGATCTGATCTTTCCCTACCTCTTTATATTGAGAATGGAGGGATTATCATTGGAGATGTAAGTCTGAAAAACTAACCCATCTATGCTTTGCAGACAATCTCCTCATATTCTCTAGAGGAAACCTTGAATCAGTCTTCTTGATCAAAGAGACGCTACAGTGGTTTCATTCAATTTCAGGCTTGGAGGTGAATAATAGCAAAAGTAACATATTCTTCTCTTATGTTCCCGAGGGGGTGAAGGAGGACATTCTCAAGTATACCCATTTCCAGGAAGGAAAGTTTCCAGTTTAATACTTAGGTGTACCAATATCATCCGCTAAGCTTAGAAAAGAAGACTATGATGCCTTTTTAGAGAGGATATTGGCTCACATCACATCTTAGACATCCAAATATCTCTCATATGTGAGAAGATTGCAGTTACTTAAGTCGATCCTTATCTCCATACAAGTCTACTGGAGTAATGTATTCCTACTTCCCAAATATGTTATTCAGAAGATGGACAGCTTACTCAGAAATTTTCTTTGGAGAAAAAGCCCTCACACGTATTCCAAGGCTAAAGTTAGATGGAGTGAAGTTTGTAAACCACTTGAATGTGGGGGGTCTAGGTATACCTGATTTACCTCTATGGAACAAGGCCATTCAAATAAAAAACATTTGGCATATGTGTAAGGAAGGACCAAGGACCTTATGGCCAAAATGGGTTCACTCTACAATATTGAAAGGTAGAAGCTTCTGGTCTACCAAAGCTCCTTCTTTATGCTCATGGTCATAGAAGAAGCTGCTAAAGCTTAGAAGTCTAGTTCGCACCAGTTTTCATTGGAAACCGAACAATGGGCTTGTCATATTACTCTAGGCAGACTATTGGCTTCCAGTAGGCTCATTGGACATGATATTTAGTGCTTGTGAGATGGGTAATACCGGTTACCCTCTAACTACCAAACTCTGTTCCCTCATGGAAGGAAATGAATGGTGTATACCTGAGGGATTATTTTGGAATAATCTCAAGATTCCTACTTCTCTCTACCCCAATGCCTCATGCAATGATTGCCTTCGATAGATCTATTCTAGCACGAGTGAGTACATAACAAAGAGTGGACATGCTTTCCTTAACCCTCCGTCTTCTACGGTGCCCTAGTTTAAGGTGATTTGGAACAAACACTCATTACTAAGACACTCATTTATCTTATAGTTAGCTTGGTTAAGTAAACTCTCTACCCTAGACAAGCTTATATCATGGGGTGTCTCATCTACTGCAACCTGTTTCCTATGCTGTCAAGGCCTGGAAGACCACTCCCACTTGTTCTTTAATTGTAGCTATTCTTCCCTAATCCGGGGCACAGTGTGTGACCATCTCCATTGCCCTTCCTCCTTTAAAAGTTGGCAAAGTGCTACCACATCCTTGATGGCCTCAGTTGACTCAAATTCTCCCACCTTCCAAAAACGGGAGTGTTGGCCTAGCTGCGACAGTATATTGCATCTAGAGAGTCCACAACAATGTATGCTTAGGGCATAGCATTCTTAAGTGAGGTTCAGTTGTGAACCAAATTAGAGCTTACTTTACACTATTGTAACCTTGCTACAATATTATTTTTATTTTTTCTTTGTGATTATGATGTAACTTTATCCGTCCTTAACAGTTGTACAACATTTGGATATTAATAAAATTTAACTTATAAAAAAAGAAGAAGAAAAACACGATATTTCAAAAGAGGGGGGGGGGGGGGGGGGGGGGGGGGTGTTGAGGGGTGAATAGCCTTTTCCCTTTTTCTTTCTTGTATTTACATGATTCATTCTTTATATTTTAATTGCTTTTCCCTCTTGATTGTTTGTGACATCATTTTGAATTTTACAATTGTCAAACTAATAGTCTCGTGTAAAATCAATTGAAAGTTAAACTAATTCATATTATGTAATCTTTCTACCAGCCGGGTATTTTTCAAACTCTTGTATTTCTTATTGTAACATTTTCCTCCCATGTTAGAAAAAACAACCTTATCTTCAAGGTTGTAGTCAAGATAAGTTTGCTAAAACTGGTCTAAATCCTCCTTACTAGTGTCTTTTGGTAATAATCTACTCTACTATATTAGTATTTGTTGAATAGGGTGACCATTCTGAACAATAACTTAACTATCAACCACACTTAGAGGGGCTAAAATTGAATGTCCTTAAATCACATCTTTAGGAAATTCTAAAGAAGGAATAGGATCACCGTAAGATCTCTTTGGTGTGGAAACATGAAATACATTATGAATCTTAGAATATGGTGGAAGTTCCACATAAGCACAAGTTTCAATTTTACAAAGCACCTTTCAAGGTCCAAAATATCTTTTGCTAACTTATGAAAGGATTGTTGGCTTACTAAAATCTACTTATAAGGTTTGAGCTTTACAAATACCATATCTCTAGGTTCAAATGTTACATCAGGTCAACATAATGTCGATTACCCATTTGCTTCATAAATACCCAATATTGTAATACGCTTGAACAAAGTGCCCTTAATATCTCTTCTCTTATATTCAATTCATAATCTCTAGCCTCCAACTTAGATGTAGCCTTAACATAAGCGGGAATAGATGATGGAGATTTTCCATAGACTACTTTGAAAGGAGTGGTCTTAGCCCCTTCATGATAAGAAATATTATAGGCATTATTCATCTAAAGGCAAAAATTTAAACCAATGATGAGGTTACTCTATTACAAAGCTTTGTAAATACTATTGAATAGTTCTATTAAGAACTTCCGTTTGTCCATCACTTTGTGGATGATAAGCATTACTCATAGAAAATTTTATGCCAATCAACTAAAATAATTCCTTCAAAAATTTGCTCATAAAAATTGGATCTCAATAAGATACAATGGTTCTAGGAAAACCATGAAGTTTAACAACCATGTTTAGAAACAAAGCAGTTGCCTTACTATTGTAAAAGTTGATTCTAATGCCCCTAAACAACAATATTTTGATAATCTATCAACAACTACCAATATCACAATCAAAACTTGTGATTAGGAAAGGTATGTAATAAAATCCATACTAATATCTTCTCATATCTTATCAGAAGCAAGTAAAAGGAGCTAATAATCTAGCAAGTGATCTAGAAAAATACTTCACTTGCTGATAAATAAGACAACTTCGAACAAAATTTTCCACATCTCTACACTGTCCTTCCCAAAAGAACTTAACAAAAATCCTCTTATGTGTCTTTAAAACCCCAAAATGATCTAAACCTAGGGCAACATGATATTCTAACAATAAAGGAGGAGTTAAGGTTAATTGAGGCACCAAAAATATTATATTATGAAAAAAATAATAGACAATTCTTCCAAATAACAAACTACTTGAGTGTATACCCCTTTTCAAAGATAGAAATAATCTACTTAAAAGTAGAAAGGGTGCTATATCTTGTTTTAATTTATCCAACAGATTAAAATGGGGTGATGACCACCCAAAATATTATCCCTCCTCTGTTTGTTGTCGAGAAAGAGTATCTATTACTTAATTATCTTTGCCAACTTTATAAGAAATGGTGTAATCATACCCAATCAGCTTGGAAAGATACTTATGTTGCTTATGAGTTTGAATAACTTAGATCATAATCTCCTTAAGATTGCGATGATATGTCTGAATTGTAAATGAGCTCCCAACATATATTGTCTCCATTTTCTAACAGCCTCCACAATAGCATACATTTCTCACATATGTAGAAGCTTTGCATAAATGGGAAGGCAATTTCTTGTTGAAGTATGCAATCGAATGTTGATATTGTAATAATATAGCTCCTACACCACTTCCTAATGCATCAGTTTCAATAATAAATGGCTTAGTAAAGTCCAATAATGCTAAAATGGGTGCTTAAACTAAAGCATCATTTAAAGCTTGAAAAGTCAATAAAGCATCATCATTCCAAACAAATTTGTTCTTTTGCAACATGTCAGTTAAAAGACTAGCCATGGAAACATATCCTCTAATAAATCTTCTATAATAGCCTAAATGCTCCAAAAATGCTCTTAATTGCTCTAAAGACTAAGGTAAAGGCCACTGAGTCATAGCTTCAATTTTACTTAGATCTAAACTAACTCCTTGAGTTGAAACAATATGTCCGAGATAATCAATAGTATCCTTAATGTAAGAAATTTTTTTGATGTAATAAAACTTGAAGTACCTAAGATAAATGGTCCAAATGATCCCAAAAAGACTTGTTGTAGACTAATATGACATCAAAGAAAACTATGACAAATTTATAAGGGAAAAATTGAAATATTCTATTCATGATAGATTGGAGAGTGGTCAGAGCATTGCTCAATCCAAAAGGCATTACAACAAATTCTTAATGTCCTTCATGTGTCATAAATGTTGTCTTCTTCACATCATCTTGGTGCATTCTTATTTGATGATACCTCGAACACAAATCCAACTTAGAAAAAACAACGAGCACCATATAATTCGTCCAAAAGCCCATCAATAGTTGGAATTGGAAATTTATCTTTAACCATAACCTAGTTCAGTGCTTTATAATCAATACAAAAACATTAAGTCCCATCTTTCTTTTTTACCAAAAGCACTAGAGAAGAGAAAGGGTTTGTATTATATTGAATAATCCCCTATTCCAACATATCCTTAACTTGTTTGTCAGTTTCACTCTTTTGAAAATGAGGATATTTGTATGGTTTCACATTAACCAGTGCCATCCCTATCTTTAGATGAATTCGATGCTAAACCATACACATGGAAAGCAATGATGAAGGTGCTTCAAATACCTAAGAATTTCTGCTTAATAGTTGTTGCAAATCACTATTGCTAGTAGTAATCTCCAATAGAAGAAACCTCCCAAGCCACAAGCTAAAAACATAATGCAACCACATTTGTTTGAAGCAATCTTTTGAATTGATGATGAGCTATTTCCAACATCACACTATTTCCATCACCTTTCAAAGTTACCATAACGCCATTATGAAGGAATTGCATTATCAATGTACTATAATCTATAGTCACTGGTCCCAATTTTTTTAACTACTATACCCCTAAAACCAACTCTGCCCCATGAATAGGCAACACATAGAAAGTCTATGAATTGTAATCCTTGTATCACCACAATAATGTTAGAACATTGTTCTTTACACACAAGTTTTTGACCACTTTCAATCATGACATTAAAACATGGAGAAGGAATAATGGTCAATCCTAGATGCTTCGCAATATAACTTTGTATAAAATTATGTGCACTTCCCAAATCTACTAAAATAGAAACTATAAGCCCATTAAAAATACCTTGAAATTTGATGGTGTATGGTGCAATTGTTCCCGATAGTGCATGATAACTA
This sequence comes from Laguncularia racemosa, assembly GCA_037954665.1. Lineage (NCBI taxonomy): Eukaryota > Viridiplantae > Streptophyta > Magnoliopsida > Myrtales > Combretaceae > Laguncularia > Laguncularia racemosa. The sequence goes on along the minus strand of JBBMOL010000085.1, from coordinate 512,749 downwards.
ATAATATATGCATCATCATGTGCATCTTATTGGTTTTGGAACAGGATTATCAAAAGTAATTTCTTCTTCATCTTGCAACATCAAAAGGAACTTAACCTTGCATTTATGATTTCTATGGAATTTCTCATAACAATTATAGCATAAGCCTTATTCGCGTTGAGCCAACATCTTTGATGGTGTTAATTTGCGAATAGGAAGGGATGGTGTAGTAGAAGAAATAGAAGGTTTGGAAATGTTATTAGAATGTGGTGTAGAACTAGAGAAAGAAGATGATGGTTTAGAAAACCGAAGTGGTTGTTTAGAAAAGATGATGAAGGATAATGAAATTGAGAAGAAAAATAGTTGTTCCTAAATTTAGCTTCATGCATTTTGGCTAGCTATATTGCATATGATAAAGATGTTGTTTATCTAATTTGAACCTATATTCAAATTTGAGATTTCAACCTTGAAACAAAACAATGAAGCAGAAAAAGGGTAGGAATGCCTACTGTTAAGCTTCAAACTTAGCTTGGCATTTAGCTATTGATTTAGTTTGTACCAATTTAGAAAGTTTACTTTCAATATCTTTATGCTCATGGGGACCAAAATGAACTTCGAGGGCTTTAAGGAAATTTGGTCAAGTGTCTAATTGATTATTTCTATCCATCCGTTGATATCACTAAAGTGACACATCTTCCAAGGCAAAAGAAGCAATGGTAAGCCCTTGTTCTTTAGGAATTTTGTGAAAATTGAAAATTTTCTCAATTCTAAAGATCCATTATAATGGTTTAGCCCCTGAAAATCTTGGAATTTCTAAATTGATTCCCTTTAGCAAATTCTCATTTGTTTAATCATTTGGATTAATAGAATCTAATGAACCTTGTAATCAAGAGTTTTGATATGTCTCAAAAAAATGATTTGATTCTTGGAACTATTGTCATGCTTCTCATGAATTAACTACATTGAGGAATTCAAAGTATTTACTTGTTCTTGAATTTGTGAATTAGATTGTACTAAATTTTGAAATTGAACTTGTAATGTTTTAACACTCTCTATAATGGAATACACTAATGATTGTAATTTTTTCATCTCTATGGCTTGTACTACTAATTTGGTCACCATGAACAATGAGAGCACCAATTGACAGGTTTAATGTTCAGCCCAAACCTAAAGCCTAACCTTTATGTAAAGAAAAGCTAACCTAGTAAAAAGATCTCTTACCATTTGTCTCTTCCTTTTTTTGTTAGATGAGCCTCTCAAACCCTAAGTCGTAGTCTCTTTTCTCTTAAATCTATCCTATTATGAATAACACTCAAAACTAATTCCTTTGTGAAAATTTTTAGGTAAAGAAAGGAAAAAAAGTGACTTCGAGCTCACTACAATCCAAAGAAAAACATGGCATTTTAGGGGAGGTTGATAAGTGTTAGAAGACCCTTAATTCTAGTGTTTATTATTTATAATTTTATATGGATTTCATGTAATTTGTGAAGAAAATGGTGCTTATATAATTAAATTTTAATTTCAGGCATCAATGGAGACACAAGAAAGGTTTAAGGATGATATGAGCAAAGACGAGGTGAAATTTGGCGAAAAATGAAGAAAATTGATTTTAAATTCAGCACAACCCATGCAAACACCAGTGTTGGATGAAAAAAAATGACTAGTAGCTATTTTTTTTTCAGCCATACCCTCAGCACGGCCATGCTAGAGGCTGTGCTAAACTGGGCAGTGAAAAATAATGTGTTCCGAAGTCAGCACAGCCTCGAGCACAGCTGTGCTGACACCCATGCTGAACCCTGTTTTTGCGAGAACTATAAATAGACGCATTATTTTATTTTAAAAAGACTTTTTTTTTTCAAGCTTCGTTCTAGAAACCCTAGGGGAGCTTTATTACGAATTTCAAGAGGAGAATTGTCCGAGCATCATTGGAGATCACAAAATAATAAGGGATTATTCTTTTTAGCATTAATCAACTCTATTTCTCTAGATTCTCTGTTTTTATTGAAAACTCCATGGAGGAGTAATTCTTTATATCTTTCATCTTGTGAAACTCTAACCCATGTGCTGAACCATTGATTGATTAATGAATTATTTATATCTTTCTATCTATTCATGTGTTTCTATTGTTCTTGTAATTGATTTATGCGCGCAAATTGATTGCATGTCTGATTTTTATTAGATTGAAAGAGGTTTCATCTAGTAAATTAGATCTTCATGAATAGAGAGATTGCATGTTTTACTTAGAGGTAGGAAAACGTTGATTTTTTTTTTTTGCAATTTATTGGAATTGTGAACTTAATGAGATCTTGCATAACGGTAGTGAGGGAGAGGTCTCCATTATCTTATGCATGATTATGAATTGATTAATTCGAGGGAGTAATTGATTTTACTTGAGAATTCTTACAGTGTAAAGTATGAATTGATTTTTTAATCGATATCTTATTTTGAGAATTTAAGGATTAGGGTGGAATAAAATGAGGGGTATATTTTGTGATTGAATACATTTTTTAAACAATATCACTCAATTCTAAGGTTACTAGGAATTGCTAGTTATTAATTTAATTCATAATTCCCGCATCATAAATTAGTCTAGATAGTAGAGAAAGGTAATACTAGTACTAGTTTTCTAGATCCCAGAGGACGACACCTATTAAATATATACTATAATCAATAGGTACACTGCCTAGCTCAATAGTAAATTTTATTGGTTATAAATTTAAAACTTAAACGATAAGTTAGATTCGAGAACGCACCAAGTTTTTGGCGTCGTTGCCGAGGACTTAGCAAGGCAATATTAGGAAAAACCTTAGTATCTACTACTTTAGTCATTTTTTATTTTTTTTTATCTATTTTTTTTCTCTCCATCTTTTGAAAAGTTCTAATTCACACTTGGTTGCCCTTTATAGTGTATGATAAGGAATCTTCCCTCTGATGTTCTTGATCTAGATCCTGAGATTGAGAAAACGTTCCACCGACTTCAAAGGAACACAACTGTCGAATCTTTTAGGCAGTCAGTTAGTGAGAAGGGAGGACGTGATATAGCAGTGGTAATGGAGGTTAAAGAAAAAGAGCTAATAGAGGTATAGGTACAAGAAGTAATGGCTGAAGATCCACCAAAGACAAATATTGAGTATGCAAGGCCTACACTGGATAGCACGGGCCCAACCATTGTTAAGCCTCCTATTGGGGCCAATAATTTCGAGATTAAAGGTTTGGTGATTCAATTGCTACAAAAATATTGTCAGTTTGATGGACTACCTGATGAAGATCCTCATGCTCACATTCAGACATTCTTGGAGATTTGTGAAACTTTCAAGAACAATGGGGCGACGGATGAAGCAGTGTGTATAAGATTGTTCTCGTTTTCATTAAGAGGGAAGGCTAAGACCCGGCTTCAGTCATTGGATCCCGGGGCTTTGACTACATGGGATGATATGGTAAAGGAGTTTTTGGACAATTATTTTCCACCATGTAAGACCGCAAAGCTCTGGAATGACACCTCCTCTTTCACTTAACAAGATCATGAAACAATATATGATGCTTGGCAAAGATGGATAGAATTGTTGAGAAAGTGTCCACATCACCAGTTGCTTACATAGATGCAAGTTCAGACATTTTTGAATGGGTTAAATCCGGCTACCCGTCACTTGGTAGATGCTGTAACTGGCAGTACTTTGAATACTAAGACTCCGGAGGACTCATTGAAGCTATTTGTTGATATGGCAAGAAATAATTACCAGTGGGGCCGTGGCAAGAGTAAGCAGAAAGCACCAGGAATGTACAATGTAGATGTAATGACTACATTGGTAGCAAAGATGGAAGCTTTGAGCCACCAAGTTGCAACTCTCAAAAATCCCCAAGGATCACAACCACAACAGTAACATCAGATGGGAGATCTTGAGGAGGGTGTGAATCTTTTTGAGCAATATGAGCAAATAGATTATCTTGGGAATTCGAACAGATAACAATATAATCAGTATGGTAACACCTACCATCTGGGGATGAGAAACCATCTGAATCTGTCTTATGGAAACCAGGACTATCAAAGAGCTAATCTACCAGCACTAGGGTATTTAAAGCAACAGCCGCTACTTTATCAACCGCTACCACTTCCTCCAGTGCAACCACCTCGACAAGAAAAAAGAGTAACTTAGAGGATATTTTAAGCCAATTCATCCAAAGCTCTGATGTAAGACATCGTAATCAGGAGGCCTCGATTCACAATCTTGAGAAGCAAATTGGCCAATTGGCTAAGATGATGTCTGAGAGACAACCCAGCTCTCTTCCCAACAACACCAAAAACAATCTAAGGGAACAGGTAAAAGCCATTACATTGAGAAGTGGGAAAGAGTTACCATTTGAACAACTACATGAAAAGAAGCAAGAGGATAATCAACCTATTGAAAAGGAGAAAATGACACCTGAGAAAACACATCCTGAGAGGAGATCACCACCGGCTATTAAAGAATATGTGCCAAAAATCCCTTATCCAGCTCACCTCAGCCAAAGCAAAAACAAGGAGCAATTTGGTAAATTCCTTAATCTATTTAAACAATTGCACATTAACATTCCATTTGTAGAGGCACTTTCACAAATGCCAAAATATGCTAAGTTCCTAAAGGAGCTTCTATCTAACAAGCGGAAGTTAGAGGATGTGTCTATCGTAGAAGTTCATGCAAATTGCTCATCTATCATTCAGAAAAAACTTCCTCCAAAGCTAAGGGATCCAAGCAGTTTCACAATTCCGTGTGTCATAGGTGATACTTCAATTGATAAGGCCTTAGCTGATCTTGGGGGCAGCATTAATTTAATGCCATACTCCTTTTTCAAGGAGTTAGGACTTTCTAACCTAACACCGACTATGATGAGTTTGCAACTTACTGACCACTCTGTGAAGATTCCTGAGGGGATAATCAAAGATGTCTTGGTAAAGGTAGGGAATTTCATATACCTCGTTGACTTTGTAATTCTAGAAATGGATGAGGATGGAGATATCTCTTTGATACTTGGGAGACCATTCCTAGCCACTGCCAAGGCAATGGTTGATGTGGAAGGAGGCAAGCTTACTTTAAGAATTGGTGATGAAGAGATGGTAATTCAAACGGCTACTGCTATGAAACACACTATATACATTGATGACTCTTGTTACTCTATTAATGTTGTCAAGATGTCAGTAGATGAACATATGAAGGAAGTTATGAGCAAAGATGAGTTAGAGCTGAGCTTGACATTAGAAGAGAAGAAGGAAGCTAATAACCCAGAGGTTGCATTACTCATTGAGTAGCTCGATGCTTCAGAAAATGTTACACCTTAGCATGGGTTTGAAAAGTTGAGAACAGAAAATGAGGTGAGACTTAAAACTTCTATAGAAGATCCACCAGGGTTGGAATTGAAACAATTACCAAAGTATCTGGAATATGCTTTCCTTGTAGAAGACTCCAACCTGCCGGTTATTATAGCCTCAAATTTGTCTCAAGAGCAAAAAAGACCAATTAGTCACGGTCCTAAGAGCTCACAAGCGAGCCATCACTTGGAAAATATCTGATATAAAAGGTATCAACCCCTCCTTCTGCACTCACAAAATCTTATTAGAAGAAGGATTCAAGCTTGTAGTGCAACTACAGAGGCGGCTAAATCCTAATATGAAGGAGGTGATTAAACTTCTTGACGCTGGACTTATTTACACCATATTTGATAGCGGCTAGTTTAGTCCAATGCAAGTGGTGCCAAAGACAGGGAGGAATTGGATCTCCAACTGCTAGAGACTTAGTTGAAGAAAGCGAAGAGCGTCAAGCCAACGACATTAAATAAGTGCGCTTTTTAGGAGGCAACCCATATCTAACTTAGGTACGTAGTATTTCTTTTATTTTCTTTTTGCTGTCACTATTCTAAGTTTATTATTTTTAGAAACTTGCAGATCTTAAGGGGAGTTTCTAAGCTTATTTGAAGAGAGTGAGAGTAATCTCTAAGTGTAGGGAAGCGCCAATGACAAGTAAGGAAGTTTAAATTTTAATCACTAAGTGCATCAGGTAAGTCCCTCTTTACGTTCAATTATACTTTTAAGAGATGCATGACGATCAAAGTTGTTGTCTATTGGTGTGACATCTCATAATTCTCATCCACACAACCAATACTCAAGCTTTGCATAACTTAAAAAGAATCTGTGGAATTTTTGAAGTCGGCATGGTCATGAGCATAGCCGTGCTGAAGCCAGGGTTGACTTTTCTAAGGATTTGTTTGATTTTCGAAGTCAGCACAGCCGTGTTGCAGCCCATGTTGAACTCCCGCGATATATATATTTAATTTCTCTCTCTTTCCTCCCTCACTCTCTAAACCGTCCTCTAAATTTGTTGAGTAACTTCACAGGTTATCTAGACTAGGATAGTCTAACTTTTCTTTTTTACCTTTAATTTCTTTATTTTTTTTAGGATGATGTCGTAAAAACCTTGGGTTCCTAACTCCAATGATGACACACCATTACTGATTTGCTTTATACTCAACCTTGAACTTATAAAACTGGGGAAGTTCTTAGTGTCCTTTTTCTTTCATTTTTTTTCTTTTCCTTTCATTTTTTTCCTTTTCCCTTTCGTGTGCTTGATTTGGGAAGACATTGGGGACAATGTCATCAATAAGTGTGGGGAAGGGGTATAGGGAAATGAAAAAAAGAAGAAGAGAAATTTGGGTCTTGCTTTACTTGTGTTATTTATGCACTGTCTTATTAAATCTTCCCTATTTACAAATTTGCAATTGATTTCGAATGTTGATTTTTAATCATTAAAAGGGCAAGATCCTTGAAATTGTGCTTATAAAAGTTAGTGATTTTGTATCCCTTACTCACCTATTGTTAGACTTGGTATACTTAGTTAACATTTTAGGATGAAATCTAAGTGGGGTAATCTTATTTGCTATTTAATTATTGATTCTTGAGTTGTAAAATAGATAGAAGTCCTTAGTTTAAAGTTAAATGGTTGTATTTTTAAGCTTATTGGTTAATATATTTACTTTTCAAAAGCTTTAAAAGCTCTTCTAACTTTTTGTGAAAGGTGCATATGAAATCTATCACTTGGTGATTCCTCTTAAGTAATCTCTTGAAAATTTAGTAATTAATGTGTTAATTGAGAAATAATGAGAAAAGGTTAATTAGTATGGGCGGGCTTTGGTCCCTCTGAAGAGCAAAGTCTGACTCTGCTGCTAACTAATCACTCAATTAAAGAAATAATAAGCCACTACTCCAATGACTTGGGTTCTCCAAGTTAAGAATATCTTTGTGAATCCCTAAGGTTAGGATAATGGAGGTTCTATGGGGTCCCTTTAAAACCCGGTCACCTAAGTTCGTCTAACCTGGGATCAACTAACCGATGATATTATCATAACAAGATGGGATACAAAAAGAGCAAAGTTCGGTGGATCTTGTAACTTGAATAATTAAGTCCGTAAGGACGCCTTCAATCGAGGGGATAACGTTTGTTAACTTGGGTGATGAACTCGGGATTATCGGCTGAAAATTCGTTACATAGGTTGTAAGATCTTAAATAACTGAAATAAAAAAAAAGGAAAACTTGGAAAAAAAATTTAGAGGTTTAACAAAAAGAGGAAGAAAATCCAGGGGAATGATGGATGTCATATACTTTCACTTGAGGTTGTTGTACTTAGAAGAGGTAGTTGAACAGTTTATATATTCTCTAGTAAGTAGTGAGATATGACTGAGCCACTTTTCCTTTGTTTGACTTTCTTCGTAACTTAGGAAGCATTTCTTAAATGGTAAGGGTAATAGCTTAACTTATTTGGATTAATCTGTAAACGCCAATTTTTGTATGTCAGGTACACATACAATCGTGGTAGGTTTGAGTGATAGGCACTAATGAATCACTAAAATCGAATTAATATAGATGATGTTATTTGTTATTTAAAAGTCTAACCATGATTACAATTGATAAGAGGAAATGTATTTTGTCTTTATTTTGTTTGCATGAGAACAAGCAAACAGTTAAGTGTAGGGAGATTTGATAAGTGTCAGAAAACCCTTAACTCCAGTGCTTATTATTTATAATTTTATATGGATTTCATGTAATTTATGAAGAAAATGGTACTTATATGATTAAATTTTAATTCCAAGCATCAATGGAGACAAAAAAAAAAGGTTTAAGGATGATATGAGCAAAGGTAAGGTGAAATTTGGCGAAAATTGAAGAAAATTGATTTTCAGTTCAATACAACCTTCAGCACAACCCATGCAGACACCAGTGCTGGATGAAAACAAATGACCAGTAGCTAATTTTTTTTCAGCCCTACCCCCAGCATGGCCATGCTGGAGGCTATACTGAACTGGGCAGTAAAAAATAACGTGTTCTAAAGTCAGCATGACCTCGAGCATGGCCGTGCTGACACCCGTGCTGAACCTTGTTTTCGCAAGAACTATAAATAGACGCGTTATTTTATTTTAAAAAGACTTCTTTCTTTCTAGCTTCGTTCTGGAAACCTTAGGGGAGCTTTATTACGAACTTCAAGAGGAGAATTGTCTGAGCATCATTGGAGATCACAAAACAACAAGGGATTATTCTTTTTAGCATTAATCAACTCTATTTCTCTAGATTCTCTGTTTTTATTGAAAACTCCATAGATGAGTAATTCTTTATATCTTTTATCTTGTGAAACCCTAACCCATGTGTTGAACCATTGATTGATTAATGAATTATTTATATCTTTACATCTATTCATGTGTTTCTATTGTTCTTGTAATTGATTTATGTGTGCAAATTGATTGCATGTCTGATTTTTATTAGATTGAAAGGGGTTTCGTCTAGTAAATTAAATCTTCATAAATAGAGAAATTACATGTTTTACCTAGAGGTAGAAAAACATTGATTTTCTGCAATTTATTGGAATTGTGAACTTAATAAGATCTTGCATAGTGGTAGTGAGGGAGAGGTCTCCATTATCTTATGCATGATTATAAACTGATTAACTCGAGGGAGTAATTGATTTTACTTGAGAATTCTTGCAGTGCAAAGTGTAAATTGATTAGTTAATCGATATCTTATTTTGAGAATTTAAGAATTAGGGTGGAATAAAATGAGGGGTATATTTTGTGATTGAATACATTTTTTAGACAATATCACTCAATTCTAGGGTTATTAGGAATTGCTAGTTATTAATTTAATTCATAATTCCCACATCATAAATTAGACTAGATAGTAAAGAAAGGTAATACTAGTACTTGTTTTCTAGGTCCCAGAGGACGACACTTATTAAATTTATACTATAATCGATAGGTACACTGCCTAGCTCAATAGTAAATTTTATTAGTTATAAATTTAAAACTTAAACAATCGGTTAGATTCAAGCGATACCAGAGGTGAATACCCTTTTCCCTTTTTTCATTCTTATATTTATATGATTCATTCTTTACATTGTATCTACTTTTCCCTATTGAGTGTTTGTTACATCATTTTAAATTGTATAACTATTAAACCAATAACCTTGTGTAAGAATCAAGCTAAACTAATTCATATTATTATTTTTTTACCATAAAATGAAGGATCTCTTATTTATGAATAAAATTGTACATCAAGTTATAATACAAGACACTTCTTTTTTATCCAAAAGAATTAAACATCTACAATAAGCATCTAGATGAAAAAAAATTGGTATCGATCCTTCTCGCTCCCTGAACCAGTTGGGTATTTTTCAATTCTTATATTTCTTATTGTAGCACATTACTTATGTTATTTTAAATACAATCAAATAAAATAATAACTATTATCTCTCTATTCTATTTCTTAGGAATTACAATTATAATCTTATCTTGTTCTATTTTGCCAATCAGATATGCCATAAAAGAGGAACTTAGTTGTGCAACATCATAAACGTAAAAAAAACTCAAATTACTTGATTAAAATATAAAAAATGCGATTGAATTATAATATAAACTTAAAGGATTCAAACAATTCAATTAAAATATACAACGATTTAATAGATGTTTTTTACACCAACATAAAAGACTTTTAGCACACTTTATCATCTAAAGAACTATATATAAAATAGTAATGATTATAGAATGTGAGCTATCTTGTCTAGCATACAAAATGGATGTGTTTATCATAAACCTAGTCCACCTAGAAGCAATTGCTTTAGATGTGAAATTGATGAAACCTACCTTTTGTCATATATCACTCCCAAGGATCTAAAATACTCAAATCATGATGCGTGTGGTCTATAAGCTTAAATTTTCAAAATTTTGGATAGTTTAATCTTATAAATTTCTAATAGCTTTTTGGCACTCTTATTCATTGTCATTGATTGATAGTATCTACTGTACTTGATCTCATAATACTATTATTTTCTATAAGTACGTCCTATAATGCTTCTTAGAACGGCTCCTTTATTTTCAATCCCTACATCATTTATTTCATTGAGATTATTTATATAAAGTACCTTGGGTCATAGATTGTTTATTGCAACTTTTTTTGTGCTATCCTCTCCTTTTGAATTAAATTTATTCAAATCCATACATAGTGCGGCAAGTCTAGTTATTAAGCATTAGTACATATTGGTTTTTAGAACCTTTAAAATCCTATAAGGTTTGGTACTTAATATTATAAGATAGGTGCTAATTCTAAGATTTTAGAATCTTTCCCCAAAAGATAGGTTATAAACAATGTATTTTTACATACTTTTAGATTTGCACCTTATGTTGCATTCTATAATTTCTCATTATATATGTAAAATAACTTAGCAAATGACTTTTGCACTAAATAAATTTAATTGGTAAAATAAAAACTAACCAAGTCAGGCTAATATCTAGAGCCCATCAATGTAAGTTGATTAACGATAGGTAGATAGGTTAACCTACTAGTTCAAAACAAGAATCAATAGGTCTTTCGATTTGTTTTGTGACTCTTTCTTTGTTATTATATTAAATAGGAATTAGTAGGATCAATTTCATATAAAAACTAAATCGTGAACATATTTATGATAAACACGTAACCCATCTCATTTCCCTAATTTACATCACTTTCACCAGAAAATGGCTTAAACTTAATATTTACTCATAAATTGAATGAATGGATATAACACTCAAACTAAAAAGCAAGAAATCAATAGGAAAAAATGTTCTCAAATATATCGACTTTATAAGTTGCATTTTTCAAAACAAAATAGATTTCAATTTTAAATTTTACAACTTACATATTTTCAAATTAAATAGCTGGGTAGGATTTCTATACAAGACATAGTAGTTTGAAGAGGCAACTATAATTCCATAGGGTCATCATGAAATGAACCTAGTTGTATAAATCATACATTGTCTTGCCATATGTAAGTCTATCTTATTGTCGTTTGATATAACACCATTTCATAAAAAACATGAAGTTTCATTACATGCATGTACATCTTTTCTTTTTTTTTCGATAGTTTGAATACACATACATCGAACATTGTAACTTGCTGGGCAAGGTGAGATGTCTTATGAGAGTGCAATTGCAAACTATTTTAGAAAAATAAGTAAGAATTTGATATGCGGATTTACTTATAACTATCATAATTGTTATCTTTATCATAATAGATTAAGCGTTAGTTTATCTATTTAACCTAATCTATTCTTAAGCATTACATGTAAATTTCATTCAAATAAATCTTTTTGTTTGTCCACTAAAACTTAGGATGCAATCGGGATGGGTTTCAACATGGATTTTCTAAGACTTAAACCCATTTCAATATCCAATTTGGTATCTTTAAATTGTCTAAATCTTCTAGAGTTTTCCTTTGCATGTTCATAACCCACCCACTAAATTAACGAAAAAATTACAAAAATTGCAATATGTCAAATACACATATACAATATTACCAAAATACTCTAAAATTCGTACTTTAATGATTCTTAAATCAAGTAAATCTTAGAATATTATTTATTATTAAAATAAATAATACATTCGATAATAATATTTGAATTATACATTTATAGATATATAATAAAATAATATAAAAAACGAATAGAACTTGGCATATTTCTAATTCTCTATTCGATTGAGCATTTACTTTAGACCCAATACAAAATTTATGATTTAAAATTTTTATTAAAAACTCACATTAAAGTATAATTTGTAAATATTAAATTTGAATAAGATTTTCCTTGGTCCATCTATCATTTTAAGAGGATCGTTTAACTTTTAATTTTATTATTAAATTATATATATTAAATTTTTATGATTTACTATAGATAAATTATTATTATTAATATTTAAATTAATAATAAAATAAAATAAAAAAGTGTTCGAAAATTCCAGTACGGAAAGACTGGATATCCAATAAAAAAGTCCTGCCGGTTCCATATCTAGCAAAACTTTCCACTAAAATCTAATCTAACAAAAGTCGGACATCATAATAAGAAGTCGTATCAAATCAGACGGTTAGAATAGAATCCTATGCCATTGGCCCCACCATAAGAATACGAACGTTACACCTTGGGAAAAGTTTTAAAAATAAAAAAATAATATGTGCAAATAAAAATTGAAAATAAACCAAAAAGGCCCCAGATACAACGCCTTTCCACCTTCCTCTTCTCTCTCTTCTTCTGCCCTTTTCAATTAGACCGTTGCAAACCCCCTCTGCACTGCTCTACATGTTTTCAAACATTTCATTCCTCCTCTGTATAACAATAAAACTCAAAACAACATAGAAACAAACAAACAACAACACAGTCCCAGTACTATTACTACTACTACAACTTCATGTTCCATGGCAGAGACCAGCGGCCCTCCGCAACAAGATCCTTCTTATTCTCATTCTCATACTCACACTCTTCAATCCCTCTTCCACGCTCTTGATCCGGTTTCACTTCTTCTCTCTCAAAATCCAGACTCCAACTACAACAACAACAACCATCCTGTTACTTTGAGACTCACTACAGAGAGCTACATCATGGAGAGGGGCCCCAGATACAATGCCTATGCACAACTTAGAGAAACTAGACTCAGGTTAAAGCATTCCAGGCAATATGAATCCGAACCGCAAGATTGTGAATTGAAACATACTCCACCAAAGAAACAAGTCAAGTTTCAAGGAAGTGTTGGTAATTCAAGGAAAGGGCCTTCTTCTCTGTTGGCTCAGTCGGTTCCGGATTTTCAATCGGCTTTGAGGAAAGAAAACCGGAAGCCGCCTCTGCAGACGGTGCTCGAGATGACTCCTCCAACGAAGAATCACTTGAGGGGGAATGGAAATGGATGCGGCTCGAGTTTGAGGGGGAGTAAGTCGGTAGGAGGTGGAGAGAAGAAAGGTGGCTTGATGAGGAAGAGTTACGCAAATGTTGAGGAGTTAAAGGGTTTGGCTTCTGCTGCAGGAAGTGCTATTAATAGAGATGACAGAGGAGGAGGAGGGAGGAGTTTGAGAGGGAACGGGAGGACTGTTCTGGGGTATAGGAGGTTTTAAAGATAACACGCTAAGTTTTTCAGGTATAACACCGTTTCAAAATAGGAAAGCTTAGTCTATCATCCATCGTCAGTCATTATGGTGGTCAGGTATTCGAGTTGAAGGCAGTTATAATACTGCAAGGTGTTCCTTTTATTCTTTCTTCTAAACTTGTTAGATTGAATGTACAACTATGGTTGCCAAGGGATTTGATCATTCCTTGATATGAATTTTTTTTCCCTTTTTTTTTTCTTAAATTTGTTTGCCAATGTTAAAGACTACTGTATTGATGATATATGATATAATAATAGAGAGATGAGTACTTGATGATAATCAAATGTCTGATGCCTCCTTTTAATTTTAAAAAGACAGTACATCCATCTCAACTCGAGAGTGCATTTCACTCTCTTGTGAAATTCAATACTTTCATTAGACGTTGTCAAAATTAAAATGAAAATGATAAAAAGACACACGAACTCATCATGAACATAACACGATTGTTTCGCGAATAGCCACTCTATACTTGCAGAAAACCTACCAAGTAACATCAGCAGCGAATAGAACATACACCCTTCTGACAGGTGATGGTCCATGCTCATGTGCCGACCTTGCTAACTCAACCAATTTGTACTCCCAAAAACAGATACTTTTTAACATATTTGTTACAAATATCATAATTAATTTACGTGCTGCGTCATCATTACTGAAATTAGAAGGAAGCTAAAAAAAAAAATTACATTTCAAACATGAGCCAAGATCATTCTTCACTTGATGAATCAGTTGTCATATGCCAAGCCATGCCAATTACAAAAGCATTAAATAAGATGAAGAAGGAGAGGATTGCCTCATTCCTCTCCTCACAAGAAAGAGCCTGTTGCTTCGAGAGTAAAGAATCTCAACAACTAAACTACTCTCGTCAGCATGATTGTGGACCAAGGAACAGACAAATACACATCACAATTGCTATTCTCTCTGTTTGTCATGTTATCGCCCTCTCAAGGCAAGCTACACTGCAATGTTTTTCCTCAGAATGGCTCATTTACGAGATCACCGTGCCCACACGTTAATAGACATCCAACAATTTGTACAAATAAAAAAAAGGCCATCCTGCAGGGACCATAAGCCTAGCAAACGCAGTATGATGTCATGAAGTGGTCCTGCATTGCCAAATATCAGCTACTATTTCATCAATCAAGTTTTTAAGTAGGTCCCCTTCAATGTCAACACCACATTCGAATGCTTCAATATCAAAATCTGTCCATTTTCCAAGAGAATGGCTCATCTCCAGTTCTATTATCTCCTCTGGAGTCATATAAGATAAAGCTATCCACTTTCTAACCTCCTCCTTGACTGCTTGGATCAACATGTCAACATTCAAGTATAGTGCCTGCTTTGTCCACCCTTCATATCCGTAGTGACAACATGGATGATACTTCAAGTCTAGACATTCTACTAAGCAATCAAAAAGAAATTCTCTCAGCCGATAACCCATTTTAGTACAGCAAAATCTATTGATGTCTCTCCAGGAAGTGGTGGCAGAGTGCTCCAGTTTATCAATTAGAGATGTGCTGATGACAGACTGCTCTAGGCTATCTAACTTGGCTTGTGTTAGATTTGCAAGCAGAAGTTCAGTATGCAAAATAACTTCTTGTGCATGGCTTAACTTGATTCCTGCATCTCTAAGCATTGAAGGATTGACACTACTTATGACTGTGGTTACAGATTCCATGAAATCAGTAGGTATGCGGTGATGAGTCATTCCCTCATCAAATGATGCTGCTGAATCCAAAAGATTTTCCTTGCCTGATATTTGCACATGCTCTTGAGAATAGTCCAGCATGTCAGGATGCGACACTCTACCTGAAAGTAATGATTTGGTAAATGCTTTTTGATATAGACAGACGATAAGATAATCAACCTTTTTTGGTAATTAAAAGATAGTAAACTTCATAGATGTGTAAAACTGGCAATAAAACCTCCACAATTTTTGCATTCTTCATGAGTTGGTCAAAATCAAAGTTTTTTACCTGGGGTATCATCCATACTGCTGGACATACAACTGTCACTTGAGAATGATGCATCGAGAACTGACCCTGGACTAAAATGATTAGCACAAGGCCGACATCCAATTTCCCTTTTCTCCTTTGCTTCAACCTATAAAATTGCATGGAATTTCAATTTTTAGTTTTATTTAGACATTGGTTTAAACTGAGAGTAGACATAATAGAGAAAAATATTTTTTAAAAAATAATTAAATAATAATGCCAGAAGAGTTACCACAAGGTAGCAGCAGTTACATAGGAGCAGAAACACGCTTTTGAAATTATGAAGGAAAAGAAAGCATAGCATGCAAACCAGATAAGAAGATCCAAGTACTAGTAGATGACTCAATTGCAAAGTCCACATTGAATAAACCTAGTTTGAAGTTACAAAAACATCACAGTGCAGCTGTGCCTGTAGAGTGGGGATAAACAAGGAGGAAAGAGAGATTATGATGGAACAGCAAGTAGAACAAAGGAAATGATACTTGGACAGATTTGCACCTGAGAGACTAAAGTAAAGCTACAACTTTCAGCATTTTTTCATGCGTCAAACAGAGTCATTATAAGCATCATTTCAATCATTTGAAAATAAGTAACATTAGTTTCCTTCAACTGTGCATGTGGCACCATGAGCCTCTTCAAATCCTTTGTCATCATGAGAAGAGTTGTTATAACCAACAACATATCATACACGTGTGATTGTGCATCAACATAGTTAAAAAAAGGTATAAATATAGCATATCAAGTGGCAATAACAAGAAGCATTCTGCATCATCGTGGTGTGCATGCATGGAAAAAGAGAATCAAATTACATACTATATCTATGTAAGACAAAGTCCGGGACTGGAATTGACATTTGACTTCAATAAAAAAATAAAGAGAATATGGTTTTTACCGAATGTGAGATCTCACTATCCAGTGAAAGAGATGGTTCTGCTGTTAAGGCAGCTATCAGTTCTTGGAGAATTGCAGCAGTAGACCGTTTAGGTGTATAACCTGCGCTGGCCACTTCATCTTCTTGAGACAACAATTCCTTCAACTTTTTTTCCAGAAGAGCTCCCAAAGCATCTCCACTCAGCGGACATTGATTTCGCTGTGATGCCTTGTCATCGCTAAATTCCAACACTAGCCCCTTTTCGGGAGTGCTCTCACCAACAGAGTCATTCTGCTCTGAGATTCTACTGTGAGTTTCTGTAGAAAACACATTTTTTTGCCGCAATGGTGAGTTGAATGTAAAAGAAACAACACCACTGTTCTTACTGCTACTGGAGTTAATCCCTTTCCCTTCCATCACCAATTGTCTTTTAGAGCAAGCTTCATCATTAGAGCGAATTGAACGACCCACTCCTCTTCCTTGCACACTGCTGCGACGAGCATCCCTTTGTCTTCCTATGCTAGAACAGACAAAGTTTGCACTTTGCATTGGTTCAGTAACATCCATGGTCCTAGTCTTCTGCACCGGAGGCCTTACAGAGGCTGAAGTATCATCTCTTTTAGCAGAGTACTTTCTTGATGCACCGATACTAGGCTTATCCACTTTAGCAGGTACCCTAGGCCGTGCTTGGCCACTAAGGCTTCTGTTAAGAGCAATGAAATCTTTCCTCCCCGAAGCAGTATTTTGCAGAGAGGAAACTCTTTTGCTCTTTAAATCATATGACTTTGCTCCTGGGCGAATTGAGTCCCCACCCATTGACATCCGATTTGCTTGGGAAGTGCTCTTTATTGCCATGGAAGTTGATCCATTCTTCTGAAGGTTGAGCTTTTCACTAGACAGATGATGCAGCTCGAGGCACTCTGCAGAACCTGATTTGACATCCTTAATGTTATAACTATGAACTGGAGACTTGTAGGTCATTCCAGAAGCCATGACCGTACATTCTTCTTGTCTTCTCTTATAATGTACCTGTACCTCATTCTCCACTGCGCATGCAGTTTGTCTGGGATTATTCATTGCTGAAGCTTGATGGTAAGGATCTGGATCTCTGGAGCTGGGGCTACCAGAGGTATTGCTTGATGTCATGCCTTCAACATCTGAACTAGTGTCAGCAAAGTCCACCAATTTGCCGCAGTTTTTGCAAGATGTTTGTCCCATTGAGGAGTTGGCAGCAACCTCACAGCTAGATTGATTCAGTGTATCAGGTGGCATACACTGCAATCTTTCTCTGATGACCTCATTACCAGGAGGATTATAAGATGGGGCTGAATAAGTGAGGGCTGCACATTTTGTCCTACTTTTACTTTGCAATCCGGGTTCAAGTATCTTAGCAGCAGCATCAATTAACCGAGAAGTGCGAGAACCGTTCTTCACAGAAGGAACCCTTGGACTCTTGACAGGAGATAAAAGCTTGGGGTGATGGTGCTTTCGTGATCTTGATAACACATCCTTTATCTGCAAAGCTTCAGCTCCAAATCTAGTCACTGCCCGTCTTTCTGATGGTCCTGTCTTCTGGAGCTTCTTGGGTCTCAGCTCATGCTTAATCTGTCCCTTCTCCTTATATAAGTCTTCTCCCGCGGGGTCGGATGACCCGTTACTTCTTGGTGTAAACCTATCCCCTTCACACTGAGGGATTTCCCTTTCAGTTTTCTTAACCTTCTCTCGGCGCACAGTGGGCATGGATTCAAGACCCATGAGCCGAGCGACCAGACCCGGGGCTCGCATATTACGCCGGGGTTCTGACTCCATATTCCTCGCCCCATTTTTCTTGAAATTAGGAAATCCCCCTTTATTCTCATCAGCAATCTGAAGTTTTGAAACCACAATAGGAACAAAAACAAAAAGAATCAAAATACAATGGAACCAAAGAACTTTTCCTAAACAAATGCAGATTCAAGGAAACAAAAAAAGTACCAAATGGAGTTTAGCTGCTGGCATTTTCTCATCTCCTTTAAGCCTCCTTGGACGAGCTAATTACACAGTAAACAAACAAGACAGATCAAACCTATAGCAATTTTTTTTTTGGCCATTCGTATACACAAATTGTTGGATCAAAACAAAAAGGTACACCAGGAAAAAGCAATGCACATAGCACAGATGAAAAAGGCCAAAACTTCAGCAGTTTTTTTCATAAATTGTTTAGATATAATCAAAAGGGTGCGAGTAAAAGCAGATAAAAGATCCGAAAACGTAACGTTTTTACAGTCAAGAAGCAATGCAATACACAGAAAGGCCAAAACTTTATTATTGTTTCCACCTAAAAGCATGAATTGCTTGGATAAAAAAGGCAAGACAGTATTACCAGGAGGAAGCAATTTCCCGGAGAAAAGCTTCTTTTTGGCAAATCTTCTATGCCAATCAAGCAACTGAAAGAAAATCCCGACACACCCACCAGGCCTTTGGCTCTGAGATGGACGCTTCTCTGTAATAGCCAAAGACGACACCGTTGCATCATCCACACTCATTTCTTCAAACACCAAAACCTAACCCAACACCGCCACTCCACTTCTGTGCCCAAATCCTACCCTACTACCACAATGAGTACTAAAACAAAGTTAACGACAGCTTTCAAGACCCCATTTTATTTTATAGTAATAACAATAATAATATAAGTACATAAATTAGTTTACATTTTATCCAAGACGACGTAGCATGGACAAGGAAGCCAAAGGTGGGTGTCAGGATGCGTACTGCAGAGGAGAAAATAAGGAAAAAAGGAAGGACGACGGAAGACGTGGATTGAAAGGAGAGCAAAAGAACAGCGGTTGAATAAAACGACTGCAAGCAAAAGAGAGGGAAGATCCAAACTAAAAGCGTACAGCCTACAGAGTTGGGGGCTAGAAAGAGAGAGAAAGAGGGAGTGTGTGTACTGTGCAGTATGTTGTGTGGGGTTGGGGGGGGGGGGGGTGTTTGTGGTTGTGTAGGAGTCTAGGATTGCAACTACACGAAAAATGAAGAGAGAGAGAGAGACTGTGGTTTTTGCGTTTGCTCAGAAAAAGGTTGGAAATGATAGGTGGGTAAAAGGAAACAGTACTGGGAGAAAGTGAGAAAGTGAAATCATGAAATCAAATTATAAGTTATGGGAAAAAAGAAAATTGAAAAAAAAAGAAGAGATTCGCTCCTATTCAAAACCAAAAAATGCCACGACGAATCCTGGTGCATGGGTCGTCTCTCTCACTCTCTGTCGAGTTTTCTATGCAGTTTCGATGTGGCGGTGTCACGGGAGTCCGTTCACTTCGTCGGTGAGGACTGAGGTGGGTTGTTTTATTTTAACTGATTTACAATTGGGTGGTTGGACTTTGGACAGCACACGTGCCATGTACTAGCAGCACTATGGTAATAAAATGATAAATTCATTTCGCATACGGAATAGCTATGATTAGCGATGTAATTAAGGAAACCCATATAAGGAAAATTCAAAAAATAAATTATAATAATAACTTTTTACTTTATCTGGATATGAAAAATGAAAACGGAAGGAATCTTTTTTTTTCTTATTTTCAGTTAATATAAAGGAAATTAAAAAGAAGAAAAGTAAAATAATTATGAGTATCAATTAACTTTCAAGATGTATAATGAAATTTCACAAACTGTTCTTTTTAAGATTATTTTTGTAAGTTTAACAAAATTTTCTGTTCATTTTTTTTATTTCACTTTAAATTTGGAGAGAAAGAAAATTGATTATAGAGTTAAATTATTTCAGTTTTTTTTTTAATCTCTTTAAATGAAGAGTGAGTAAAAATGGTTGTAGAATAGAAACAATTGCAGTTATTTTATTTCTGTCATGTACTTATAGTAATTATTGTAGAGAAACATGGAACGATTGAAAAAATGTCACGTATTACCATCAAATACACTTTAAAAAGGGTTTTATTGGCATCCTTTACGGAAAGACGGCGAAAGGAAATTTATAAGATCATTTATTAAAGTTGGATTATTCAATCGAAGAGGGGAAAAAAAAAAAAGAAAGAAAGAAAAGGAAATGTGAATGACTAAAAGGTGGAAAAGAGGAATGGCTCGGGTAATGTAGTTAAAATTTAAAAGGAGATGACTGAAGTAGAAAGTTGCAAATTGGAAACAAAAGAATAAAGAAAAAGAAAAGGGAGGTCCATTTCATGCCTTTTCCATTAAAGTAATTGCTGGAGACAAGAAAGTTGTATCAAGAGGCGGTGATATTTGGTTTGCAGCAATAGCAATGTGGCACTAGTAGGATTATTTCCAATGAGAGGGCAACAGTAAAGCAATGGTCAAAAGTCAGGTGCTAACTAGAGATTGGGATGTAGATGAAGTGGAGATTGTGACAGATCTCTAAGACTATATCAACACCTTTCCTAATTAGTTTTTTAGTAAAATGCCCAAAAAAATAGTGTCGTTATGAATAATTTGTATAGTGCCATTTAAATATGCTATTAAATAATCTATATAAAAACAGATTGAGTTTCATTTCTAATTCCAATTCGTTTGGTCAATTTACTTGATATATGTTTTATCTGTCGACAAAACCTACTGACGGGCCTTGGTTATCACATATTGGGTATGCATTTAAAAGCAACCATGATTAAATCATATAGAACAAGAAGTAAGAAATAGATGTAAGAGAAAAGAGATGAAGATGTTGATCGGATGAAAACTATGAATAGTAATCTCTTACAAACTAGCAAGAGAGTATATATGAAAGGGTTATTTGTTAAAAAAAAATTCAATTTCAACTACCATTAATTATTTAAGATTAAGGTTGTATAAGTATATTTTGATGAGGCATATTAGTTAGACTAATTTATTTATTTGATCCGTTTATGTATGCTAAACCAGTTTACAAGTTATTTAAGGGTGTGGTTGGATAGCTTAATTTAAGTTTTAAGTCTAATAGTTAGTTAGAAAAACTTTATTGAATTATTATAAATAGGTTAGGTCCCATCTCTATTATTTATACTATAATAAATTTAATTAAAAGCCTTCAACTGAAAAGGAGAAGAAAAAGAAAAATTAAGACTAAAAAATCAATCATGGCCGCAATCAATACAAATAAGCATAAAATAATTATTTATATATATATATATATTATGGTATTTAGATTTATAAAAATTCTCACAGTGTAACAAAATTTTCTAAATATTTATGTATTTAATAGATTATTTTATGATTCTACTAATAAGAATGTTTGGTTGATGATTTAATTGTTTAAATTTCTATTATAAGCATTTCGATGGGGAGATGTTTCGTAAATAGGACAGTAGAGGTTTCTCTATGTAATACATTTTGGAGGAAAGAGAAAAAATAAAATTGTGGAGGTGGGAAATGAAGCTTTTCTCTTCCACTGTAGTAGGGGTGGCTCGTCGGGTCTACGTCGCTTTGGTATGTGGGAGCTGTGAAGGAGCGTATTTTAAGATATTTCAATTTACTTTTTACAAACATCAATTAATAAAAATAAAAAAGCACCCAAACATCAATACTAAACTCGCTGCAAGAGACAGCATCGTAAAGTGGAAGTGAAAAAGCAAAAATCTGGAGCATTTTTTCCAGCAAGATACGTGAGTTTACTTTAGTTGCCGTCTGTCTATAAGATTTATTGAATTTATTTCCCATGAACGTGAAGACTGAAGAGGGACAAGACGCCATGTTTTCGAGTCACATGTTGTGGGGTTGCTTCGCTACATTGTTTAAGAGCTATGCTAATTGCTAAATCCCATATAGTAATTTAAAATTCATAATTATTATAATGATTAATGATTACTAACTCCTATAGGAACACGACAGCTTTGTTGAATCTTGAGCAGGATTGAAATATGGGAGACTTCTCCCATGTAAAAATTGGAATTAGAAATAAATCTTATAAAAAGCCATTTCAATTTTTTTTTTTTTGTAAAATTAATTATCAAGGTAAGTTTACTAATTAAATATAAAAGTTTTTAATGACTATTTGAAGAATCTATGGACTATTATTTTGTCCATTTGTCGTTATAGGCTCATGACCAATAAATACATAAAATAGAAGTAAGAAACGTGGAGAATGCAAATTTACTTCTTACGTAGATAATATGAACACACATTACTTCCATATTTAATGAGAAAGCTTAGATTAGAAAATACTCTTTATAAAAGGATAATAATGAATTTATAAACACACGAGATTTTAACAAAAATTTCAATAGTAAATCTGTTGGATATAGGCATTAACATTATTAGACATAAGCACGAGAGCTGATAATATCTGATCCTCTAGGGGGGGCTCTAACCCAAGCCAATTCACTGTCTCGAACTGCTTTTGTTGCTACAATCTAATTGCATCTCGGTTTATAAAAATGGATTTTTAAAATAATAACACATACAACGTAAAATGTACGATATCTGAAAGAGAACTGACATTTTCAAACCACTACTCTAGCAGAACAGTAGATTGTACAAACAGTAAGTCATGCCATGACTAATTATTTAATCAAATATAGATATGATAAGTATATATATAATAAATACTCTAGTTTTTACTAATCTTTTAAGTGAAATGAATTAAATTAATTTTTTTATTATAATAACTTTTAAAAAAAGAGAGAGTGAAAAGTGGGGTTTTTGAGGGGTCCCTTGCGCATGGATAACTCTTGGTCTTGGGAATAAAATCCTGTTGACCATGAGAAAACAAATAAACAAGAACGCCGGTGGATGCATCTGACACCAATCCAATCAAAAGTCAAGGAATAAACATATATTTTTATTCATGGGCTTCATTTTATTTTATTTTTCCTTTATATATACTCACTGGATTCATTTATTGACATTCTTAGATATAAACAAACTAGTGGTGTTGTCGAACTCTGGGAATTATATTTGGGCCTAATAACACCACAAGGCCGAAACTATACGTACATTAATTATGGTGGAGCCGGATTTTTGTTTATTATAGACTACGGTTTCATGTGGAAATAGAATGGGTTTTGTCCCATTTTGCAAGGTTACCTCGGCCTCGGAAACCTTGGGGCCTGCTAGTTCATATTTTTGTCTGGTTTGATTATGTTTTCAAATGGTCAAAAAAAAAAAAAATTCATCAAAAATAGATAATAACCATATAAAACTAAATATACAAATCAAACAAAATAGAGATATCTCAACTCCACTTGAAAAAAAGAAGAAGTAATTATCTCAAAATCAAAACGAATCTATTTATGTTATGCTAAAATCTTATTTGCATTACCTTATCAATAGAATTTGAGTGAATGGCAATTGATGAATGAATATGTTTCCTTTTAAATTTTATCCTAATCAAACAGAAAATGGCTTCTATTAATTAATTATTTGTGCCAAAATTTATATTTACTTGTTTTTCTTATATTTTCTTATAATTAAGTAATTTTTTCAGAATAAAATATTGGATGCGAATCGAGTAAGTGATCGCAAAACTTAATATTAATTCCTCTCTTAAGCCCAAGAAAACAAAAATTCATGAAAAGTTCACATATTATAAGCTTAGGCAGGGGGAATGGACTGTAATGTTAAGGATTTTTTTTTTTTTGGCCGTAGTAATGTTAAGGATTGAAAGTCGATTACGATGACCATAAGAGGAAGTCAACTTCACAGGGAATAAATAAATAAGAATATGCAATATGATGTATGTACCTAAAATCTAAATGCTTGATTTTACCATTTTTCCATTATACTTATCACATATGACATAACGACGTAATTATGTGTATATATCCATAAATATTATCTATTTAACAAACTATATGTTAAAAGCAATTAGAAATGGGATTACTTGAGAAAGGAAAATGGGTCAAAAAAAAAGCATTGATTAAAAATTCTAATCATAATAAAGGTGATAATATATCTAAAATTATGTCATAATCAATAGTTGAACACATGAAATGTCAATTTGTAAGATAACTCAAATCATGAATAATTTTTAATAACTATTTGAAAAATCTTTGGACTATTACTTTGTTCATTTATTGCTATAGACTCATGAATAATGACCATAGAAGTAGAAACATAAAAGATGCAAATTTACCCCTTACATAGGTAATACAAAAACACATTACTTCCATATCTAATGAGAAAGCTTAGGATAATAATAAATTTATAAAGATGTCATTAAAGATTTACAAGATTTTAATGAAAATTTCAATTAATAGATTGTAAATCTATTTTGTGGATATGGGCACTATTAGACATAAACATGAAAACCTTTTTCCACGCTTTTTCAATCGAGAGCCAGTCTTGTATTGGGATGGGAACTAGTACGTATTCATGGAAATAATCCATACAAAAAGACTTTTGAGTTTGATTTTGCACGTGGATAACTCTTGGGAATAAAAATCCTGTTGACCATAAAGAAAAAACAAACAAGAACTCCGGATGCATCCGACATGAATCCAAGCAAGTCAAGGAATAAACATATATTTTATTCATGGGCTTCATTTTATTTTATTTTTCCTTTTTATATATTGACTTGATTTATTGACATTCTTAGATATAAACAAAATAATGTTGTTATTGAGCTCTGGGTATTATATTTGGGCCTAATCACACTACGAGACCCGAATATATACATATATTAATAATGGTTCTGTAAATCAATTATATAATATTTTGTATATTCTTTTTTTTTTTTTTGTAATTATAATAACAAAAAAATTAAAACCCAATCCATCCTAATAATTCTATAAATCGATCATATAATAATATTTTGTTTCATATTTACAAAGTTATCCTCAATTTAAAATCTCTACTTGGCATTTATCTTATGAAGCAAATCTTATAGACTTTTTAGGGACAATACATTTAAATATTGTGATTTTTAAAATTTTTTTCACAAATATTATATCTAAAATAATTATTCTAAAAATAGATTTTAAAGATGTAGATGCGATTTATAACTTCTTTTTATTCTAAAATACACAAAACTGAAAGCGCACACTGAGTCTGCATTTGCATCTTGAATGCGCGGACACCATTCGCGTCTTGAATGCGCGGATGTGCATCTACATCTTTAATATAACTTTTTTCTTTTACATTTCAGCACATATAAACATAGTAATTTGATCCTTATAAAAATATTAAACGATAATGCGGTTTGGTCTTAATTATAGTACACTTAAATTAGTCTCTTTTGATATTTATAAGCTTTATAACTCTAAACGAGTAAAAAGTTATGACCTTTTTAAATTAGAAAAGCAAACTACATTAGTTACTTTTTTTTTTCTAACTTTAAAAGGTCATAACTTTTTACTCATTTGGAATTATAGAACCCACAATATATATATATATATATACAAAACTGATTTGAATATACTATAATTAAGATTAAACTATATTGTTGTTTGGTATTTTTATAATTGTCAAATTACTATATTTCTATGCGCTAAAGTGTAAAAAAAAAAAAGTTACACTAAAGGTGCAAATGACTCCAAGCCTTCAAGCAACATGCTTGAGGGTACAGATGGCGTCTGTGTCTCAAGTATTACAAATTTTGAAAAAAAAAGAAGAAGAAGTCAAACTATGTCTACATCTTTAAAACCTATTTTTGAAATATTTTTTGTAAGTATTATATTTCAATTTTTTTTATATAAAAATAAAAATATTTAAGAGTGCTATCTCAACTTTTTACCTCACATAGGATAGGGCTGCATTGATCATTATACTTCCTTTTCTTACTTTCAGAGCGGTTGTACATATTTCTCTCTCTCTCTCTTTTCATTTCTTAGTATGTGTAGGTGTGTAATAACTACTATCTGAATGTGCATATGTCGATTTTAATTTTACGTCTTTGTTTTATGGTAATATAAGTATCTTTAAGATCAATAAAAAAACAATTCATAAAAAATAGACAATAACCGTATAAAACTATATATACAAATTAAACAAAATAGGAATATCTTAACTCCACTTGACAAACAAATATTTATCTTAAAATCAAAACAAATTTATTTATATTGTGCTAAAATCTTATTTGCATTACCTTATTAAAAGAATTCGAATGAACGAGCATCTAGTGAATGAATATATTACCTTTTAAACTTTATTCTAATCAAATAGGAAAAGGCTTCTAGTAATTTTATTAATTATTTTGCCAAAAATTTATTTATTATTATTATTTTTTGGCATTTTTATAGTTAAGTGATTTTTCACAATAAAACATTGGATGCTAATCGAGCGAGCGATTGCAAAACTCAATATCCAATTCCACTTTTTAGCCCCAGTAAACAAGAAATCCATAAGAGTTCACATGCTATAGCGTGGGCAGAGGGAGAATGTCCCAAGCCCATGATGGTTGTTAAAGGACTGAAAGTAGATGCATAGGATGACAATAATTGGAAAATCACCTTCACAGGGAAAATAAATAAATAAAGAGAATATACACCATGATGTATATAGCTATTATTTACTTAACAAACTATATGTAAAAAACTATTGGAAATTGGATAACCCGAGAAAGGAAAATTTGAAAATTTTAATTATAATAAGGTGATAATGTGTATAAAATTATGTTATGATACGATCACATGAAAGTGATTGCATTGTATAATCACTTTATACTATTTGTGGCCCCTATTTTATTATGAACAAGGATGTTTTATTGTATGAAACAACATGTTGATTGTTGTATGAAGTTTGTTGATAGCTATATTAAAGCTATTAGCAGTTGTGTCAAAATTGTTGACAATTTGTTTTTACTATAATAAGCTTCATTTTTATTATATTTGGAAAAATGAAATTGCAGCAGAAGAAAGTGACTATATGGTATTATCATTTTTTTAGTTATTGTACTTTAGAATTTCTTATAAAAATTATAATTAATTATGGTATAGGAGTAATAAAAAACCCATAACCTAAAACTTTGACATTAGGACGAGAAAAGAAAATTACATTATATGGAAATATCTTAAATATTAAAATTAAGATAAGTTGAAGAAACACCACACCATTCTTTAATAAAGATGAGAACTCTGGCTTATAGACAATCCTTGGAATATATTATGTACTTTTTATCTCATGGATTCCGTGCAATTCTTTAATCACTACTATGTACCTTTGTCTTATAATGAAATAGAAAAAGAAGCTCATATAGTGATAAAAATGCTAATATAAAAAGGAAAAACATAAATTATATGAGTTATACAAAAAGTATAAACAGTTGTGATAATATAGATGTTGGAATGAATTTATAATTGTTCCCATAATATAATTCATCTTGAAACAATTCATGTGCAAAATTAGGATACAAGTGAAGTAACACATAAACGGAAGTGTATTTGTATTCATGACTTGAGAGACATGTTATTTGATATGACAGAGTGGTCTTCCAAGTCAATAGGGTCGTTATTTTATGATGGGTGTTAATGAGAACATAATAGTATCATCATGTGACTTAGGGATTACGACCATACACACACACACACACTATCAATAAGTTAACTGCCTATTAACTTTTTATTATTTCTAATTTAGCTCATTGTAAAATTAGAAATAATATTTTTGGTCTTTATATATATATTAACCCATACTTATTTAATATGTTAAAATCTATAACTTTATTAGATTACTTTATTTGGACTTTTTATAATATAATAGTTTTATTACATAATAATTATTATTAACAAATATAAGCCCATATGGTTTATTTATAAAATAAACCTAGCAATCTCCCACTTGAGCTATATGTGTGATATTTATAATTGTATATAATTCTTATGAATACTCAATAAAATTTGCTATAATTACTGAATACATTTCTAAACAATCTAGTTTATCAATCATATTAATGTAGAACTAAAGTGAGTTTCGTTACATTTGTCATAATTAATCCTATTAATGATCATATACATTGACAAGTACGGAAGTGTAGCATGGAAAATACATATAATGTGATCTAGCATGCCTTTTTCCAATTTGTCTTAAATTATACCTTAGCAAGGTCAATTTTACATGAGTTCAAAAAAAAATTTAACCAAAAAATTCTAATAATTAAAAATAACTTTATTATTGAAATTACTGTAATCATAACTGGAACATAATTTGTATTCAAAATAACAATCAATGTGTTTAACAAACAAGTACTGAAAAATACAAACTTTGATATTAGTCTATCCTTACAATTGCACCTATTGCTTATATAATATAGTGGATAACAATATTGAGTGTCGATCCCATAGGGACTATAATTACTAATATTAATTTTCTTCTATTATTTAATCTATAAAATCAAATGAGAAAATTATTAAGAAAGTTAAGAAAAATAAGTAGTTTTAAGAAAATAACAATCTATAAAAGTGTATCCGGATATTGAATATCTCTAGAATTAATAATGTGATTAACTAATTATTATTTAATTCCATTATTGGATTATGAGAATTCTTATATTGAACTAATAACTTTCTCTAGCCTACAGATTCCTAGTTTTAGGTTAATTAATGGGAATCTCTTCCTAATTAAAACACTTAAAATTGCATTACCTTTGCTCTGTGAATTTCACTATTAGGTTTGACCTTTATTCGAAATATTTATGTTGTCCTATCTCTAGAATTGTGTATTACTCTTTCCAATTATACTAGATTTATTTAAATATAGGATCTCTTGATCTCCATGTCAAAAATCAAATATCAAATTAATACATCGATAATATTAATTTGAAAACAATGAGGAACACATAATTAGAAGACAAGAATAACAATAATTCTATTAAATAATAAACTAGAAATCATATATTTATTCTAGAGTTTATTATACTAGAGTATAAAAAGAAAATTAAACTAGTATTATATTGAAATTAAAAAAATATATAAAAATAATTCATAAAAAAGAATATCAATAAGATAGAAATAACAGTAAAATCTATAACTATACTATTGCTATTCTAAAATTCGATCTATTGCTTGGACTTTACACTCCTTTTACAGTAATCAAATAAGGAAAGTTGAATTTTCATAAAATAGGAAAGTTGTCTTCAATAAGTAAGTGATGTGCGCTTACCAATTGTATCAAATTCTAAATTTATAAACCCAATTAAATTTATGATTTGAGCTAGGCAAGTGTACTTATCTAATGTAACATAGATTTTAAGGTGTCATCTATAAGGATCTTGAAAATAAGTATTAATATTACCGTTTTTCTACTATTTAGCCTAAATATTGAGGTGGGATTTATGATTTAAATTCTAATAAACTAATTTAGTAACCTTAAGATCAATTATGCATGCTTCAATAGATAGATTCAACCACAAGAGGTACCCATCACTTTGACCCACCTTAACCCTTAAAATTCTTATACTAATGCATTGATTAATGACTTACTTATGCTTTGCACTGTAGGATTTCATCAATTAAATTAATTACCCCCTTCAGTCAATTAATTCCTAACCATACATGAGATGGGGAGACCTTTCCCTCATTAGCACTACATAAGATTACACGAAGTTCAGTGTCCTTACAACAAGAATTAAATTCTTTACAATAGAAAATCGAAATTCCCCTACCTCTAGGTGAAATACTCAATTTATCTATTCATGAAGATTTATCCTATTAGATGGAACAACCTTTTTCCCATCTAATAAGAATCAAACATGTAATTAATTTGTGTACTAACTAACCACAAGACAATAAAATCATATGGATAGATACAAAAACATGAATTTTCCATTAATCAAATAGCAATTCAAGTCACATAGGTTAAGGCTTCACAAAGTGGAAGGCATGAAAGAATTACTCCTCTATGGAGTTTACAATAAGCACAAAAGATTTAGAGAAGATAAAAGAATTCATGTTGTAGAGATAAAACTCTTGTAATTGATGTCTTGTGATCTTTAATGATGCATATGAAATTTCTCTCTTAAAGCTCCATGTATTGTCTCTCATAGGGTTTAGAATTCTAATCCTAAAATCACGTGATAACCTTAATAATAAAATATTGGTACTATTTATAATGTCTAAATATTCGTAGGTTAGCATAGCCTAGGTAACATGGTTGTGCTCGGGCTTAGGCTAAAAAACCAAATATAACTGCTTTTGCTTTTGATGCTTACTGTGGTCAGCCTTACCATTTTAGCACGGGCATACTGAATGCAGGGGCTAAAAAAGAAAATTCTATTCCTTTTAAAAAATTTCTCAAAACTTGTTTAATTTGCATTGATTTCCCCTTAATTGTCATAAAATATTCCAATTGTGCTCTTCAAGACCTTTGAATAATTCTTCATAAAATAAGTATAATTTTCTTCAACAATTCAAAATAAATAATTAACAAATGTTTCTAATTAAGCATAAATAATAAAGGTCTTTTGACACTTATCAAACTTTCTTACACTTAGTCGTTTGGTTGTCCTCAAATAAACAAAAGAAGGACAAAAGATTTGTCATCAATTATACTCATCAAGAAATATCAAATCAAGCTTAGCATTCTTTGATCCAATCAATCCAATAGTAACTTGTTAGTGCCTATTGCTCAAAGCTACCATATTTGTACTTGTACTTAGCATGTTACAGCCAAATTTTTAAGAATAATCAAAGTAAGTCAAACTATTAATCTCACCATTTAGTAACCGCTTTCAAAGTCACAAAGGAAAAATGAATTCAAATAAAGCAAAAGCGGTATGGTCACATCTCACCACTTACTACCAAGTATATAAACTGTTCATATACCTCTCTACGCATAACATCCTAAAGTGAAGGTAAATGGCATCCATCATTCCCTCGGGTTTTTTTTCTTCTTTTCAAATTTCTTCATTTCCTTTTTATTTTTAGCCTTCAGAGGGGGATGTTTTTACCTCCATCTTTTCTTTTTCTCTGGATGAGTTTTAGCCTGCTTCTTTTTGGCTTAACAATTTTTTTTTAAAAGAAATTAGTTGTGAAGAATTACTTAGGGTTAGATTTCATATGCACCTTTTACAAAAGATTAGAAAAGCTCTTAAAATGGTTGAAAAGCAGATATACCATTAACAAGCTTAGAAACACAACCATTTAATTTTACACTAAGGACTTTGACCTCTTTCACAACTCTAAATTCAATTATTAAATAACAAGTAAATTTTCTTTACTTAGATTTTATCCTAAAGCTTTGATTAAGTATATTAAGTTCAAAATAGGTGAGCAAGGTATACAAAATCACTATTCTTCATCTTTTGAGTGTTAGGCTTAAAAAAATATGAAAATAATTTCAAGATTCTAAACTTCAAAATATATCAACTTTAAAAGCTCATTTGCAAACTCATAAATGGGGAAAATTTTGATTAACAAGTGCTTTAGCATTATTAAGATCAAATAAGATCCAAATATTTTTTCTCTCCCTAGAATATCCCTTCCTTACACTTAAATGAGACATTATCTACAATGTCGTCCCAATCAAGCACAAGTAAGGAAAAGAAAAAGGCTAGAAAAAGATAAGAAAAAAAAAAACAAAAAACTTCCCCCAATTAAATAGTGATGTAGGAAAAATCTTAAACTAGTACAAGAAAGGAGAAATTCGAATGTTGAAGATCAAAAGTAGCAGTAGCATGTGTGTTACTCTATAGAAGTTCCATCTTGCAGACAAATCAAAACAAACACAGCCAAAAGAAAGTGAGAAAGAAATTAGCCTATCCTAAGTCTAACAATTAAGTATACAGGTTCCTAATACAGATGAAAGTCTTCCCATAAGTTGGGAGCTTAAAATTACAAACCCAAAAAAGTGAAGTAAAGGATAGAAAATTCAAGTCAATAAGAATTAAGCATCTTCATCATCAAACATGTCATCCGCTTCTTCTTCTTCACTAGTACTATCCTTTGCTTCTTCTTCAATGGAACTACGCTTAGGAGAGGTCTCAAGATGAAGCTTGAAAGAAGATTTATATGTGGGGATATTTTGTAGGGGAGGGGGTTGGTGAGGGGTCGTTGATACAGGTCAGCTCGCCCACTTACTTGGTCATGCTTAGGGCTGGGATGGAAACAAAAAGATTTTCACAAGGGCGCCCATCTACACAACCAAGCGGGGGTGGAGGGCATGCTAAGATTAGAATGAGCTTAGCAATTAGCTCGTCTTGCTTCATGGTCATGCAGAGTAGACCATGGTGGAAACAAAATACAAAATTTTCCTTATCTATCTAAATAGCCAGTTTGTAGCAGAAAGAAATTGAATTTTCCGTTATTAATCTAATACTTAATATGGACAAGTTTCTTGAAAATTAGATGAAAGCTTACATCACTATCTTTTAAGATTAAATCATACCAAAATGAAGGTTCTCCCTACAGTTAGGATTAAACTCTTATTCTCCCATGAGTAAGCAAAACATCCGAACACCTGCAATAAAAACAAACTTAAGATAGTGAAAATAAAGAAAAATAAAAGAAGCTAAACTTATTGAAGTTAGACATAGGTTGCCTCCCATGAAGTACACTTTTATAATGACGTTGGCTTAATGTCCTTCAAATTTCTAAGCTCACAAAGTTGGTGATTGGAGTTTAAACTCTCTTAGTTTTCATGCTCCATTCCTCTTCCTAAATACAACTTCAATCTCTTCTTGAAATTTCTTAAGATGGCGAATATGAGAATCATGATACTTTTGATATTAGAAATTTTCTAAGCAATGCCTCATTTATGTGCCTTGCAGACCTTTAAAAGTTGTTGTTTTTTTTTGTTCAAGAGACAAATTTGAAGTAATAATGACTGGTAACTTTAAATTTTCTACTAGAAAAGCATATTCTAAATAATCTAAAAGTTGTTTTAATTCTAAAACTAGTAGATCTTCAATGGAAGTTTTAAGCCTTGCCTTACTTCGTTTTTTCAAATCTTCAAAAATACCTTGATGATTAATTTCTATAGTTAAATCAAGTTATGAACAATGATTTAACCTCTACATTCATCACATCCTTTCCTCTTTCATGAATTAAATTCAATTCTAACTTATCCTTATATAGTATCTTTTTAAAGTACTCATCTATCGAGGAACCAACGACATCAATTGCATAACATGAATAATATGCACTCATTGGATACTTTAAAGTTAGAGCAATCTTCACCACTAACTCTTCATTCCCTACTCTCAAAGTAAGCTTGTCGTCTTCCATGTCAATCAATGCTCTAGATGTTGTAAGGAAAGGTCTTTCCAAAATTAAGGGTACATCCCCATCCTTGTCCATATCTAAGATCACAAAATTAACAAGATAAATGAAATTTTCAATTTTCACCAAAACATCTTCAATGATTTCCTTAGGACTTTTCACAAAACGGTCAGTAAGATGTAAACTCATCTAAGTAGGCTTGGGTTCAGAAAGTCTTAACTTCTTAAAGAAAGAATAGGGCATCAAATTGATACTCACCCCTAAGTTAGCCAAAGCTTTTTTAATAGTAATATCACCAACTATATAAGGGATTGTGAAACTACCTGGATCCTTTAACTTTGGAGGAAGCTTGTTTTGAATAATAGATGAACAATTAGCTCTAACTTTGACGGTAGAAATATCCTCCAATCTTCGCTTGTTGGACAAAAGTTCTTCCAAGAACTTAGCATACTTTAACATTTGTGAAAGTGCTTCAACAAAAGGAATGTGGATGTGCCACTGTTTGAAAAGATCTAGAAATTTTCCAAATTGCTCTGTCCTTAGTTTGATTAAGGTGTAAAGGATATGGAATCCTTGGTCTGTACTCCTTTACAATCGGAGATGATGATTTCTGTATAGACTTTGACTTTTCAGGTATCGCTGTTTCTATCACAGGTCTTTGACTTTCTTCTATATCTTGTTCTTTTAGCTTCTCAGATTGTAACTCCTTCCCACTTCTCAAGGTAATAGCTTTTACTTACTCTCTTGGATTAGGCTCGGTATTACTAAGAAAAGAACTCGGTTATCTTTTAGACAACATATTAGCTAATTGGCTAATTTGTTTCTCAAGGATGTGGATAGAAGCTTCATGATTCCAATGTCTTACCTTGGAGCTTTGAATGAATTGAGTCATAAGATTTTCCAAATTTGCGTTCTTTTCCAATGGTGATAGAGTTGGGAGTTAAGGCACTAGTCAAGGTGGTAGAAATTGTGGTCTTTGAAATCTTGGAACTGGATAGTTAGCTCTATAAGTGTTTGTATTGTCATAGTTGAGATTAGGGTGATTCCACCAACCTGGATTATATGTGTTGCTAAAAGGGTTGTTTTGTTGTCTATTTTGATTGTCCAAATAGTTAACATGTTTTTGATATTCAAAGAAATTGCTATGATCTTTAGATGGTTTTCCAAATTAGATCATTGGTATTGATGTATTCTTAATATTAGCAACTTGTTTACTTAGTGCATCCATCTTAGCGAAAATAGTGGTCATGAAATCCACCTTATGTAATCTAGTTGCTCTTTGCTTGCCTTGATTGTTCTCCCATTGATAATTGTTCTTAGCCATGTCTTTAAAAAGTTTCAAAGACTCCTTTGGTGTCTTAGACTTTAAGGTATCACTAGTTACAGCACCAACTAATTGTCTAGTGGTTGTGTTGAGCTTATTGTAAATGGTCTAAACTTGCATCCATGGTGGTAATTGATGATGTGGACACCGTCTTAACAACTCTTTCTACCTTTGCCAAGCATCGTATAAAGTTTTGACATCATTTTGAACAAAAAAGGAAATATCGTTCCTTAACTTGCACAGAGGAAAATAATTATCTAAAAATTGTTTTACCATGTCTTTTGAAGTGGTAATAGCTTTAACATTGAAGGATGTTAACCAAGTCTTAGCTTTCCCTCTTAATGAAAAAGGAAATAATCTCAATCGCACTGCATCATCTACAACACCATTGTTTTTAAAAGTCTCACAAATCTCTATAAAGCTTTGAATATATGCATGTGGATTTTCATATGGTAATCCATCAAACTGATAATATTGTTGCAAGAGTTGAATCACAACACCTTTTATCTCAAAATTATTAGCTCCAATTAGAGGCTTCACAATGGTTAGATCGGTGCCATTAAGTGTTGGCCTAGCATACTCCAAATTGGTTTTGTGATATTCCTCAACCATGATTTGTGTTTCCTCTTCCCCAAACAATTCCGCCTTTGCTTCCATCTCAATTTTAATATCAGGAGCCTCTTCCTTGATTGTCGATTGCATAGGAAAACTAGCAACCATGTTCTTTTGAATCCTATGGATTTCCTTCTTGATCTTACGATCTATATTAATAATATTTGTAGAAAGACTCCTTATCATGCATTAGCAAGAATAAAAAAATTGCAGATTAGAATTATTCAAAAATAGAAGAAAAGAAAGAAAATAAAATAAAATAAAAATGACTAAAGTAGTAGGTACTAAGGTCTTTCCTAATATTGTTTTACTAGATCTCCGGTAATGGTGCTAAAAACTTGATGCGTGCTTACCAATCGTACAGATTCTAAATTTATAAACTCAATTAAATCTACTATCTAAGCTAGGCAAGTGTAATTATTTAAAATAGCATAGATTTTAGAGTGTCGTTCACAAGGATTTTGAAAATAAGTACTAGTATTACCGTTTTTCTGTTATTTGGCCTAAATATTGAAGTGAGATTTATGATTTAAATTCTAAACAACTAATCTAGCAACCCTAAGATCAATTATGTATGCTTCAATAGATGATTCAATCATAAGGCATACCCTTCACTTTGATCTACCTTAACCCTTAAAATTCTTATACTAATGGATTAATTAAAGACTTATTCATGCTTTGCACTGTAGGATCTTCTCAATTAAATTAATTACTCCCTCAAGTCAATTAATTCCTAACCATACATGAGATAATGGAGACCTTTCCCTCACAAACGCCACATAAGATTGCATAAAGTTCAAGATCCTTAGGACAAGAATTAAATTCTTTACATTAGAAAATCGAAATTTCCTTACTTTTAGGTGAAATACTCAATTTCTCTATTCATGAAGATCTATCATATTAGATGAAACCTCTTTCTATCTAATAAGAATAAAACATGTAGTTAATTCGTGCACTAACTAACCACAAGATAATAAAATCACATGAATAGATACAAAAACATGAATTTTCCATTAATCAAATAGCAATTTAAGTCCCATGAGTTAAGGTTTCACAAAGGGTAGGGCATGAAAGAATTACTGCTCCATGGAGTTTACAATAAGCACAAAAAATTTATAGAAGATAAAGGAATTCATGTTGTAGAGATAAAACCCTTGTAATTGATGTCTTGTGATCTTCAATGATGTGAATGAAATTTCTCCCTTGAAGCTCTATGTATTATCCCTCTTAGGGTTTAAAATTCTAATCTTAAAATTATGTGATAACCCTAATAATAAAATAACGGTGCTATTTATAATGACTAAATATTTGTAGGTCAGCACGACCTAGGCAGCATGGCCGTGCTCGAACTTAGGTTGAAAAGCCAAATATGATTGCTTTTGCTTCTGATACTATTGTGGTCAACGTTGCCATTTTAGCATGGCCGCGCTGAATGCAGGGGTTGAAAAAGAAAATTCTGTTCCTTCTTAAACATTTCTCTAAACTTATTTAATTTGCATTGATTTCCCCTTGATCATCATAAAATATTCCAATTAAGCTCTTAAAGACCTTGAAATAATTTTTCATAAAATAAGTATCCTTTTTTTCAACAATTCAAAAGAAATAATTAACAAATATTTCCAATTAACATAAATAATAAAGGTCTTTTGACACTTATTATAATACATGGTTTAATATATATATGTGTGTGTGTGTGTGTGTCATAAAAATATTATTATAGATAAGTAAATAATATATATATATATATATATATTTAACAAATGGCAATGTTGTAAATAAGGCAATGGGATAGGGGCAGTTTTGTCTTTTCCTGGCTGGACTAGTAGCCTATAGAGATAGAGAGTGAGAGGACCCTATAGGAAAACCTAAAGTGACCTAAAGGTGAATTAAGCGGCGAATCAAATAGGTAAGGATTGTAGTTAGTAAACAAGGGTCTATTCTAACAATTGATATAAAAAATCATGGATTTGACTTGGTTATTCATAGGGATCGAATCGAAGGACGAGTTAAAAAAGTGAGGAATTAACCAAATTCAGTGTTTCAAGTGCAAATTTAAGCCAAGTAAGCATTCTAGAACCTAATTTTATGTTAGAAGTGGCTAATACAATGATTAACTAGACTAAAAATCATAGCAATTAGGATTTAGAATGAATTGGAGGAGAAAAATTAGGGTTAGTGATGGATAGAAGGACATAGTCAAGTATACGACCGTGTACCAAGGCATGTCATAGTTATATACTTGGGCATGTTAGAGTTAGAATGTACACAACCATAAGCATGGCAATGTACCTAGATGTGTTGAGTTTTGAATGTACACGACCACAAGCACGGATGTGTGCAAAGGTGTGTTAAAGCTTAAAGTTTACAAAATCATACACGGTCTTTAGCATGATTTTGCTTCAAGCCGTGCTTCCCTATAAGATTACTTTCTTGGCTGTGTTATGCAATAATATGTCCTATTTAACTCTACTTTATTTTATTCTCATTTCAAAACATGAATTAAACACAAAGATACTTTTGGGAATGGAATTAAATGACTTGAACAAAGTAGAAAATTTAGTGAACTTAGATTACTTGTAGAATTAAGCTAAGTTTAGTTCCTTGTAATTGAACAAGGCTACCTACTTCATTTAGAGATGTGCAAGATCATTATAGAGACATCTGTTCAAGTACGTGTTTACCTTGTTTTGTTGGTTGTGATTGTTAGATGGATATTAAATGAATTGGATATGAGAATTATGCAATGTAATGTGATATGTGAATGAAATGTTGCATGTTGCTTGTGTTTAGCTCAGCTTAAGGGCATGTAGTAGCAGTCCCTAGGGGGCATTTTGATGATTGGTATGCCGTGTTGTCCTTGGTAGAGCTGTGTAACGAAATGATTTAGGGTAGATTAGGGTTAGATGGGGCCTACAATGGCAGTTCCCATTAGGACAAACTTTTGTGTGCACTAGGGTCGTAAGTACCCCTATGTTGTATAATTAATTTTGAGATTGGTGTGTAAGTTAATATATGAAGATGTTATGGATAAATGTTGCATATATGCATGTGTTGTTAATGTGATGTGTCATGTGCATGTGGTTGTAGTACTTACATATTGAGCTTAAGAACGACGAGTAGTTAAATTATGATGAAAATGGAAATTCAGTAGGACATTATGTGGATGAAAAGGGGAGAGAGCATTATTACTATGTGGATGAGGAGAGATGGAAAGGCGAAGATTTATGATCAGAATTTTTAGTAATTGATTTGGGATTATAGAGATATTAGTAGACTTCTATTTATTTTAAAGTTTTAGACATGAATAAAGTATATTCTGGATGTTAAAAGAAGATTCATGTGTTGTTTAAATATCATGGATTGTAATGACTCATCTAAGAGTCATTTGTTTTATATTATTGAGGTTATATTTTCATGAACAAATTTACGAAAGTAAACAAGTTGGAAGTTGTTTAGAGTTTTAGAGGCTTAGCATGTCGCTACGTGATAGTGATACGTGACGGGCTATGATACTTCAAGTTCTGGGGTGTTATGGCCTAAGTGGTATCAGAGCTTAGGTTTTGATTATCTTTAGAATTTGGGTATGATCAAATAGAGATTAGGTTGTTGACTCCTAGAATTAAGTAATGATCAATAAGTATATGATTCAATTAGTAGAAGGTAAGTTGGAATCAATAGAAGACTAAGTAGATCTATAGAACTATAAGAAATGAAGAGAGTGGGTAAATTAAGGGATAACTATTATGTTATATTAATTCAATTATTTTATGTAATTGTATTTTACTGTATATTCATGTTTATTTAAGTATAGGTATATATATGTCTAAACTTAAGTATACATAGATGTATATTGTTCCTAGCTTTCCCTACAAATTTTAACTTTGGGATCATTCTGTTGTCTCAATTTACATAAAATGCCTCCAAGGAGAGGTATCATGTGGGGTTCTTTTAGTGTTGAACAAGGTGGAGATGCCCTAGAGGATAGGAACCCTCAAAGACCACCTCAATAGGAAACCCCAAAATAGGCTAATGTCACAGCTACTCAGTTGTTAAAGATTGTAAATGCTGTGGGAATGTTAGCACAATAATAACAACAATAGTAGGCTATGAGACTTGTCAAGCCTGTAGAAGAACCTTATAGGTTAGATAAACTTGTAAGGTTGGCTAAGGAGTTCCACCCAAAGGTTGATAATCTAATAGAAGCTGAATATTGGATCATTGAGACAAAAAAAGACTTTTGAAGCCTTCATGGTCCTTAAAGACAGGAAGGTAAGATATGCTGCTTATATGCTGAAGGGAGCAACCGTAGATTGGTGGACTGGTATGTCTTGATTGGTAGGAGCTCCTAATCAGTGGTAGAGGTTTAAGGAGCTCTTCTATGAAAAGTACCTCCCTAGCACCATTAGAGACAAAATAAAGGCAAATTATTATAACTACCAATAGAGTAGTAGATCTATGGAGGCATATGAAGCGGAGTTGAACCGTTTAAGTAAGTTCTTACTGGAAGTAATGAGAGGCGATAACGCCTCTCGAGCTAGAAGATTTTTGAAGGGATTAGAGCTTACCCTACAACATGAAGTGGGGGCTTTTCAGTTAACTACTTATGCTGAAGTCATTGACAAAGCAAAATACTTAGAGCAGAGCAAAAAGAGAACAGAGGAACAACTATCCCGTAGATCAGGATTAGTTTTGGGGAAAAGGCATATTTCCAACATACCTTATGCAGACAAAGGAAAGAAGTTAGCTATATATCAAGCCATATCTGTAGTTTATGTGCCTAGACCTCTTCAAACTAGGTCTGCACCTTTAGCACTGCCTCCACC
Source organism: Laguncularia racemosa (assembly GCA_037954665.1). NCBI lineage: Eukaryota > Viridiplantae > Streptophyta > Magnoliopsida > Myrtales > Combretaceae > Laguncularia > Laguncularia racemosa. Next base: position 472,616 of record JBBMOL010000085.1, on the reverse strand, counting down.
ACCATAAGTTGGACCGGGTATGAGATGTTTCAGGTGTTTAAGACCTAATGACTTGTAGCAGTGTAATTAGCTTGAAGGGGCATGTTTCTCTTGTGGTAAGACATGACACACTAGTAAGAGTTGCACAAAAAGGACCCTCCCTTAGACCTTCTTCTATACTTATAAGCAGAGAGGCCATAAATCATTTGAGTATGATGCTCATCACAACTAGGCTGCTACACCCCCAAAAGCATAATAGCCTGTAAGACCTGCACCTAAAGGACTCTTGGGTAGATATCAAAATGCTGGACCAAGACAAAGGGCACTTGGTAGGGTGTTTGCATTATAGTAGTAGCATTAGTAGGATGCCTCTGATTAGGATATCATAGTGGGTATACTGCTCATAAACTCAAATACTACCTAAGTATTGTTTGACATAGGTACAACACATTCCTACATATTAATTGTGTTTATGAAGGTATATGGATTAAAACCTATTGTATTGAGTGATGCTATGATTGTAAATACGTTTTTTGGAGTAGGAGGAAAATTAGATCAAATATGTAAAGATGTGGATATTGTAATATATGACAAGAAAATGTCAGTTGAATTGTTTGTATCAGAGATGATAATCGACTGTCTAAATACTATGCCACTATGGATTGTCGCAATTTAGTGGTTAGGTTTAATTTCCTTGATGAAGAACAAGTTGTATTCAAGTTAAATCCACAGAGGCTTGCAACTCTTCACACATACGAGTTGTGGAATAAAGGAAGACTGCCAGCCTTATCAGTAGAGATAGGATAAGTTGAGAAATTAGGAAATGTGTATGTAGTGATCGAGTATGTAGACATTTTTCCTAAGAATTTATCGGGTTTATCGCCAGTCAGAAAGACAGAGTTCTATATTGATCTAGTATTGGGAACGAGAATCATATCTAAAGAACCATATAAAATGGCATCTATTGAACTGTTTGAATTGAAGACTCAACTTCAAGAGCTATAAGATAGTGAGTTTATTAAACCAAGTGTCTCACCATAGGGTGCTCTAGTGTTGTTTATCAAGAAGAAGGATGGGAATATAAGGCTGTATATAGAATATAAGGAGTTAAACTGAGTTACAATCAATAACAAATACCCTCTCTCTAGGATTGATGGCCCATTTGATCAATTGTAGGGAGTTCAAGTCTTCTCCAAAATTGACTTGAGATCAGGGTGCCATTAGTTAAAGATTAAGGAAGAAGACATACAAAAGACTGCTTTTAGGACTCGGTATGGGCATTATGAGTTTTGGGTGATGCCTTTTGGTTTGATAAATGCTCTAGCAGCCTTTATGAATCTAATGAATAGAGTGCTTAAAGATTGGCTAGACCGGTTTGTAGTAGTTTTCATAGATGACATCCTTATCTATTCCAAGAGTAGAGAAGAACATGAAGCAAATCTCAAAACTGTATTGAAAAGACTCAGGGAAGAAAAGCTTTATGCTAAATTCAGTAAGTGCGAGTTTTGATTGGAACAAGTATCCTTTTTAGGACATGTGGTGAATAAGAATGGAATATTGATAGACCCTAAGAAGGTAAAAGCAGTAACTGATTGACTAAGCTCGAGAATTATAACAAAAGTAAGGATTTTTTTAGGATTAGCTAGGTACTATAGATGTTTCATAAAAGGATTCTCCTAGCTAGCAACTCATTTGACTTAACTGACAAAGAAAAAGGTCAAGTTCGTATGGAGTGATGAATGTGAAAGCAGCTTCACAATACTAAAGGATAAATTGGTGACAGCTTGAGTGTTGGCCCTACAAAAGACGAGAGAAAAATTTAAAGTATTTAGTGATGCATTAAATTAAGGTTTGGGGTATGTACTTATGTAGAATGGGAGAGTCATTGCATATGCCTCTCACTAACTAAAATAGTATGAGAAGAATTACCCCATTCATGACTTAGAGTTAGTTGTTGTGATCTTGGCACTAAAATTATGGAAACACTATTCTTATGGGGAGAAGTGTAAAATATTTACAGATCATAAAAATTTGAAGTGTCTGTTTACCTAAAAAGAATTGAATATGAGGTAGAGGAGGTGGTTAGAATTGATGAATGATTACAATGTGGAAATTCATTATCATCTTGGAAAAGTAAATGTGGTTGCAAATGCTCTAAGTAGGAAGAAACAGATAAATATTGTAGTATTAGTCTCATATCAGAGAAGAATACTAGAAGACATGAATAAGATAGAATTGGAAATGGCACATAGGAAATGGGAAATAGGTTGGCTATACTTAGTATCCAACCCAATATTATTGATTAAATTAAAACTACACAAATGGGAGATCTTGAAATTCAAAAGATAAAGAGCATAATAGAACAAGCTGAAGCCATAAAATTTGTGATAAATGCTGAAGGGGTAGTCAACTATGACAACGAATGGTGTGTTCTAGATAATACAGAGTTAAAGAGGAAGATTATGAAGGAAGCCTATCACTTAGGGTATACAGTACACCTAGGAAGCATCAAGATGTATAAAGATCTTAAGAATAATTATTAGTGGAAAAATATGAAACAGGAGATAATAGAATATGTATCCAAGTGTCTCACATGTTAGTAAATAAGGATTAAGCACCAAAGACCAGTTGGTGAGTTACAACCACTTCTTATGCTTAAATGGAAGTGGGAACATGTAATTATAGATTTTGTCACAACACTCTTGAGATCCAAGGAAAAATATGATGCAATTTGGGTGATAGTAGACAGATTGACCAAGTTCGATCATTTCTTGCCAATTAAGGTGGACTATAGACTAAAAAAGCTTACTTAAATGTACATCAGGGAGATCGCTAGATTACATGGGGTATTAATCACTATTACATCTAATAAGGATATTCGATTTGTGAGTAGATTCTGAAAAAGTCTACATTAGACTATGGGAACCAAACTCTAGTTTAGTACTACATTTCATCCCTAGATAGATAGGTAGTATGAGAGGACTATCCAAATTCTAGAAGATCTACTGCGAGCTTGTACATTGGATCAAGGGGTAATTGGAGTGATTACTTATCTTTAGTAGAATTTGCTTACAATAACAGTTACCGGGCTATTATATAGATGGCTCCCTATGAAGTATTGTATGGCAGGAAGAGCAGATTTCCCTTACACTGAGGTGAAGTGAGAGAAAGATGGATACTGGGGCTAGAGATAGTGTAGGAAACAGTAGACAAGGTTAAAGTAATAAAGTAGCGAATTCTATCAGCCTAAAGTCGCTAGAAAAGTTATATAGACAAACGGTGACACCCTTTAGAATTTCATGTTGGGGATAAAGTTTTATTGAAGATATCTTTAACTAAAGAGGTAATAGAGTTTAGATCGCGGGGAAAGCTAAATCTAAGATACGTGGGTCTATTTGAAATTCTAGAAAGAGTTGGAATAGTTGCTTACAAGTTAGCCTTATCGCCAAGTTTGGTAGGGGTACATGATATGTTTTATGTATCAATGTTAAGAAAGTATGTACTAAACCCAGATCTAGTGGTAGCCTTGGAACCCTTGAAAGTATAGCTAGACTTATCCACTATAGAGAGACTTGTGAAAATAGTGGACACAAAGGAACAAATATTAAGAAGAAGAAGAATTCCCTATGTTAAAGTATAGTGGACAAATCAAACAGAACGAGAGACAACATGGGAATTAGAATAAGAAATGAAGAAAAAACATCCAGAACTCTTTCCAACTTTAAGTAACTTTCGAAGATTGAAGTCTTTATAAGGAGGGGAGAATGTAATATACGGTTATATATATATATATATAACAAATGGCAATGTTGTAAATAAGATAATGGGATAGGGGTAGTTTTGTCTTTCCTTAGTTGGACTATAAAAGCGAAACTAACTTAGGGTTTCCCCTTTTTGCACATTTTGATAACTCACAATAGCAACCTAGAGAGACAGAGAGCAAAAGGACCCTATAGGAAAACCTAAAGTAACCTAAAGGTGAATCAAGCGGCAAATTAAATAGGTAAGGATTGTATTTAGTAAACAAGGGTCTATTATAACAATCGATATAAAAAATCACATATTTGAATTGGTTGTTTATAGGGATCAAATCGAAGGATGGGAGCGAGGAATCAATCAAATTTAGTGTTCCAAGTGCAAATCCAAGCCAAGTAAGCATTCTAGAACCTAATTTTACATTAGATGTAGCTAATACAATTATTAATTAGGTTAAAAATCATAGCAATTAGGATTTAGAACAAATTAGAGGTGAAAAATTAGGGTTCGTAACTAATAGGGGGGGGGGGGGGGGGGGGGGGGGGGGGTATATGGTCAAGTACATGACCATGTACTAGGGCGTGTTGAAAAGAAAAATTGTATAGTAAGGTACATCGCCTTAGGCACGGCCGTGTACTTGGGCCTGTTAGAGTTAGAACATACACAGCCACAAGCATGACCGTATACCTAAGCATGTTGAGTTTTGAATGTATACGGCCACAAGTATAGCCATATTGGAAAGTGAACGTACATGGCTACAAGCACGGCCGTGTACATGGTTGTGTTGAAGCTTCAAGTTTATATAATGATACATGGTCTTTAGTACAATTGTGCTTCAAGTCGTGCTTCCCTACACGATTACTTTCTTGGTTGTGTTACACAATAATATGTCATATTTAACTTTACTTTATTTTATTCTCATTTCAAAGCTAAATTAAACACGGAGATACTTTTAGGAAGGGAATTAAATGACTTAAATGAAATAGAAAATTTAGTAAACTTAGATTACTTGTAGAATTAAACTAAGTGTAGTTCTTTGTAATTGAACAATGCTACCTACTCTGGTTAGAGATGTGCAAGATCATTGTAGAGATGTCTATTCAAGTACGTGTTTATCTTATTTTGTTGGTTGTGATTGTTAGGTAGTTATTAAATGAATTGGATATGAGAACTATGTAATATAATGTGATATGTGAATAAAATGTTGCATGTTGCTTGTATTTGGCTTGACCTAGGAGCTCGCAATGGCAGATCCCTACGGGGTTCCTTAATGATCGGTATGCCGCGTTATCCTTAATGGAGTCGTGTATCAAAATGATTTGAGGTAGATTAAGGTTAAATAGGGTTCGCAGTGGAAGTTCCCACTAGGACAAATGTGTACCTTGGTGTCATGAGTACTCCTATGTTGTATAATTAATTTTCAGATTGGTATGTAAGCTGATGTATAAGGATGTTATGGATAAATGTTGCATATATGCATGTGTTATTAATGTAGTGTGTCATGTGCATGTGGGTGTGGTACTCATGTATTGAGCTTAGGCTTACCCCCCCCCCCCCTTCCTATTTTTTTTTTAGCTGTAGGTGAGAACGACGAGTAATTAAATTATGATGAAAATGAAAACCTGGTGAGACATTATGTGAATGAAAACATGAGAGAGCACTATTACTACATGGATGAGGAGTGATAGAAATGGAAAGATTTATGATAAGAATTTTTAGTAATAGATATGAGATTATAGAGATATCAATAAACTTCTATTTATTTTAGAGTCTTAGACATGAATAGAGTCTATTTTAGATGTTAAAAGAAGATTCATGTGTTGTTTAAATATCATGGATTAGAATGACCCATCCGGGTGTCATTTGTTTTATGTTATTGAGGTTATATTTTCATGAATGAATTTGAGAAGGTGAACATAATGGAAGTTGTTTGGAGTTTTAGAGCCCTAGTGTATCGCTACATGATAGTGACACGTGGTGGGCTGTAATGCTCTGAGTTTAGGTTTTGGGGTGTTACACTTATCAATAGGAAATCACATCTTCAATATTACTTATCAACTAGGAAAGTAATTTTCAACAGCTATGGTTGAATAGGAAAGGGGCATTCGCTTGTGACATAGCCTTAAATACGGCTATGTAAATGCCTATGTAACTCTCAGTAAGAAATTTTCTCAAAAAATTGCAATTTTGCTTCAATATAGTGTTTGACACGACCGTGGTGGTAGGCATGTATTTCTACTGGCTTCTGACACAATCATGTACTTGATCCTATAACTTATCTTTCTTTATAAGCTTGACACAATCTCCAATATGGTTGTGTCGATGGCTGTCTCGACCGTTTTATTTTGGTAACTTATTCATTCTAATTTTGATGCGTATGAAACTTGTGCAAATTTGTTTCTTTTTATCTAAAGTTATTTTTAAGAACCTAAAATTAAAATATAAGCCAAGTATGTATAATATCTAATCAAATGTACTTATAAAATAGATTGAAACCAAATAAAAATTAATTAATTATAAGCCTTTTTCTCCACTAATTAATCTCCCATTGAAACTATACATCTTGAAAACATATAACACCCATATTAGCAACATGATCATGAAAGACCTTAGATGATAATCCCTTAGTAAGCAGATTTGCAACCATGGAGTTTGTATTTGTATATTCTGTACACCTACTTACCTAAATTCTTTCCTATATAACAAAGAACTTGATGTTTATGCATTTTAACTTCATTGTGCTCCTCTTGTTGTTGGAGTATAACATTGTAGAGCTATTATCACAATATATCTAGAATGGTCTTTTAGCATTATTTACAACGCGTAGCTTAATGATAAATATTCGCAATCATATTCCATGATTGGAAGCCTCATAACATACAATGAATTCTGTTGGCATGGTAGAGGAAGCTATGAGTGTCTCCTTAGCACTCTTCTAAGAAACGACTCCTCTAATAAGTAGATAAAATTATCTTGATGTAGATCTTTAACTGTAAACACTCCATTTTTGCCCCTAATGATCAATAATAGTCAATTCTTATTTTTTTTTTCCATTTTTACAATTTTTCTTCTAAATTAGTAAAAATAGGAAAAATATTTTAAAAATAAAATAAATAAGAAAAATACATCAATTTTGGAAAATAATTGTAGAAACAATAATAAAAGGGGTTAAATAATTTTTACAATTTTTTGAAATTTCAAAATAATACAAAAATAATAAAAATTGCATTGCATATATGTAAATTGAGAAAATAAAAAAAAACTGAGAAGTTGGCTAACTTAGCTGGTCTGGACCACGGCCTCATGTGCGCGGGGGGAGGGCTTGGTCATGGGTTCGAAACTCGGAGGGGGCATTTCCGCATTTTGCCCGTTTTCATTTTTGCCTAGGACACGCGTCAGCTCCCGATTGGTTGACACGAACGCACGCGCTGGGCGCGTGACCTTCCTCCTTCATTCGAGATCGTCGTCGGCGGGGAAAAATCACATTTTGGCTGTTTTGATTCGATTTTTTGTACAAATCCAACAGATCTTTAACTAAAATAGGATAAACATCATCCAATTGGAATCAAATCGCAACAAATTGATGGATTTGCACAAATCGGAGATGTTTTGTAACCCAAATCCGATTTGCTTCAATCGGAGGAAATCCGAGCTTATCCAACTCAATTCCTTGCGGTTATAAATAGAGGATGAGGGGAGGAAGTAGAAAGACGGATCAGAAGTGAAAAAAAGAGAGAAATCGAAGCTTCGCCGGAGTTCCCGAAGTCGCGACCGTCGATCAAGCCTCGAACCGTCACCAGGAGGCATTTTTGGAGAAATCCACCACCACGGTTGAGTTCCCTACCCCCGAAAACCTAGAAAATGACTCCTCAACCTCCTCGAAAGGCCGCCGGAACGCCGTCGACGAGCACCCCTAGCCGCCGTGACCGTTCGACCTGACCTGACCCGCTTCGACCCGATCGACCTGACCCGCGCACTGACTCGAATTTAGGTAAGTCGGATTTTCCGATTTTATTTTATTTTTTAGTTATTTATTTATTTTTTCGAATTTATTTATTTATTTGTTATTTATAATTCAAAAAATAGAAAAATATTAGAATTTAGATTAGTCTTTTTTTTAGGATTTAATTTAGGGTGAATAATAGAAAATAATAATAAAAATAATAAAATAATAAAAAAATGATAAAGGTATATTAGAAAAAAAATGATAAAATTTAGATTTTTAGTTTAGGGTAGATAAATAATATAAGAGAATTTTTTTAATTAATTAATAGAAATTAATAAAAATTAAAAAAACAAACAATAATATTAGAGGTAGGTTAAAAATAGAGAAATGAATTTTCATAACTTAAAAAAAATGTTTTTTTAATAAATCTATAATTGGTTTTTTCCTTAAACTTATTATTTTTCAAAAAATCAAATGATCAAGCTTAAACTTAGATTTTTCCAGAAAAATACTAAAATGATAAAAACGTAAACCAAAAGTAATTTCATAATTAAAATTAACAAACACATTAAAGTTTTTTAGAAAAAGCTAACTACGGCCCATTTGATCTTGAGTAGCAAGTACGTAGGCAACCATTTGGGGCAACTCTAAAAAAGAATAAAAAATCATTTTCTTAGAATGAGTTATTCAAAAATACAACAAAAGACAATAAAAATAAAATAAAAGACATTTGGATAAGGTTTAGATTTCAGGAGAATAGGGTGGTAACCTTAAGGTTTTAATAGGTTAGCCTCTGAATCCAGAAACCCTGGTTTTCCATTTCCTCTTTCACCAAAAACGAAGAGAGGAAATCTCGCTGACTAGTGGTCCAAATTAGGATTAATCCGCTCAATTAGTCCTAATCCAATCTTTCCCAACCACAGTTGGGTGGCGACTCCAAAATAAAAATGAAATTCCTAATTCAAGTCGAGGATCTATATTAGATAAGTATAGGGTCTAGTATAAATCGGATTAGGAATGGAAAATAAAAAATTAGACTCGACACTAACTATCTTAGCATTCAATGAAATCAGAATCAGAGTAACAAACGGTCTTCAACTAATCTGATTTCTTGTATATGAGCATGTAGTCTTTAGTTCTTTGTAAATATCGCATAGCTCATTTGGCTGTTTTCCAGTGATCCATTCTTGGATTGCTCAAATATCTTCCTAACATCCCAATAATGTATACAATATTTGGACATGTACAAACGTGAACATATATCAAACTTCTTTTGGCTAAAGCATAAAGGGCTTTTTCCATTTCTTTTCATTCAAGGTTATTCTTAGGGCATTGATCCGAATTGAACTTGTTTCCTTTAACAATAGGGGTATCACTAAGTTTATAGTTCTGCATGCCAAACCTTTTACGCACTTTCTCAATATAGCTTTTTTTTTGAGATAATCCAAGAATACCTTGAGATTGATCTTGGTATATCTAAATTCCTAATACAAAAGAGGTTTTTCCAAGATCTTTCATTTCAAAGTTCTTTGATAGAAATTTCTTTATATCATATAACGGGCCTATATCGTTTGTGGTAAGTAGTATGTTGTCCACATATAAAACTAGGAAAATTAACTTACTCCCACTAAACTTGTGGCATACATAGTCATCAACAGCATTCATCTCAAAACTAAACGATTTAATGATTTAACGAAATTTGTGATACCATTGGCAAGACACTTGGATTTCTTTAATTTGCATACCATTTGCTTTGAATCTCCTTAAACAAAGTTTTTCTATTTGCACTATGTAGATTGTCTTACCAATGTCACCATTAAAAAACATTGTCTTTACATCCACTTGATGTAACTCAAGGTCAAAATAAGTTACTAGTGCCATTGATATCCTTGAAGAATATTTCAATGAAATAGGAGAGAAAGTCTCTTTGTAATCAATGTTTTCTTTATATGTGAAGCCCTTAGCAATAAGACATGCTTTGTACCTTTCTATATTACTTTTTGAATCATTTTTTGTTTTAAATATCCATTTATAACCAATGTGTTTCGTATTTTCAAGTGATGGAATGAGGTCCCATGCATCATTGTCCTTTGTGGACTTCATCTCCCTATTCATGGCATCTATTCACTATTGTTAGAACTTTTCATAGCTTGATGGAAGTTGATTAGATTATCTTCCATCATTCCAATGCCTTCCTTATGTTCTCGAAGAAACACAACATAATCATTCAGAATTGCATTTCTTTTTCTTTAGTGGATCTCCTTAATGGCACTAGTTCTTGAGATTATAGACTTTATTATTCTAGAATGGGAGATTTATTTACATGTCTTGTTTTGAATTTTCTTCTTCAATAATGTTAAGTATTATGATCTAATCCTGAGTGCTTTCAATAGTAATTAAAGGAATATCAATTTGTTCCTCTTCAAAGACAATTCCTTAACTCTATCTCCCCCAACAAACTCAACATTCTCAAAGAACCAAGTATTTATTATCTTAAAAATTCCTTTAGTAATGAGATCATAGAACTTGTAACGCTTGATCTTTTATAGTATCCAAAAAAATAGCAACTAACAACCTATAAGGTTTAGCCTCAGTTGAATATCTTCAAATATGTAAGTGCTTTAAACTAGGTCTTTACCTATCTAATGCTTATAAGGAGTTTTGTTAGGTGCCTTAATTGGTACTCTATTGGGTAAATATGTTGAACATCTCCATGATGTACTCTCTAAATTTTCCATTTCCCTTATACCTCATCGAGATAAGTTTTGCCAAGAGTGTATTTGTTTTAGCCTTTTCATTCTTGGTAAACTTTGTTTTCAAGATTCTTCAAGAACTTTTTATCCATTTGAATATTTTCAGATATAGTGCCCTTGAATGCTTGTAGAACGACACGTTTTATGACTATCAGACTTATGTGATTTAATCGCTCCCACCATTCCATCTCCCTCTTCTCATCAAAGGTTCTCTTGTTAGTAATGGTAAAAGGATGATCCTCCCTTAGTGCTAAGTCTAGGTCCATGACTCCAAAAATGATCATTAAGTTCTTTTGCCATATCTTAAAGTTTGTGCCATTCAGCATAGGAATAGAATTAATGTTTACAGAGATATTTGTAGTAGAATCAATAATTGAATGGAGAACAAAACAAGCAAAGCAAAAATTAAATTCACATTCATACTGAAGCACACAAATTTAAAATTCAAATAATAGCAAGTACCATTACAAGACACCTAGCACAATATCGATACCTAGTCTTTTGACAAAAAAATCAATTGGTAAGTAGTAGTCTTGGCGTAGTGATTAAACATTGATAGTAAAAGTTTGTCAAATGATTAAGTTTTTCTTTGGATTGACCAATCATTTATAGGATAAAACCAAACAATTATCACATATTTATCATCGTAGGTGTGCAAGTAAATTGACCAAACATTAACTTTCCTTGGGTCGATTAATGTTTGCATGATTTACATACACATATCCTTTTCTATTTATTCAAAATGAACAACTTCCACAATAGAGGTCATTTTAACAAAATGCAATTTCAATAATTCATTTCAAATAATAGATACACAGAAGTTTGGCATGATTTGAATCAAGTTATAAAACACCCTTCCCCCCTTTTTATTATTTTTTAATTATTAAACTTTAGGGTTCATAGGTTGAACATGGCTATGTTTTTGGTTGTGTTCTTCATTCTTAAGGTACATAAACACGAACATCAGCATGTTCTTACCCACGTACTTCGCATGTTCTTATGTTGATAAGGTATACGACCTTAAACATGACCATGCTCTTTTGACGAGAGGTTAATGGCCTGGAGCACAATTGTGTTCTTAGTAGTGTACCTCTCATCTTCTCAAACTAGAGCATAACATGCCTGTGCTCTTTTCATTTAAACACATTCCCATCCGTGAGATACAAGAGCATGAACATGTTGGTGTATCTTCCTCGAGTTTCCAAACACTCCATACTCTTAATGTATATAGCCGTATACTCTAGGTGTATACTTAAGCACGAACTTCTTTTCGCCAATTATAAATATCATAAACCCTAATTCTATTATAGATTCAATTTTATCTTTATACAAGGCCAAATTCATATCAAGATTATAATAAATATCGGTATGATCTTTCAATTTCAAATCAAACATACTTGTTAATGTAATTTCATGTTAACCTTAATCACGAATCATAACCTCAAACAAGATTTACAAAACTTAACGAAGTTTTATTAAAATAGGCTCTAATCTTGCACTGGATTGCTCTAATATCACTTGTTGGGATTAATTCGTAATTATTCCCACAATACAATTCATTCATGATCAATCTATGTGCAAAATTAGGGTACAAGTGAAGTAATAGTAAATAGAAGTGTATCTAAATTCATGACTTGAGAGGCACATTACATGATATAATGAAGCAACCTTCTAAGTCAGCAGGGATATTTTTTAGAGTTTCCTTGTCTCTTGTCATTTCTAATGATTAGGTGCTAAAGAGAATTAAATAGCATCATTATGTGACTTAGGGACCATGACCATATATATATATATGTTCATAGGTTAACTGCTTATTAACTTTTTATTATTTTCAATTTAGCCCATCATAAAATTAGAAATAATATTTTTGGTCTTTACACATATTAACCCATACTTATTTAAAGCATTAAAGTTCTTAACTTTATTAGATTATTTTATTTAGATTTTATATAATATGATAACTTTATTACACAATTTTCATTATTATTATTATTATTATAAACCCAAATGATTTATTTATAAAATGAACCTAACAATGGATATTAGCAATTCACTTGGGAGATCAGAAATAATGCATAAATTTCTTGAGAGAAAATGTTTTTGAAGATTTTAGATCTTAAGTAGCCAATCTAAGGCATCAAAATATATTTTAATATGCAAATAGGTTATGAAACATTATTAACTATATAAATTTTAAATAAACTCATCGAAAGTTTGTATTTAAAAAACAAAAGACTGAATGAAAAGGCAAATCAATACATTAAAACAATATATCTAATTTATCATACATGAGATATGATTAATTATTCCCAATCATGTTTGCTTAGGGGCTAAACTTGTTTCTCATGATTTTTTTAGGATCTAAAGATGTTATGCATAAATAAGAAAAGAAAGAAAAGAAAAATATGGAAAAAAGAAATTACATAAAAACTAAAGTTAGAAGTTGAATAACTACTAAAAAGAAAAGGATTTGCAAAATGGATTTCCTTGGTACATTTTCAAGTAAAAAATATAGATATTTTAGTTCATATATTTTATTTGCAATCATTAAACACACGTATTGTCCAAAATCAAAGATCGAGTAAATGTTTTTAGTTGTTAGAGTAATATAATACCGACTTACATAAAAGAACTTAAATAGAGAAAGCTATTCATAATGGCTTTCTCCTTAAATTAAGTACACAATATACTAACAAAAAAAATATGAAGTGAACTTTTTTAGTGATAAAGAACATTATTCAATTCATAAAATGAGACATGAATAAATAAAGAAAACCTACATAAAAAAAATTGCACCTTTCCATTTATATAAACTTTCCACATGTTGACAAGTAATGGAGGCCATTAATTTTTCCACTATTAATCTTTGTCTCTTCAACTCAAATTGCTTACCCCTCTTTCTTTCTCTATCTTGTGTACAAATGGTTATGTCACTCCAATTTATTATACATGATATTCAAAAAAATCTTTAGATGAATAAAGTATTTTACTTTCAACTCTAGATTTAACAACATCTAGGACCAACCCACTCAAAATAGTCTCTTGAATCCACATTTGATGTGAGCTTCCTTGCTTTGACAAAAACTCCCATCTTTGTTTCATTGTCTTGACAACCAAAATTAAAAGATAAAAATAAACTAAATAACCATGTAGAAATTCTATCATGAAAAGATAAAAAGAGATTTAGATTGTCATGCACCATTAGCAGAGTTAAGTAGTCCCACCATACTTGCTAATTAATTATGATAGCTTTTAATTTGTTAGTAATCATAATTAGTTAGTGGGAGTAGGCTTTCAATTCACACATAGTTACTTGAGGAATAATACTTCATTCATTAGGAAAATGGGCTTTAATACAAGAAGGTTGGGGCTTTTGGTTTCTTCGCCTCACTCTAGTTTACATTTTGTAATTTACTTTATCTTGCCTCATTCAACCTTAGCTTTATTAGATTTATGTATCTAATTAGATCTTGGCATCTTTCAGGTAGATTTGTGGGGTACTTGCGAGAAATTTAAAATAAGTGTTAAGGGATAGATATCACACATAAGTATAACAAACAAGCAAGTCCTTTAGAGTCTATGCAATAGCTATTAGTGTTATCCACACGACATTGATCGGTTTGTTGTGAGATTAGAGAAAATGACTCCACTCTAGCCTGTGTCTCAAGAAGTTTTGTTAAAATTTTAAACACATCTTATGAAATCTTAGGTTGTGTAATGGAATCTTGTGCCCCCCTTTATACTCATTTTAGACTATCTACATAATAGCTTTTAACATGTGTTGTGCCCTCTTCTTCTATCACTTAGTTTAGTAAGGTTAAAAAAAAGAAAACACCTAATCCTCACTAAAGTAGGTGGTGTTTAGTGGGCATAAGCTATGCCATTAATGGAATGGGTGTTATGCATGATTGATTATCATAGCCAGATATAATGTTAATTTAGTTATGGAGGCAATCAAATAATATACGCAATCTATATTAAAGGAGTAAATAATCACAATTCACACAAAGGCACACGACAATAGGTAGACTTAGCTACCTCAATCAAGGCAATCACATGCATTGCATGCGTAGATAGTTACTAGGTTATAAGTATAGGCAGTGTGATGACTTATAATCCCTTGTCAATGTAATAAAAACTATAGTGAGGTAAGCTACTTACCTGGTGCAAAGTGTACTTGATAACACCTTTAGTGGTCACAAATATCTTACATCATTAAACAAGTGTTAACGGATTGAGAGAAGTTTATGTATTATGAAGTAAGTTTAATTATCATGTTATATCGTTATTTATGCTTTGTCAGTCACTTTAAGCTTGATCTTTGGAATAAAATATACTACATTCTTTATAAAAACATGACTTCATGAAGCAATATAGAAGCTAGGGGAAGGATGCAGTAAAGAAATATTAAAGATTTGGTTGCATCTTACCTAATCAATTTGGTAATCTTAGTACAGTAGTTATAAAATTCTGAGTAGTTCTGTACTTAGTTAATGTTCAATGTTTTAGAATACAAAACTTACCAAATTCTTTATAATAATAAGAATAGTGACCATTTATAGTAGTTTGGTATACAAGCCATTGTTTTACATGTAAATTCAATGATTTGTAAAAGAATTCCTAAATAAGCTCTTCTTGTTTAGATAATTGAATACAAAAGAGTCAAGACTCATGGCACAAGGAAGATAAGAAGAGGATTTATGTGTACTTTGATATGAAAGATAGTTGTTATAAAAGTTTGTGGAAAGGTTTTTTTATATAACTATAGTAACAATATTATAAAGAGTAATTTCAAATAATAATAAACGAGGAATTAAATGAGAGGGTTTATAAATGAGGTTTTAATGCAAGCTTTCATCATAACTTAGTAAAAATGGACTATGCATGGTGAAAAATGAAAGTTGGAGTTTTTTTTTAGAAATTAATAAATTAAATATGATTTAGCTAATTTAATGTGAAAATAGATCTAAACTGTAAAATAAATAGAAAATACTAAACTGGTTAGTAAAGAAGACACCAATATATAAAAAAATATGTCAAATATCTCGTGTAATAATAAGGTGAGTAAAAAATGGACCAATACTAGGATTTTATAAACTTTCCCTAAAATTAGCAAATTACATAATATACTATCGAAACTTGTAAAAATAAAAAATAAAAAGTTAGATCTAACAAAAATAACATAATTAAGTAGGGGAATAAGAGATTTACGGATGTGAGGATGTGATGAAAAATCAACATAATAATATTATAAGAAAACAAAGCTAATTTGTGCCCAAATACCCAAACCATCACCACTACTCTAGTAAGAGTATCAACCCACCTGAAAAGGAGGGAAAAGTCTTAGAAAACTCCTATTGTTATTCAATAGGGCCAACAACTCGAAATAGAGAGGGTAAGAAGGGATGTCGGTATATATAGAATTTTCACAAGTCTTAGAAAGCTCCTCTTATTACTCAATAGGGCCAATAACTTGAAATGGAAAGGGTAAGAAGGGATGACAGTATATATAGAATTTTCACCACCCGTAGAAATTGATTTTTTTTTTATTGCTATAGTGGGTTAAAAATCCTAGAAAATTCTACACATATTCTAGGCACTTTGACATAAATTTGGTTAATATTTTAGGTCCTTTGACACATGTATGGTTAATTTTTCATAACTTTTGGGCATTTATAAAATTTTTGGTGAATTATTGAAGAAGTCTATGCCCTTTTTC
This sequence comes from Laguncularia racemosa, assembly GCA_037954665.1. NCBI lineage: Eukaryota > Viridiplantae > Streptophyta > Magnoliopsida > Myrtales > Combretaceae > Laguncularia > Laguncularia racemosa. The sequence continues at coordinate 456,463 of JBBMOL010000085.1, read as the reverse complement.
TTTAATTTCTAGCATTTTTTTTTTTAATTTTGCAAGCTTTTTCTCTTGATTTGCTAAATTTGTTGATTGTTTTTCTAGTAAGATTAAAGTTGTTTGACACCTATAAAGTATGTTTTTAATTTTTAAAGGTATTTTAGAGTGTTTTTATAGGGTATTTCATTATATTTTTTAATTATATTTTATTATTTTATTTACTTTTCTACAATAATTAGTGGAAATTAGTGATTGACATCCTTATGATGATGTTTTGCATGCATGTAGCATAGGTCTTTGTCAATGTTTTCGCATTGCCTTTTACTTATTTATCAATCTTAATTTACAATTTTCTATCATATTTTTACCTTTTTACTATAAATTTTTATCTTTAAGGACAATTTGATCTTTTTACCATTCTTTGCAATTTTTCCTATTGTAAAAGCTTGATGATGAGTTTTATAACTTTTTCCTTTTAATGACTAAGTTAGGGCCTTTGTAACCGTAATGAGTTTAGGATCCTTGTCTCACTTAATTGGCTAATATTGGGTATTTTATTATATACCATATTGTTAGCTTTCCTTTCTTAAATTACCTTCTAATTCTCTTTTTATTCTTTGAATAAGCTAAGTTAAGGGCTATGAGTTGATTTAATTGGGCTACAAGATCTTGTACAATGGAGCCCATGGTTATGGACCGGTAGGATAAAGTATACCATGACTTTTATTTAATAAACTTGTCTTTATATTATATTTTATGGGAGTTTCACTAATTCATTGATGGTGTATTGGTTAGCAATTTCCTATTAGGCTTCATTGCTTAGGGCTGTTTTAAGGCTTTTAGGTTGTTGGTAAATCCTACTCCTATTTTCGAATTTGGCTTTTGCACTTTGGATTCCCGATTAATAATTTTAGATTTACTTAAGCAAATTAATAGTTCTTGGATCTATGGAAGCAGCTTTCGTAAAATTACTATAATGATTACAAGTTGGAGATTAAAAATATATGTTTCCCTAATTAGTTTATAAACTTGTCCTTGAAGATACACAAAGTTTACTTTTAAAGAATGAATCTATTAGGTGGATATAAAATCATAAATTAAAAATCAAATCTTATATTTCAAGAAATCAACTACGAACCAATCGTCTTAGGTCTATCGAAGATAGTTTATCTAAATTGCCTTATTTTAATTGCATTTCGGGCTACTATCTCACATGATATGATAAAGGATATTTTGATATAATTATGTCCTATCATTAACTGTTTTCTTTCATAATGGCGTTTTCTTTTATATTGGTGTTTGCTGTGCCTCGAAGGGTGGAGCTTGCCTCTTGCTCGAGGCAGGCTAATCACTATTTGTTTTTTGCATGCCTTGTCTTGACATGTTCCCGCTTCCACATGCTGGAGGTTTGGGCTAGCTACCTGACTACTTGTGCATGGACTTGGCTTGTTTGGGAATGATTTTGGGTTCCCTTTCCTCAGTTTTATCTGTAATTGGGGGTTAACAAGCATGCTTGGGAGCATGGTCGTCGAAAAGAGCAACATATCGCATCGAATGAACGGATACGATTTAAACTCAAATTGAAGGGACATAATCTAGATCCAAATACGATCCGGGAAGATTTAAATTTAAATAAAAGTGACATAATCGAATCCAAGAATTTTCAAATGCGAAGGAGAAGAAGTTATTGGCAGTGCAATATCAATAGATCTATCTCAATAGAATGGGGCGGAAAACTCTAAAGAAAAATTAAAAAATACGATAATATTAAAAATTATTTTTACAATTTTCAATTTCCATTTAGTTTCTTAACATAGGATTTTTGTGATTACAATTATCTTTTCCAATAATTTTTGGCTTATGCTTATTAATTAAATTACGAATACAAGTCTTTACTAGCCAACCAACTTTTGACATGTAATCGGAAATCTTAATTAATTTCCAAGCGCAATAGGGTTTATATAATGTCCACCCCCCCCCCCCCTTTTTTTTTAAATTAACTCATGATACAATTTCTTTTTTTCTTTTTTATATTATTAATTCACCAACTTAGAAGTATTCAAGATATGATTGGGCTCAAGACCACATTGATGTAAAAAATAAATAAAATCGTACCAAAACTACCATTCCAACAAAATAGCAGCAGCATTACGGGCTAAAATTAAAATCGCAGTATCAGCAATTGGACCAAGACTACCGCGCTATGTACAAATAATAATAATAAAAAAAATAGAATAAAGGAAATATAGTGCTCTAACACATTAATTTTATTACTCCTTTATTTTTAGTACATGTTACATAATATGATTATTTTAATTTATGACTGAATTTATCTATGGTAGTATTTGAATTGTAATATTAAATAGAATAAAAAATTATATATTATATAATGAGAAAAATAGGATAGTATAATTTTCTTATTCTACATTTGGTATATATAATGATGTATAATGATTTTTGTAATATCTATTATTTGAATATATAAAATACTGTATTAAATATGATGTATAAAGTACCGAATAATAACTTTCGTGCTTTTATTTAGTAAATTTGATTTTTATATTATATTTTAGATTGTATAAAATATAAATATTTTATCCAATTATTAAAAAAAAAATATACAAACCAAATAAAGAATAAAATATTTTATTATATCTAGTATTATAAATTTTTAATAACTAAATGATATCTAAATACTTTTCATGTGTCTAAGATAATCGGGTTCCTCCATATTACTTTTATGTATTGCTATTGTTTTTTTAACTTCTTAACCTAAAAATAAAGAAAAAAAAGAAGAATCTGATTTCTGATCCTAACTCAAGTTGCCATTTAACCGGAAAAAAGAACCTTAAGTACCGGTACTTTTAATAAGCTAATATAGGATTATCGTGATGGCACGTCGTGGTAAGCTACGTGCCCCCAAACACTGCAGAGATCAAATCCATTGAAGCTTCAATAATATCTTAAACTACAAAGTGTATATATCTCTCCACGAAACATTTTTCATGTCATGTAACTATTTTTCTGTAATGAAGGGAAGCCCGAAAAACATAATAATGCATGTTATGTTATGTATTGGGTGTGCACGATTCACACATTTGCTCACCAGAAATTTTCATATGCATAATCTAAAGTGCAACGTAAATACAGCTACGCACTTTTTGGATGATGATGCAATACATGTAATTACAAGTGATCAAATGAACTTCTCATAAATTGAGGGTCTACGTTCATCAAAGTGATCAAATGCAAATAATTCCCTAATATATATTTTTTTTCGGTGCAGATATACCCCTAAATTTACATAACGTGTTTTAACACTCTTAAAATCTTATAAGTTGGCAAATAACATAGGAGTAGAGGCAGATGCAGAATCATACTATTGAAAGGACCGAATCTATAATATTAAAATCAATATTAGAATTATTTGTAGAAAAATATTTATTTATTATTATAATTGTAATACATCATATATATATGTAACATAATCTAATACTGAATTGAAAAGTAAATTTAAACTTTTTTTGTGTATTGATTATGGGTACTTCATATACTTTATAAAAAGTTAAAAGAATAAACTTTTTGGCATTTCATTGGATATATATATTAGTCAAAATTTTATTCACTTTATAAAAAATGGAATCAAAATATAAAACTTATTATTGTTAACAAAAATAAATCATAAGTATTTAAATAAAAAATTACAAGTAGAATGAAAATGGTGACATAATCTAAATAATATAATATTTTATAATATTTTATATTAACTTTATAAGATTATTTCATTAGTAATATTATAAAAATATATATGCAGATATGTTTTTTCAATATAAGTGATTAGACAATTGATTATTCAATAATACTTATTTATTTTCATAATATTAATAGTGAAAGAAAATGTTAGTACTTTAAATAATATAAACCGTTATTATTTACTAATGATATGTGATATAAATGAAACACTTATAGTATTAAATATAATTATTATTTATCATAAAACTACTAATAAATAAATAGTGTCTATTGAGAATTTATTTAGTTAATTATCAACTTTTTTATCAATGAAATTTAATCTTACTAGTGGAAAAAAAATAGAGAATAAAAATCATTTATTGATGGATAAATAATAAATGTAACTTGAAAAAGTAAAAGTGACACCAATAGAAATTAAACCAATGACTTTGAGTATAAAACAACCATCTAATCACTAAACCATATTAAATTTTATGATAAAATTTACATTTAAAAATATAAATATTAAATATTTAAAATTTTAAAATAAATTTAATTAAATAATTTTGCTCAAGTTGAGAAGGCTAAAGCCCCTTTCAACCCCCTTCAATCCGCTCTTACATAGGAGATTGTAAATAGCTCTTAAACTTTGATAAGGTGTAAATACTCCCCACACTTATCAATATACACTTTAATTTGCTAACTTTTGACTTTGGTATTGCTTTTGATGGAAAAAAAAATCAAATATCCTTTAGCTCGCCAATCTATAAAAGTTTAAGAAGTATTAAAATATATTTTATTATAAGTTTAAAAGCATACCTACACCGAAGTCATTAGAGAAGTTATTTGCAATTTTTTCATTGAAACTTTTATTAGATGGATTAGTAATTATATATTAGCACAATTATAGGTACATGCATTCGACCAAGGAATAATACACTTACTTCAGCCAATGATTTTTGCAGAAAATTGAAAGTAAGAATATCAAATAAAGCATTGAATTTTTGAAAAAATAAATGCAAGTTGGGACATTTGACAGGTGAAGTTAGTTTAGTTGAAACTTTAACATGTACCTCGTGTAAGTTCAGTCAAAGCAAGCGATGCTTAAGACGGCAAAGATCCATTTGGTTTGACCTTGTTCTTGCTCTTAATCCTGGAAAACAACGAATCCAAACCCAAAGCCCTCCCTGAACAAACAATGTACAGGACAGGATCAACCAAAACAAAGTTCTTGCCATTACTATATTTATACAAACCCGAACTCTGCTTAGGAGGAGGCTTTTGGACGATGAAGTTTTGGCATAGATGACACAATTTCTGGTGGCTTCATGTTCATGCTCTTTGTAGAAGGAAGATGATGGAGACAGGGGACACACGGCCTGAACACACGGCCGTGCTATAAATGATGGAGCCAGGGCACGGCTTGAGACACGGCATGGACATAGTAGGGTTTGGACATAGTGGAGGATAGAGGCTGACACGGTTCCGGGCACGGCTTGAGATACGGCCTGGGCATAGTAGGATTTGGACATAGTGGAGGACAGAGGCTGACACGGTTCCGGGCACGACTTGAGACACGGCTTGCAGAACTGTCACAGACTCTGACACGGTTCCAGGCACGGCTTGGGACACGGCTTGCAGAACTTTCACAGAAGCTTACACGGGTTAAGACACGGCTTGGGACACGGCCGTGTACTGCACTCATCACATGCCCAGATGCGTATATTATTATTTATTTCCACGTGTACGTTTAGATTTTCCCCCTTTTAGGTATTTTACGGGGCTATATAAATACTCTTTTTGTCAGATAGATTAGGGTTATGTTTTAATATACATTTGAATACACTTTGACAGAGAGTTTTCTCCAATTTCTGGGTTGTGCGCAACCTAATTTGCATCAAAGCGTGTGTCTTTGTTGTGTGAAACCAATCCAATTTCGGATTCGTTTCGTTTTAGCTTCCGCGCTGCGTTAGTTGGTATCAGAGCAAGGTTATTTCCTGCGGAGATGTCGGCTAACGACGGTGTTGATGGCGGTCGTGTTCTTGACGGTGTTCAAGATGCGAGGTTTCAAGGGAACCATCAATGGGTTCCTAGGGCAGAGTTCGACGCAATGCATCAGAAGGTCGGGCGTATGGAACGGCGCCTTGATGAACTGATCGAGCGTTTCGATGCTCTGGTGGTTGACCCCAATAGGGTTGGGGGCGCTGGCAGAAATCCACCACGTGCGGTGGAGGAATTCGGGGGACGCGTGATCCGACCTGTCGTTGAGAACAGGTGGGGGCGTGTGGAGAGTGAAGAGTCCAGCGAAGAGAGTGATGATACGTACGGAAGTAGACCGCGGCGAGGATGTGGTGGAAGAGGCGGTGGTCATCGGATGGCTCCTCATGGAAACTATCCTAGAGAATTTGATCACAGGAGGAACCGTGGGGGTTATGATCACGGGGATGGCGGAGACTACCGGTTGAAGGTTGATATTCCTTGGTTCGATGGTAGTCTCAACATCGAAGGCGTCCTGGATTGGTTGGCGGAAGTGGACCGGTTCTTCAACTACATGGAAATTCCTGAGGACCGTCGGGTAAGGCTGGTGGCGTGCAGGTTGAAGAGTGGTGCTTCGGCATGGTGGGAGAGATTGCAAAGTAGGAGGCAGCGGGAAGGAAGGCACCCGGTAAGGTCATGGTATCGCATGAAGCAGCTGCTGCAACATGACTTCCTCCCGCCGGATTACGAGCAGATATTGTTCCAACAATATCAGCGGTGCCACCAAGGACAACGTTCCGTGCATGAGTATACGGCGGAGTTCATGAGGCTGGCAGAACGGAATGATTTGAGGGAGAGCGAGGGTCAGCAAGTTACGAGGTATGTAGAAGGGCTAAAATTACAAATCAAAGATAAGATTGGGGTGACGATGGTGAGAACCCTCGTTGAAGCAAAGAACTTGGCTCTCCGAGCCGAGCTTGTGTTGCAGGAGCAAGGGAGTAGATACGGGGGAGGACGGAAAGGGTATGTAGGCGAAGCTATAGGTGGTGGTAATCGACCGATACTTGAGAAAAGTCGAGTTACACCATACAAACCAACAGAGGACATGTCTAGGAGGGAGGAGAAAAGTGAGGGGAAGAAGCCGATGGAGCCGAAAGGAGTTCAAAGACAGAACAACCCCTATGCCAAACCCATATTGGGCAAGTGTTTCCGATGCAACCAACCGGGTCATCGATCAAACGAATGCCCGGTGAGGAAGAGCGTCAACATCCTCGATAGGGAAGATGATGAGGAAATTTGCTGTGAGCCCGATGGAGAGGGAGAGTACTATGAGGAAGAAGAAGAAGCAGCGGAGCCATCATATGTAATTCGGCGTTTGATGCTCACTCCAAAGCAGGAAGAGTTCACGCAGAGGCACCAATTGTTTCGTACACGATGTACGATCATGGGGAAGCTATTTGAGTTGATAGTAGACAGCGGCAGTTGCGAGAACATCATAGGAAGGGAGGTTGTAACACAACTGCAGTTACCCGTTGAGAAGCACCCGAATCCTTATACTATTGGCTGGATCAAGGCCGCCGAGAAAATTGAAGTTAAGGAGAGATGCAGGGTACCTTTCTCAATAGGGAAGTACTGGGATGAAGCATTCTGCGACATTGTAGACATGGATGCTTGCCACATCTTGTTTGGGAGGCCATGGCAGTTTGACGTGGACGCGCAACATGCGGGCAAAGAAAATGTCTACCGGTTGGAGAAGGAGGGTGTGAAGTACACCTTATTACCATTGAAGAGGGAAGGACGTGCTAAGGGGAAGAAGGTTGAGAGTCGCTCATTCTTAACTGTCACTCAATCCGAGAAGGAAGTGATGGACGACTTGAGGGAATCGCGAGTAGTACACGCCCTCATCGTGAAAGGAGTGACCGAAGGAGGGGAGGAACTTGATAGAGAAGTGCTAGGGGCGGTGAAGGATCTTCTTGAAGAGTTCAAGGAAGTGATCCCAGACGACCTACCCGAGGGACTACCTCCTTTGAGGGATATTCAACACCAGATTGACCTGGTGCCCGGGGCTAGTCTCCCAAACCTCCCGCATTACAGAATGAGTCCCAAGGAAGCCGGGATTCTCCAGGAGAAGGTCCAAGAGCTTTTGGACAAAGGTTTCATCCGGGATAGCCTAAGCCCATGTGCGGTTCCGACATTGTTAACTCCTAAGAAAGATGAGAGTTGGAGGATGTGTGTTGATAGCCGAGCTATCAACAAGATTACTATAGGGTATAAATTCCCTATACCCCGCATTGAGGATATGTTGGACCGTTTGAGTGGCGCTACTATTTTCTCCAAGATAGACTTGCGGAGTGGGTATCACCAGATTCGAATCCGTCCTGGAGACGAGTGGAAAACGGCATTTAAGACCAAGGAGGGGCTGTATAAGTGGCTAGTGATGCCATTTGGGCTGAGTAACGCACCGAGCACCTTCATGAGAGTAATGAACCAGGTATTGAAACCTTTCAATGGTCGTTTTCTTGTAGTGTACTTTGACGATATTCTGATATACAGTAAATCCGAAGAAGAACACTTAGAACATCTAAGGTGTGTGTTATCTACATTAAAGGCGAATAAGTTGTTCGCTAATCTTAAAAAGTGCACCTTTATGTCAAGACGACTGTTGTTCCTGGGGTTTGTTGTTAGTAGTGAGGGAGTGATGGTAGATGACGAGAAGGTAAAAGCAATTAGGGAATGGCCTGTTCCAAGAACCGTAACGGAATTGAGAAGCTTCCTTTGCTTAGCTAGTTTCTACAGAAGGTTCATTAGGCACTTTAGTACTGTTGCTGCACCCTTGACCGAATGCCTAAAGAAGGGAAAGTTCCAATGGGGCGAAGAATCTAACTTGAGCTTCATGAACCTGAAGCAGAGATTGTGTAGCGCGCCTGTATTAGCTCTACCAGACTTTGAAAAATTGTTCGAAGTGGATTGCGATGCTAGTGGGGTCGGAGTAGGTGCAGTACTATCACAGGAGAAGAGACCAATAGCCTTTTACAGTGAGAAGCTGTGCGAAGCAAGGAGGACTTGGTCTACCTATGATAAGGAGTTCTACGCCGTGGTAAGGGCCCTTAAAGTGTGGGAACACTACCTGGTCGGGAAAGAGTTCGTTTTGTATTCGGATTGTGGGGCTCTTAAACATTTGAGTGGTCAGACCCGAATTAGTAAGGATATGCACGCCAGGTGGATTGAGTTTTTGCAGAGGTTTCCTTTCAGGTTGATGCACAAGTCAGGTGTGCAAAACAAAGTCGCGGACGCCCTGAGTAGAAGAGCGAATGTCCTACTTACTTTGAGTACAGACATTGTCGGCTTTGAAAAGCTAAAGGAACTGTACGAGAACGATAGTGACTTTAAGGACACTTGGATTAAGTGTGCCAACAGGGAACCGTGTGACGATTACCATATACATGAGGGATATTTGATGAAAGGGAACCGGTTGTGCATTCCCGAATCTTCTTTGCGGGAAAAGCTTATCAGGGACTTGCATGGTGGAGGACTGGCGGGACATATGGGTAGAGATAAGACATTAGCTGCAGTTACCGCCAGATACTTTTGGCCTCGGTTGAGGAGGGATGTGTACCGGATTGTGGAAATGTGCTACATTTGTCAAGTGTCTAAGGGGCAATCCCAAAACACTGGTTTATACACTCCTCTCCCCGTGCCTTCAAACATTTGGGAGGATTTGTCGATGGACTTCATACTGGGTTTGCCTCGTACCCAACGAGGTGCTGACTCTGTGTTTGTTGTAGTTGACAGGTTCTCCAAGATGGCTCATTTCATCCCATGCAGGAAGACCGCCGACGCACGGGCTATTGCACGGTTGTTCTTCAAGGAAGTGGTGCGGCTGCATGGAGTCCCAAAGTCTATCACATCAGATAGGGATAGCAAATTCCTTAGTCACTTTTGGAAGACCCTCTGGTTTATGTTTGACTCCTCCCTGAATTACAGCAGCACCGCTCATCCTCAAACCGACGGACAGACCGAGGTGACTAACAGAACCCTCGGAAACCTCATCAGAAGCATCTGCGGTGAGAAACCGGGACAGTGGGATCAAGCATTGGCTCAAGCCGAATTTGCTTACAACAGTTCTGTCCACCGAACTATTGGAAGGTCTCCATTCTCGGTGGTATACACAAAAACACCACAACATGCGCTAGACTTGCTCAAATTACCCAAGGACATGGTGGGCGATGTAGCGGCTAAACATATGGCGGAGCAACACCAAGCCACTACTGAAGAAGTTAAGCGAAAGATAGAGGAATCCAACACACGGTACAAAGGGGATGCAGATAAGCATAGACGGCAGAAGCTCTTTGCAGTTGGCGATCAGGTAATGGTTTACCTTCGGAAGGAGCGATTCCCTGTAGGGAAGTATGGGAAACTTCAACCCAGGAAGTACGGTCCCTATGAAGTTATACGCAAGATCAATGACAACGCATATGTTGTACAACTCCCGAAAGATATGAATATATCTTGCACTTTCAATGTAGCGGACTTGTCACCTTTTCATGCCGATGATACTCCTCTATATCCGGATGAGAACTCGGGATCGAGTTCTCCATTGGTGGGGGAGAATGATGGAGACAGGGGACACACGGCTTGAACACACAGCCGTGCTATAAATGATGGAGCCAGGGCACGACTTGAGACACGACCTGGACATAGTGGAGGACAGAGGCTGACACGGTTCCGGGCACGGCTTGAGACACGGCCTGGGCATAGTAGGATTTGGACATAGTGGAGGACAGAGGCTGACACGGTTCCGGGCACAGCTTGAAACATGGCTTGCAAAACTGTCACAGACTCTGACACGGTTCCGGGCACGGCTTGGGACACGGCTTGCAGAAGACACGGCCGTGTACTGCACTCGTCACATGCCCAGACGCGTATATTATTATTTATTTCCACGTGTACGTTTAGATTTTCCCCCTTTTAGGTATTTTACGGGGCCATGTAAATACTCTTTTTGTCAGATAGATTAGGGTTACGTTTTAATATACATTTGAATACACTTTGACAGAGAGTTTTCTCCAATTTCCGGGTTGTGCGCAACCTAATTTGCATCAAAGCGTGTGTCTTTGTTGTGTGAAACCAATCCAATTTCGGATTCGTTTCGTTTTAGCTTCCGCGCTGCGTCAGAAGAGGACACGAATACCCAGTTGAACTACTACGTACCATGAGAGGAAAAAAACATAGCCTCGTACTATACGAACTCGTGGAATTCAAACTGCTACTTTTCTTGAACCCCCAAAACGACTTCGCCATGTTTTCAATTTTGCTTTTTCCGTCTTTCAGAGTATTATTGTCATTATCTGTAGGAAGTTGAGAAACTAAAGGTGGTGGATGAGACGATTAATGAGATGATTCTTCTTCTTCTTCTTCTTCTCCTTCTTCTCCTTCTTCAAATGTTTGTTTCCCGGGAAAATGGAAGTGATCAACGTTTTCCTTCTTCCTGTTGTTCATGTCTAGGGCAACGATTTTCCCGCTGGAGAAAATCTCATCAGCTAAGGAAGTTTCTTCAAGAGTCAAACAGCTACTTGAAATAGAAAATTCAAAGTCTGAATTTGCAGGAGTTGATGGAAGAGAGGACGAACAAGTTTGGACATGGTGATCAGATTGGCAAAAGTTGAAGGAAAATGAAATTCTAGGGCTGCTACTACCACTAGTATCATTAGAATAATTTTCCGGGGCTAATTCAATTGCCATATTTGAAAAACTTCCGGAGTTCAATATCTGTGTATCAAGAGCTTGCAACAGGATCGAATGGATGTGTTTATTCGATTATAGTTGAAACGAGTTTTGAGGTTTTTATTTTCATGGAAGCATGACGACTACGTTTTCGTTTCTTCTTTAGTAAAATGTAGATTATTGTAGAGAGACTTGGTCTTAATTGTTTTATTCGTTGAGGATCGACGCGCTTACTGGGGAGCGACTAGGGGGTTTTAAGCGACGGCAATGGAAGGAAGGCCGGAGGATGGGAGGACTTAACAGCCTGTACTTACCTGGCAAAAGCTTTTATTATAATGATCGGGTCTTCGAGAAAGGTTTAATTAGAAGTAATGGATCATATTAGTACAGATGAATCTTGCTAAACTTAATTGAAAATAATATATCACTTGAATGGCTTATAATTCATAATTTTATTTAGTGTTATTTGGGTCTATCTAGATAAGTACATTTTTTAGACATACCAATTAACGAAGAGTTACAAATAGTGTGTTTATCTGGTAATAAAACATTTTTATTCCATATTTCTTTTATGATCTAATTTTTGTAATTATCGGATGTATTATTAGAGCAATGAATAGTAATTATTGTGATTATCAGCAACTTCAAAAAGTAGTTGGTGGCAAAGAGGACGATAATCGCCAACAAACTTATTTGTTAATGTAAAATGAGTAAATAATAGTTTTTTTTTTTTTTTGAGGTAGTTAATATTTACCACAGGCTGCCTACCACTATAGTGACTAAGAACCAATAATTACTATGCAATCACAACTTTTCGAGAATATAAGGTAATGTCCCGCAATTATAACTATATAATTATAACAAATGTTTGAAAATATTGAGAAATGTTTGCCACTAAACAAACGTACCTAAAAGTTCCATTCAAATCAAGGCATAGGCATTGCAGTTACATCATTTATTTATTTATTTTTCCATCGTGGAGCAATTATCTCCAAACCCTGTGAGGCAACCGTGCGGGCTAAAAATTTATATGACTTCTCATCCGTCACAGCCTTACAGGAGTGTTATGGTACCATGAGATATCTATGATATACAATGGAATCTAAAAATATTAATAGAAATATATATATACATAAGCTAAAAGTTAGGTGCAAATTTGGGTCTGTTTGAAGTTGTTTAAACATAAGCCTACTAAAAAAGGTGACCCGATGTAAGCAATATGTCATTAATTAACGCATTATATAAACCGACTAAAATGGTTGACGTCAATTAACTTTTCTACAATTAACTTCTAGTTCCTAAACGCCGTACAAATTTAGGTCATTATCACCATAAATTTGGTTCAAATATAGGCCCATCCAAGAAGGTGACCCGATCTGAGCATTTCATCCTTTAGCTAACCAATGTTCAAGCCTGCTAATATGGCCCATTCCAATCAACTTCTGTTATGACTCTACTAGGAGACGTCTTATTTTAGCTAGTCTTATATATATATATATATATTGTTAGTCAATTGTATTCTTTTGGGTTACTAATTAGCCAGCCTATAGATAAGCCTAAGAGAGTAGTTAGGCATTTTAAGACCAAAAGCTTGTTAGTTTGTTTTGGTTCACTTTGAGAGAATTTAGAGAGCAGCTTGCTCTTAGAGTTATCAATTTGATAACTTTTGTATTTTCTTCACAAATCAATAAAATCCCCCCAATATGTGCCCTAATATCACCAAAGTTTCAATCTTTTTACTGTTTTGAACCCTAGATCATATCAATTTGGTGCTGTTTGTGGTTTCTTTCATCAAACATGACACACATGGATGATCGTGTCCAATCTCTTGAGAAATCCTTGCTCGATTTGATGATTCAATTGCAGAATTAGAGCCAAACAATGCATCATCTCATGGAGGAAATGCATTCTTCAGTGGTGGATCTATAGTTGTGGCTTACGAAACTTCATCAGTTTACGAAAATAAGATGTTAGATCTAAAGTACAAACTGATGAATCATATGTTGAAGCTTTTTGCTGCTTCTCTTGGTGATTGGAGGACTTGTTCATCATCATTAGACCACGGCGACTGGCATCACCCTCTATCGCAGTTCGGTGACAGCCGATCAACCGATCTCTAACGTGAATTGCACCGATCTCAATCGTGCTGGTGTTCTCTACGCTGATTTCAGCCACACGACCTCCATAAGTCAGATCATTGTGGTTATCTATGTTCTTCTTCACATGTGCATCAATCGTCGCACCATTCGTCTTTCCGTTGGTGATCTCCGATTTATAACCATGTTTCTAGTTAAGCTAGGGTTTTCGATCGCCCTACAAGTTGAGCTAGGTTTCTAGCCACGCTCCCTATTGAGTTAAGGTTTCCGATCGAGTTCATTCTATTCAAGTAGCTCTTGTTTCTTCTTCTTGCCAACAGCAATCATATTTTGCTGTTCCGGAGGATGATCATGAAGATGATGGCTTGGCTAATGAAGTTTTCGGTGATGCCGAACACTGTACTTCCAGTTCACATGAGGAAGATAATTCTTCTAATGCTAAGGATTCTTCTTCAGGTGATATTTGTCTTGTTTCTAAGTACCATGCTTCTAAATTTCCCATTCCTATTGTTTTGTTCTCTCTTAAAGTATTTTGATGATAAAAAAATGTACTAAATATTTTTAATGAAGTTCATTTAGTATACAAAAATAATTATATTTATAATTTGACTAGAAGTTAGAAAATCAAAAAATAAATGAAGTTACATTTTACTCAAAAAAAGAGAGTCAAAGTATATTTATTACGAGGCATAATAGGAACTCAGAAAATAAAATAGGATCTCAAAAGATAAGTTAGAAGGTGTTGTTGTTACAAGTTCGTAAGAACAGAACAACTTTATATATTAACTTAAGTTGGTTAACTATCAATTTTGAAAACTCAGCTTTACTTATTAAATAAATTTGGGTAATATGTTCAATTCATTTCACTAAAGTAGAACAAATGTCTACATGGATCTAAGTGATTAATTTTGGAATTAGGAAATTTAGTTACTTCGTGATAAATTCATGATTGTTTCCACATATTTGGTTCTGCTACAAGAAGATTAGTATTAAAAGAATTATATCAGATATTTTAGAGATCACATATTTTTTGAATTCAAATTTGAATTCAAGGATAAGGGAAAGAGTTGTTGGATGTTCCATAAAATCAACAAGTGGTTGATTTCGTCAACAGATTTTATGCAAATGATATTTATCATAATGGAAGGATGTATCTAGACTATCTTCAACAACAAATTTAACATAATTTCCATATTATATTATGAAGATATCATATTAAAATTCAAAATTCACTAGATAGCTTCAAATCTCTTAACATATTTTTTTTTTTCAAATGTTCAAAGCAAGATCACGGCAACAAACTTTCAATTTGAAAACAGATCAACAAAGTAGCCGTTACTCTTCAGTGAATAAATAGAGCCAAAGTTCAAAGATTCGAAAAAGAGAAGAGACAACACAGAACGGTACAACATTCTTTTATCAGAAAATAGCATTAATAGAACTCAGAGACTAACTCGAAAGCTACTCAATCTTATACATATTTTCATATTATACTTGAATTAATTTTTAAAGGATACAAAATCTCATTTCCTCATTTGTTTTTTATTATTCTTGAAAGCTAGATACGTGCATTAGTAATGGATTACTTGTAACTCTGTAGATTTGTGGATAGCCTTAGAGATAGGCTAGATAGGTAAAGCGTGGTGTTTTTGAACCAAGGTGTTGGTAGAACAATTATAATAGCTTAAGTTTATTTTGGATTAATGGAATGATACCGATGTGAAAGATCGAGTCCTTGGTAGTAGAGCTAGAAAGAGAACCGATGCTTAAGGTGGAACCTCTATAAATAGCTTGCCCGATTCTCTTCTTTCTATCTTTTAATTTCTATTATATAATAACTTGTAATTGTTTATAAATACCTGTTTTCACACCATGGTTAAATTGAGTAGTCAAAGAGGTTGTTTCTAACTAGCAATTTTTTTTTTTAAATTTAGCAAATAATCAATTCACCCCTCCCCTCTTGATTACTTAATTCAGGACCAACATTTGGTATTGGAGTAGAGGCTCTAATAATACTTTGAGTTTAAGATCTTATGGCTGAAAACAGTGTTTCTATTTCTACTAATTGTGTTTCTTACTTTGATGGTACTAATTTTGGTTATTGGAAATTTAGGATGGAAACTTACATCAAGGTGACAAACTTTAACTCATGGGAAATAATGCAATTTGGAGATGAAACTATTGTAGAGGATGGAGATCAGACTCTGACAGAAGCTGAGAAGAGAAAGCTTGAAAAGAATCATTAAGCTAAGAACTTGTTACTTGCTACAATAGCTCATTCTAAATATTACTTGATTTCTTCTTATAGGACTGTGAAGGAAATCTAGAACACACTCTGTGAAACTCATGAAGGAACATCAACAATAAAAAAATACTAGGATTAACTCATTAATGCAGGAAGATGAATTGTTTTAGTTTAAGCTCAATGAAAATATTAAAGAAGCTTTCAACTGTTTTACAGCAATTACAAATTAATTATCTTTACTTAACCATAAATTGAAAGATGCTGACTTTGTATGGAAAATTTTAAGAATTTTGCTTAGATTGTGCGATGCTAAAAAGACTGTGAATGAGGAAGCTCAAGACTTAAACAAATTGACATTAAACCAGCTGAGAGAAAGAATAATGGCATATGAATCTCACATAAGCATATTTCTGATCAAGACAATAGCAAAAGAAACATAGTATTCAGAGTTAGAGAAGTGGTGAAATGATTCTGATATAGAGGTAGAAAGTGATGAGGATGAAGACATAAATTTGCTAGCTAAATGTCTCAGTTGATTTCTTAAAAGAAGAGGTAAGAATGTCATTTAATAAAAGGTTAAGTTCTAACCGTGGAAAATTTGATGCAGGAAAATCTTATAAGAAAAGGATGAAAAGAAAGAGAAAAAGAAGGAATTGATATGTTATGAATGTAAGAAACTGGGTTATATAAAATATGAATGTCTAATGCTTATTAAGAAACTTGAAAAGTACAAGAAGAAACACAAAGCACCGTTATCAACCTGGAGTGACCTAGAAGACTCAAAAAATGATCCAAAGAGTTCTAAAGATGAAGATGAGGAAGCAAATGTGTGTCTCATGGCAATGTTTGAGGTACATTCTGATTCTGAATTAGAAGAGGATTTACCTGACGATGTTTATGCTGAGATTAAAAAATTGTTAAATATATTAACTAAGGCAAATGTTAAAATTAACAAACTCAATTTAGAAAATAGAGCCTTAGTTGATGAGATTGATATATTAAAAACTGATTTTGAAATTCTATAGATCGACAATGACAATCTATGCATAGCATAGGATGCTTTAACTAACAAAAATGTTCTGTTAAGAAAAGAAATTAAAGATCTTAAAGTTAAAATAAATGAACTTTCTCAAATAATTGACAACACATTTAGTAAATTTAGTGAAAGCAATAAAAAATTACAAATATTAATTTCTGCTTAAAGAGTTGATAACTCAAAATCCGGTTTAGGATATAATAAGACAAAAAGCTCAAATGCTGTAAAAAGGATTATTTTTGTTAAATCAAATGAGACTCTAATTTAAAAGAATGATGGAAATAATAAAAATAAAGACAAAGGCAAAGTTTTGTCACAAGACAGAAGGTACATCAGAAGGTATCTAGATCATAACAGAAAATATCCTGTCAAGGGATATAATAGGAGACTAGTGAGAAGGTATGTAAGAAGGTATTATGATAATTGGCAATCAAGATAGGTAAGTAATTGGTATAATGTAAGTAATACCTATGCTTGTTTCTTCTATAACAAGTTGGGACATATTGAAAAGCATTTGGGGGCAAACCTATTAAAACCTAAATGGTAACCATGTAGAATTTTCAAAAATATCTACTAAAAGACCTTTATATTTATATTTTTTATTTATCTACTACTATGTTATTTAGTATTATTTTTATAAGATTTAAAATTTATGTTGAAAGAAAACCTAAAGTCTAAAGTTTACTAGCTTTTCTTAAGTAATATAAAGTTTTTATTTTATCAAGCTAATATAAAGTCTTTATTTATTTTTTTTCTAATTTTTTTTTCATTAAGTTTTTATCTTATTTATTTTTATGAAATCTTTATCTTATTTAATTTTAAAGTTTTTATTTTATTATTTTTTTCAATTTTTTTATTTTACTTAATTTTATTTAATTTTTCATAACTTAAAGTTTTTATTTTATTATAGTTGCCTTGAAGGTGCCTACATACCTGCGAGCTAAGATCAAACTATCCATAATTTGCTTTTTCTTTTATAAAAAATTTTAATTTGTTGGTTAATTTTATTTAATAAAAAACACCGGGTTTACGTTATTTAATCATATTAATTTTCTATTAAGAAAACACCTAGGTGACCTAGATTATTGAATGATTATTTTAGAAAAAACCTAAGTTAACCTAAGTTTGGAAAACCCTCATATTAAAATTTTATTGAAGAAAACTCTAGGTGATAAAACCTAAAATGCTAGATTTTAATAAAAAGTTTTTTCTTTTTCTTTTTTCATTTTTCATTTTTATGTATTTTTGTATTTTATTCTTTATTCTTATTATATTCTATTCCTAAACATTTAACTAAAAAAAAACTTTATTTTTGTATATTTTATCATTTGCAGTTTTTATTGAATTTTTATTTCTAAAATTTTATTTATACTAAGATTTTTATTCATTTAATTTAATTTTCTATATTTTTCATTTTTATATTTTTATTTCTAAGATCCTAACCTATACTAAAGATTTTTATTTTTTATTATTATTATTTTTAGATTTTTATGTTTTTTCATTCTTGAGTTGGAGTTTTTCATTTTATTAATGATTTTATTTATTTTTTACATATTAAGATTTTTTATAATTTTTATATTTTTCTTAAAGATCTTATTTAATTAATTTATATTTTATTTTTATTACTGAAGACTTTATTTGATTAATTAAATTTTTTAGATTTTTATTTTTCACCATCGAGCAATGGTATACACTACAATAACCCAATAGGTACTCAAATTAATTATCTATGTTTTTCTATTTTTTTCCTAGGCTAAAAAAATACAATAAAATAAATGAAGGAAATGCATAAAAATAAATAGAAAATTACAATAATCGGATTGTTGGGTATCATGCAAGTTGGGTCGTGGCGGTGGGGTTCTTTGTCGGTGATGATTCGATGGTCGTTGAGGGTGGCTAAGGAGTATTTTCCTAGGTTTTTGGGGGTGGGGAATCAATTAGTGGTGTCTATTTTTGCTAAAAGCTAGCCTAAGTGGTGGTTTGGGAGGTGGCCGACAGTGGATTCTACGATGGTTTTTTTATCCGCATCTTTAAGACAAATTCGAATAAAAAACTTAAGCTTTTATGAATCTATTGACTTGTAGAAACTCTGAGATGCCATTAGCTTGCTTCAAGGTTGTTTGTTGTGTGAGGAATCTTAAAGAGAAGGTGGCATTGTCAGCAATGGTGGTCTAGAGAGAGAAAGTGTGGGGTTGGGTGTTCCTAGGCTTCTAAAATATAAATTCAACCCCCCATGATGTTTCCCGAACTCCTATTTATAATGGTGCAAGCTGAATCACATTTAGAGCTTGGGATAGGGTTGAATTGTCATCAGTCGGCGAGGTAGATAAGTCTTATTGGAGATTTGTTTTTATCAAATCTTCAATTCGTTTTTAGTGAATCTTTAGGATGTAGATATATTTTTGAAGGTTTTTTTAGATAACTTTATATCAAATGTTGTTGAAAAAAGCTGGAGATCCCGCTTTACCCATTTTCATTTTCTGTCCAGACTAGCTGGAGAAGATAGTCACATGCATAACACGTGACCTAGCCAAGAAAGAAAAAAAAAAAAAGTCTTGTGCATGTCTCAAACCCCTAACCTCTTAAGCCCCCTTTTGCTTACAGACGACATACGAACTAGCTGGGCTAGTCTTTTTCTCAGTTTATTATTGTAACTAATTTACCTCTAAGCTAACAGTCCTAATGAATTTTTATGATTTGAGGTTCCCGAATTTAATTTAAAGTGTCAAACTTCCTTATTTTTATTGAAAATGTTCACATTTTTTTTATTAATTTTTGTTATTATGATTTTTTTTATCATTTTTAAAAGTTTTTTCTTGCATTTACTTTCATTTTTATTCATTTTTTCTTTTTTTTTTATTTTGTCTTTATTATATATATTTTTTGTAAACTAAGCTTTTTATTATTGCTATTTTTTTTTCATTATTTATATATATTTTTTAAACAAGTTTAGATAGGAGCAAAAATTGAGTGTTTATAGGTATGATCCTTTTTTTGATGATTGCAGGAACACAGGGCAAAACTTAAGGGTACATGGTATCTCGATAGTGGGTGTTCACGTCATATGACTAGTAACGCTTACTTGTTCACAAGCCTTGAGTGGAAGCAAAAAGGATATGTGAAGTTTGCTAATGATAGTAAATGAAGAATCATCGCAACTGGTAATATTAGTATCCCCCCTTTTGTTATTAAAAATGTATATCCGGTACAAGGTTTGAAGCATAATTTATTAAATGTTACTCAACTTTGTAATAAAGGATATAAAATGACTTTTAATCAAGATAAGGCCACATCATATAATAAAGATGATGTAAAACTCCTTGAAGGCTATAGGAAAAAGAATATTTATTTAATTAAACCTGCTAAAGTAGATGCTGGAAGTTATTTTTTGTCTATTAATGATAGTATTTATCTCTGTCATAGAAAGTGAGGTCATGTTAGTTTTACACAATTAGAGAATTTATCAAAAAATAACTTAATAAATGGCTTACTAAAGTTGAATATTAGAGAAGATATTCATGTGCTACATGTTTGAAAAATAAAATGGTATTTGTTTCTCATAAGAGTAAGAATGTTATCTCAACCAAAAGACCATTAGAACTATTGCATTTAGATTTATTTAATCATATATGAACCATAAGTTTAGGTGGTAACAAATATGGACTTGTAATAGTTGATGGATTTTCTAGATACATTTAGGTTTTGTTTTTATGACATAAAAGTGATGCCTACAAATCTTTTGAAAAATTTTCAAAACAAGTTCAAAATGAAAAAGAATATTCCATTATTAGTCTAAGGACTTATCATGGGAAAGAATTTGAAAATAACTATTTTATAAAAATTTGTGAAGAAAACAACATAATTTTTCTGCTCCCTATACTCCACAACAAAACAAAATAGTTGAGCATAAAAATAGAACAATCCAAAAAATGACATGTAACTTACTAAACGAAAGTGGTATAGCACAATATTTTTGGGTCGGAGCAGTTTCAATTGTGTGCTACATCATTAATTGCGTTTATGTAAGACCTTTAACTAGAAAAACATCATATGAAATTTTTAAAGGAAGAAAACCTAAAGTTTCCTACTTTCATGTTTTAAGAAGTAAGTGGTTTGTAAAGAAAACAGGTATAGCTTTAGGAAAGTTTGATGAAAGAGCTAATGAAGCCATATTCTTAGGATACTTGACCAATAGTAAAACTTATTGTGTGTTTAACAAGTCTTCCAAAATAGTTGAAGAATTTATAAATGTAAGATTCGTTGAAGAAGGAATAATAAATAATATTGATGATGAAAAGCTGATCATATCCAAAAGAGATGTTGAAAATATTTTCTTTGTATTGAGCACAAAAATCAAAGAAATCATAATACAGAGTTAGATATACTAGGAACATTTAGAGCAAAAATTAACTCAAAAGGTAACTTAGAAGGTAGTTCAAAAGATAAATTAGAACCTACCGAGGATCTATTCATCCATCTAAGTCTACAAGAATTCAATCTAATCATCCCATATAATAGAGAATAGGCAATGTCCAATCTGGAATTGGGACTAGAGTTAGTTATAAGGATATAGAAAATTATTTTGCATTACTAACTGAAATCGAACCATCTTCAATAGAAGAAGCTCTAATTGATAACAATTGGATAGATGCTATGCAAGAAGAGTTAAATCAATTTCAAAGAAACCAAGTATGGTCATTAATACCAAGACCTATAGATAAATCCATAATAGGAACTAAATAGATGTTTAAAAGCAAATTAAATGAATATAGAAAAGTTGTTAAAAATAAGGCTAGGTTAGTAGCAAAAGGATACTCTCAGGAAGGAAGTATAGATTATGATGAGACCTATGTACTTGTAGTAAGATTAGAGGCAATTAGGTTTTTATTATCTTATCCATGTCTAAAAAATTTTTAATTATTTCAAATGGACGTTAAGAGTGCTTTCTTAAATGGTTATATTAAAGAATAAGTCTATGTAGAACAACCACTAAGATTTGAAGATTCATTTAAGATAGATTATGTTTACAAACTTAAAAAGGCCTTACATGGATTAAAACAAGCTCCTAGAGCATGGTATGAACGACTTAGTCAATTTTTAATCAAGAATGGATTCAAAAGAGGAAAAGTGAATACTACATTATTCTTAAAATATTATGACAATGATATTCAAGTAGTATAGATATATGTAGATGATATTGTGTTTGGTTCTACTAATGAAGAATATTGTAAGACGTTTTCTAAGATTATGTAGGCAGAGTTTGAGATGTCACTAATGGGAGAATTCAACTTCTTTCTTAGAATCCAAATAAAGCAAACAGAGGATGGTATATTTGTACATCAAGAAAAGTATACCATCCAAATATTAAAAAAAATTAATTTTGAAAATGTGAAAGGTATAGCAACTCCTATATCAACTTCAACCAGGTTAGATGTTGATTTGGGAGGTAAAAAGGTAAATCATAAGCTTAATAGAAGTTTAATCAGTTCCCTATTATACTTAACCGCTTCTCATCCTGACATATTATTTAGTGTTTGTTTGTATGTTTATTTTCAAAGTAATCCTATTGAAACACATTTAGCAGTAGTAAAAAGAATTTTAAAATACATTGCACATACAACTAAGTTAAGTATTTGGTATCCAAAAAATCAAAATTATGATTCAATTGGATATTCTAATGTAGATTATGTGGGGTGAAAAATTGATAGAAAAAGTACATTTGGTACTTGTCAATTTCTAGGCGATAAGTTGGTTTTTTGGTCCTCCAAGAAACAAAACTCAATTACTCTTTTTACTGCTGAAGCTGAATACGCTTCTGTAGAAAATTGTTGTACACAGATATTATGGATAAGATAACATTTGACGGACTATGGTTCAGTATTTAAGAATATACCAATAAAATGTAATAATACTGGCACAATTAATTTAACAAAAAATCCAGTGCATCATTCTAGATTTAAGCATATAGAAGTTATCATGTAAATAGTGGAAAAACAAGTATTGAACAAGTTTCAATAAAAAATCAATTGGATGACATCTTCACTAAACCATTAGATAAGGTAAAATTTAAGTTTATTAGAAATGAAATTGGTATTTGTTATCCTTTTTAGTTATCTGTGATAAAAAAAAAAATTATACATGCACATACTTAGAGAAATATTCAAACCAATACTAATAATAAAAAGTTGAATCTTTATTTTGTTTAGATTAGCCAGTTCTTTTAAAATTTCAATTTAATGTTATTCTCTCTCTCTCTCTCACACCCTCCTCTCATTCTCGAGTATACCAACAGTCATTGTTCTTCACTGTCATCTTCTTCTCTCTTTAACCAAAATCACCATGGCTCCTAGAAGATCAAGTAGAATATAAAATCAAAACTTTATGACCAAAACTTCCTCCAAAACCATCAACATCGTCGATGAAACCACTTATTAAAAAATGACAGTGAATAAAAAACAAAACCCTCAAATAAAAAAAATAAGCATAGAAAATTAGAGGTTAGATGTCGAGGAAAGGAATGAAAAGGTTGATAAAAATAAAACTTAGAAAGTTTTTTAGAAGGTTAGTTCACATAAGAATGGAGGAATTGAAAAATTAGAAATAGAAGGTGAAGCTTCGGTACACGAAGATGGAGAATCTTCCTTACAAATGAAGAAAGTGAAACCTAAAAAGAAACGTGTGATTCCTTCTATGGAAGTGAGTTTTAGACATCGTAAAAAGAAACATGGGGCTTCCAAGAAAGAGTATTCCGTAAATATAGATATTACTGAATCTTCTTATTTAGATTTCAATTTCTTAAAAAAAAAATGGTTTCTATTGGAATGAATTTCTATATCATATAGGTTATATTAAGCTATGTGATTTAAGAGTAACTATGTTTGGAGAATTAGTTGTTGAATTTTATGAGAATTTAGATGAGTCCTAAAGGGATATGTGGAGTTCGAAAGTTCTAAGAAAGAAAATTCAGATTTCAAAGAGGGATATTGTGGACTATTTTGGCTTAGCTGATGTAAATGATGATCCTAATGTAGAGAAAATGAGTAAGGATGAACCTTTTTGCAGAATTGAGTGATGGAGTTGAAGTATTAAAAGGAAAAGATGTGTTTATTCTTGATTTTGAGTTGATAGTTAGAATCTTACATAAGGCAGTGATTAGTTGTATCTTACTAAAGAAGGAAGTACAAGTACAATAACTAGGAAAGATGCTCTAATCGTTTTGGTAATGAAAAGGAAAAGAACAATAGATATTGCTACTCAAATGGTTAAGCATCTGTGGAGAAACAAGAGGAACACGCCTTATGGAAGTGTACTCATGAAACTTTTTGAGTTTAAGAAGATTAGATTACCAAATGTTTCTAGAGCACCACTACCAATTAAGAAAATTCGAGAAATGGTGTTTAAGTATATGGGTATTTTAGTCAAAAGCAAATTGTGGTATGCTAATGATAATGCTTATTATGTGCATTCTAAACATAAAAGAGGAAGGTTAGTTTTGGATGAATTGAATGCACAAATAAAGGAGGAGGATAATGAAAATGAGAGTGAATAGAATAAGAAAAGAAGGAAAGGGAAGGAACCAACTGCATATGTCAAGAAAAAGAAGAGCATTAATTTGCAACCGATGATAGGAGAAAAATTCCAAATTAGGGAAGGAGAAAATGCAAAGGGTGATTCTGACTCTAAGTTAGAAGGTGAATAAAAACATATTGTTCTTAAGGAGAAGAAAACTGATGGAGCCTTAATAAGCTCTAATTTTAAGACATTCAAGGTCCATCTAAAATTGGAACTTGAGAAGATGATTGATGAAAAACTATAAAGTTTTAAGAAAAACCAAAATTCAATTCTGATGGATAAATTAGAAGACATATCACTTATTGTGTCCAAGAAACTTAATAGGTTCTTTAGCCAATTAGATAAAGCATTCCAACCTCAATCTTCTTTTTCTCCTAAGCATAATTCTTAATTAGAACTTGATCCTTTTGCACCTCAATTTGAAGCTGAGGCAATCAAAATTCCAAGTCCAGATCATTCTTAGTTTTTGAAGAGTCCTGAAACAAATCAAGTTTAAGATCAATTGGTTGAACTTATAGAATAAAGAACTCAAGCTCAACCTAAACCGAATGAAGGACAGATCATTCTCTTTCAATCTACTTAAGATGATTCAAAGAACAAAACTTCTAGAACTTATGGAAGATTCAAAAGAAGTGCAATAAAGAAGAAATAGAATCATTTAGGAACTTATTCTTATCTAGTTTAATGTACTTAATTTCAATGACTTGGTTTTATCTTCATTGATGAATGTGTTCACATATGCAATATTTTATATGTTTTCTACTCTTTCAAGATTTTAATATATATTTGTATGTTGATTATTTGAAATATTATATTGAGGGGGAGTTTTATTACTCGATGATATCAAAAAGGGGAAGAATTAGAATGGGAGTATAGAACTGTCATACGTGAATGAAGATGGGAGTGCTGAATAATGATTGTTGTGAAGTATACAAAACTGACTAATTTGTAGCTAATATGTATATATATATTGTGTTTGTTTTATGAGAAAGGGTTTTGCTATCATAAAAAAAGAGGGAGAATATTAAAGTATTTTAATGATAACAAAATATACTAAATGTTTTTAATGAAGTTCATTTAGTGTATATGAATAATTATATTTACAATTTGACTAAGAGTTAGAAGATAAAAAAATAAATGAAGGAAAGCTATGTTGTTTTTAATTACTCAAAAGATAAGTCAAAAGGTGTTCATTATAAGGTATAATGGGAACTAAGAAGAAATGTCAATAGGTGTTCATTATGAAGAATAATAGGAACTTAGAAGATAAATTAGAAGGTATTGTTGTTACGAGTTCATATGAATACAACAACTTTATATATCAACTTACGTTGGTTAACTATCAATTTTGAAGATCCAGTTCTACTTATTGAATATATTTAGGTAATATGCTCAATTTGTTTCACTAAAGTAGGACAAATCTCTATAGGAATCTAAGTGATTAATTTTAGAATTAAGAGATTCAGTTAATTCGTGATAAATTCACGATTGTTTCCACATATTTGGTTCTGCTATATGAAGATCAGTATTAAAAGAATTATGTCAAATATTTTAGAGATCACATATTTTCATAATTCAAATTTGAATTCAAGGATAAGAGAAGAGTTGTTGGATGTTCCACAAAATTAGCGAGTGGTTGATTTTGTCAATAGATTTTGTGCAGATGATATTTATCACAATGGAAAGATATATCTGGACTATCTTTAATGACAAATTTGACATAATTTCTATATTACATTTTGAAGATATCATATTTAAATTCAAAATTCAGTAGATTACTTCAAATATCTTGAGATGTTTTTTTTTTTAATGTTCAAAGCAAGATCATGGCAACAAACTTTCAAGTTGAAAACAGATCAACAAAGTAGCTGTTACTCTTCAGTGAATAAATAGAGATAAAGTTCAAAGATTCGAAAGAGAGAAGAGACAATACAGAATAGTACAACATTTTTTTATCCAAAAGCTAGATATGTGTATTAGTGAGAGATTATTTGTAACTTTGTAGATGTATGAATAGCCTTAAAGATAGGCTAGATAGGCAAAGCAAAGTGTTTTTGAAGCCAAGGTGTTAGCAAAACGATTGTAATATCTGAAATTTATTTTAGATTAGTGGAACGGTATTGGTATGGAAGACTGGGTCCCTAGCAGTGGAGTTAGAAGAGAAAACTAATGCTTAAGGAAAAATCTCTATAAATAGCTTGCCCGATTCTCTTCTCTCTATCTTTTAATTTATGTTCTATAATAGTTTGTAATTGTTTATAAATACTTGTTTTCACACTATAGTTAAATTGAGGAGTTAAAGCGGTTGTTTCTAACTAGCAATTTTTTTTTTTAAATTAGCAAGTAATCAATTCACTCCTCCCTTCTTAATTACTTAATTCAGGACTAATACCTATGTTTGATGAAAATGACCCTATTTCTTGGTTGGCAACTCTTGAGAAATATTTTGATATTAACAAAGTAAAGAGTAGGAGAAAACTTGGAACAATTATTTTGTATATACATGGAAAAGCAATTCATTGGCTTAACTTAGTGCATTGTCGACATTCACATGTTGATTGAACTACTTTTGTTAACAAGTTTTTGTCTTATTTAAATGCAAAAACATCTTCCAATCCTTATGTGAGTTTATCTAGATTAAGAAAAATGGGCTCAATTGATCAATACTTTGATAACTTTGAAACTTTGTTATCTCAAGTGCCTTTGATATTTGAAAGACAACTGCTTGGTTATTTCTTTAGTGGATTACGAGATGATTTAGGCACTTGGGAGACCCCTTTAGCTCCTCATACTTCGGAGAAAGATATGAAGTTGGATTACAACATTGAGAGGGAGTATAATTTGGGGATTTTTGTGTCACCTCACATGAGTAATCATGATTGTGGACAACCTACCGTTTTCATGTCCTCTTATTTTAAGAGCCATTTGACTTCATGTGGCAAGTTGCAATATATGAGTCATGTTTCTCATCCTCCCACTTTAGTTCATAATGCTTTAACGCTTATAATTAATGTAGGTACTTCAAAGAGTGTTAGATCAATGGATGAAAGCTTTAATTTTAATGGAATTACAAGCCACAAGCAAATGATGCATGTTGAATTTTTGGAAAAGAAAAATAAGGGTTTGTGTTTTAAATACAACCAACCTTTTTCTCCTTGCCATGTTTGTCTTAGCAAGTCCTTATGGGTTCTCATTTTAGAGGAGGATATGAAGTTTATTGCGAATGACTGGGAAGCTACTAACATGGGCTAATTATGTTTGTTTCTTCAATCAGTCCTCAAGGCTAAGGACATTTCTTCAAGGGGTGGCATCATTATGACTCTACTTAAAGTCTTCTTATTTTAGCTTGTCTTTTATATACATACATACATATATATATATTATTAGTCAGTTGTATTCTTTTAGGTTAGTAGTTAGCTAGCCTGTGCATAAGCCTAAGAATGTAGTTAGGCATTTTCATACTAGAAGTTTGTTAGTTTGTTTTGGTTCCCTTTGAGAGAATTTGGAAAGCAACTTACTATTGGAGTTATCAAGCTAATAACTTTTATACTTTCTTCCTAAATTAATAAAATTCCCCCAATCTCTACCTTAATATTACAAAAGTTTCGATCCTTTTATTGTTTCAAACCCTAGATCATATCAACTTCTCTATAGTTATTTAAACTCTAAACACATTATTAACACTTTCTATCATTGTATATGTTTTTGGGATGGGAATGGAAGCTTCGAATATATTATATGTTTATAGGAGGATGGTGCTTGTGACAACTGTAATATAGAGATCTTAGCTTCATATAATTTGATTGTGGTTAAAAATAAGTCAATCTTATTTTGGAACCGAAACCTATCCTGTGGTATATTGTAGCCACTATAAAACTTGTACCTAGTAAAACTTACAGGGTATAGGATACCCTATAGAACTTATAATTTTGGTCTTTCTTACCATTAATTTCAAATTTATGTGATAAAGTAATATATATGTAATATTATAAGTTCTTCATATGCAAAATCTATAAAATTGTAACAAACTATGTGAAATAAAAAATAAATAAATAATTTTTTCTACCCTCATTATTTTAAGTTTATCTAATCTTACTACTTAAAAAATTGGAAAAAAAAGGCGAAAAAACGTAAAACGTAAAGTTAGAGAGGAAAATAGGACAGAACAATGGAAAGAATAGAAAGTGTAAAATAAAAAGGCTAGCCTTAGGTTTAGTCAATTAGGGTTTTAACTTATGGGTTTAGGCTCTTTTTTTTTTCTTTTTATTAAAATATTTATTGATTAGAAAATATACTATTGTTATTTATCACTCATTTACAAGGTTGTCAAAATCACGATTTTACGTAGAATCAGTAAGGGGTCCGTAGAATCGAAACGTAGAAATAGAATGTAGAAATGTAAGTTTCTACAACCTATGTAAAATAACTTCCAAATATTATAAATTTACTTACGATAGTCATTAAAAAATATAATGAATAATAGAAATAAGGAAATTCAGCATTTATTTTAGCCATAAATTGCAAATTTGCAATAAAAGTCATAATATAGATAATCAAGCATAAGTTGTATAATATATATATTTTATTTCTAAAATGATAAATCATGTATAAAGCAAGTTTTACCTAGTTATATATATAAAAGCTAAAAGATAATAGATACAATTTAAAAATCAATTGTGACTTTAAGAAATTACTAATAAATAAAAGTTGATAACGAAAATATACTATTAGAAAGGAGTAATATTAAAAAATAAAAAATAATTACTAACCAAAAGTAAATAATAAAGAAGATACTATAACAAGAAAAACCTTCAAAATTATATATAATTAGGTAAAATTTTGCACTATTTGTGATTATTAATTCAAAATATATTTATTTAACAATATCTCATATTTACTTAACTATGAGATATTGAAAAGATAAAAATATAAATACATTTATACCTTTCCTATAAAATTAAAAATCTAAAAAATTCTTATAAAGTTAAAGTTATCCATCCTTTATTTTATTTACTATTACAAAAATATTAATTAAAATAAGGAAAGTTGCAGTAATCAAACATGAGTGCTTTAACATGAACATGATCACAAATAGGAACAAGAAGACTAACCATCGACGAACACAAACACAAAGACTTCAATGCAACGCAACACACTGACAAGAGAGGAGTG
The DNA here is from genome assembly GCA_037954665.1 of Laguncularia racemosa. Taxonomy (NCBI): domain Eukaryota; kingdom Viridiplantae; phylum Streptophyta; class Magnoliopsida; order Myrtales; family Combretaceae; genus Laguncularia; species Laguncularia racemosa. Next base: position 426,936 of record JBBMOL010000085.1, on the reverse strand, counting down.
ATGATCGACGAACATGTTGGGGTATAGCTTATACTCCCCTACGATAGGAAAGCACGTGGGCGGGGGTCCGAGAAAGCCTCCCCGGTGGGGGTCTCAAGGGGGCAGCGCCCCTTGGACGCCAGGGGGCTTTTAGCAATTAAGCTCATATTTGTTTATTAAAAGTTTGGGCTTTGGCCCATGAATAGCTATTATTACATATTTGTTTATCCGGATTTGGATGGCTGAAATTTTACTTAGTTGTGCAATATTGTGGAATCGGTGTAAACGTTCAAACTCGCGATTTTGACGATTTTACTGTTTAAAATCGTGATTCTATTATGGTTTTACTTCTCCTCGATTTTGTATGTGAGTTAACTAAAAATATATATCTAAACTCATAAATTGTTGAATTGTATGAGTTAACACGCGAGTTTGACAACCTTACTCATTTACTAATATTATTTAATAATTTTTTATAAGCTGAGTATGTGATATCTTAAAACCTATATCTTGTATATCTTAAAATATAGGTTTTAAGATGAATATAAGGTAGGAAGACCTTACGTTTGACCGTATCCTACCCTATGGAAGCAAGTTTTAGAAAACCCATACCTAGAACCTACCTTGTGACTCCCTAATACTAATTTAAAATCTATTCAATCTAGTAGGATATGGGTGAATACCCTTTACAACATGGTTACCTGCTTTCTTTCTTTCTTTTTTTTTTTTTTCTTTCAAAAAATGGATTTATAACTCTACTGATTTATCTTCTTATATTAAATATTTTCATTTCATTTTTTTAAAATATAATTATATCATGAAATCTAATAATTTAACTCTCTATATAGAGCCTAAATTGTCTTTTTTTTTTTATTTGTATTATGTATGTATCTTATTTAAATCTATTTTGTATATAATATGTATTCATTTGAATTCTAGCATTTGAGGAATTATTTTATCCCTGTATTATCTATTTCTGTTTCATAGTTATAATGAAGATAGTAATAAGGAAATAAGAATTTAAAAGTAAAGATTCGCATGCTTTTAAGATGGAAGTTTTAAAAATATATGTATGCATTGAAAAATGAAACTTTAATTGGTATTTTCATAAAAGTAAATAAAGTAATGGGTAGATGAGTTAATTCCATAGGGATTTATTATATATTCAATTTTGTAAGAGGGTTATATATATTTATATTTTAATCTTTTTGATATTTTATTTTTGATAAACACATTATTTAAACAAATGCATGCCACTCTTGCATTTTTTTCAAGATCATTAATTGCAGTTCAAATTAAATTTAAAAGGGGAAAAAAAGTGGAGGGAAATGAGAAAATATGTAAAAAAGAAATGGCATGTAACATCATGTTATAGATTTTTTTTTTTTTAATTTCCACTACAATTTATAATTAAGCTATATAATTGTTTTATTCTTCAATTTGATAATAAGGCACTTGTGGATATCATGTTGGTGTCATTAGTTCTTTTATAATTTCTTATTCCTTATGTGTGTGTATATACATAAGGTACACATTGTAAGGGCATCGTTTATTTATTTATTTTCATCTTGAAATAATAACTCCAATCCTTGAAAGGCAATCCATGTGGGCTAAAAAGCTATAACTTTTCATTCATCATAAGTGGGTTATGATATTTAAGGATGTTGTCAAGTGAGTTGTTATAAAATACTCAATCCGAACAACTCCCCAATTATTCTATGGGGTTTTGATATGGATTTGGATATTACCTTAAAACTTTATAGGGCTTTTGGTTGGGTTGTGTTTTAACAAAAATCTAGTGGAAAAACCCGACCCACTAAAAAAATATTAGGTAATAATATTTTCAAACTCAAATTTCAAAAGTGAAGAACAATTATATATTTATTGTCTAATCTCACTATTCCACTCAACAACATTTACATCTCTTAGTTTCATATCTCTTCTAATCAATTTTGTGAAATTTTTTCCATCTTTGTAGATATGGATATAATTGAGAAAGTGGATATGTTGAACTTTAGTTAATTTGAATGAATGTTTACGAAAAGGATGGATGAACTTTAGTTCATTTTTTAAATATGGTGAATTATGTTATAAACTTATAGGAATATGTGATTAATGAGTTGAACTTTATTTAATTTAGAATTTGGATGAATATTTATGTAGTATATTGAACTTCCTATTGCAACAGCTTTCAAGTATAATTTAATGAAGTTCCTTTCATTGAACTTTAAGTTTTTAAATGTAATTCAATGATATCTTTATGAGATTATTTTATGAGAATTGGAATTATAAGTGATTATATTTACTACAGTTGTTTTCCTATAAATAATTTATATTATCATATAACAAGTTATCATTTTACTCTTAATATATGTTTCTATGAATGATAAAAATAAATTATAGGAGTCTTAATAATACCTTATCTCTTTATTTCATATGGAGATATTTTATACAATTGTAGTGGTAGGTTGACAGATCGGGTTGCGAGTTTATAATACCATTGATAGGAGCAAGTTTTGGGTATTAAATAAAAATTTTACAGGATTTAAGGCAAGTAGCCCTAAAAAATTGCTTGAGCTTGTCTTGATGGCATCTCAAATGGTACCATCATATAATGGAATCTAAAATTATTAATAGAAGTACTATCAAAACACATCATAGATACATATATCATATATTATTCATAAGCCTACCATAAAAGGTGTCTTGATCTGAGCAATATGTCACTTAACTAACTCAATATACAAACCGACTAATAAGGTTGAGGTTATTTAACTTTCATTCAGTTAACTTCTTGTCCCTAATTTACTATGATACACATAGAGGTGGACTCAATACGATTAGTCTCTTGAACTAAACCAAACTATGTATTACAGTTCGATTCATAATTTTTTTAAACCTAAAAAAAAGGGTTCAATTCACGATTTTAATTGTTTTTATAAGTATTATTAATTTTATTCTATATACAAGTTAATAAATCACAAGAAATTGTACTTAACATAAAAAGATTTAATTTATCATCACTTCTTTGATATCATTAATTATCTTTAATACTCATTTAATATATTTAATGAGGTTTTATTATCTCTTTTAAAGTGGTTATGGTTTCTATATTAGTCAATAATTAAATTACTTGATAAAAATTAAATAAGTAACATAACATCTTCTTTTTTAATCATATATTCTTTAGAATTTTATTGACATTTTCTTTTTCTTTATTTCTTACAGTTCAACTCAATTCGTAATATTTTCGAACCTAAAAAAGCAGTTTGGTTTGGTTCATAAAATTTTTTAGCCTAAAAAGACAATTTAAACTTAATTTATGGCTCGATTAAATTCGATTTGGCCCAATTCATGGTTTGGTTGGTTTTTTTTACCCATTCCTCGATACACATACATAGGATGAAAATGTTGTACAAATTTGGGTTATGTATTACCATAAATTTGTTGCAAATATAGGCTTATCCAAGAAAGTGACCTAACCCGAGCATTAGATCCCTTAACTAACCAATATTGAAGCCAGCTAATGTGGCTCATTCCTATTAGATATGGTCGCGTGGTGGAACTACCCTAGACTCAAATTTGGAACCACCAGTTTCGGGTTCCAAAAGTTGAGAGTCGACCTTAGAACCATGAGACCTAGTTCTGAACCGGTTTTAAGGACTCATTAGTTCATGGGTTGGTTCTGAACCCATGAATCGATCTTTGTTTTTAAAAAAAATTAAACAAATATATTTAATTTTAAAATTTTAAAATCAAAATAGACTGCGAGCCTAAAACTTTTGATAGTTTTTAGCCTATTTTATAAAAACTTCAAAGGGAACAACATCTAAGTAGAATTGTCATCTTAACAATGTGGGATAAAAATTTATAAAAGAAAATCAAAAGATAAAAATTGGTTTTAGTCTCACATTATTAAGAAATAAAAGATTTTTCTTAATTAATTTTATAAATATCCAACCATACATACTATTTTGCTGTATTTATTTTTTATATTGTTAATACTAGCAATACATTAGATATTGTAAACGTGAATTAATTTTTTCTATTTTATGTAGAAATAGTTTAAATTTTTAATGTTATTTTATTTTAATTTTTAAATTATTTTTCTTTAATTTTCTTTCTTTTTTTTTTTTTTGGGATGAGACCACCACTAACTTGTTAGACCTGCCGAGTCTCATGACAGTTTCAAAACCGTCCATAAGGGTTTGGTTTTGGACTCATTGGTTCGATTCTCAGGCCAAGTCCGATTCGAACCAGCCTGTAACAATGTGTAATTCCAATCAACTTCTCTATAGTTATTTAAACCCTAAACACACCATTAACATTGTATAACCTTTTGGATTGAAATTGAAGACTCGAACGTATTAGATGCTTATGGAAGGATGGTGCTTACGGCAGTAAAATTTCTAAATACACCATTGACATTTTTTTATCATTGTATACCCTTTTCAAAAGTCAAGAACTGTGACTAGACTCGAAGCAATTTTTTTATTTCCCTTTCTATGATAATAAAATTGCTACGTTAGATCAATTTTGCCAAGGATAACGTATTTACAATACGTACACTTTAGCTGGCCCATTGGCATGATTGCTCAAGACATAAAATTTTAGGACAGACTGTTCTACATCCTTTCAGTAGCTTGGATTTTAGTGCTTTTCAAGAAGATTGCTAGGTTTATGATGTATTGATGTTCACATACACTACTATATTATCATTCATTACATGCAGTGTAGGCTTGAGCTGTTAGCATCGCAATTTTTAGAAGAGATAATGGTGTTGTGGTGCCTTTCTGATGTTTATAGATCTTAAACAATACAATTTTGCAGTGCTCTTATGGAGATTGCCTTTTGCCTCGCTGCCTCTAGTCCATCAAGTAGCTATATATTGCCAATAGATTTTGCTAATTAATTAATGATGGAGTGTGGACATATCTTTAGTCTAAGGGCTGGTCTAGAGAGTTACTGTTTGTGTGGTATACTGACTAGGAAGCGGGTTTGAATCAATGCCTACACGAGAGTATATATTGGAAGGTCGTAAAATCTGAAATCAAGTCAAAATTTGAATTTCAAACCATTGAAAGAATGGTTGATCAATCATACTACCTGGAAGTCAAGGGAGGCATGCTAAATGGTGGACCAAAGGATAGCAGTCGGCGATCAGACTTGAATGCACAAATTTACTTGCATTTGTTTTCTTTTTTCTTTTTTTAATTATGTATATCTTAATTTGATTATTTGGGGATTTATTCTACGTATAGTTGTGTAGTATGTCATCATGTAAAAGAGAGCCTATACCGGCACCTCAATAATATTAAAATACAGTGAATCTGCCGCTCCATTCCTATAATTTTTAACCTTAAATTCATCTGATGCTTTCCATACATCGCCATTAATTTCTTCCTTCCCTAATCTCTTTTCTTTACATCTATATAAATGTACCGTAACAATAAGTCCATCCAACTTCTGTATCGGCACACAGCAACTAACAATTCCATCCTAAATGAGGCCAAGTTAACAACTATCTTACAATAAGGAAGGTTGCGAAGACAGAAGTTGGGTCGAGAATTATTCCTCAATGAGAAGCAATAATTTCAATGGATACATATGAATTTGACCTGGACATATATGCAATGCAAGCTTATATGTTCCATATATTCGTGCTTGGGACATCAAGTCCGAGGAAATCATGCCACTGCTTATTTAATTTCCTAAGAAAAATTTACACGTCAAGAGCAACCATATCAGATTAAAAAAAAAAAATAAATCAAAGACGGTAAGATAGTGAACAGTCCGAATTCGATGTCACATTAACAAAATCATTACACAGTTCTTCAATCAGCTCATACATTCATAGAACAAATAAGATCATAACAATTCAGTACATATATATGAATTAGGGTGCAAGCAATCCTCATACCTTCCTACTATTCTTATAGGAGAAAATCGAAGTTAGTCCAAATAGATTTCCTGTAGGGACATTCAGAACAGGATTAATGCGAATGCAGTTTCCATGAGACGCATTACTTTTCCTTAATGGAGGCTTTTGATAGCCAGTGGATGGTGGTGGAGGTAAAGACGGTTTCGATGTCGCACCGGGTTGATGATGCTTGAGAGAATGCTGCTTATGGGTATGGTGCTCTTTAGATAATCCCGAATTCTTGACGCTTGATGAAGATGCAGACCCTGTTGAATTGCTTCTTGATAGAAGTGGGATAGGACATAAAGTCCTTGCATATCCACTGCCACAATTTAAGCTACTACTCCGCTTGAATTTCCAGAAGGACTTGGAGTTCTGCTTCTCATAAGCTTCGTTTTCCTTGCTGCTTATCACTTTCCTTTCTTCAGGATTCTCTGTTCCAGGATTTCCCTGGGGCTGGCTTTTTTCTTTACTACAAACGGGAGGTTTTGCTTTGATTTCAACTGGAAGAAGCTTGCCATCTAGGAAAAGCTCATCAGCAGATGAAGATTCCTGATCAATGCTCTCTCGAGTACAGAAATCAAAGTCGATACTCGGGTTTAGTCCTTTTGAATTTGATCTCAAGGACCTACGCTCTACCGGGACAATATTGGATAGATTAAGATCGTGAGAGAATGAAATCCTAGGACTCATTGAAGAGTTATTTTCTGAGAATAGGTCAACTGCCATTATTTACTTCTAGGATTGTCTAGTAGGTCTGCAATGGAAATATGAACCACTAGGAAAAGTGGACAGTTTGGTTCACAGAACGGAATAGAATAGACTGGAATTGATTATTTCAAAGAAAAAGCAAGCGAAAGAAAGCCTGGAGATGGATTTTCCTAGAAACTCAAAGATTCATGATCATGAATGATATGAGATTGGTATTTCAGGAATTGAAGAAAATCTTGCACAGAAAACCGAGGAGGAACAGAGAGAGAGAGAGAGAATTCAAAGGATTGAGTCCTTGAAGCATGTAAATGAATGTTATGAAAAGATGATAGGGCGTGGGGGAGAGATATAAGCACTAAAAGCCATTATTAATGGAGTTTGGTTCCGTGGCAGTAAAGCATTTTTCTCTTCTTTTTTTTTATTTCCTACCCAAACAGGAAAATGCCTTTTAATGAAGTGACCTATGTGTTTCCTATATATCTTTCGCCATGTTTATCAGAAAATCTCAACCTTGCTTTTGCAGGATTAATCACCTTTACATTATTAATCAGAGAGTATTACCGAGGGTGATAGGCCACCTGCAATGTGATGTGATAACATCATAAATTTTTTTTGATATATATGGATGTTAATAACAGGAAAAGCAATTTAAAATAAATATATAAACCCTTAAAATATATCATCATTGAAAATAATTTCAAGATTATACAATTTAAAATCCGGTTTGCAAAACCTAATGTTAAAATGCAAAGAAGTTGGATGTTAAAAACACGATGTCATTGTTTACATTAAAATAAGGTGTTCAACAATGAATTTTATTACATTCAATTAAATACAAACTCCTAATTTCATAGTGATTAAAAGACATCAGGTTATAAATACTTTCAATAATAGTATAATTTAAAATCGGATTTTGAAAACTTTATTTTAAATGGTATAATTTTGAAATTATTTTTATGTGGTATATTTTATAATTTAAAAAAAAAGTAAAATTTTTTCCTTTTTTCCATTAATAACTACCTATAGAAATCATTAACATGATAAATAAAATTTCAAAATTTATTGAATTTTCTTATGGCTAAATCTTACACATGGCATCCCATTTCAAACAAAACTTTTTTCATACCACCAAGCTTTCTTTTGCCCTAGTCATAGTCAAGAGATAGTTTTCGAATCTTGCTGTTTATAGATTCATAACATAATTGAAATAGAAAATTAAGGGGGAAAAAAAAAAGACAAGAAAAACTACCCATAAGCTGCAAATTTAGAACTGACGGATGTCAATTTAGTACTATTAAATTTTGAGATTGAGTTTGACTTTTTAAAATAGGATTTGATCAAAAGATTTACCTTGATGAATAAAACTAGCATTTTTAGGTGGCTAGGACTTAGGAAAGTTCTTTTTTTTTTTTTTTTTTAACTCAAGAAAAGAATTTCTAGTGAGTGCCTCATAAATACTAGTTGAGTATACGTGATTAAAAAATGCATAATTTGTAGGGAGCAAACTACATATTTCATGAAAGGAAAAAAATTGCATCCCAACGAGTAATTTTTTATTTTGGTAGTGTCTTTATTGAAGACACTTATTAAAGTTTTCTTTAAAAAAAGAGATCTCAAAATTAGAGATATCACAACTACATCGTCACATTTTAATAGATTTTTATTTGATTTTTGATGTATAATCCCTTGTCTGTAGAGGTTAGCGGTATAGGGTGAATAGTATATAATGTCATATCCGTATTTTATCTTGTGTGTATCAATTTTTAAAATTTTGAAATTAATATCTACCTTATAGCTTTTTGCAATCACCATAAAATCCGTGCCTTATGAAATTTATAGAGTATAAGATATCCAATATAACTTATAAAAATTTTTATTATATTTTTATAATGTTAAAATTCTAAGATAAATTTTCGATAAACTGAATATGTCAATGCCTCCATAATATCATGTTCATTCAAATCACTTGAATTTTTGGAAAAAATAGAAAGAAATGAGATTAGAGAGACAAAAAATAGAAACATACTATTAAGAGAAGTGAGAGGTGGTAGAAAATGTTTTAAGTTTAGGCATCTTATGAATAATGGGCTTGAGCAACATATATATTTATTTCTTTATTTCTTTTTGGTAGAACTTAAAAGTAAAAATATACTCTTTTTCTTCATCTAGTATTATTATTTAATAACTTTTACAGGATAGTAGAAAGTATCACGGAATCTATGGCTTCTATACTTAAGAGTTTAGACTGCATGATGGGTACATATTATGAAAATACCATATTTGTAGCATATTCTATAAGAGTAGGTTCTTGAAAAATATAATATGAAACCTATCTTGTGATATTCAATATTTATTGAAAACTGATTTGATCAAATAAGGTATTAAAAAGATATAGGATATAATAGGATAATTGGTTTACCCTATTTGTATTTCTATGGATGGATAGATAAATTTGTGAAGTTAGCCTAGGTGGTATAGAAGGTAAGTCGATTATGGATGTAAATTTAATGCTAAACATATAGGAAGTGCAATTTACTCTTAGGCAGAAGAAAACAGACACATTCGCGAATATATGCACTCAAATAGCATACTCCTCATGCCATCTATATTATAAAAACACTATATAGGGTACCTTCCTCATAAATTTGACATTTACGAGGGCAGATGTAAGTAATGGCAGAATTTAGTTGTGGATTTAGAAAGCCGTCAACCCCAACCTCCCTTTCGAATACTCTTTAAACCTTAGTAGAAAGGAATTGAATAGAGACTGGATGGTATATTATAGTGGCTGTAACTTATAGGACTTCACATAATATTTACTCTAGGTACCAAAACCAAACCATGGTAGATGAATAGTTGGCAATTATTAGTAATACATAATACCATAAAAACATACACGATGCACAATTTAAAATATGGATGTAGAAACAATATATGAAACTAATATAACAAATAATATAAAAGGCACCGGTTAAGACGTTGAATAAACACGATTTCAATATAAAATAATCAGTTATAATCTCTATCTAATTTAATATAATTTTTAGCACCAATACGAATACAATACACAAACGTGAATTGTGAAGCTTGTTATTTCCATCTCCCTACATATAATTATTGTAACCTTGAACGACCTATATAATATCATGGCGCGTTTTGTACTTGACGTGTCTGTGAGAGAGAGTTTAACAATAGGCTATACCCAATTTAGGACGTGAATGTGTAAAGTACTGATAAAAGCTTAAAGGGGTCAATCGAGTCCACAGAAGACAGCAGCGAGCTTGGTGGCTATCCATCCATCTCTTTAGCCATGATACATGCATTGATTATTGATAGAATAGTTGGTATGGAAAGATTCATACTAACTACTATTTTATTGGAATTAGATAATTTTTTGGGGTGCAAAATTCAAATACCTTTAAATTATTATGGTCAAATATAAATAATTTTTTTATTATCTCCTTAAACTTTAAAAAAGTTTATATAAACCATCGCTAAATCTTATAATTTTTAGTCTTTTAAAAAGATTTGAAGCTTACTTACACATTTATGTATTCAAAATTATAAAAAGTTGAAATCACATTTAGAAAGTTTATTAGGATGCTCCATACTTAACTAATAATAGTTTAAATGATATATTTGTAATTATGCTATTTTTTATCGTCAAAGTAAACATTAGTAGAGATAATTGAAATTTGAAAAGACTTGACATCTTAATATGCTTATGTCTTCGACAGAGAATTATGTATAGCGACTAGACATTCGTCTTTAGTTTCTATAAATGTCTTTTCTCGTAATATTTATTCGTAGAAACTCGTTCGTTGTATTAATTTCTATAAATAGATATGCATATAAATGCAATGAGGAAAAGAGTAAGGGAGGATGTCATCATGTGACAACTAACGTCTTTGGATCAAGGGAGATTGTATAAAGATTTTCAAGTTGCCATTATGTATTTGTGTTGAATATAGTTGACTTCATACAAGTTCCATTGACTTCTCTTGTTCCAAGATTCATCTGACATTATTACCGTATATTCTTTTCTATTTCTTAGAATATGACTCATATACTATAATAGAATTTAATTTAAGATCGCATTACCTAGGTTAGAACTTACCTTTCACGTTATATAATTAAATACTTTGCATTATGAGTGAAAGGTGACGTTAGAAATCGGGAATATATGAATAGAAATCTCGTAACAGTTTTCAATATGGTATTAAAGTAATTTTTTTAGGTCCTAATAATTCCCTTTTTTTTTTTTTCATTCTGATTGCCTTTGTGGCCATTCTCTTCCTATTCTATACATGCATTGTAACCGTTGGATTGCATTTTATAGTAATGTTTCATTCATTTAAATGAACCATTTTGCTTGAGTTTTTTCTTTTCTTTTTCAATTAAAATCTAGTAATTATTTTTTACGTTCACGTCTATTATTGCTCCTTTACTCTGTCTAATTAGCCCTTAATTATATTCTCGTAGCATTTGTTGTATCCTGCCTTCATTATCATTCCTTTTTTCTTTTTTTTTTTTTAATAGGACAATCTTCTTCTTCTTCTTCTTTTTGTTTTTTATTTCCTTAACATGAGGGGTGCATCCAACACAATTACCCTTATCTAAGTTCTTTGGACTTCTTACGTTTCAAGGTTCACGTAACATTATTGTTGTATATGCTTTTATTTTTTTCTAGAACAGGAGTGGATTTTCCTTGTATTTCCCATGAGAGCCTTTAATTTCTAGTTGTATTATTAGGTTACAACTCATCTTTCTTCTTCTATATAAATATTGGTATATTATAAATTCAAGACCAAAGCGAAATTATTTGAATGAAAATCACATTACATTTTTTAACAAAACTTAATTTTGGTCTGTATCTATACTTTTGTTTATATTCTTCATACTAAAGGTAAATTATTTCCATAGGAAAAAAAAGACTCACTTGATATGATATATCATAGTAACCTATATGATTTCCCTACTTTTAGGATTTTTTACATAAAAGCTTTATATGCATTTATTTAACATATTGTCTATCCCAATGCGTTTAATTTTCCTAATTGAATTTCATGCTTTTGCATGGAATCCATGAGATTGCTTTCCCATCCTAATAGGTCCCTTGGTTATTAGCTATAGGTGAAGCAGGACAACTTTGTGATGATTATTTGGAGATAGGTGACTGAGGGAAGATCAAAGAGCTTAAGAGAGGCAAGATTGTGGGTATTGTTGACTTCATCTCAATGCGACATGTCGATGTTCAAACGGAGTCCCCTCAAGGATAGAGAAGAACTATTTTAAAGTTGTGTTCGATCATTGTTTTACAATATTTACATCTTTTCGTCCGTTGATACAAACGAAACCACCTACGTGGAGAAAGTGGCTATTACAAAATTTCGAAATTATTCCAGGAGCTTCTTCTGAACATCTTCTGCGCACCACTTGAAAAAAGTATTTCACAGGACATGACTGTTTTATGATATTACTTATTTCAGTCATACTTTCACTATTATAACCCTAAGATTTCGTGATTTTCCAATGTACGAAGATATTATTGGCTACCAAAAATACAATTTTCATGGATAATCATTTCAACAATATCTCATTTAACATCTAGATTCCTATTTGCGATTAAGTGTCGCGATCTTGTGATTGCTACCATGCATGAAAAAAGAGTTCTATGATCTTCAAAACGAACTATATACATTAATGATAAGTCACTATCTAGCAAAACGATGGTTAACTCTATTCCCGAAAATTCGTACATGCTGCAGCAACAAGCTAGTTCGCATCGAGTGTTCCGTGCATTCTCCATTTTGGTCGAGAATCCGTGAACTCAAAATTGGTGCCTTTGCTTGACTCGACACAACTCTTCGACAGGACAACCAAGCAAAGGTTCCCTAGGGACCACTGCTCCACCACCACACCACCCCATGCTTTTCTATCCACGTTCTCTTGCTTTTTTCTGAAATTCTCAGTCCACTTTTCTTTCAATCCCCTTTGGCCACATGCCCAAATAAAGCATTTTGCTCTTTTTATAGTTTGTAAATAATGTATTTTTATTTCGTTATGAGAAATCTCGCTAACATATGAAGATTAGCCAAATCTAAGGCTCTTGCTTCCTTTTATCATCGAATTTGCTGTCCGATGTATATGTAAGTTACATTAGTATGGCAAGACAATCGGATTCGGCAAGAAATTGGTCACCTAAAGGATTGGATTAACGTGAAGTTATTATTCATTACTGTGTATTCTGTAGTTCCAACTATTAGGTAACTTACATTAGTATATGTTAATATTGGGTTCGATCAAGTTCAAGTCGAATGTTTTTTCATGTTAGATTAAGTTGAATAATAAGTTTAAGTTCGAGTTTTATAGTTATTGTTATAGCTTGAATTTAGAATATATTATTTCAACTTAGCTTGAATGCTTGATTTTCCTACAAACTCATATACATCTAGATATCAAATTACAATAAAGTCTCCTACATATGTAGATGTCGGCAGATTTTCTTATTGCCTGGGGGAATTATTTCAATTCATTTCCCGACCGAGTCAAGTAAAGTCTTGTGGTGGGGTAAAGACTAAAGAAGTTGGGGTTTTCAAAAGGGCCTAGTGCCAAACAAGTAAGCCATGAGGGCTGTCACCATTGGTTAGAGGACAGAAAGAACCATATGGCCTATGGATTGGTTTATTTGGATAAGGAAGGGGGTAAACAACAAGAACTTTTTTCTGCTTTTAGCCAAAACAAAACGAAAGTTGAATCTGTTTTCAATCCTTGCTCTACCTTCTCCCAAGTGCAAAGGATACAGCATAAAAAGGGTCAATTTAGGTGCATGTATGACCGTGGAGGTAATTTTAAGTGCACATAAATTCTTTTAAATTGTAACTTTATCTTTTCATAATTTTTAAAAATGTGCATATAAACCTTAAAAATGTTGCTAAATCTCATAATTTCAGGATCCTCGTAATGTTTTGAAAGTTATTTATATATTTTCTAAAACTATGAAAAGGTAAGTTCATACTTTAGAAGTTTAAGGATTTATATGCATTTCATTAATAATTTTGGGATGGTGAGTTTGCAACTATCCTAGAAAGAAAGCTGTAAAAACAGTTTGCATCAACTTATATGTTGTTGAACAATGTTAATTAGTTTGTTGAAAGCAAATAAAATTTAGTAAATTTAGATTGAGATGAAAGTGTTAAAAGTCTACTAATAAAAACTTTTAAGCTATAAATTAGTATAAATTTTGAGACAATGGAATAAGGAGTAGAGTAAGAAAGAACAGCACATCAGATTCATCAAGAGATTCACACTCTCTCAAATGCTTCAAAGAAGATTTTATAATCTCAAAAATTACACTTAAATATATCACAAAACACACGATTAATTGCACTCATATTGTACAGTCGGGTTTTGATTCTAAAGCTGAATAAGGTTTAGATACTCAGACATTACTCAATTATTCAACAAAAATACAACTTATTACCAAAAATATCAATAATAATGTTTGGCTTTTTGAATTTGTCTAAACCCTTGGGAAGACCCTTATTTAATGGAAGAACCCATTATAAGAACCAAGCAAGCAAGGTGCCCCAACCATCTTGACAAGGACCTCGAAAATTGAACAAAAGGCCCAACTTGAAGACTCGCTCTGTACACCGAGAATAACAAAGTCTAAAATTGCCATTTTATTGGGCGGGGCGGGGGGTGGGTTAGCCCAATTTCAATCAAGAGGACTTCAATTATGTTCATCAATATAATTTCATTGTATTTAATTCACTACGCTTTGATCTTCTGAAACATGGAAACCCTTAATTTAAAAAAATAAATAAATTAGTTGGCTCTATTGACCCTGCATTTTTACAATTATCGATAAGACTAATACTCTGATAAAATACCTTAAAAACAATTTTAAATGACATGATCTTTGTATTCAATCCATCAGATAATATTTTAATAATTATTGAGACAAAAGAATGAAAAAACACTACGATGGTTTTGACGTGAAGCCATACATTTCAATTCCACCTAGGTTGTGTCAAAAATGTAAAGGATAATAGCACATATTTCTTTTCCATATAATTTGAAAGCTTTTAAGCATTATTTAATTATTCAAATATTTTAATTTCCAAAAAACTAAATCGATTGGCCTACTTTGTCCGCTTTGACACTAAAATGAATTATTCCATTTGCATTATACTTTTATTTATATATAATATATATATATATATGTATATATGTATAAATATGCATAGCCCCATAATAGAAGAACCGTTACTATATTAACTATCGTTTCTTAATACTACTACTTTCGTAAGTTTTCACATTTTCCAGATCTGAAAATGGTCTTTTTAATTCGGGGGAAAGAAAAAAGGAAACCAATCTTCTTAAATAATCCGTCTGGTAGTGAGACCGCAAGGGCGAAATGTAGTTTATGATAATTTACGCCATCCTTATTTGTACCTTTTGAGTAAACAGTAATTTTATGGGGATGAGTACATTAATCAAGCATTTGCTTCATAGCTTTTTGAGATATTAAAGACGGTAAAACTCATTATATTTAATAGCATGTATATTAGTTTCTTAAGTAAGATGAATCAAACTCGAATATCTTTTTTTTTGTTATAATTATAAAAAAAAAACTTATTATATTTTATTTGATTTATAAAATAAGTCATCAGACAAAACATCCCTATAAAATTGCACAAATTTTGATATTTTTATTCCTTCAGTTTGGTAGTACAAAAATCATAAGATAGGGATAAATAAATAAATAAAATCTTTTAGCCAAAAATATCAAAATTAATATCTTTTTTCAATCAATACCTTCTCATCACCTCACTACTATCATCTCCACTTTACCATCTTGCTACTACCACCTTACCTTAGTGTTACCACATTGCCACCTTGTCATCACCATCATTGTTGCCACCTAAGTCACCATCACCATGTTACCATTAATCTCTCACACCATTACCAATTACCACTACATGGCCTTTACCTCCATTATTACTGTCTAAAAAATCCTATATATCACTATTACCATTATTATCATTACTTTACATCACCACCATTATCATCATAACTTCATCACCACCACCATTGCCATAGCACTATAATCGTTACAATACTAACACCTTCACTACATTACACCATTATCATCGTTCTTGCCCTCACATAGCTATTACCTTATCATCCATTACTACTACCAACTGGCTGATGCATGTTATTATTATCACAATGGTGCTATGTAGGTAGTAAAGACCCAATAATGTAAATGGTATTATAGTGTAGTGTAATAGTGATGGTAATGGCACCAATAGTGATAAAATGATTATAAAAGGGAAAATATAATTAAAATACATACACAAACATCAAGAGCATAACTATCAAAATTGCTATTATAGTGTAGTACTTGCACATAACGGTCAATATAAAAAATGTTATGATGTAATTATTATACCAAGTATGGCACATGTTGTGCTTAGATTTCTCAAAGGTGGTAATCACCTGCAAAAGAGAACATGTGAGGCTAAAGGGGGGCACCAAGGGTGGTTCGCACGACTTCGATGCCTAAGTTAGTATAAATTTGTTTTAGGAAATCAATAAGCTAAGTAATAGGATAGGGCTTAAGATTTCAAACTCTAATCTAAGGGGTTTCTTCCTCTATTTTATAGACGGTTGGATTGAGACATCTTAGTGAGTGCATTTACATTGTGTCCCTAGAGCTTCGCAATGTGAGAGAGCTATTTAAACAATATAAGAATAAATGCAATATAAGAAAAGGTAAAATTACATTCACGGAAATTGAACTCATGATCTTTTCTTAAAAAAATGTATATAATTTCTCATTTTTTTCATATATTATATTAGAAACCAAATGTTACCTAAAAATCTTCTAAATTTGTATTAATATTGAATCAATTTTTCTATTTTAAGAAAGATATTAAGTCGCCTATGTTTATGTCAAGATTGAATTAAGTTATGATAAGTTATTACAACTTTTATGTTTGTTTTATTGCACTAATGACACGTTTGGTTAGTGAACATAATAGAAAAGTAATTTGTTACTTTGTTTGGTTGCACTCAACTGGTATTAATAATATCTAAGAAATATATATATTTAAAAAAAGAAACATATATACCAAACGTAGTTCATGGCTTGATTGTTGGCTAGATCTCATTGATAAAATTTGGAAATTTACAAGAAAAAACTAACAAATTGTAAATCCTCATTTTATTACAATAATAATTCTTTAAAATAGTTATTCCACAAATTAAATGCAGTAATAGCTTTTATAAAAGTTAAAATGGAGGAATAGATATCCTATTTCACTTTTTATGAAGTCATTTAAATATATTGTAAGTAAATCTATTATCTCCTATAATTTACTCCAAAAATATGGAAGATTTGCTATGTGCAACATGATATGAGGCAAACTGAACAGATTTGATGACTTACAATGTTATATTTTGAGCATACTCATATTTGTTTCTAACTTATAATATAGTTCATGATCGAAATTGCTGGTTCCATTTTGATAATCCAAATGTTTGTCACTATACATTGTGTTATATAAAGAATATGTATAAAAATGTATGTGATGCATATGCACGTCGGCTACAAGTGGTTCATGAGATACTTAGGCTTCTTTTTAGATTCGAACAACTTGGGTTGATTATGTTCTTGGGGTTATCTTGTTCTGTTTTAACTTTTCTGATTATTATGGTCATGCTCTTTGATTAATGCTTTTGTCTTCTTCTTCCCTCTATTGGGATTGGTAGGGTTAAGGGTGGTCATTATTGTGTCGTTATGGTTGGTGGTGGCTGTTGGTGGCACATGGATCTTGACGTGGTAGATAAAAAAGTGGCGACTAATTGATGGCGAGGAGGTCGGCTAAATATGGTGGTGGGTGTGCTAGGTCCTTGGTTGTTGATTATAGGGTTTCAAGTGGATTGTGTTTTACCACGTTGTTTATTTGGTGGGCTTAGTTGGTTTTGGGGGTTGGTGGGCTCTTTTGGTTCGGACTTAGAGGTTGATCCTAATGAATCAAACAACTTTCCTCAACTTTTAGATCCTCTTCTACATGCTGAACTCCATTGCTTTTCAGTTGAGGATGTCAAATTTTCGCTACTTTAGGGTTGAAAACTGAGGTTTATATTAGCATGAGTAAATTAAAAAGTATAAATTATTTTAATTTTTTTAATGTATATTCGAGGTATATGTTCACATAATCTTTTCTAAAATAAAAATATTGATGGATGTTCAATAGACAGTAAATCAGTGGAACCATTTACTTCAGCTCTTAATCTATTTGCTTGCCATGTTCATGGGAAGTCCATGAATGTTTCTTTCGTGCAAAGGCATATCATCCATTCATCTATATTGACACTTAAATAAAGATTGTAGTAAGTCATATTTACATTTTCTACCGAAACACTAGAGTTATTTTACTAGATGGAGGTCGGAAATTTTTATTCTATTTTTTACTGTTATAGCGCAATAAGCATAAAAAGAAGAAGAAAAGAGGAGGAGAAGGATAATCACGTTTCTTATTTTATTTTTTTCAAATCTATATTTTTCTATAAATGCTATGTAAATAATTTCAAGTGCTTCTAATACCTAAAGAAGCTCAATAATGGAAATTGAGATACGTCTACATATAATACGTTTTATATTCCTTTCAATAATACTTGTATTTCTCTCTCTTTAATCTATTAATCTCCATTAAATTTCAAATATTTTATTTAGCATTTGTAACAAGCACCGAGAAATGTGCTAAGGCTTGCTTCCATGGAGATAAATTAAGGGATAATGTTGATTTAATCTGTATGTAAATCTAAAGAAATATGCTTTTTCACCCTAAAATTATGAGGAGTTGGCTTTGATATATATGTGAGGTATTAATTATTAATATGATGGAGAGTATATATTATTTTAGCAAACATTAGCACTAAGGTGTAAGTGATTTAAATGTTCTTATGAACTCTTTGAGTTTGATTTAACATTTATTCAAGTGGAGTCAAACTTAAGTTTTATAATATTTAACTCGATTGTCTTGTGAGCCTAATTAAACACGAGTCAAATTGAAAAGTTAGTTAAGTTTAAAATATCAATATTATTTAGGGATAATGTTGCATTCAATATCTAAATTTTTTGTGATTTTTTTATTAGCTACCTAAACTTTTTAACTTTTAATTTTGAGTACCTAATTAGGGATGTAATTAGGATGAATTCAAGACAGGTTTTATACAACTCTAACCCAAACCAACAAGGATTAGTGTTTCCCAAAACTTAGGGTTTTACTTTTATTAGTTATTACTAAAACTTGATCCTATAGGATCATGATTCCTATAGGGATTAATCGAGTTTTTATAGAGTTTATATGAGATAAGAAGAAAATAAAATAAATAGTAATGAGGTAGGATTAAGATTATACATACACATAAATAAATTTTAAAATTAAATGCATTGTATAGCATAGAATTAGTGTAGAGTGCTCATGTTACATAGGTTACAAATGAATATTATTATTAATATATATTTTTTACTAAGTCAGATTTTCTATTGAATATTTTTAAAGTCTTAAAACCTATAGAGTTTTAAATCATGTCTCAAAATTTAATAAAAACCTTATATGATATTACCTTATAGGTTTTTATTAGGTTGAGTTGGTCGGATATCTTATAACGATTTGATCATTGCATCTATATACTTAATTTAACTTTTCAATATCAATGTTTATACCTCCCTTGACTCTATTAGCTCTTTGTCAATTAATACAAAAGTTGCAATAAATAGGCCTTTAACACGTGGCTTGTGTTAAAAAAGAAACACACAACAACTTATCAAAAGATAAGCTAAAATAAACACAAAATATCTTATTAAAACATAACCATTAAACTAAAATAAATGAAAATAAACACAATAAAAAATCTGATCTTTAATATCTTCAGATAATCTAAATTCATCATCATCATCATCATCATCAATAACTCAAAAAAAAAAGAAAAGAAAAAAGAAACCCAAAAGCTCTATCTCCATGGAAGATCAACTAACTACACCAAATAACAAACTCATTGATGAAGATAAAGTGAAGCAAATGATTGTGACCTCCTTTCTATTAGGAAGAGAAGATCCGTACTCTTCCTCTTGCCTATGCGATTCACAATTGACAAACAACAATCAATAATAAGATGCAGAAATTAAAAAAAAAAATACCAAGGATTTACGTGGAAAACCCCATTTTGGAGAAAAAACCACGGGACCGCCGAACGCAAATTCTTCCACTATCAAAGTAATGGGTTACATAGTCTCACTACAAAGCCGGTGGATCAAAATACAATGGATTTCCCTCTCTAGAACTCTCTCTAGGTTTAGGAATTACTCATTTTGTGTTTTAGGTTTTCACACTTGTATTTTCGTCCTTCTTCACCCTCCCTTCAAAGGAATACGACTATATATATATATATACATGGAAACCCTAAAGTCTCCTGAAACAGTCTCAACACACGACTTATACACGGCCGTGCCTCAGACCGTGTATGCTTCTGTGGATTTTCTGAGCTCAACACACGTCCGTGCCTTAGGTCGTGTATGCAACCGTGTATGTTTCTATGGATCTTCTGAGCTCAACACATGTCCGTGCCTTAGGCTATGTATGCAACCGTGTATGCTTCTGTGGATCTTTTGAGCTCAACACACGTCCGTGCCTTAAGCCGTATATGCAACCGTGTATGTTTCTGTGGATCTTCTGTGCTCAACACACGTCCGTGCCTTAGGCCGTGTATGCTTCTGTTTCGCTTGGTTTTGTCAATTTTCTTTAAACTTAGCATTCTTTCATCCAAGAATACTTCATATACTTAAGATACTCTTGGTATAGACCCATATGTGTTAGATTTATACCCCAACACTTTTCTTGATTGAGTTTGTCTTGGAGCCAAATTTTAGAATATGATTAATTGATCACAAACCCTAGCCTTAGATGCCCAAGATCTCCTTCTCTCATAACTTTTTGTGCTTTCAATTTGTTTTGTCATTTTGTTAATCAATCCGAACCTTTTAAACACTATTTCATTCGTTTTTCTCAAGCCTTTTGACATCTAGAAGTTTTTAGAGTTGAAATTTTCTTTTCATTCAATTGATTCTTAGTGATTTTTTAAGCTTCTTTGTTGGGCTCATAAATAGCTATTACTATATATTATTTTTTTCGCTTGTAATTAAAAATAATAATGAGAGAAGTGGTGTGCTAATTATAGTAGAATCTTCTACTAAACGTCGCCTTAGTTTAAAGGTAAATCAAGATAAAATCTCATGTTTCAATTTCTCCTTCTTTTGTTTTTTACACTTTACTTCATTATTGTGCACCAATCTTAACATTCTTCTCATTCTTCTGAATGGTTTTTGTTGATTATTATTATCCTTTCTCATAAGTTGTTTCTTATATACTTGTGTTTTTATGCAAATCTATGCATCTCTTTATCTCCCTATTTTTCATTACTGTTAACAGGGGTAGTTTCTCCTTTTGATTTATGTAAGGGTAGGGTAAGTAATTGATTTTTGTGTGTTTATCGATCATATTTCAATGTGAAACAGTTGTTTTCTTAAACTTGTGTGCTATTTTAAGTCGAATTTAAACTTAGAATCCTAAACCTTGTTGGTTGTTAAGCTTAAGTTACAACCCTTGAAAAGCCCAAAGGTGTGTTCCTTCACCATATTGAGGTTAAATTTAGAAGCCTGGTGGCTTGTAGGCAATGAAACTGATGCACTGGACTTGGAGAACGTTGTCGAACCCAATGATATGGATGAAGGCATCTGGGTATTCCTTTTTGGCCTCTTGGAGCTCCTTCAACACCTGTGAGGAGTTAATGCATTCAAACATGGGCAGCTTTCACATGGTCCAGTAGTGTCCATCGTGTTGAGGTGTGGCTCATACTTTCGTACAACAGGAAAGCACGTAGGTGTGGGGGTCTGGGGAAGCTGCCTCAACGAGGGTCTCAAGTGAGCAATGCCCCTTGAACACCAGAGGGCTTTTAGCATTTAAGCTTATATTTATTCATTAAAAGTTTGGGCTTGGGCTCATGAATGACGGTTACTATATATTTTCTTTTTCGCTTGTAATTGAGTGATGTAACGAGAGAGTAGGGTAATAATTATAGTAGAATCATTTACTGAACGTAATCCTAATTAACGGGTGAATCAGAATAAAATCTTATATTTTATTTTTTCTCCCTCTTTTAAACTTTACTTCGTTATTTGTGTGCCGGCCCTAACACATCGTAGTATTCGGGGGACCGGTGGTTCTCACGGTAGACGAATCCATGCTATTATCACAAAAACACCGGACCACATTGTTAACTAACATACATAACCGCCCTATCACGGTTTTTGTAAAAATTTAAACTTACAGAGATATAGGCGTAGTAGAATCATACATTTTGATGAATCCATTCATGGATAACTTTAATCCCACATGTACGGAAAATTCTCCTTATTAAGCCGATTTTTATTTTTTACAAACGATATTATAACTAATCGGTACAATGTAATCTGCATTCATACGGTTTATATGAATCGGGTTTATGTAAGAAATTTCGAAGTTATACTACAGACCTCGAGCTCGAATTCCAAGCAAGGAATCCATCCTTGGCGGAGAAGGTAGTCGATTTCCCTAGCCAATTGAGGGTCAGAAAGTGGGGGGAAGGTAGGAGAGAGTCTCGAACTTCTTCCTGCCAACTGGTGGCCACACCCAGTTTATCACACCAAGGCATTTGTTAAGAAAAAAAACTTATCTCATTATTTATGTGCTTACTTTTTCATTAAATTTGTAATTCAAGCTGGAGAAGGGAAAAGACATATTTTCTAAGCCCTTTAATAACTGCCCTGGAACGTTTTAACATTTATATTATTTATTAGTTAGTTATCAATTACTTTCATGCTCGACACTCTTCCACCGTTGCTTGGGAGAGAGGTAATGTCATTGTTCTTGCGAGTGACGGGGAAGGCGGCGTTCGACTTAAGGCCAGTGAATGGAGCCACCATGGTGGCCTGAGCCGGGTTTTTAACGCCAGCAACTGTTGCGGAAGAGAGCATCGAGGAGGCCATTGTGTGTCTCTCTCTCCCTCTCTCTTGTTACCTGCCTAAAACCCTTGTATGTTTTTTCTTTTTGATGTCTCCCATGAAATTATGCTAGCGTGTCACAGAGATAGGATAGCCTATATATAACACTACAAGATGGCTGTTATTATTCATCTTAGGGTTACAAGGTTATGGACTTGATTTTATTCGAATTATGACCACTGGATTCGACAAGCGATGCACTACAGTATATTGACCACATAAGGGAGGAGGGGAAATTTTGATATAGCCTTATCGTTACCCCACCACAATAACAGTGCCACCTGTCAGCTATTCCCTAACCTTAACTCATCATTGGAGGTTTGTAAATGGGAGATATTAGTCTTAGGTTAGGATAGTCAAGTTCAGGCCATGTCAGTTGATCATATTCTCATGTATTAACTTAGCCGTATTAGTTATAGTCTCGGTCGTAAGGAAATT
The DNA here is from genome assembly GCA_037954665.1 of Laguncularia racemosa. Taxonomy (NCBI): domain Eukaryota; kingdom Viridiplantae; phylum Streptophyta; class Magnoliopsida; order Myrtales; family Combretaceae; genus Laguncularia; species Laguncularia racemosa. The sequence continues at coordinate 403,771 of JBBMOL010000085.1, read as the reverse complement.
AATGGTTATTTCTATAGGGGCGACAATCTAAGTTGGTGAAATAGATATGTATTATATTTTGGATTCATATTCGTGTCGTATGAAAAATTATCCTCCCCAGTTAAACGGTTTCAAGTGCTTTAATTCTAATCCTATCATCCGTGGAAACTAGGAAGGCTGAAAGAAGTTTACCATTTTCTCGTAGTATATGCGAAGCAACCAATGCCAGAAGAAAATTTGCATATTAGAAAACATTAATTTTATGTTATCTTTTTATAAAGGGTGGTGAAACTATTGGCTCACATTTTATAACTGTATTTGGCTTATAAATATTAGCAAATGCAATATTTATTATGAAGAAGATGAAGAAAACATGAAGAAGAAAAATGCACACAGTCGAGGAAGGGAGAGGTTATACCATAAGGCAAATTCAGAATGCTCAAAAGCAGAGGTAGTAGCCTGCTACATACGGGACAATTGCATGTAATCTGCTGCTTCTCCATGCGTGTTTGCCTTTTTATGTTTCCCATTCGTCGATGACGGACATTTCGAATACTAAATTTAACATTTATAGCCACACCTTCTTTTGGGCAACAATTTAAATCATATAAGGTTTTGGTACAAGAAAATACGGGTATAATTGAGTTTGTGCTAGAAGTTAGTGCACTACAATAATTGTTACGTAAATTATATAATTTAATGAGATATCTGTGGATTTCCTTCAATTATGTATGCAAGTTTAACCCAAGGACTCAAATGAAAAGAAATCGGAGAAAAGGCTTAGACAAACGCCTGTTTGTGTAAGTTTCTTGAGAATAGAAGCTTATTTGTGAGCTTAAAGACACTATTTACGTATGATAAAGAGAATTTCTAAAATAAAGTGTAATGGAACTTTCAATTGTCAATGTCCTTTTTTTTTTTTTTTTTTGCAACGGTCTAAAGTTCTTCAAACATTAAACATGCTCAATAGAGAGTATTCCCAATATAGATAGCCTCTTAAGAAGTATTTGAACCAAAGATAGATTATTGTGATGTCGTATCACATTGAATCAAACAATATATAGATATGGGGAGTATGAACCCCTAACTCCATATATCTACCACCCTATATACCACCATTGCATCATATCCTTCACCCCAACACCATCATTATCATCTTGCTATCCCTAGCACTAACACCACCATTAAAACCTAAACCAACGGTGCCACTACCCTTACCACACTATTATAGTGATTGCCATCATTATACTACTACTATCACTACATTATCATCAAATCATAGCACTACCACTACCTCTGCTATTGCCACTACTATTAAACCATTAACCACCAACCATGGTGGTTGTGATGGTCATGCTATAGTGTTAGGTGGTAGTGGTGGTATTGGTACAAGGGTAGAGTGGTAGTGTGGTTGTGTGAGGTAGTGGTAAATGTAGTGATGCAGTAATAGTGATGCTAGTGGCAAGGATATAATGGTGGTGGTGGTGTGATGGTAAAGGTGGCAAAGGTGATGGTGTAACGATGGTAGTAGTGTAGTGGCAATATCGCAGTGGTAGTGTAGTGGCGATATGATGGTGATGGTTGTTTACATAGTGGTAGTAGTAGCAATACAAGGGTAATGATGGTGATAACAGCATCAATTGTGGTTGTCATGGGGTAATGGATTGTGATAGTAGGTTTGGTGGTTGTGTGATAATGATGAGAGTAGTAATGGTAGAGATGATGCTCATGGTAGTGGTGAGTGGATGATGATAAAAGTGGTGGCAATGGCAAGTGTTAGCTATTAGTATAGTAGTGGCAATAGGGTTTATAATGATGGTCATGGTCATGGTTTAATGATAATAGTGGTGATTGAGGTAGAGCAGCAACTACGATGTTGATGGTGTGGAGGTGTTAGTAATGATATAGATATGGTAGCTATGCTATTTTTACAATGATGGAAATGATAGCCCATGAAAGGGTGGGTTTTATAATGACGGTAGTAATGTGATGGTGGCGATGGCAAGAGCTACAATATTGACGGTGTAGGCTTGGTGGTGGTAATAGCAATGTAGTAGTGGTATAATTTTGATAGAAGGTAATATTTTTTTCCTTGTGAAGAAGGAATAGATAGCCTACTAGAATAGTTATTTGTTTCAAGTAAAGAGGTATGTGCTATTCTAAGAAAAATTATTATATTCCATCTCTATTATATTGGGATAAATAAGCTGTAATGTTTTTGAATTAAGGGAAATCATCATGAACCATCATAATTACATACAATTCAGCATAAATCTTTACTTAAATTCTACAATGAATGATTAAACAACTTGATGCATCTAATTCAATAATTTCATCATTGGCTCCTCATTTACACAATCTATTAACTTTAAACAACCACATTGAACTTCAAATCTCTAAAACATATTAACAAATCCCTTAAGATCATACTCTTAACTTAAGCATTCTAAGCCAAAATTTACTTCTAAATCGAATATGCTTGACATACATTTAAGATTCATTAGAAAAACACTAACAATTAAATCAAATTAACTTCTAAATCAACATATACTTGACATACATTTAAGATTCATTTAACAAAACTAACAATTAAATCAAATTAACTTGAGATCAACAAATCATACTCTTGATTGTAATAGAACCTCACGGTCATAGGCTTCATATTCCTATATCATCATCAACTCATCAATTTCTACCTCAATGCACATTCTACTATATATATTGATTATGATCTATCAAATAACACACTTAAGATCAAAATTATAGTTCTTACTCATGTAACCCATGACAATCAACAATAATATTTAATCTCCAATTGATTCAATATCAATTTTCAATCTATCAAAAGCCTTGTACAAAGGCATAACGAAAACTTAGATCTATCTACTTAAGTTATAAATTAAAGATCTTAGCTTAAATTGAAGCTTGATTAACTGCTAAAACTCTAATCGATCCCAAACTTTGCTAGATTGACAAATTTCAATTGGATCTTTACATTAATCATACTAAATTAATTAGATCTACAACCAAATTAGAAGATCTATGGGAAGAAACCAATATACCCACCAATTCAAGTTAGAGCCATATGTAGACCACCTCCTTTTGATTTCTTCTAATTTCTTAAGATCCATGTTTAATAAAATAGTATACTTATTGAATTAAACTTAATTGGACTCACCAAGATTGGAATCTTATCAAATCACTTGAGTTCCTTAATCTAAACTGCAAATCTAAGTTATTGACTTCTTCACTTCCATTTAATTGATCAAGAAAAATTCGAATTTGGTCTTCATCGACACACACACACACACACACACACACACACTCACATATATACTAAGCTAAGTATAAATAACTACTTATATAAGACCTTAAGACTGCTTAATTTTAGGTCATTCTAGATCTATCTAGATTTTTCTTAAAAAAAAATAAGTTAATAAACTAAGCTAAGTATAAATAACTACTTATATAAGACTTTAAGTGACTAATACTAAATTACCCTTATTACCTTAAAGAATGACTAGGGTCAAACTAAGTAACTCCCTTATCATCACTTAACTCATATAGTGCAAATTTATGATACTAAATTACCCTTATTACCTTAAGGAATGACTAGGGTCAATCTAATTAACTCCCTTATCATCACTTAACTCATATAGTGTAGATTTATGAAATATTAAAAAATATCCTTCCTTAATTATTTACTTGTTTCCTCTTTTTCTTTCATCATTCTTAATTAATTAACCTTTGATTTGGGATACTTCATGCCTATTGTAAGGAAAGGCATGCCCTTTAATTGCCAATTAAGTTAGCTATGTTTACAAAGTACATACTTCACTTGATGAGACATTGGGGTGATATTGGTCTATCATACTACTCTAGACTTATAGATAAGTATAGTTATCAATTCTATAGTATAAAAGATAACAATATCAAGTGTCAATCTCACATGAACTATGATTATTAATATTAGCCCTTCTCTTATTATCTAATTTGCAAAATAGAGTGAAGTAAATTAAAAAAAAAAGTAATTTAAAGAAAACAATATTCGTTCAAATTGCATTCATATATTAAATCCTCTTAAAATTACCAATGTAATTCACTAGTTATTACTCAATTTCATTATTATATTCTTGAATCATAGGAATTCTCATATTAAACTAATAGCTTTCTCAAATCTATTAATTCCTAATTTCAAGTTGATTAATTGGAATTTTTTCTCAAGTAAAACCCCCAAAATTGCACTATCTTCAATCTGTGAATCTGAAAGACTTACGTCGTTCTATTTCTAGGATTGTATAAACTTTTTCCAATTATGTATGTAATTCTAGTTTATTTATTATTGGGAAGACCATGATAGTTTCACTATGGAGTAGTCTATGGGAGGTTTAGGATTACTTACAAATTTCTTAAAGATGGTTAGACGATTATTCCAATGCTGATGAGCCAAATAGAAGTATGAAGCGACCAAGTTGCTCTTAGGAAATAAAGGAAGGATATAATGGGAATCAAGACTCGAAATGTTGACATAGAAGTAGGGGAACAAGTAGAAACTAACCCGAGTTACCAAGCTAGTGGAGCTAATGGAACAACCGATGAAAATTAAAGGAAGGCAAAGCAGAGGAAGTCAGAGTCATTGCATTTGAATGTCATCTTAGGTTGTTTGAATGAAGGAATCGTTTACCTAAGAAGACAGTAGTTGTTTGAGAATATTTGAACTGGGCGCAACGTTATTTGAACGTTGCCGATATCATTTGAAGGAAATTGTGCAACACCTAAACGAAGCCAAGGGCATTTCAAGCTATTCGTCTTACCATTTGAATGTCATGCTTATCATGAATTGTTATTATGATTTTATTTGTTTTACTCCTATTTTGCCCATAGGTACTTAGAGGCTATTTAAAAAGTTTTTTTTTTAAAATGTATTATTGATGATTAGACTGTTGATCTTCTTTGAATACCAATTTAATTGTTTGAGATTTCTCGTAATCTCATTGAACTCTTTTGTTCTTGTAGATGTAATTTTTAGATTGTGACAACCTCTTGATTGTGAGAAACCAGTATCAATTATCTTTTTATCATCTCTTTTTATTGATTACATATTGTATGTACTATTATTTCAGTAATTAATGCATAGTTGGATTTAGGTTTGCTGTGTCATATCCAAAACCCTATAATCATTCATAAACCTTTATTTTCCAGTTCATAAATGTATCAAAAATCACAAAATTTACCATTATTATAATTGAGAAAACCCCCCATCGTTTTGAATTTCACAATTCCAAATTCTAATCCTACTTAAATCCAATTCTTGAACTTTAGGCACATTAGATATTTTATATGAGATCTGAAATTTTCTTAAATCTGACTGATAAGTTAAGTTAAATTAATTAAGTACTTCAAGATTCATATCTTTGTAATAAAAAATAATATCTTATAGACATAATGATTATTGATTTGAATAAAATACAAAGCAAATATACTTAAATTATTAAAAACCATCAGCAAAACATTTATGTGATAAAAAAATATTCTAGACAACTATTAGGATCATATGAAATCACCTTTTGTAATATATAGAGTTATCATTTTTCTTATCTTTTATGTAATAAGTTCGGGTAACCTATATAGCTTCAAAAAATTCCCACAATCCGATCGGGGTCCTACGGGTTATTATCAGGCTGGGTGGCGTCGAATATACCCCCATATGTTGCAACCTGCTCGAGTACCTACCTGTGAATTATGATATGCATCGTATAATATATTGCTTTCCTTTTTCATATAAGTTGATTCCATACAATTTGTCATTTCTAATGTCATTGATACACTCCATAGGTTTTTTTTTTTTTTTCTTATAACCATTTTTATAATTTCAAAGAGAGAAGTCAAACATGATTTATCTTACTGAAAAATCAATATTTATACTATTATGCTATAAGGGTTTTGAGTTTTGATGGTACTTTTGGTGATTAAGGTTTTTTTTTTTTTTTTTTTTTTTTGTAGCCCCTTATGTAAAGGGGTTTCCAGAGCCAAAATCTATTCAATATGCTTGCTTTGCTTGGCGTGATGTATTGTAAGTTTCACGTTTTCCTCACTCGAACCGACTTGCAGTTTTCAAATTCGTCTTTTCGGCGAAATATTCCTTGCTCTAAATTCAGCCAATGTAATCTTGAAGTGGTACAATCTATATCGTTCTCTTTAACCGAAAGTAACTTGTAGTCTTCCTTATATATCGGTTTACCTTTTCTTTTTTTTTTCTCTGTCTCTCTTTTTTTTTTTTTTTCCTTTCCTTGGAGAAGCTTTCATTGAAGATTTGGAACAATGACAATTAAATAAGAAATCAAATACTCAACTTTTATGCAGAAGAAGATTTGTTTGTCTTTTTTACCCATGTAACTAATGGAATTTCACAAAAATATGGCAATTTAGTGCTTCTATAAGTATCTATATTTTTCTTTCTTTATTTGATAAATACATTATCTATTCTTCATCATTATTTGTTAATATTAATTAGAGGATATGTATACATTTGTTTGAAAATATAATAAAAATGCTAACAATCAAAAAATGGAAAATGGAAAAAAAAAATGGTGAACTCATGTGGCAATTTTTCCACTATTCTTAGGCCACAAACAATAATGGGGTGACCACCCACCATTTTATTGGATACCTATGACCTATCATCTACTTTTAAAATAAAAAAAAAAAGGGAAAAAGAAATGAAAAAATATCACATGATCTAACTGCAACCCTACAGATTTTAAAGAGCCTTTTTATTCTTCTCTTCCTCCTCTTCTTATTCTTTCCACATATGGGTAGTGGTAGCAACCTACCATCCTAATGGGTCATACAACTCTCATAGGATATTATGGGGTAGTCTATCACTATGAGTAAGTTGTATAACCCATCATGAGAAAAACTATGAAGCCAGCCACAATAAGGCTAGATGATAGCCAATCGAGTGCTTATTTAGGGTTTACTTATTTTTTGCTTTTTCTCTCCCAATTTTTTGGGTTTTTTCATTTTATTATTTTTTTAATTCTTATTTTACTATTTAATGAAAATTTTCAATAATGTTATTTTATTAAATTAATTATTATGGACCAATTATGATATGACATGTGTACCTTAAGTAGCATTAACAAATAATAAAAACAAAAGCTCATATACTTGTCAAAAGTTAAAACACGAGTCATATATTTGCAAAAGGTCAAAACATCAAAACACAAGTTATGTTTGTGTACTTTTTTTATAACTTATTAAAAGGGGAGGATCTCATGGTATGTGTTATGAGAAAGACCCACTTCAATTACATATTAGAACGATACAAAAATAAATAAATAAATAAAAGAAAAAGAAAAAAGAAGGAGAGAATTTTGACATATAAATTTTAGGTAGAAACCCCTAAATCTACGTAAAAATTCATGGAAAATATTGAAATATAACCAAGTACAAAGTTTTATTAATCATAGAATAAGTATGTCCTATCCAATTTTAAAATTGCTTTTTTTTTTCCTTTTCTAGTATAATTATAAGTAACATATTACATAAAAGGAGAGATTAAATTGTGATAACACAAAACAAAAAGAAACTTGGATAATATATAATAATTAAAAAGAAAAAAGAGAGATTCTTAAAGAACTTTCAACATGTATATGCCTATAGATGCAAGGATCTAGTTGTAGTAGTTGTATATGTAAAATGTGCATCTTACACTATATGACTTTAGAGGAATGACATGACAATGACACATGTAATAGGTGGAAAAGTTATATAGTATTAACTTTACTGTTCTTGAGTAGGAAGCATATTTTTCGTTTTAAACTCTATTTGATCATTCAAGATATTAATCTGACAACACGACAACGTTTTCTCTTAATCTTTGAGCTTTCGGATGGGAAGAACCTCCCAAGTATTTATAAAGTTTGGTCATTAATGATGTTTGTCGAATCATGCTAATAGTCGATAGTCAGGACGAGTCTTCTTGTTAATGAATCTCTTCATGAGCTCTCTAGACTTATGGAGAGTTTCTTTAAGTGCATGTTCATTTGGAAAGAATGCCTATTCTATTCTCCTTTATTCCATATAAATATACTCTTATGGTGTTTATTTCATCAAATAGCAATTATCAATGAATTACTATTATGAAAAACATTAAATAACAACTTATGTCTCTAAGTTGTGAATTGTTGTTCAATGACTTATTTGCTATTTTTGTCATAAATATCTTAGATCGTAAGATGTATTAACTATATAATAACTTTGAAAAGTAAAAAATTACAAAAATTTTAAGGATAGAATTGATAATTTATTTCTTATTTATTATTATTTTTTGTATCAATTAAATAAAATAGTAAATATGTAATAACTATTTTATGTATATAATTTTTATTGAATTATATTTTAATCCTCTCTTGTTCTTTTCAGTGAAGTGAATGAGATGTAAGTGCATAAACTTTTTTAAAAAAAGATTGGGAGTGGAATGATCAATTTAGCAGTACATATTCCAAACCAATTATGCCGCATCTCTTTATGTCATCCAAAGTTTAGGAACTTACTGTCTATACCCCGTCATTTAACCTAAATATTCAAATCCAAATTGCTACATAACTTAATATTCAAAATCTATTTTAACCCTTTATGGTGCCTATCTTGACCTGCCGCCGAAGGCAAGTCGATCGGTGACTTAGACCATTCGCCCAGGCTGCATTAGAACGTTGATCATACAAAAATAGTACAATTAATATAAAAGTAAATTTGAGATAACAAGTACGCAATTTTTTCTTTTTTCAATCATATATCTCTTGCTACTTTAACTAGAAAGTCTTCATATTAACTAACTCCATTCCAGATATACCTAATTTAGGACTCTTGTGGTGGTGGTGCTTGCAAGACATAAAGCAAATAAAATACTAAACTACTATATTGCTTATGCTAATAAATGGCTTGAGAACACTAATAAGAAGGGAACTTTTCTTTTCTTTATTTTTTTTCTCATAAACACATTGACAATAAATTATATAAAATTATATGAATTTGGAAACTCTTATAAAAACGGTTAATGAAATTTGACTTAACCCATTCTTATATGGGTACCCTTGAGTTATATTTGTATTATTTGTCCGAATATTTTAAGTGCAATTTTTAAGGATTGAGATGCTATATACATATAATCTTTAGTAGCAGGCAAGATTCAATAAAAAATTACGTTTTATTCATCATGTTATATAACTACTATCAATGGCTAAAAATATCCTTAAATATTAAATTTTCATATGCTCTTATTTATCACATTGACAATTAAACCCGAGATTAATTAGTCTTTCACTCAAATAACTACTCGATGGAAATCCAAATGAAAAATGGTGAAGAATTTGACCCCTACCCCTACCCCTACCTCTACCCCTAGACTACCATATAATCAAGGTACACTAATCTCCATTAAACCCAAAGATTAATTAAAAGCAATTAAAAAGTAGAGACGGTGCGAAGGAGGAGTGGTCACGGGTGGCGCCCACGGTTCACAAACAAAAACCCGGGGACGCAGGGACACGCTTCTGCTTTAACAAAAGTGGTTTTATTCTATTTAACGCTTGTTTCCCACAAACCAGGAGCCGAGTGGACTTTTCCCTCCATAATACGTGGCATGGGTCCCACTAGATTTTAGAATCTAGCTCACGCGCTCAACCATTTGTTGTTCTGTTCATGTACAAAAAAAAAGTACTTGATACTTACCCATAAGTTGCGTCCATTTAGGTAGCGTTTGGTTGGCATTGGAATTCGGCACTGGACTGGACAAAATTTTTTATCCTTCGTTTGGTTGCCATCCTTGAAGCAAGTACTGGACTAAACACAAATATGGTACTGGACTAAATCAGATATTTTAGTACCGTGTATAATTCGGTACAAAAAATTCGACATTGGACTAAAACCCAATTTTTGCGAAATTCCCAATTTGCCCCTCAACGATCGCGTGTTACTTTCCCTCTTTGTTTTACTCGAGTGTTCTGCCTTCACTTTCCGTTCATTCTTTCTTCTCTAATTTTTTCCCTTCATCGCGCAACTGCTTCAGACGAGGAACCACGACAGCTTATCGGCGCCGATCCTTCCACCATCAGGTTTGTATGCTTCCATCTCTTCTGAAATCGTTGATTCATTAACAATGTTCGTCGCATGGTTGTTCGATTCTTCCATGTCGTTGTCGCTAGTCCTTCTCTGTCGCTTCTTGTATGTTCCCGCATACTTCTTGCTTAGATGGGGTTTAGCTGGTTAATTAAGTTGCTTAAGGGATAGGGTTTAGGTTAATGGATTTTGATTTTAGGGTTTAGGTTAATGAGCAACGGTATCCACTTCAGAAGTAATGGGTATGGACTTCTTCTTTACGATGGATTTAATGTGAAAGCTCTATTGACTAGAACGGTAAAAATGATAGGATCTTGAAATTAGGTTGTTCTTTGGGTGTTGCTGTTTGATTTTGTTCTCTGAGCTGAGGATAGAATTAGGGTCACTTGGAATGATTCTAGGTGCCACGTCTTAAACAAAGAGGAAGAGGAAGCTCTGCATCTATGTAGAGTTTGGGGATATTTAGTCAAATGGATCCAGATAGAACTGGATGTTGCGAATGGCCTCCACTATCTTCACAATTTCACCAAACCTGCTTACGTGCACAAGGATATTAACAGCAGTAATATACTACTGAATGGTGATGTCAGGGCAAAAATTACAAATTTCACTCTTGCACTAGAAAGAAGGAGGGAAACATCTGGGTCTTCCTTCATGACAAGTCATGTTTGTTCTAGAGGTTACACACCACCAGAATACATGGAGGCAGGGCCGGCAGCTGTGACGCCAAAGATTGACATCTATGCTTTTGGAGTACTGGTGTTGGAGCTAATTACAGGGAAGAATGTTGTTTTTCCATAGGATGGATGCGAAGTGCTGCTTTCAGAAGAAATTTCATCCATCATGGAATTAGAAAATGCAGAATACGAGCTTCATTGTGTTCTTGATCCGAGATTACAGAACTGCAGAAGTAAATTAGCTTCCAGATGGTGAGGTTGAGCTTAAGCTGCTTGGAGAAGGAACCAGAAAGAAGACCGGGTATGGGGGAGATACTGTCAACCCTACTTAAAATTTAGGCAATTTTGAAGAATCCTTAAATGGAAAGGATTGTATTTCCAGGTAGCAGCTAGAAGATGTAGATCAGTAGTGGAGATCATTTCAGCTTCCAGAAGAATAGATGATCTTATTTTCTTCGACAAAAAATAAATGATCTTATTATTAAATGAAAGTAGTTCTTATTCTGTCAATTATTACTTTCATCTCACAGCCAACATACATGACTGCTTTGCTTGGAAATTAAATAAGTTTAGGCACCAATGGACCACTCGCTTAGAAGATACAATGCCTACTTTAAGAGCATTAAATCATCCCAATTAACATACATACACTCAATGGACCACTCCGCCATCCTGACTTTATTGATATTATGTAGCATATGATGTTGTCCATTATGTTTTGTATTATGAAAATGATCTTTCCATCCCCAACGTTACACTTATGGGTCGTTCCTTTGATATTTCCTATAGATCATGGATCAACATGGATTTCTGATTTGTCTTCTTGGATGGAGAGTCTATATCAATATGCTTACAATGGCGGCAGCTGGTTTCTATTATATAAACTTTGTTTTGAATAGGAGAGTAGAGAGGGGTGTATTGAATGAGCGAGCAATAGCTAGATATGAAACACGTCGAGAGGTAATTGATTCACTCATTAGTGGGAGTGATACAAATTGTTTATGGGAGTTAAGGATGTGTAGGAATAGTTTTGCACATCTTTGTGAACTCATTAGGGTACGAGGGGGAATGCATTGTAATGGACGAGCAACAGTTGAAGAACAAGTTGCGATTTTTGTAAACGTCCTTGCACATCATACAAAAAATAGGAGTATTCAAGTCAGATTTCGTAGATCAGGTGAGACTGTTAGTAGAAATTGCCATCAAGTGTTAGCTGCTGTGTTAAGGTTACAAGATATCCTACTTGCAAAACCCAACCCAGTACCAGAAGATTGCATTGACGAACGGTGGAAATGGTTTAAGGTAATACAATTAATCTTTTCGGTACCTTCAGTTAATCAATGATGATCATGATTACTTATATTACAATGTCAAATTTATTTCTGTTTCTTTAGGAACATATTAGGGTTGCCTTGGAGCATTAGATGGTACATATATTGCAGTTACGACACCAGTTGCAGATAGACCTAGGTATCGAACAAGGAAAGGGCATCTTGCAACGAATGTCATGGGTATATGTGATCGTGACATGAAATTTATCTACATATTAGCAGGCTGGGAAGAGTCTGCATCAGATTCTAGAGTATTACGTGATGCAGTCATTCGATCTAATGGATTGAGAGTTGCACCTAGTAAGCATTTTAAAAAAGAAAAATGTTTTCATTTTATTTATCCAGTTCAAATTTTTCATGTAAATTTATGCGGTTACATTTCATTGTAGGTTCATATTATTTAGTCGATGGTGGATATTCCAATGCGCTAGGATTCCTTTCCCCTTTTAGAGGGAGGCGTTATCACATTCAAGAGTGGGCTACAAGTCAACGTAGGCCTCAAAATCGTGAGGAATTATTTAACTATAGACATGCAAGGGCAAGAAATGTTGTTGAGAGATGTTTTGGAATTTTGAAAAAACGATGGGGTATTCTAAGGAGTTCATCATTTTATCCCATCAAAATACAATGTCGAATGATTTTGGCTTGTTGTCTATTACACAACTTCATTCAAATGTACATGCCACTGGACCCATTCGAGCACGCAATAATTGAAGGAGATGAAGTTCCAATTGGAGAAAATGGAATTGATGCAATTGAAACAATAGAACCTACTGAGGCATGGACTGAGATGAGGAATACCTTAGCACAAGAGATGTACGATGAATGGAGAGCCCGCCATAGGAACTAGAATGTCACTGATTGTTGTACTTTCTTTGATTATGTATCTTGGATCAGTGTCAGTATTGATTTTTCGTTATTTTTATATTATTGAAATCATTTGGTTGTCCAATTTTCAATTTTATGTTGTAATGTAACTTGAAATATTCTATCCACTGTTTCTATGCATGAATTACATTTTATTTGTTTGGTTTTTTCCTTACACTATGCATTCATTTACAGTCATGGATAGTAGAGATAAAAAAACTAGACGTTGTTGGAGCCAAGCTGAGGAAGATACGTTATTGATAGTGCTGGAGGAATTAGTCGTTGAAGGATACAAAGGCGAAAATGGCAGCTTTAAGAATGGGGCGCATGAAGAAGCTTTAAAAAGAATGAAAAGCCACATTCCAGAAATCAATCTCAATGTCAGGCAAATTGTTAACAAAATGAAGAGGTGGGCAATGAAACTGGCAGAGGTTGTTGACATGATAAATACTAGTGGATTTGGGTGGGATGATGCCAAAAAATGTGTTATTGTTGATAATGATGCAGTTCTTGCTGAATACATAGAGGTAAAATCAACATAATGTTTATTTTGAAATAAGCTCATTTTTTATACGTTAATTCTTTGTTGTTATAATAACCATTTCTATTGTTTTGTAGAAACATCCAAAGGTTGCTAATCATGCCAACAAGGAATTTAAAGAGTTTGAAAAACTTCAACGAATTTTTGGAAAGGATAGAGCAACTGGCAAACGAGCTGAAACACCAGCAGATGTGATACAGGACATGCAAACTGATGGTGAGGATGCTTTTGATGAAGAAATGGAGTCAGAACAAGTGCCACAGTCTACTGAAGCCTCCAGCTATGCCTCACGTGATCCATCTGTGCGACCGACTCGCAAGCGTCCGATGGCAGAATATGCTGTAGAATTTATATCTACGTTTCAACAGAGCATTAGAGATGTTAGGAATGATTTTGCTTTACTTGCAGGAAAAATTGCTAATCCTCCTAGGGACGATATTGTTGCAGAGTTGAAAACGTTAGGATTGTCGGAAAATGAAGAGTTGGATGTGCTTATGCAAATGGCGACAAATCCACAGTATGAAAAGTTTTTTTGGAGGCTCGAAGGAGAACAACGCCTAGCATTTGTTAGGCGAATTATTGGTTGATATAAAACATGTTTGTAGTATTTATGTAATTGAGACTTCTTTCATTGGCTTTGTATTATCAAACATCTCTATCCTCGTTTAGTACCTTCTATGGTTAAATCAGTTTTTGGATTTTGTAGAAGTTGTAACCTTATGTATCTCCTGCAACAGAGTTGGCAGGTTTTCTATCAGATGTAGTTGATAGGTCATAATCATATAAACTACTTTGACTATCGAAGCATATGATTATTATCTTATCTATGTCATTTATGCCTTGTCCTTATGAAATATAAAAGTGATTGATTTTCTAATCTAATCGATCTAATTTGTGGATAGATTTTCTAATTTTTAGGTCTTTCAATGACTTGTTTAAAGTGGTTGATGGATATGTAGATGGTTCAGTGTAAAAGTATTTCATGTTTTCAGTGACATATTCAAAATCATAAATAATGTATTATTTCATTAAATATAACATATTTCCTATAATATTTAATATTATATATTAAACCTTCAAATTATATTTTTTATAATAATATGAAATATATAAAAATAACTATGATATAAGCAAAATTGGCAAAATTATCAATTTTACTCTGTCTAGTCCAGTCCAGTACTTTGCAATTTCAAACACTGTACAGCACAAAAGCTTTCTCTAAGGCAAAACAGTCAAATTACCTATGTTCAGTCCAGTACTTTGCAATCCAAACACTGGACAACACAAAAATCCTTGTCCAGTACTGAACAAACCAAACGTGGTACAAAAATTTCTTTTGTCCAGTCTTTCATTTTTAGTCCAGTCCAGTACTCCTTGTTCTGTCCAGTACTAGTAACCAAACGGTACCTTAATGTAAAGAATTTTTATTGTTTCTCTTCCTCTATTTTTTACATAATATAATTTTTATTTTAAAAAATATTAATCTTAAAATAAAATAATATAAAACATACTTTTACTTTATTATCTTTTTTGAAATTTATATAAACTCCAAACTTTTGCTAGAGTTTCAAAATCATTTATTATTTAAAATTCTTTAGCATCAGGTTAGAAGTTTAAGTAACAATTTAAGAGTTTGTAAATATTTATTAGAAATAAATCATGTGTGATCAAGCCATACTTTAACCATGCAAAGTTTAAGAAGTATATTTAGAATTATCCTATTGATATAATAAATAAGTTCTATACAATAAATTGTTGTATAAAATAATTTTCATGGATAACAATAAGTTTTGATTTTTTAAACTATTTATCATGATTTTATTTCACTTAAATGTCAGTTTATCATATGTGGATCTATAAACAATTCTGTCATTCAAATTTTAATTAACTGCCAAATTTGAGGGATGTCATGAGAATGAGTGTCCATATTGCGACCAACTTTCTATGATCTAAACAACATCGCAACAATTGTTGGATAGAATAAGCCTATTCTCCAATCCGAGTATTTTGCATGTAATACAAAGATTCTCGACTCATGACTTTAGAAGTATGTCATTGTTGTGCCATGAATCTGAGGCTATGTTGATCCACCCTGTACCCTTATCGTATGATAAATGTACGTAAGAGATTGGAAATCTAGTCTCCTTGTCATTTTTATCCAAAAACTTGTACTATTTTTTTTTCAATTATAATTATAACTAAAAAAAAGGAGAGAATTGAATCTAGTTTATTCACGAGAAAACTAATATTTATACCACTTAACTATAATTCCATTGAATAAAACTCATACTATTTAAAATGCTTTAAAATGAGTCTTATGATAAATAAATCATAACACCCAGTCAGTGAGGACTCTACCAACAATTATATTCAATAACTAAAATTATTGATTGTATGCATCACTCAATAACTAGTAGCATACATTCTTGGCTAATTGTTATTCAATATGGGGTTGGAAGCATCCTAGAGCAACATGTGATATCTATTGAATATCCATAGACAACATATCATGAACATCATATCATACTAGAATTACAAAAGGAAAGCAAAATTAGGTGTCACTTAACTTATTTACATGACTTGGCATTTTTATGTCTTGATGAATTTTTCAAGAGAGACTTAGACATATTCGATGCGAACTATCGTAAAAGAGTAAGCAACCAAGCAAATAGGTCATTTGAATATAAATACAAGTTAAGTACTGTATGAGTACTTTGGAGATAATGAGTCACTATACTTGGAAGTGCTTGTAATTGTATTATAGTATGCATGCATGATATGTGTGTTTGATTTTGATTGTTGGATGGATACTTAAGGGTATGATGTGCAATAAGCGATCATGCTATTGTTTGTTGAGTTTTCATGAATTTTTGTGTTATTGTTTTGTCACCAATAATTAAATATAATTAAGGTCAAGCCAAGATTCAAATTAGACATGTATTGTATCCTTAGTTGCATCAAGTAACACACCAAGTTGAATGCTAGAGAGATTGGATATCAAGTCTAATTGATTTTAATATTAACTAAGTTCAAATTGAGATTAAATATTAATATTATTTTAATTTAAATATATATATATATATTTGTATAAATAAATTAAATTTAAATAAGCGAGGACATTGTAAAGTGAAGGATTTTCAAATCTCACGGAAGGTATCAAAAGGACAACCAAAAGTAGCCATCGAAGTTGGACCTCCTTAGCATATTAAGACTAGTTACCTACCCCTTGGGGTGAATACGAGTGGCGCAAGAGGACTTATCTGAGAGACATAACCAACCATAATAAAAGGGAAATGTTAACATGCTGTTCCGTGGAAAATTTTGATTGCAGTTTTTGAAATACAATTTGGCCTGAAGCTGCAATGTGGTTTTATTCGATGGTATTATAGGGGACCACCGTTAGGATATAGATGATAAGCATAATATGACCATGGGACGGATTAAAAGAGATAGATATATATGATGTTTCAATGGTGTTTTCACTAATTACAATCAAACATCTAAGTTGACACAGAATAAAATATTTATTTATTATCACCGCTATTTACGTTATATATATTTAATTATGTGATGGGTCGAACATCATTAAAAAGATTATTTTAAAAACAACAAATATAAATCCGGTTAAAAGATGATACCCATGTAAACAGACACATGTAACAAAGTTCAAATATGATACGAATCAGATGATGTTATAGTATTAATGTAAAATTCCGTTATATATTCAAAGGACTTTACGAATATACCAATTCCCATGGAAAAGCATGGAACTAACAGATGAAAAACAAAGGGCCCCTAGATTAATTTGCTGCTTCCAGTTTCCATTCCCAAAAAACCAGACAAGGTGTTTCGGGCCCACGCGTGCAATTTGGCATTGTCATTAGGCAATTTGGAAATGCACTTGGATTAATATTATTAAATAATATTATAGAAAGCTCAATGAATCTGGGGGGGATGAACCAATGTACCAACAAAACTATATAATTGAAAGAGAGAGAACAACCACAGGAATATATAAGATGAAGTGAGAGCTGAGTCAGTCGTACTTTATTACATATTATTATATATTGGTTGAACTTGAAACAATGGGTGCTTATATATATATACAGATGTCTGGTCAAACTTGAATTGATAAGTTCTCAGGCACTGCTGTGCCGGTAATAAGGAGCAACACAAGTACACATATTTTGATTATAATCCCGCAAGACCCACAAGGAAGAGTTTCTTTCTGGTGATCAGCTGCTTGGAGCTGCCCATCTAGAACCGTGACCTGTGAAGGAGTATTTCCCACAGAATAGGGTTTGACCAATCTGGCTTGATTATATATTTGATCGGAATTGAGTGGTAGCTTGATCATTGAGTTATATATAACGTATCATGAAAGTAAGGGTTAATATACATAATTTAACTCAATCAATGTAATGGA
Source organism: Laguncularia racemosa (assembly GCA_037954665.1). Lineage (NCBI taxonomy): Eukaryota > Viridiplantae > Streptophyta > Magnoliopsida > Myrtales > Combretaceae > Laguncularia > Laguncularia racemosa. The sequence goes on along the minus strand of JBBMOL010000085.1, from coordinate 385,828 downwards.
ATTCAATTATGTTAATAAAGTTATAACCTATTATGTTAGATAACACTTAATCAAATGATCAAATTTATTCTAACATCTAAATAATTTTCTTATTATTTTGTGTTTTATTAAAAGCCTTTATATTCATATTTGCTATGATTTACAAACAATAATATTGGTTTACATTTAACTTAATAAAAATTAAAAGAAAAGAAAATTATAGAATTTATAAGATATTTTTGAATATATAGATTTTTTAGAATATAAATGGTAATTGGAATAACACATAGGATATAAGTGGTAATCGGAATAACACAAAATAAAATGCAGCTTTTTAACCCCTTCAATCCACTTCTATTTATACTTCGTTTGCTTTAAATATCGGGAAGGATAGAAAATAAAAGAATTCAAATGAAATGAAAAAGAAAATGTGAGAAATATAATCAACCCGTAAGATCGGTAAAATTAAAAAAAAAATTGCTATCATGAAAAACTATCAAATCAAAAATACAAAAGACTATTTCAATCTCAACTACATATATAATTTTAGTCGTTGCGTAGTTTTTTTATGTAAATAATTTTTAGGGTGATAGTCATTATAAAGGAAAAGTTTTTTTGTTCTTTTCCTGATTTTAAAGTAATATAATAATCATAAGGACTAATTCCAAATTTCAGTTAATGTTTGATAGCATCAATATACAAGGTAATATATCTCTTAAATAAATAAAATGTGATGAAACAGTTAATGAAGCTATTATAACGGTTCATGATTATGGCAAGCTGTATCTAAAATTAAACCATAAAGCATATTATAGAAAAAATATAATATAAGTGGAAACAATATAGTATGGATTCGTGCAATGCTGATACATACATACGCAGCATATCAAAAGCTTTGGGAGGGGGTTAATACGTCAAAGAGATGTCCTAAGAGGCAAGGCATGTTGAGACTAAAAGATTAAGATTAAGATTAAGACTAAGGATTGAGATGGATGCTAAGAAAACTGTTGGCTTGTAATCGCATGGTCTTCCTAAATACCAATGCCCGCCCATAGTACCGTACGAAAACCGGAAACCAGTCATTGGTTTCATGATAGGGATGCCGACTTTCTCCTGAAAACCAGGAGCTTCTTCTTTTATATATTCCTGCATCCAATTCATTAGACGTGGCCCACTTCACAATATTTATGGGAAATGGGGCGATACGAGAATTGCCCTTCACGCGCTATCGCTATGAATTCATGACGAGGCAAGGCAACGGCAAAGTAATTTATTACCACCTATAGGCTATTGCATTTGGCCTTGGGTTTTTCAAGGCGGAAACATTATGGAATTAAATATAAAAAAGATTCATTTTTGTTTAAGTATAATATGTCTGCAATAAAATTAAGGGTTATTCATAAAAATTGTTTTCCATATACTTATTATTAAGCTTATATAATAAATAGATATATAAATTTTGAAATAGTAATTTTGTATCTTAAACATACTATTAGAATGTATTGATAGACGATTTCGACTATGAATCTACGTGCAATCCAAGCCTATCTCACCCAGCAAGTTCGGTCATGAGCTCAAGTAAAATCCCGACCTTCTTATCCATGGTTCTTTGATCCGATCAACTGCGGATAAAATTTGTTGTAGATCGAGTTGTCCACTCTCCCACCACTTAAACACTCTAGATGTGTGATCATGGACATGCCTCATGCTTTTCCAAGATAACTGCACATGGGTGTTACCTATAAATACCTAAGGTTGTCTACTGATAAGAGAATTTGAACCTTTTAGCTTCTTAGCTATTTTTTCAGTTATTTTTTTAACTCTCACTTAATATTTTAACTTGAGCATCGAATTGGAAATGCTAAACAGCCCAACACCCCCATAGCTCATTTTTTCTTGATGTTTTACAAGTTTACTTACCTCCCCATTGAATCCATGAACAAAATAATGAAAGCTATCATTTATGATATTTTACAAAAGAAAATATCATCATAGAAAAAACGATATGTCAAATATCTCTTAGATTTAATTTTTTTGGATTAAAAAAAAAGTTTGCATGCTAGTAAATTTCAAATTAAAATTGGAGTTTGAATGAGTTTTAGGTTATTGAACCAATAACTAAGAAATTACCAAATCAATTAATTGTGATTCCTAATGCAACTTTACCACTCATTTACTTTCTAAAATGTAATAGATAAGAAATAAAACAATTATGCTTTGGGAACATCTATTACAAGGAATATGTTAGGAATGTTTATTTTAGTGTTTACTAATTTTTTATTATAGTTTTAATGTTTACTTCGACTTATTAATTGTACTATTAAGTCAAAAATACGAATAAAATTACTACTTTGCCTCTATTTTATCATTAATTATTATATTAATGAAGGCATAGTGGTTATAATATTTGAACTTTTTATTCCTCTATAAAGGAAAAAAAAATAACTTTTTTTATGTAATATCTATTCCCAATCAAGTGGGAATAAAAAATCCTTATGAATTAAAATCCCCTCATTTTTCTAAGTAAACAAAATAATAAACAAGTGAGAAAAAATATTTGTTCTATTCCTTTGTTATTATCTCAAATTAAATGGATCATTAGTTTTTTTTTTCGCTTTGTCTCTATTGATATGCAAAATCTTATATAGGTCCACAAGCCTTGTATGAATTAACCCATAAACCTAACATAAGGTAATAGGCATTATCTGAAGACATCATGAGCCTAGAAGACCACAATGCAAGAGTAATCAACTAAACAATATCCTAGATATGCTAAGATGTTACATTAATCCCATACCCTAAAAGGAGATAAGTGGTACCCTAAGTCTAAGTCTACTAACCAGCTTAGAGGAAAAAAAAAAAAAAGGTAACTGGTACAAGGAACCAAATTCTGATCACATATCTAAAATATTATTTTTGAACCCTTGTTCATTATTATCCTCATCGCTTATAAACTAACTTAGGCATATGAGTGGCCAATGGTCATGTTAGAAAAAACTCTGGCACCCATTTTAGTTTTGTTCTGTTTTGCAAGCAGTTTAATCCCACTATTCGATTAAATGAAAATTTACCATCAACAGTCCCTCTTCCATTTCTTATTTTGTCTTTACTTTCCATTTTACGCTTTTTAGTCTTGACTCTAATTTTGGGTCTTATAACATGTGAGTAAGGTTTACTTTTAAAATGGTTGACAAAACCTCTATATGAAGTGTTTAATATAAGAGTCTTATAATTTGTAGGAGGATTTTCAAAGCTTTATGTGCATTTACTAATGCATTCTTTTATATATTTAGACTTCTTTATAACAGATATTTTGTGAGTACGAGTATTTTCCTTTATAATACTTTACTGTTTGTTTATAAGTTGATTGTTGTTCTTTTATTTTTTTTTATTGGAGCTTTCTATGTTAAATTTTGTATTCATTTCATCTTCTTTTGCTCTCTTTAGTCAATTGATTTATGCGATTTGATATGCTAAGTCCAAAACTTTATCTTAACAAAACAACATCAAAGTCTTGTTACGTTCTGAGTGAATCAAATCAAATGAAGAGGTTGTAATGGTTCTATAGTTTAAAGGTATGATGGTAACATGTTTCTATAAAAAGTATTTGTGCTTGTTATTTGGTTGCCCATAAGTAGGCTTTTGGAGAAGGTAAAGGGTGCGAAACTAAAGTTAAGCTGAAAATTTGCTAAGAGTGACTCAACTTCATTTGTTATTGATATTTGGGCATTTGTAAAACATGAAGCAAATGGATAAGGTTTGTCGAGTCTAATTTTTGAATTCCCATTCCTAATCCGATCTAAACTAGACCCTATGCTCATCTAATCTAGATCCTCGACTTGAGTTAGGAATTTCGTTTAATTTTTGGAGTCGCTACCCAACTGTTGTTGGGAAAATTGAATTAAGACTAAAGGAGCGGATTAGTCTTAATTTGGACCACTAGTCGTCGTTCTTTCCTCTTCTCGTTTTTGTGAAAAGAGGAAAAGGGAAAACCAGAGCTTCTAAGTCCGGAGGCTAACCTATTAAAACCTTTACGGTTACCACCTAATCTCCCAAAATTGTTTATCTTTAGAAATGTGTTTCATTTGTGTTTCTGTTACTTTTTATTATGTTTGAGAATTATTTTGAGAAAATGATTTTTCTTTATTTTAGGGGTTGACCCGAATGGGTGCCTATGTACCTGCTATTCAGGATCAAACAAGCCGTAGTTCGCTTTTCTGAAAAATTTAGATTTGTTTGTGAATTTTAATTTTGAAAACTCTTTTGATTTAAGTTCTTAACGTCTTTGGAATTTTTAAAAATTTCTAAGCCTAAGCTTTGATTTTATTTTTGAAAATGATTTTTTTTTTTTGGAAAACATCAATTTTGGATTTATTTGAAGAAAAAGATTTTTCTAGGTGCTGAAACTTAATTTTTCTTCTATTTTCATAATTTTTGAATTTTTATTAATTTTCATGATTTTTGTGATTTTTTATAAGTTTTTGTGATTTTTATAAATTTTTGTAATTTTTATGCTAGAACATTTTATCCTAAGTTATTATCTATCCTATTTTGAAATCTAAAGTTTTATTATTATTTTTCCTAATATTTTTATTATTTTATTCTATTTTTTTATTTTCTTCTTCTTTTATTATTATTATTTTTATTTTTTTTTTACATTTTTCTTAATTCTAGAAAAAATCTGATTTCTACATTTTTCCTATTTATTGAAAATATAAAACAAAAACAAATGATAAATAAATAACAAATTCGGAATAAATAAATAAACCAAATAAATTAATTAAATAAAATTTAAAAAAATCCGAAAAGATCCGACTTACCTGGATCCGGGTCGGTGCGCGGGTCGAACCTGTCGGGTCAAATCGGGTCGGATATGTCGGAGACGGCGGCGGGGTTAGCTCGTTCACGGCGTTCCGGCAGTCGTTTGCGGCGGGTGAAGTGTCGAATCCTAGATTCTTGAGGGTGCTGAATCCGATGGTGGTGGCGGTTTACTCCCAGATCGCCTCCTAGCGGTTGCTCCAACTCCGATCGATGGTCTCGGCTTCAAGTTCCTCCGGCGTACTCCGATTCACTCCTTTCTCTCCCTTTCTCTCACTTTTTCTTCGTGTTTTTTCGTGCTCTTGCTTCCTCCTGTTCTCCTCTATTTATAGGCACCTCGAACTCCTCTTGGATAAGCTCGAATCGGCCGATTTAGATAAACCCATATTTTTCCGTTTCTTAGATTCGATTTTATCCCGGCGATTTGATGTTAATCTCTTGTGCTCCTTTGGTTTATCTGATGGATTTGGCCTTATCTCGACTTTAATCTAGAAGATTAAAAAGAAAACGGCCGATTTCGCCTTCGTCGGACTTCTGTCGGATTTTTTCCTCCGGCTGGGCTCGCGAAGAAGACGATCACGCGCGACGCGCGTGACTTCCTTCGGCCAATCACATGCTGCCACGTGGCAGCTCCAGGGAAAAGAACGAAAAATTTTTGCCGAGCGCCTGCGGGGGGATTCGAACTCGCAACCTTCAGCCTTCACACGGTTCCCATGCACACACACGAGCCAGCTGAGCTGGCCCAATTTCCCGATTTTATTTACATCGCAAATTGTACATATGCGATGCAATTTTTTTTATTTTTTTGTATTTTTTGAAATTTCAAAAATTTGTAAAAATTATTTATTATTGATTATTGCTATTTCTAAAATCATTTTTCAAAATTGAAGTGTTTTCCTATTTATTTTCATTTTTTTGAATATTTTTATTATTTATGCTAAATTAAGGAAAAATTGGGAAAAATTAGGAAAAATTGAAAATTGATTATTATTGAAAATTATTGATTCCTAGGGCAAAAATGGGGTGTTTACAGCTGCCCCTCTTTGTAGTAAAGTTTGAAAAACTTAACTACAAAGACAAACAAAAGACGCCATTTTTGGCCTCCTAAATTAGGTTTTGGTAGGAAAATGCCCCAAGAGCTGATAATCCTACGATTTGAAGATGTTCCAAATGATTCAAGGTAATGTTCCTTCTCCAAAAAGTGCTTTATGAGCTAACTAATTGGCGACATGACATATCTCAAGCTTTGAGTAGAAATGTATGAGAAATGATGATAGGAAGCGTCTTATCAGACTTGCAACCTTGGAAAGAAATATGACCGAAAAGTGCCCCGAGAGCTGACTAATCGGGAGGGTTTAGGAAAGTGCCCCTCATGGGCTGACTAACCTTTGATAAAATGCCTCGAAAAGTGCCCCCTATGGGCTAACCTTGAGGTAGAAAGTTTCAGGAAAGGGCCACCTATGGGCTGCCTAACCTAGAATGGAAATTTGCCTCAAAAAGTGCCCCCTATGGGCTGACCATGAGGACAAGGTTTTTAGGAAAGGGCCCCCTATGGGCTGCCTAACCTTGAATTAGACTTGTCTCAAAAAGTGCCCCCTATGGGCTGACCATGAGGACAAGGTTTTTAGGAAAGGGCCCCCTATGGGCTGCCTAACCTTGAATTAGACTTGTCTAAAAAAGTGCCCCCTATGGGCTGACCATGAGAACAAGGTTTTAGGAAAGGGCCCCCTATGGGCTGCCTAACCTGGATTGAAGAATTGCCTCAAAAGGTGCCCCCTATGGGCTGACCATGAGGACAAAGTTTTTAGGAAAGGGCCCCCTATGGGCTGCCTAACCTAGAATTGAAATTGTTTTAGGAAAGGGCCCCCTATGGGCTGCCTAACCTGGATTGAAGAATTGCCTCAAAAGGTGCCCCCTATGGGCTGACCATGAGGACAAAGTTTTTAGGAAAGGGCCCCCTATGGGCTGCCTAACCTGGATTGAAGAATTACCTCAAAAGGTGCCCCCTATGGGCTGACCATGAGGACAAAGTTTTTAGGAAAGGGCCCCCTATGGGCTGCCTAACCTAGAATTGGACTTGTTTTAGGAAAGGGCCCCCTATGGGCTGCCTAACCTAGGATGTAAAGTTTTAGGAAAGGGCCCCTATGGGCTGCCTAACCTAGGATGGAAAGTTTTAGGAAAGGGCCCCCTATGGGCTGCCTAACCTAGAATTGAAATTTTTATTTCCAAAAAGGTGCCCCCCATGAGCTAACCTTAGGAGATGATGTTTAGGGAAGTGCCCATGTCATGCTAACTACCTTATTTAAAATGAATGACTAGACGAGTGCCCTATTATGGGCGGACTCATCTCATGCTTTCTAATATGCTTCCTATCGAGCTAAATGATGTAATGCCTTTCATAATGTGACAATGGTTAATCATTTTAAGACGCTTGCCAGTTTACCGTGGATAGCAACTAAACAACCGACCCTTCGTGTCGGTTCGCTTCTGCTTCTCTTCTTCTCATCTTGATACGGGGTTAAAAACCTTGATGTGCTTCACTTCTTGATGCTTTTGACTCATTCGTCGGTAATGTTATCCTACTAATGCACTAAGTTCTAATGCTTAAGAATAAATAAAATTATATCACAAGTTTTATCGAGATTCAATATCATTTTATTGTTTATCTTTTATTGACGAAATGGTGGGTAATGTGTTTAGGTGTATTTATTGTGACGAGAATTGATTAGGATTGTTGACCACTCAGGGATATTAGCTTTGCTTGTAGAAAAGTAAAACCTCAACTCAATGAAATTTGTATCGAACATTGGCCTTCATAAACATTGGCAAAATTTCAATTCCCTTGCCTAAGGATAGTACATCTTTACAGCATCGGTGTTGACGGGGTCTCTCAATTCTGGACCATCCATCTGAGTTAATATTACGGCCCCACCTGACAAAACCTTTTTACCACATAAGGGCCTTCATAATTAGGAGTGAATTTCCCTCTAGAGTCTTGGACATTCGGGAGAACTTTTCTTAGTACTAGGTCACCCTCTTTGAAGTACCGAGGTCTCATCTTTTTGTTGAATGCTCGGGCTATCCTCTGCTGGTAACACTGACCATGACATAGTGCGGTGAGTCTTCTTTCATCAATCAAGTTCAGCTGATCAAGCCTTTTCTTTACCCAATCCGATTCCGTTAATTGAGTTTCTGACAATATTCTGAATGATGGTATTTCGACTTCCACTGGTAGAACTGCTTCTGTACCATATACCAATGAGTAAGGGGTAGCTCCTGTAGATGTTCTTATTGAAGTCCTATAAGCCATGAGAGCAAATGGTAACATTTCGTGCCAATCCTTGTAAGTTGTTGTCATCTTTTCGATGATCTTCTTGATATTTTTGTTAGCTGCTTCTACTGCCCCGTTCATTTGAGGTCTGTAGGGAGTTGAATTTTTGTGGTTTATGTGGAATTGTTGACATAAACCTGTCATCGATTTATTGTTGAGATTGGTACCATTATCGGTGATGATTGACTCGGGAACTCCATATCGAGCTATTATGTCCCTCTTTAAGAAGCGGACTATTATCCCTTTGGTGACATTGGTATATGATGACGCCTCTACCCATTTGGTGAAGTAATCAATCGCTACCAGTATAAATCTGTGGCCATTGGATGCCGTTGGAGTGATGGGGCCGATTATGTCGATTCCCCACATGGAGAAAGGCCACGGTGCCGATAACAAATGTAGCTCGTTGGGTGGAGCATTTATCCGGTTTGCGTATACTTGGCACAGATGGCAATGCTTAACATACTTTATGCAATCCGACTCCATGGTTAACCAGTAATACCCTAACCTCATGATTTTTCGGGCCAACATGTAGCCGTTCATATGAGGTCCACATACCCCTTCATGTATTTCTTTCATGAGTTCGCATGCTTCATCTTTGTCCACACATCTCAACAGGGTGGTATCATGTGATCTCTTGTAGAGTATAGACCCACTTAATAAGAAATGGCTTGCCAACCTTCTGAGCGTTCTTTGGTCATTCTTGCTAGCCATTTCAGGGTATTTACCTTCTTGGAGAAAGGTCTTGATGTCGTGATACCAGGGCTTATCATCTTGTATCTTTTCAACCGTCAAACAATAAGCGAGCCGACTTCCGATGTCTATTTTCATCGGGTGAACTTCGGCTCCCCCTGTTATTTGCACCATGGACGCTAATGTGGCCAAGGCATCTGCGAACTGATTCTGAGTTCTCGGGATATACGTGAAGGTGATTGCCTTAAACTCCTCGATTAGCGCTGTTAGGTGTTGATGGTATGGTACCAGTTTGGGGTCTTTGGTTTTGTATTCCCCTCTTGTTTGTAGTATGATGAGCGACGAGTCCCCGTACACCTCTAATTCGCGGATTCCCATTTGGCAGGCCATCTTGAGGCCAAGAATACACGCTTCATATTCTGCGATATTATTGGTATAGGGAAATGTAAGTCTTGTCGCTGCAGGAATTGAGTGCCGTCTGGGGATATCAATACCGCCCCAACTCCACAACCGAATACGTTGGCAGCTCCATCGAAAAACAACTTCCACCCAGCATTCTGCTCTCTCCCAGAGCCTTCTACTGGTATGTCTTCTACTGTTGATATGTTTTCGTCCGGGAATTGGACTCGTATTTCTTGGGTACCCGTCTCGACAGGGTGTTCGGCCAACTGATCGGCCAAGGCTTGCCCCTTTATCGAGTTCTGATGCACATATGTGATGTCGAACTCGGATAGAAGCATCTGCCATTTAGAGATTCTCCCCATCAGCGCTGGCTTCTCTGCCAGGTATTTCAAAGGATCATGTCTTGTCAACAGCTCAATATGGTAGTAAAGGGTATATTGCCTTAGCCGATGCATGACCCAAATTAACGCACAACACGTCTTCTCTACCTCTGAGTACCTCTGTTCCCCATCGGTAAACTTCTTGCTCAGATAATATATGGGACGTTCTCTTCCCTCCTCATCTTTCTGCCCCAGCACACATCCCATGGATTCGGGGAGTATGGTGAGGTATAAGAATAAAGGTTTTCCTTGTTTCGGGACTATCAAGACCGGGGGTTTTATAAGATAGTCTTTGATTGTCCTGAACGCTTCTTCACATTCGTTGTCCCATTCTATTTCAGCGTTCTTCTTTAATAGATGGAATAGCGGCCGACACTTATCAGTAAGTTGTGAGATAAACCGAGCTATATAATTTAACCTCCCCAGCAAGCTTCTTACTTCTTTAACGGAGCGTGGGGAAGGCAACTCTAATATGGACTTTACCTTGTCAGGGTCAATCTTAATGCCTTCCTGGCTGATGACGAACCCTAACAATTTCCCCGTTGTGACCCCGAAAGTACATTTTTCTGGGTTTAGTTTAAGCTGGAATTTCCTCAGTCGATTAAACAACTTCCTCAGAGTATCTACATGGCTTTCTCTTTCTTTGGATTTAGCTATCATGTCGTCGACATATACCTCAACCTCACGATGCATCATGTCGTGAAGTATGGCGACCATGGCTCTCTGATATGTTGCCCCGGCGTTTTTCAAACCGAAGGGCATGACTTTGTAACAGAAAGTTCCCCACGTCGTGATGAAGGTCGTTTTGGTTTTGTCTTCCTCGGCCATTTTTATTTGATTGTATCCTGAGAAACCGTCCATGAATGAGAAGAGATGGTTTCCTGCGGTGTTATCCACTAGAACATCAATATGAGGTAGTGGGAAGTTATCCTTTGGTGTGGCTTGGTTTAAGTCCCGAAAGTCCACGCATACGCGCACTTTTCCGTTCTTCTTCATGACGGGGACTATATTTGCCACCCATTCTGGGTAGTCGGACACTTCGATGAACCCTACTTCTAGTAGTTTCTTGACTTCTTCTTTGATTTTCAGCAAGATGTCAGGCCTAAATCTTCTTAATTTTTGTTTTTTAGGTTTAACATCTTCTCTTGTGGAAGCCTGTGAACTACTATTGACTGGTCTAGCCCTGGCATGTCACCATATGACCAGGCAAACACATCTGCATATTCGATTAATAGCTCGGTTATCTTTCGTTTTTGCTCGGCACTCAAATTGGTCCCAATTTTGAGGCTCTTAGGGTTTTCCACACTTCCTAGATTTACTGTCTCCACAGGCTCATCGATCGAGATTCCGCTTTGTTCATGTCTTAGCCAATTTTCTTGTATTATTTCATGGTTTAAGATATCGTCTTCAACAACTGACCCAGCAGCATTGGAAACGATATTAGCGTTTTTACATTCTACCTGCGCGAAATATCCCTGATGTTCGATGGTAAGAGATCTGAGTGACATGAAAATAAAGGCACGTATATAAGAGAAAGCAAACAAACTGTGATTAAATTGAATAAAGAGTCTCAATAAAACTTGTTTAATGATTTTTCTACTCTTGAGCTAACCTAGCACTATTGGTAGGACAACAAAACCAGTTGTTCAGATCTGGACGTTGGTTGGACATGCGGGAGATTGATTCCCCTTTGTTGTCTTCTTTGTTTATTTGATGCTCTTGAATGGTATTTGCCCTTCTGAAAGTTTGTTGGAGAGGGGGAATGCACATCTGGGTGTCCATCAATTTCCCCTTCATTCTGCCCCTTGCTTGTACTTCTTCCATGGTCGTAGGAACATATCCCAGTCCGAAGGTCCCGTGCTGCCCCTCTTTGAACTGATGACCCTCCTTGCTGGTCACCATATTCACTTCACTGAAAATTTGCAATCCCAAGCTTTCTGAACCTTCATCTCCGATGTAAGGTATATGGCGTAATCCTGCTCGTCCAGTATTGTAATTATCTGCCCATTGGTGATGAATTTGACCTTTTGGTGGAGACTAGAGGGAATGGCACCAGCAGCATGTATCCAAGGCCGTCCCAAGAGCAAGTTGAAAGATCTTGGGATATCGAGGACTTGGAAAGAGATGTGAAATACTTGTGGACCGATTTCCACTGGTAGGTTCACTTCCCCCACAATGTCTCTCTTTGATCCGTCGAAAGCTCTGACCACTGTGGAGCTAGGTTTTATGTTGCTTGGATCGACCCCCAATAAGCCAAGTGTTGCCAATGGGCATACATTGAGGGATGATCCGTTGTCAATAAGTACTCGGGAAACGATAGTATCATTGCACCGGACCACTATGAATAGTGGCTTGGTATGTCGGTCTCCCTCTTCTCCTAACTCTTCTGGAGAAAAAGATATCTGATCCATGGTAAAGATAGAGTTTGCCACGTCACCCATCTTGTCTGTAGCAATACCCTCCGGGACTTGAATCTGTTTTAGCATCTTGAAGAGTGCTTCCCTGTGGGGCTCAGATGCAGTAAGGAGGCCCATGAGAGATATCTGTGCTGGAACTTTATTCAATTGCTCCATGATCCTGTATTCGCTGGCTTTTACCATCTTTGTAAATGCAGCAAGACCTTCTCCCTCTTCCTCCGTTTTCTCTGTATTGGGTTCTTCAGTCGGGCTTTTATACATGGGGTCGTATAATCTCCCAGAGCGGGTGATACCTCCCACTATAGGAGGTCGCTCTTGTTCGAGGGCCCGATAGTCGAACGGTGCAGCCTTGTAATTCTCTGCTGGTACAGGGACATTGAATACATATTTTTTCTTTGGGATTTGTACCTCCATCGACTGTCCCTCATAGCATCGTATGACCTTGGGCTTCTGATGGGAATTAATCATGTTGACAGTCTTCCCCTCTTCCTTTGCTAGATTGTCTTCCTTCTCGAATTCCGGCCCCCACCCACTAGGCGGCCCTTGCTCGGTTGGGGTGTAAGATAGTTCACCAGGTACTGAAACTTCCCATGTGATTCTCCCAAAGGGCCAACCGTAGGGTCCCCCGGGTAACCATCTTTTTTTAATGTGCACCTTTGGAGTCTCTCCCGAAACGGGTTGCTTAGCCGGATTCTTTTTGACGGCTTCTTTGGAAGCTGACTCTTCTGATGTGAGCATGTTGATGGTAGGCCTGTGATTAGGCAACGGGTTGGTGTTGACATTGGGCGCTGGAGTATTTACAAAATCCAATTGTACGATCCTTGCGTCAATCAAGTCTTGGATTTTGTGCCGGAGCCTCCAGCACCTATCTGTGGAGTGTCCTTCTTGACCCATGTGGTAGTCACACTGAGGTTGGAATCAAAGTTCTTGGGCTTGTATCGGTCGTTGGGGAGTTCGAAACTTATCAAGTTGTCCGCCTCAACCGAGCGAAGACCTGACTGAGCGGTACGGGGATTGGAGTGAACTGCCTTGGGGGCCTGGCAGCTTGTGCATGACCCGTCGTTGGTTGCTGGGCTGGGGTATTCGGGGTCTGGAAAGTCACCCGAGCCCCAGGTTTTTCTGTTTTACTTGAATGCACTGTACTGACTGTGGACTCTTTAACTCTATTCCCTCCTAAGGGCCTTTGGGTTGGTGCAACCCTAGGAGGTTCCATTGAGTGGAGCCTGCCGGTGGTGATGGCATTCTCAATCCTGCAACCTGCAGCCACTACTTCTGCAAAACTGGAGGACGTCTGGCCGACTAAATGTGAAAAATAAGTTTTTTTTCCAAGGTATTTACAAATATGGATGTTAATTCCTTTTCAGTATCGGAGTGGCTACCCTGGCAGCTTGGGCCCTCCAGCGTTGAGCATATTCTTGAACGGCTCAGTATGTCTCTTTCGGAGATTCCCCAGATCAATTACCGATGGAGCAACTTCTATGTTAAACTTGTATTGATCATAAAAGGCCCGGGCTAGCTTTTCCCAAGTGTTGATGATGTTGAAGTCAAGGTGAGCATACCAGACCAGTGCAGGGCCTGTGAGGCTGTCCTGGAAGGTCTGGAGCATGAGTTGATCATATTGAGCATACTTGCTCATCTTCCGGCATATAGCCTGGTATGCATCTTAGGGCAGCCGGTCCCATCATACTTCTCAAAATCTGGGGTCTTGAACTTGTCAGGGTATGCTTCCTCCCTGTATGCTGGTAGATTGGTGATTCCGGCCTGTTCAAAACCATCAGGACCTTCAATAGTTTTCATTTTGTCATTGAGCTGCTGAAGAGTCGCTTCTCCATCTCCTTTTGTCTCTCTTCCATCTCCTTTTTCAGATCATCAGAGGTCGGCCCTGGCTGACTTTCGGCTCATACTCGAAAGCTGGGTTTAGGTGGGAATTGATTTCTTCGTATTCCGGAGGCTGTCCCTCTACAGCTTTTCCCTGCCTGGCCCCTGAATACTCTTCTTGAGTCGGCTGGGTGTTGCGTAGGAGGCTGATGCTTTCAGTCAAGAGGTGAACTTGGGCAGCCAACTGTTGGACCGTCTGCTCTAGGGATATGATCCTGGAATCTGAGGCAGCTTCAGCGTTAGTGTTATTGCGGTTGTCACTGCTGTTGGCCATTTTTGCTCTTGAGCGTGTAAGGACTGGGCTTCTGAGCGGGTTCGGTTGCTTGGAAGCTATTTTCGATACCTGGATTTTATTTTTATTTTTATTTTAGTATGATGAATGCAAGAATGAAATGCATGTGCCACGCGAATGCTAAAAGATAAAGAGGGTTGACAAACTAATTGACAATGTATTATCCAAACTTTACTTAATAATTCTGGAGTTCAAATAAAAATGAAAGATTACAATGATAATCTATTTCCTAGCTTTCTTTGTCTTCTGCTGTGGGGGCTCAGGTTTCCTACTGATGATAGCTTCTAGTTTTTTGACCTTGGCTTGGGATTTCTCCAATTGTGCTTCTAAGGCCTTGTTCCTTTGGTCGGATTCCTTGAAGCGTCCTTTCCAGATGTCTTTCTTGTAATCTGCGGCTTCGAAGTACACTTCCATCCGGCTTTGACCTGCTCCAGGTAGATTTCTGTCTCGGGATCGATCCTATCTGGTCTTGGTTGAGTGACGTCTGGGACCTGGTATGCTCTTTCCCCCTGTCTGGTATAGCTGGCGGATTACAAACTCTCTGGTGGCTCGGTGTTTTCCCACTTCGCCATCTAGCTCTCCTAGATCTACATTCGGGCTTTCGATTCTGGCTCCCCAGAGCGCTTTGACCTCTGCCAGCTTAGCAAATTTCTCGGCTACCAACAGGTTTCGGATCCTGATACTCAAAGGTGACTGCTTCGAGTGAAGGCCGGTAAACTATGTCTTGAACGGTACCGAATTGGCGGACTACGGAGTTTGGGTGATATCCAATACATCCATTGATCCCGATTAACGGCACTGCTTGGAAATTACTGCAGGCTAAGATGATTTTATTGCAGCAACTCCACCTGGCTGTCCACAGAATATCTTCGGCACTAAGGCTTCTAAGCAGATCTACCCAACTGTAGCTGGTAATGTCGTCGGGTAGCTTCACCTTTTCTATACAGGAATCCACCAGATCCACCTGTTGGGCCAGGGTTTTCCTGACCATGTTCAGACCGAAACATTTGAGGTGGCTTACGAACCATATCAGCAGAAGGTTGATGCTGGAGCGGAGGATCCCATGCCCCTTCTTCTTGAGGAAATTCAGATTTCGGATCTGTTCAGCGAGTAAAGCCGGGATGTAAGATTTTCCGTCCAGGAATTGGGTTACCAGCTCTGCAACCCGGTAGTGAATATAGAAAGTTCCGGTGGGGAACAGTATGGTGGCGAAGGCTGTCAAGATGAAAGCCTTCACCCTTCTTTGTCTGTAAGTCTGAGGGTCCCCACACAGGATGTCCTTTCTGTCCCCATTGTCTTCTCGGGCAATAAACCAGGCTTCTAGATCATCCATGCGTATGCAATACCCGTTACAGTCTGCCAAGGCTTTGTTGACTACTGTTTTGCGGATGCCCAGTAGTCTGCTGAACGTACCAGCTGGCCCGGCTTCAAGGTCTGGCGCGTAAATCTGATCAGTCAGTGCTGGAGCCTGTAGCAACTGGGTATACTCCTCCAGGGTAGGGGTGATCTCATGCGGTCCGATGAAGAAAGCTGCAGGCTCGATCTCCCATAACTGGAGCATGGCCCGGACCATAGGCAAATTCGCCTCTGTCTTAGTCAGTGAGAGGACGGGGCCGATCTTTTGTTGGATGAAGGCTTGCTCCTCTGGGTTATACAAGGTAAACCAGTGGTCCAGTACCAATTTTGGGTCCAAAGGTTTGTACACCCGAATTTCTTTGTGGAGGAGGCGGTCGACTGCACTGTTAGCCATCTATTACAATAGGAAACAACCTAGTTACAACAAGAACTATGAAAACATTACAGGGAAATAGTCCTGAACTCCAAGGACAAAACAACAAACCAATACATTGTCATTCAATTTGTCAACCCCTTGTACGATGTTATGTATGCAAGTAGGGTGGTTCTAACTGGTTCCCGAGCTCTATGGCCTCCCGCATTCTCAAAGAAATGGATCTCAGGCCATATCGAAGCATAGGGTGGGGTAGCCTAATCGGTCTCGAACGGTGAATCAACTCACTTCGCCCGAAACCTACACAATGGCTCCCCGACTTAGGTTGCTAGGACGGTCCGGGTTCGACCGCATCTACTCACACAAGCATATGTATGTATGCAAGAAACCCCCATAATAAAGAAAATACAAAATCTAACTAAACCCTGAAAAGTTAGCAACAGAATAATAATTAAAAAACACATTTCTTTAAGATAAAGATTTGAAGAGATTCAGGTGGCTAGCCTGTTGGTATGGAGTCCTCAGCGGAGTCGCCATCCTGTCGAGTCTAATTTTTGAATTCCCATTCCTAATCCGATCTAAACTAGACCCTATGCTCATCTAATCTAGATCCTCGACTTGAGTTAGGAATTTCGTTTAATTTTTGGAGTCGCCACCCAACTGTTGTTGGGAAAATTGAATTAAGACTAAAGGAGCGGATTAGTCTTAATTTGGACCACTAGTCGTCGTTCTTTCCTCTTCTCGTTTTTGTGAAAAGAGGAAAAGGGAAAACCAGAGCTTCTAAGTCCGGAGGCTAACCTATTAAAACCTTTACGGTTACTACCTAATCTCCCAAAATTGTTTATCTTTAGAAATGTGTTTCATTTGTGTTTCTGTTACTTTTTATTATGTTTGAGAATTATTTTGAGAAAATGATTTTTCTTTATTTTAGGGGTTGACCCGAATGGGTGCCTACGTACCTGCTATTCAGGATCAAACAAGCCGTAGTTCGCTTTTCTGAAAAATTTAGATTTGTTTGTGAATTTTAATTTTGAAAACTCTTTTGATTTAAGTTCTTAACGTCTTTGGAATTTTTAAAAATTTCTAAGCCTAAGCTTTGATTTTATTTTTGAAAATGATTTTTTTTTTTTGGGAAAACATCAATTTTGGATTTATTTGAAGAAAAAGATTTTTCTAGGTGCTGAAACTTAATTTTTCTTCTATTTTCATAATTTTTGAATTTTTATTAATTTTCATGATTTTTGTGATTTTTTATAAGTTTTTGTGATTTTTATAAATTTTTGTAATTTTTATGCTAGAACATTTTATCCTAAGTTATTATCTATCCTATTTTGAAATCTAAAGTTTTATTATTATTTTTCCTAATATTTTTATTATTTTATTCTATTTTTTTATTTTCTTCTTCTTTTATTATTATTATTATTATTATTTTTACATTTTTCTTAATTCTAGAAAAAAATCTGATTTCTACATTTTTCCTATTTATTGAAAATATAAAACAAAAACAAATGATAAATAAATAACAAATTCGGAATAAATAAATAAACCAAATAAATTAATTAAATAAAATTTAAAAAAATCCGAAAAGATCCGACTTACCTGGATCCGGGTCGGTGCGCAGGTCGAACCTGTCGGGTCAAATCGGGTCGGATCGGATCGGGTCGGATATGTCGGAGACGGCGGCGGGGTTAGCTCGTTCACGGCGTTCCGGCAGTCGTTTGCGGCGGGTGAAGTGTCGAATCCTAGATTCTTGAGGGTGCTGAATCCGATGGTGGTGGCGGTTTACTCCCAGATCGCCTCCTAGCGGTTGCTCCAACTCCGATCGATGGTCTCGGCTTCAAGTTCCTCCGGCGTACTCCGATTCACTCCTTTCTCTCCCTTTCTCTCACTTTTTCTTCGTGTTTTTTCGTGCTCTTGCTTCCTCCTGTTCTCCTCTATTTATAGGCACCTCGAACTCCTCTTGGATAAGCTCGAATCGGCCGATTTAGATAAACCCATATTTTTCCGTTTCTTAGATTCGATTTTATCCCGGCGATTTGATGTTAATCTCTTGTGCTCCTTTGGTTTATCTGATGGATTTGGCCTTATCTCGACTTTAATCTAGAAGATTAAAAAGAAAACGGCCGATTTCGCCTTCGTCGGACTTCTGTCGGATTTTTTCCTCTGGCTGGGCTCGCGAAGAAGACGATCACGCGCGACGCGCGTGACTTCCCTCGGCCAATCACATGCTGCCACGTGGCAGCTCCAGGGAAAAGAACGAAAAATTTTTGCCGAGCGCCTGCGGGGGGATTCGAACTCGCGACCTTCAGCCTTCACACGGTTCCCATGCACACACACGAGCCAGCTGAGCTGGCCCAATTTCCCGATTTTATTTACATCGCAAATTGTACATATGCGATGCAATTTTTTTTATTTTTTTGTATTTTTTGAAATTTCAAAAATTTGTAAAAATTATTTATTATTGATTATTGCTATTTCTAAAATCATTTTTCAAAATTGAAGTGTTTTCCTATTTATTTTCATTTTTTTGAATATTTTTATTATTTATGCTAAATTAAGGAAAAATTGGGAAAAATTAGGAAAAATTGAAAATTGATTATTATTGAAAATTATTGATTCCTAGGGCAAAAATGGGGTGTTTACAAGGTTCAAGTGACCAAATCGATGGGTGAGTGAGTAGCTTTAAAATTAGTTAACCAAAGTGTGAGTCGATCGATTAAAACTTGTGATGTGACTGGTGTTTCCATATTCTCTCTTATAATTTGCATTTGTTTCATATTTTATAGTTTTAGGTCTTTGTTTTAATATAAGACATTGTATTAGACCTTGAACTCAATAATGATCTAGGTTTAACTTTTTGGTTTAAGTAGCATGGCGTAAGGAGTCACGTCCATGAATTTAGTATAGGAAAATTTAGCATTGTGGGCTTATAACAAAGACCATTTGATCAACCTATTTGCTCCCAACTTTTTCTTAGCAAGGTTCATACACTTAAAGAGACTTTCAAAGAGTTTGGATCCAAGAGGAGTCTTTTAAGGGATTAATTAAGAGGAGGACTCAACTCAATCATTGATTGTCAGTGGAATCTGTGCATGTCATTGATGGCTAGACTACTCAAAACTTTTCCTAATTTAAGAGCACTTTAGAAATCAAACTTTCGGTATTATGCTATTGAACTACTACCTTGAAAGATTAAATGAGATTCAGAAGGAAGAAGAGACTACCTTTTCTTAAGAATTGTGGGGTTAATGCTTTATAACTCATTTATCTATAGCATGTGCATTTGAGCTCCTTGAAAACTATTCATTCTCCCTTTTCAGCCCTCTCTCCAAATCATCTCATATTACTTATTCGAGACTATATGGAGCGTGATTTTCATGCTACATGTATGTGACCATTATAACCAAATTCCCTCATCTATAGACATGTCAATAGGTAAGTGGTATTCTATTGTTGATGCTTATTAGAGTTTTAAGTCGAGTTGCTTAGTATGAGTCTTTTATACATTGGGGTAAGTTTTAAGCCTCAATAAGGGGGATTTATAGCATTTGATATGGTACAAGATGAGTTAGAAATAGTGGAAATTTAATATAATATTTTGTTTTGTGATGAAGGGGAAATTTTTTTATTAGTTATGTGAAACTAAGTTGAATTTCTTAATCATATCTTGCTACAAATTAAAATTCAAAAGGTAGAGATTTTATTGATAAGTACTTTCCATATATATGTTAATAAAAGAAATTCTAAACTTTTATTATGTTTGTTTCATTCACAAAACATAAAATCAAATCACAAATTTTTTAAGTTGAATATACTTAGCAATGTGGATATTTTCTTTTTTCTTTTTACTTTAAATGTAAAGTTTATGTATAAAAATCTTCAAATCAAACATCAAGGTTAGTTTAGTATTTACAAAGCAGAGAAGTGAGAGCTAGTGTTAAAGTAGGAGTGGTAGGATCCAAATAGAAGTTTGTAATAGATTGTTGATTTTTTAAAACTTCCCAAAAATCTTAAAACTAGTATTGATTGCTAAATTGCAACTTAATCAAACTTTAATACTAAAAGGAGGTTTGGTTAATAAAGCCTTTTTTTTTTTCAAAACTATTTTTTGATTTCAAACAGATTATTACTCCTTTTTGCTAATTAAGCTTTTCAAATAAAATCTAGTATTAATCTTACCCTCTCTAATAATGCATACTTTTATGTGAGTTCATATAATACTTCCTACTTCTGCATTTGTAATTTTAATATTTTACAAGATGAGTTAGAAATAGTGGAAATTTAATATAATATTTTGTTTTATAATGAAGGTAAAATTTGTTTATTAGTTATGAGAAGCTAACTAGAACTTCTTAACCATATCTTGCTATGAATGAAAAATTCAAAAGGTAAAGATTCCATACACATGTTAATACACTATAAAAGAAATTCTAAACTTTTATTATATTTTTTTTATTCATAAAACATCGAATTAGAATTATACATTTTTTAAAATTGAATATACTTAGCAATGTGGATATTTTATTTATTTTACTTCAAAGGCATAGTTTACAAATAAAAATATTTAAATCAAACATCAATGTTAATTTAGTAATTACAAAGTGGAGAAGTGAGAGTTGCACTAAAAGGGGAGTGTCAGGTTTCAAAGGTTTGGATTAGGTTGTCGATTTTCTTCAACATCCAAAAATCTTGAAACTGGTATTATTATTAAATTGCAACTTAATTAAACTTTAATATAAAAAGGAAGTTGGTCAATAAAAAAGGTTTTTTTTTTCAAAACTATTTCTTGTTTTCAAATGGATTATTACTACTTTTTGGTAATTGAAGCTTTTCAAGTAAAATCTAGGATTAATCCTACCCTCTCTGATAATGCATACTTATATGTGATTCGATATCAACTTCTTTCTTCTACATTTATAGTTTCAATATGGTACAAGATCAATTAGAAATAATAGAAATTTAACATAATATTTTGTTTTGTGGTGAAAGTGAAAGTTTTTTTTATTAGTTATGAGAAACTAAGGGGAACTTCTTAACCATATTTTACTGTGAATAAAAATTTGAAAGGTAAAGATTTTATTAATAAGTACTTTCCATACACATGTTAGTACACTATAAAAGAAATTCCAAACTTTTATTATGTTTGTTGTATTCATAAAATATAGAAACAAATTCTCAAAATTTTTAGATTGAATGTACTTAGTAAGATGAATATTTATTTTTTTACTTGAAAGTCAGAGTTTACAAATAAAAATCTTCAAATCAAACATTAAAGTTAATTTAGTAATTACAAAGTAATATCAGATGGAGTGAGAGTTATGCTAAAGTGGGTGTGGCAAGACTTGAAGGTTTGGATTAGGTTATGATTTTCTCAAACTTTTTAAAATCTTGAAATTGGTATCCATTATTAAATTGTAACTTAATCAAATTTTAATACAAAAAAGAAGTTGGTCAATAAAATATAGTGTTAATCAATTGGTATCCGTTTGTTTTCAAATGGATTGTTACTCCTTTATAATAATTGAATCTTTTGAAGTAAAATGTAGTGTTAATCTTATCCTCTTTGATATTGCATAGTTTTATGTGATTCAATCTCATATTTATTTATGTATTTATTAGCTATGAGAAACTAAGTGAAACTTCTTAACCATATCAGACAATAAATAAATATTTGAAAATTAAAAAATTTATTAATAAGTACTTTCCATACACACATTAATACACTATAAAATGAATTCTAAACTTTTGTACGTTTATTTTATTCATAAAATATGAAATCAGAATCGCAAATTTTTAAAATCAAATATACTTAGTAACAAGGATATTTTATTTTTTACTCGAAAGGTAAAATTTATAAATAAAAGTATTCAAATCAAACATGAAGGTTAATTTAATAATTATAAAATTTCACGTGGAGAAGTGAGAGCACGCGCTAAAACGGGTGTGGTAGGAGCTAAAGAAAAAGTTCGGACTAGGTTGTCGGTTTTCTTAAACTTCCCAAAGTCTTGAAATTAGTATCGATTACTTAATTGCAACTTAATCAAACTTTAATAAAAAAAAAAAAACGAAGGCTGGGAAATGAAAACCATCAACAGTCTATCCACTGTACTTGACATAACCAACTGGCCCCATAAAACATCAAATCCATTTCCCACACAACTTAAATACCCACAACTTTCCCTGCAAAACCCATACCCACGATTATTCTCAAAATTTCATTCACATCTTCTTTCTTTTCATAACATAAGTTCTCTCTCTTTTTTTCTCAATTCTTTCTTGGTTACTGAAACAACAAAACGAAAATGCGAATGAGTTGCAATGGATGCAGAGTCCTACGCAAAGGTTGTAGTGACAATTGCAGCATAAGACCATGTCTTCAATGGATCAAAAGCCCCGAGTCTCAAGCACACGCCACCCTTTTTCTTGCCAAGTTCTATGGGCGTGCTGGTCTCATGAATCTCATCAACTCTGGACCCGAAAATCTTCGACCTGGTTGGTATTCATTTGCATCTTTCAATAATTAACTGCTGCTGGGTATTTTAGTTTTATGGATTTCACTTTTGACATGAAAGGAGGCTTTTACCGTCAATTAACGACATCCTCTAGTCTATTAGACTGGTGATTTCAATGTTTAAATGATAGGACGGAGGGTCCGTCAATCTCCGTAAAAGAGTTATACTAGCAATTGCAAAGAATTAACTGCAACATGACCCATATATTTTTAGATGAATTATTTATGTATTTATTCTCTATTTTTTCTTTTGGAAATTGCATTAATATTGGATTTCTTTTTTAATTTTCTTGTGGGTTTTTTTTTGGGTCCTAATTTGGTATGTGTTATTCATTTCAGCGATCTTTAGATCATTGTTGTACGAGGCATGTGGACGTATTGTGAATCCCATATACGGGTCGGTCGGGTTGCTCTATTCGGGTCGGTGGGAACTATGCCAAGCCGCAGTTGAAGCCGTCCTTAAAGGCGCGCCAGTCACGCCTATCACCTCTGAAGCCGCCGCTGCCCATGGCCATGCGCCACCCTTCAAGGCTTATGACATTCGGCATATTTCCAAGGATGATAAATTTACGGCTCAGGCGGAGCCGCGCCGAGCCAAGACTCGGCGTAGGCTCAAGCGTGTTTCCAAGCCGGAAGGTGGTATCTGCAAGCCGGTCAGAGCCGATGATGCGAAGGCTCGGGATGAACCGGTGAAGAGTTGTGAGGAGGAATTGAACCGGTCATTGAGCCACGAATCGGCGCTGAGTCACCAGTCAGAGTTGGCGGGGCATGAAGCCGACGTCGATAGTAAGGAAACGGTTAGCATGGTTTCCGGAGACACTGCTGAGGAGCCGAGGAATTCCGGAGGTGAACCGGGGGAAGCAGCTAAACCTCCGGTTCAGACCAAGGAGGATGAAGTCCAGCTCGATTTGACTTTGGGCTTGAGCTTGGGGATCGAACCGGTAGCACGTGTGACGCACGTGGTACCGGTTAAGAAGAGAAGATTTGAGGATTATTTTGGGAGGTCTATAGGGAGGTCTGAAATCCAAGCAGAAACAGTAGCATAAGAATCTTAATTGCATAGCACATGAGAGTAATGTTCTTATTTTGGTTTGGATAGTTTTGGTACATAAAATTGTGAAAATATTGGGATACTTGAGATTTTTGTGCTAGTTATTTGAGTAGGTAAGAAGTTTTGTTTTGTTTTTTTTTTTTTTTTTTTGGGGGGGGGGGGGGGGGGGAGGGGGGTGGTGTTGTAAATTTTTTTTAAAAAGGAAAATACTTAGTATGCCAGAAAAATAGATGGACAAGCTGCTTCGAATTATATATTATTTATTATAGCTTCTCAACTTTTTCTAATTTTCTACGATTGCAATTTTAAAAGATGGTTCAAGGATTCAAAATAAAACATCGCCTTGTCTATTAAAAACTTATTTTAGAATCACAATTTTATTAACATTCTAAATCGTTTATGTCAGTGGATTCCATGATAGATAAAAGATTGTCTTGTCTATCAAGACTTATTTTAAAATTGGTACTGTATTAATAGTGTGAATAAGCTTGACCAGAGTCGATATTAAAAATCATATTTATATTTATATGCAGGGAGGATATGAACGACCCGATTAAAAAATTTTAGTTATTTAAATCAACTAATTGGACCGTATTTGTTATCATAATCTAAGTTGCCAGAGGGAAAAAGAAAAGTTTAATAAAAAAATTAGAAAAGGTATTTGCAATTAATGTAATACAAGTATAAACAATAATTTTCATTGCAAAATAATAAAGCCAAAATGCTAAAATACCAAAAAGACTGTGGACCTATGACAAAAAGAAATAAAACGTTTCAAAAAAAGAAAATTAAAATACATGAGACTTGAGATTGATATAGAACTTATAATTTCATTTTGATGATGCTATTTAGTTTTCGTGGTAAAACAATGCTTGATAATGGTTTGAGGCGGAAATCGCTTGAATCTTATTTTAACTGACGGTGTGAATACCTACCATCTGAAGAATTTGAAGATGGCGATGGATATTAATTATTATGTAATAAGCCAAATTTCTACCTAACATTAAATAAAATAAAAATTAGTAACCATTTGAAAGGGACACCATGGCAAAACTTCACCTACAATATGGTACCCCGTTGGGTTATAACATATATATATATTGTAGCATTATAGGCACTTTGAAGTTAAAAAGGGCTAGACGAACTCATTTATTTTTTATGGGTTGACATAAAAATAATCATGGAAGCAATCTAATACCCCAAGCTAATCCATCCAATGCATAATGATTTTAACTTGGTCGAGAAGTTTCTAAAAGCCACTCCTTGTTTAGATCTTGCCTAAATGCCACTTGCCAATCCTGTTGGATCGCCTCGTTGGGTTAGGTTGCAATAAGTCCGCCAGCTCTTGTCTTAATTTATTCTCGAATCACAAAGCTACTAGTAGGGGTCAACTTCATACAATTTGTAAAATCTTAACACAATAATAATCAATACCCTAGTTGACATGTGACAAATGGATCTCTTTTTTCTTCTTATTTCAAAAATCGTTAACCAGAATTAATTTGTTACTCACATTATTTTCACCTTGTATCCTATGCAAGTTTGATTATTATGGCATATCCCCATCCCATGCACATTGCAAGGCATGTCTGGGACTTGTGACCCATAATGGAAATTAAATATTATTAAAATTTTCATTTTTATAACATGTCATATATAAGCCTAAAAAATAAAGGCAATTTACATTTGGTATTTAGTAATATAAAAATCAATTAATAAGAAGCCAATAATCGTATGATAATGATGTTGTCACATAGTTGTTGTAAGGAGTTTTTGGGTTGAGCTTAAGGTATTCCTGAGTATGATGAGTAGAGAAAAATCTACAAAACGAGTAAATATAAGCTAAGGAATGTCAAAGATTGTTTCTGTGTGACTACTTTAACACTCAAATCAACGAGCGTTTTGAAAGTGAGAATATAGTAATAATGAGAGAGAGAGAGAGAGAGAGTAGGATTTAGGGTTTTTTGAATACCTCACCTTACTTGTCATTACATGAGAGTATTTATAAGTCAAGGTGGTGCATTATAATAGGCTAGCATGCACTATCCTGTAATCCTTTGATTTGGTAGGGGGTATGTGCATATACCCTATAGAAAGAACATTCGTAATTATGGCTACCTCCAAGTGAGTGCTACTTGCCCCATGATCCTTATTGTCTGTATGTAAGAGTAAACTTCATGGGCTGACCTTAGGCTTAGAGGCCCAATAGATGAAATGAGCAATTAACAAATAACTATAAGCAATTTTTAAATTAGAAAATCACCATGTTAACTTTTAGGATCATTGTAGATAAATTAGAAAATCACCATATCAATTTTTAGGATTTAAAGGGTTTATTAAAAATAAATAAATTAGTTATAAAACAATAGTCTTAAATATGAAAGTATAGGTCGAAGCGATGAACTTGATCATGAGCTTATGTCCATTATAGTGACGTTTAAGTATGCGGGATAAGCAAACTCCCCATCTCATCCCTATTTAATTTATTTAAAAAAAAAAACATCTAGTTTTACCTCGAATAGATTGGATGTGTAGAGTTTAGAAAAATAAAGGTAAAATTGCCATCACTTATTTGGAAATGCTTATTACAATAAAGGGGGGGGGGGGGGGGGGGGGGGGGGGTTGGGGGGAGGTCAAATTTAAATAGAAAATGAAACTTTTAAATAGTTAATGTTGTGTGACATGATTTAAACAAAGGATTCCATCTTAATACTTTTATAGCATTGTTAACTTGATCCGATTTAGATATTATTTGATAAGTGATGCTACCGTAGCATTGAAGGGGTGATTACATGATTATTTTATTGCAAATAAAAAATCAATATATATATATTATAAAAAAATAAAAAATATCTAAAATACATAGAAATATGATAGTATTAAAAAAATTGCAAAAAAGGAAAAATGTGCAAGAAATAAGAATTAAATAATATATATAAATTAATGTAATTAATATAAAAATAAAAATTGAAAAAAATAAAAAGAAGTGCAAAAAAAAAATAAAAAAATAAATCTAATTGCCCTAAAGTTAGGAGGTAACCGGCAGCTACTTGAAAAGGGTTGTGTAACCCTCCATAGGTGGCTACCGACCACCCTTTAGCCTTGGGGTGGCCATAATGGCCACATATATATAGGTGGGTCTAAACCCACAAGAAAAGTCGGTTATTCAACCCATCCGCAGTGGTGGGTGGCCACTAACAACTCTCTCTCTCTCTCTCTTTCTTTCTTTCTTTCTTTTCTTTTCTTTTCTGTTTTTTTTTTAAGAAAACCATTAAAACCTTGTTAAACCACTTAACTCAATTGCAACCTAATAAGGATTTGATGGTTTTTCTTTCTTTGCTTTTATTTTTTAAATAAGGATGGTGAGTAGCCACCTTCTATTGTTGATGATGTGGTCAATGACTACTTATGGTGATGGTGTGACCCATTCCAAGTGGCTACCACCATCCCTTAGCCTTGGGTAGTGAATTTCCTTTTTTTTTTTTCAATTTTTAAACTAATTACATTTATTTATATATATAATCATATAGGTAAATTGCAAATAACCTTCTTCTAACTTTAATCAAAGTATGGATATATTCTTTAAACTTTTAAATATTGCAAATAGCCTTTTTAAACTTTGATAGCTTGGCAACACAAAGGACACTTTCTTTTCTTTTTTTTTTTTCAGTAAAAAAAAAAAAACACTAAGTTCAAAGTTTATGAGGTGTTAAAACACATCTTGATAAGTTTAAAGGGTGTTCACACCAAGGTCAAAGTTTATGATGGTTATTTATCAAAGTTTAGGGAAAGTGATTTCCAACATTTGAAAGTTTAAAAGATATATTGATAAGTGTTGAAAACATTATTTATAGTATTTATTGAATATGATTTTGTATGAATATTATAGGAATTTATCAAGAAAAAGACATTTAAGTGCTTAATATTTGAATTCATGATTTAAAGAGTGCAATTTTAAAATTTAAGGAAGGATTGAGCGAAAACAAGGTGAAATTTGGCAAAATATAAGAAAAGATGATTTTTATGTATACATAACCTTCAGTATAGCCATGCTGACACTAGTGTTGAAGGGCAAAAAGTGATCAAAATGTATTGTGAAATTGTGCCATTATTACTGCACAAGCTATGTAGAGGGTAGTTGTAAAGGAAGAAATCTGCTCAGAGAAGAAAATGAAGGAATTCCTGAGTACATAGCCTCGAGCATGGCCATGCAAGTGGCCATGTAGAACCCCGAATGCTAGAATTTTACTTTATTCCGAAATACGCGACCTTGTGCACGGACGTGCAGTAGGCCATTCATGCTATCCTATTTTTTATACTATAGATAATCATTTTATTACGAAAATTAGGGATTTGGATATTTTATTTCTTACAACCACTTTAAAAAACTAAGCAGAGTAGGATCATGAATTTGGAGATAGGAATAGCTAGAGCATCATCGGAAATCACAAAAACATCTATAAGGGTTTATTCTTTTTATCATGGTTTCTTATTACTTCTCTAAATTTTTTGTGATTATTATTAATTCCATGGAGGAGTAGATTTATATGCTTTACATCTTGTGAAACTTTAAACCATGTGATTAAATTGTTTATTGATTAATGAAAAGTTTATGCATTTAGATTTGTTCATGTATTTTAATTGTTGTGTGATTAATTTATACACGCAAATTAATTGTATGTTTGATTCTTGTTAGATAGAGAGAGGTCTTATCTAATAGGATAGATCTTCATGAATAGAAAGATTCTGTGTTTTACCTAGAGGTAAGAAAACTTTGATTTTCTACACAATGATTAAATATTTATTTGGGAATTATAAACTTAATGAAATTTTATAGGGCGATGGTGAGGAAGAGGTCTCCATTATTCCATATAGGGTTATTAATTAATTAACTCGGGGGAGTAATTAATTTAATTGAGAATTTCTATAGTGTAAAGCATAAACAAATTGTTAATCAATACATTATTATAAGAAAGCTATGGCTTAAAGTGGATCAAGATGACTGACTGATATGTTTTTGTGATTGAATTCATTTATTACAACAATTATAATTAATCTTAGGGTTATTAAATTAGTTAATTAGTAATTTAATTTATTAATCTTACATTAAAATTTAAACTAGATTGTAGAAAAATGATAATATTAGTATTTGTTTTTAAAATCCTTAAGGATGGCACTTGTTGCAATCTATACTACATTAGATAGGTATACTTGTCTAACTAGGTCGTTAGATTTCTTTAGCTATATAAATTATAATTTGATACGATTGGAAAAGCGACCCATCATATATCCATACCTAAGTCAAAGTTTAAGGGGTTAATTTGCATTTTCCTTTAACTATATCATGTAATTTATTTTATTTATTTTGCATGTTTTTCCTTTTTTCTCCAATTTTTTTTTGTACTTTCATTTTTTTATTTTTAGATATTTTTCATTTTTTATTTTACATACTTCTTTTTTGCTTTTTCCATTTTTTTTCTTTGCAATAAAATAACTACATAAGCATTAGATTAGCGCTATCTATTAAGTAATAGCTACATTAGATCAAGCTAATGGTGTTATGATGGAATCCTCTATTTGAATTATATAATGCAATGTTAATTATTTATTTTTATCACTTGAAAGTTTGATTCACCATTTAAACTTGACCTTGAACATTGATGCCCTCTCTTATAATTTTCCCCAAGTAAAAGCTGTGTTAGTTAAATGATGTTAGCCATTGAAAACATTTAAATAAAAAATTATAAATAAAGCTAAAAGGATAACATAGTACAAATATAAGTATTATTTATTTATTTATTTTTTGGGAACAAGGGCTTTACAAAATTACATCATTAGCAATACAGCAAAAATTATCAATTTCATATAATTAATTACTTAATCAGTCATTCAAAAATTCACATTCATTTTCATAGTATTAATTATAAGAAAAATACATCAAATGATAAGAATGCTATTATTTATTAATATTTTATGAAATAAGGCTATACTACTAATAAATAAATAGCAACTTAAGATAATTTAGTTAGTTTATTATAATTTAATAATGAATGAAATTAATGTTATTAGTTATTGTGAAGAAAAAAAAAAGAAGTAAAAAGAGAATACTATTAAAATAATAAATGTAACTTGAGAAAAACTAAAATGATTTTCATGGGAATGGAACACATGACCTCTAATATAAAAACGTTTACACTTACTAGTAAGCTATACATTATATTTTGTTAATAATTGCTCTGAATATATATATATGTATGTATGTATGTATATATAATATTTTTATTTTAAAAATTTTCATAATTAATTATAATTAATTTTTTTCTAGCTTAGGGGGAAGGTGAAGAACCCCTTTGCTTCACCCTTGATGATGGCTAGTGTAGTAGTTAATGGTAAGTGATATTTGATGTTTAGAGTTGAAAGTGGGTTAAACATGCTAAACACATAACCTAACTGTAAACACCTCATTTTTGCCATTAATTGTTGATAATGTTCAATTTACATTTTTTTTTTCATTTTCGCAAAATTTTCATTTTTTTTTCAATTTAAGGAAAAATATTCAAAAATAAAATAAATAGGGAAAATATATCAATTTTGGAAAATAATAATAGAAATGGTAATAAAAGGAATTAAATAATTTTTGCAATTTTTTAGAATTTTAAAATAATATAAAATTAATAAAAATGGCCACGGTTAAGTATAATATTCATATAAACTTAAACTAAGATTTAGGCTAGCTTAGTTGGCTCGTGTGTGTGCTTAGAACGAGGA
Organism: Laguncularia racemosa; assembly: GCA_037954665.1. NCBI lineage: Eukaryota > Viridiplantae > Streptophyta > Magnoliopsida > Myrtales > Combretaceae > Laguncularia > Laguncularia racemosa. The sequence goes on along the minus strand of JBBMOL010000085.1, from coordinate 355,579 downwards.
GAAGGGGGATGCGTCGTGGGTTTGAAACCTGAGAACGACACATTGTGCCATTTTCATTTTTTTCCCCCAGCTACCATGTGGCGACATGTGATTGGCTAGGAGAAATCATATGCCTCGCACATGATCTTCTCCTTCCTTCAGACAACAACTGCAACGTCGAGAACGAAAAAAAAAAAAAAAAACTCGCCGATAAACACAAATCAAGCCTAACCAAACTAATTTTTTTTTTATCATCATCTACCCACAACAAAAAGAGGTAGGATAAATCACAAAAAACAAACAAATCCATATGGATCAATTCAAATAAAAAAGAAGAAGATAAACATGGATTTTAACCGTGATCCCGATATGAGCTTATCCGGAGGAGCTTTTACAAGTCTATAAATATGAGGGTTTAACCAGAAGAAAGTAGGAGCAAATTGAAAATAAAAAGAAGAGGAAAACACACGAACCGAACCCTCGCTAGAGTGTTTTTTTTCCTCTCTCAAAAACCCTCACCGTAGCCTCCGAAACCACCGCATAGGGTGGTTTTCGACTTAAACTACTACCACCATCGGGTTCCTTATCTTCAGAAGCTTGGGAAACACCCCAAATTAGATGAAAACGGATGCCAGAACGCTGCCGACGAGGACCTCCAGCCACCGTGATCCAACCTACCATGATCCGACCCGACCGGCAAACCGCACCCGTACCTAGGTAAGTCGGATTTTTCTGTTTATTTTATTTTATTTATTTATTTGTTTCTTTATAATTCGAAAATGAAAAAAAAAATAAAAATGATATTAAGAAAAATGGTAGAATTTAGATTAGTTTTTTTATGTTTAATTTAAAATAGGTAAAATAATGAAAATTATAAAATAATAAAATATTAAAAAATATTTAAAAAATAATAAAAAATAAAAATAAATAAAATAAAAAATAGTAGATAATAAAAAATAAATAAAAACAAATAAAAAATAATAAAAAGTCATATTAAATAGAGGAAAATTCCTAATAAAAAATAATGAGTATTTTTTATCACTTAGAAAAAAATTTATTAAATAAATCCAAAATTGGTTTTCCTTAAATTAATTTTTTTAAAGAAAATAAAGCTAAAGCTTAGGTTTATATTTTTTTTTTCCAAAAGTCTTAAAAATAATAAAAATGCAAATCCGAGGTATTTTTATAATTAAAATTAATCAACCCGCTAAAGTTTTTTATAAAAAGCAAACTACGGCTTGTTTGATCCTGAATAGCAGGTACATAGGCACTCTCATGGGACAACTCTAAAAAGAATAAAAAAATTATTTTTCAAGTTGTTACAATTTGTTTTACATGTATCCAAAATAAAAAAAAAACAAAAATAAAGGAAAAGACATTAGAATATGGTTTAGATTTCAGAAGAATAAGGTGATAACTTTAAGGTTTTAATAGGTTAGCCCTCGAGTCCAGAAATTCTAGTTTTCTCTTCCTCTTTTTACAAAAATGAAAAGAGAAGTTTTCGTTGACTAATTGTCCAAATTAGGATTAATCTGCTTAATTAGTTCTAATTCAATAATCTTTCCCAACTTTAGTTGAGTGGTAACTCCAAGTAAAATAAAGTTCTTAGTTTAAGTCGATGATTTATATTAGATGAGCATAGGGTCTAGTATAAATTGAATTAGGAATGAAAATGAAAAAAATAAAAAATTAGACTCGACACTAACCCATTAAATGAAATAACAATAAAAGTCATAAACTTTCTTAAACAATAAGATCTAAATATAACCCAATCCCACATCCATTTAGCATTACTCTTAATAAATTAAATCGAATATCCATTAAATAAATGAAAATGAACAAGGGTGGTTAGAAAATCATTCATCTTAACATAATATACACACACTCCCTCTTCTTGATTTCTCTCTCTTTTGAACACAATAGTGCACACAATTACACACTCTCTCAAAACCAAAACCATACTCAATAATCTCTCTCCCTCTCCTTGATTTTTGATAGTAGGGTCTTACATTATATGGAGCCATTGAAGCTAAGATCCTTAGATTCTTTGAAGTTAAATAGCAAAAAGTTAGAGAAAAACAACTAGGTGGTGGCCTTGTTTTGGTGGTGGAGTTAATCATGGCCTAGTGAGTAGTTTACATGGGTGTGCCAAAGAAAAAGAGCATTATTAAGCCAATAATGCTTTATTTGTCTCTACATCTCCAATTATATAACTTTAATATTATTTCTCAATTATATCTATCTATATGATTAAGCTAACTATCTTTTATCTATTCCATTCTATATTATTAAGCCAATAAGTTTCATTCCTCTCTGCATCTCCGATTATACAGTTTAAATATAATTTTTCACCCCTCATTTATGTTTTCTCTTTCGCCTACAATCTTGCTTTGCCAATTAATACTTTGTGTATCTAACTATATTTTTATCCTTTCTGTCTATTTATTATATTATTTAGCCAATAAGATCTTATTCGTCTCTACTTCTCTAGTTAAAAAGTTTTAATATAATTTTTTGCACTCAATTTGTCTTTTCATTTTATCTCACTTTCTCTCTCTCCATATTAATATTCTCTAGATCTGTATCTATATTATTAAATCAATATATTTACATTTAATTTTACATTACAAAGCTAATAAAACTTGTACTATATTCCAAAGATTTCTTATTTTTATAGAAATTTATATATTAGTTTCTTCATATATTCACATGTAATTTTCTTTTTATTTTCCTCTTCACATCAAGACATCGAGTAATGTGAGCAATTCAAATTTCATTTTTAATTTACCAAATATATTGTTTTTACACTTGTAATGTATGTGTCTGCTAGTATATTATCAAACCAAAACTTGAGTTGTTATCTCCACATTCTTCATATACAATTTTACCCCTAAATATATTAAATAAAGTAATCGAATCATACATTACAACAATCTAGTTTAAAAACTTGATGTACACTAATGAAACCACTGATTATAAATTTTACTTAAAACTTTGGTGTGTGCTCATAAGACAACTAATGTTAATTTATTAAAATTAAATTTGTTGAGGCAAAGCTATTGAATCATCCCTTTATTGAGGCCTATGAGGAATTATAGATTGATTGATGGTGTGATAAGTGTATAATTACAGTTATTATTATTTGGTTTTTTTATAGTTAAATTATTTTAGGTTATATACTATGATAGTACAACCTTAAATGTGGCTCAAAGGAATTATGCCACAACTTTTAGCTGTTATATTTCCTTGTGATAAATTCCAACCTTATTTAATTGGTTTCAAAGTCATAGTATATACCGATCATGCTGGCATTAAATATCTCCTTGTTGAAACTTATGCTAAACCTAGGTTAATTCATTAGATTCTACTGTTGCAAGAATTTGATATTAAAATTAAGGATAGGAAAGGTACTAAAAGTTTAGTGGTAGACCATTTATCCTGTTTAGAAATTGATTACATAGAGCCACCAATGAATGAGACATTCTTGATGAACAATTGCATGTAATAGATATTTAAGGATTACCTTGGTATGTTGATATTGTAAATTATTTGGTAAGAAAAATAATTCCTTATGGTCTGAGCTACCAACAAATGAGAAAAAAAAATTGCATGATGTTAAATTTTATTTTTGGGATGAGCCATACTTGTTTAAATGCTATGCTAACCAAATAATTTGATAGTGTGTGCCTGAATTTGAATAGTCTAGCATTTTACAGTATTGTCATTCTAAAGAAATAAGAGGACATTTTGGAGTAGAAAAAATTGTAACAAAAATTTTATCTTGTGGATTTTATTGGCCCAGTTTGTTTAGTGATTATAGAAAAGTTATTATGTCTTGTGCTCAATGTCGGAGAACTTGAAATATATTTAGCAAACACAAATTATCACAAAACAATATGTTGATAATTGAACTTTTTTATGTATGTGGAATTGACTTCGTAGGTCCTTTCTCTCAAAATTTTTAAATAAATACATACTTGTAGCTATGGATTATGTTTCAAAATGGGTAGAAGTTGTTGCTTTACAAATAATTGATACTCGAATTGTTGTAAAATTTTTGAAAAAGAATATTTTTATTAGATTTTAGGTGCTTAGAGTGATTATTAGTGATGGGGGCAAGCATTTTTGTAACAAGCAATTTGAAAATCTTTTATCTAAATATGGAGTTACTAATAGAATTGTTACCCCTTATCATCCATAAACTTCTAGTCAAGTAGAGGTGTCAAATCAAGAATTAAAGCATATCTTAGAAAAGACTATTAGTGTATTAAGAAAAGATTGATTATTAAAACTTGATGATATACTATGAGATTATAGGACAACTTTTAAGACACTTATAGGCATGTCCCCATATAAAATTATTTTTGGTAAATCATGTCACCTACCTATAGAGCTTGAGCATAAGGCATATTGAGCCATAAAATTCCTTAACTTTGATGTACGGGTTGTAGGTGAAAAGAGATTACTCCAACTTAATCAATTGGTTGAATTCAGAGAAGAAGCATATGAGAATGCTCGCATCTACAAAGAAAGAGCAAAGAGATGGCAGGACAAGAATACACTAAAGCGAGAGTTTTTACCTAGATAGAAGGTTTTATTATATAACTCTGGTGTTAGGTTAGTCTTAGGTAAGTTGAAGTCACAATGGTTGACGCCATTTGCTATAACTAATGTTTTTCCTTATGGCATCATTGAATTGAAAATTGAAGATAACCGTACTTTCAAAGTGAATAGTTAGCTTCTCAAACATTTTTATGAAGGGGAAGACATTAGTAGAAATACGACCATTGTTGACTTAGGAAATCCTGCTTCAAGAAATTGAAATGTCAGGTTAGCATCTATAAACTAAGCGCTTTGCAGGAGGCAACTCACACATTTTTTTTTTATGAGTTTTCAAAAAAAAATTAATAATAATAACTTAAAAAAATATTTATAGTTTTCTTTACTTGTATTTTTGTTTATTTTTCTTTTTATTCTTTTTTAAGTCATTTGAATTAGTCAATAAAGTGAGGACAAGGAAAAACCTAAGAAGAAGAGCAATCAAACCAACACCCTAAGGGAGTATTCTTCTTTTTACTATATATATATTGTCTTTAACATTGAGGATAATGTTGGTTTTAGGTACCGTTTGGTTATTGGTACTGGATAGAACAAGGAGTACTGGACAGTACTAAACAAAAAGGACTGGACAAAAAATATTTTTGTACCATGTTTGGTTTGTTCAGTACTGGACAAGGATTTTTGTGCTGTCCAGTGTTTGGATTGCAAAGTACTGGACTGAACATAGTAAATTTGACAGTTTTGCCCTTTTTAATTACTGGAGAAGGCTTTTGTGCTATTCAGTGTTTGAAATTGTAAAGTACTGGACTGGACAGAGTAAAATTGACAATTTTGCCTCTTTTAATTATATCATAGTTATTTATATATATTTGATATTATTATAAGAAAAAATGATTTGAAGGTTTAATATATTATATTAAATATTTTAGGAAAAACAATTATGTTATATTTAATGAAATAATACGTTATTTATGATTTTGAATATGTCACTGAAGACTCATACTTCCGCTACGACAGGAAAGCACGTGGGTCCCGACGGGGTAGCAAGGGGGCAGCGCCCCCTGGACGCTAGAGGGCGTTTAATAATTAAGCCCACTGTTGTTTATTAAAAGTTTAGGCTTTGATAAGAAAACACGAAGAAAAATGCTTTTTGGAAGGAACAGGGGAAGAGCACGACCGTGTGTCAAGGAAACACGCCCATAGAAGCATACACGGTTGAAGGCACAGCCGTGTGTTGAGCTTGGAAAATACATGTCTTCATCAAAAGTATCCTCACTCTCATTTTGCAAGTCTTGTGTCACATCTGCTGGTGTCTCAGCCCTTTTTTCATTTGCTCTATCCTTTCCAAATATCCCTTGAAGTGTTTTAAAATCTTTAAATTCCTTGTTCGCATGATTAGCAACCTTCAGATGTTTCTCCAAAACAATAGAAATAGTTATTATAACAACAAATAATTTCTCCAAATGTGGCACCATCAAGGTTTATATCAAAACTTTTGGAGTCCATGCAATCAAGCTCCAGCTCCTTTAAGTTCATTGAAAAAGGCAAACTGCCCCACACTGAGCCCTTTGTTTTTCTCCTTTTGTGTGCTTTGGAAGAAGTTTTTGTTGTTCCGCTGCGAGGGAAAGAGGGATGATCGCTTGAGCCATCCACCTACAGTATTATTCTCTTCAATAAAGCATCGGTGGAGTTCCTCAGATAAGCACAAGAATCATCCTCTAAATCCTCTAAATCATTTGTATCCTCAATTGAATCAAGAATGTCCTGACACTCCTTCTAAGACTCATTCTCATAATCCATATTAGCTTTCTCCAGCACCTTATCCATTGTATTTGCATGCAAGAGAGGGCTTAAAATGATCTCCCAAACCAGTTTATCATCAGAGTTTATATCGTCCACAGCCTAAGATGAGGTAAGCCACTTTAAGATTCCAATTGCTTCCTTATCCATAGCCTCAATACTTAATGTTGTTAGCTGTTGTCCTGCAGCAACACTGGCAGGATCTCGAAATCCCAATTGACTAAGAGGAGTAGATCCTGATTTTGCATCTGGACCCGAAATCTGACAGATAACCTTGCAATTGTCATCCTGCAAATCACCATCTCCCTTGACAGGAACGGTTACTGAAGGATCAGCCTTCTTCAAAGCATTACCTCCTGGTTTTACAATCCTCTTCTTCCGATGGTTCTTTCCAGACTTGTCCAACAATAATCCATGATTACTTAATGCCGAGCCTCTAGTAAAATGATCAAGATTCTTCAAAGTCTTGGCAAAAGCCACCATGTCCTCCCTATTATCTACTGGAACATCATGTGAGCCACCCCTATCACCCAGTTCAACATCTCCAAACTTTCCATAGTTTTCTTTTCCTAATCTCCCTCCAAATAACAAAAACCTTGCAAAATCAAAGTCCATAGCCGCCCGATCAAGGATAAATCTGTCTAACTTCTACAGTGAAATAGGAAGCTGTCCAACTGTTGCCACAAAGACCACCGAGTCCAACATCAGTGTAATGTATTTGATGGAATGCTTTGGAGTTAGTATTCTTCAACACGTCTTGCAAGTAATAGAAGTTTAAGTAAAGAGTTATGACAGACAATAACCATCACGTATCTAAAGCAATGTAGGAGGCCGAAGCAACCTTGACGGTGGACTCAATCTTAGACCAAACAAGATCGAAAGAAGATTCCATAAGAAACTGCTGATCGTGGTTGGTTTCTGCTGGAGACAACTCCATTCTGCTTCTACGGTTTGATTTTCTGCCGGAGGAGGAGGAGGATGGCAGTGCTTCATGGAGAACGAAAAAGGGCTTTTGCATAACCAAAACAATTTTTCCAAAATCAGGTATCAATTAGCGAATTGGATTCAATTGGAAGTTGGGATTAGAGGAAGAAAACCTGAAGATTCTTCTATGCATTTTCCAGTGGCGGTGACGATGGGCGATCGGTGGTAGAGGGAGCCATGGAGGCTTATCTTGCTGCTGCTCTCGGCATCAGTTGAGTGCAGAATGGAGTGTCGTGTCATTCCTGTCGTCAACACGGGGCTTTTCGTTTTGGCAGGAAACAAATTTGTCCTTTCAATGAAAAAAATTTCATTTTCGCACTTCCGGCCGATTACACGAGGAGCGGCAGTGAAGGAGCGGCGTCAATGAGCTCTCATCAGTCCAGTTCTCGGTGTAGCGTTGATGGGTCAATAATTTGAGAAAGAAGGAAAAGGAAAGTAGAAGGGCTTGAGGAGAAGGAGGAAGGGTAAATTGGGAATTTCGAAAAAAAAAAGTTTTGTCCAGTATCGATTTTTTAGTACCGAATTACACACGGTACTAATTTATCTCATTTAGTCCAGTACTATATTAAGGTTTTGTCTAGTACTTTTGTTATGGGTGGCAACCAAACGGTGGACAAAAAATTTAGTCCTGTCCAGTACCGAATTTTTACGCTAACCAAACGCTACCTTAAGGTGGGGGTAGATACAATGTGCTACATGATAGAAATTGCATGATTTAAATAATTGGCATATTTTTGTTTCTTTTTGCATCAAGATATAACTTTGTGCTAATTTTTTTTAATTTTACATAATATTTTTCTTTATTATTTTTTTTGTGAACTTTTACCACTTTGTTTGAGTAAAATAATGGAATCTTTGAAGTGTAAGGTTTTATAATTTTTAAACTTTAACTATAAAGCCTTAGTTGAGGTAGTGTTGTTTATAAAAAATTAGTTATGTATATTTTATGAATTCACTTTATAATAATAATAATAATAAGAAGAAGAAGAAGAAGAAGAAGAAGAAGAAGAAGAAGAAGTGCCAATTTTACTCCAATGTCTTGAGTCTTTGACTCAAGTTATGAGAATCTTTGAGTCCTAACTTCAAGTACTTTTTGACCTTCCCTAAGACACATTCAAGTAATAAAAATCCATTTAGGCAAAAAGTTGTGGTATGATACTCAATTTAAATAAAAATAAAAGTTTAGTAATAGGTCTCGTTAATTTGAGTGATTAAGTTTGTGGGTGCTTTACAAGGGATAGCACCTATTGTCTTGGATAATGAGCTCGAAAAAGCCTGCTACATAGGTTAAGAGAAAAGTTCAAGAAAACTAAACTTAAAAAAAAAGAAGAAAAATTAAATAAAAAAAAAAGAAGAAGAAAGAGAAAGCCCTCCTTTAATAGAGAGATTATTAAGATTGAGTAGATGAAATGTGCAAAAATATTTAAGTTTGAATGTTTGATGAAATTAAATAGCAGGTGTATATGGTTTAGTTCAAATTTATTAAAGTGTATATGACATTTTTTTTTAGTGGATTAATGTTAAACTCATTTTAAGGATAATGAACTTTTATTTAAACTTTATGAAAATCTTGCATTGCTTAGATTAATTATTTTAGTCAAATAGTTTAAGTGTTATTATGTCATAATATATAAAGATTGAGGAAATATTTTGTATAGTAAAATTACTAGTACTTTTATTAATTAAGAATGCAAAATTGATTCATGTGATTGTATCAATTTTATTAAGATAATGTAAGAGAAATGGGCTATTATAAGCGTAATATGATAGTTTTCTCTTAATTTGATTTGGATATACTTTGCGTGAGGACAAACAAAATTTAAAGTTGGGACACTTGATAAGTTATGTATTTATATAAATTTTAACAACTTTTTATTACACTTACGTGCATATTTTTATATTTTTAATAGGAAAATACAATAGATTTATAAAATATATTAATATTGTAAAAATTATGCTGTTGTAAAAATTGCAAGAAAAGTGGGCAAACCAATTAAAATATAGTCAAATTATCATAAGCATTCCATCCAATTTTACAATCTAGGTTCATGTTTACGAATGCCAAGATGAAGCCCATGTGTTGAGCCTAGATTCCATAAAGCCATATGTGGAGGTGTTGGTTCGAGTATAGGATCAAATGCATGATATGTGAAAACATGCTACACGTGGCTTAACGAGGAAGTGATACGTATAAGGATGACCAGGGGGGTGACTGAGACGGAGAGGAGGAGTTGGCAATTCTAGACAAGGCTTGATTATATGGTGATAGGTGAGTGTTTTGTGAGTGAATGCGGAAATATCGTGGTTTTTTGTTTTCTGATGAAAATTCGGTAGAGTGATAGCGTTTTTCTAAAAGAGTTTCCTTTTTTATTAAGGATGTATAGGGTATTTATAATATTTGATTATGAATCTCGTTTATCAGATGGTGATGACAATCAACAGTTTTTAAGCAAATAAGGCCTAATATGGGCTTTGTATATGTCTAGGCCCATTATAGTTTTTTAGTATGTGTGTGAAAGTCTTATTGAGAAATATTAGATTGGATAAATTGATCTAATGGACCTTATCCCAAGCTTACTATACTAAATCTTATATTAAAATATGAATTTTATTTTTTGAACCCTGTTATCTTGAAGCTTTGCTACCTCAACACAAGTAGTCAAATCCATTAAAATAATTGGCTGCAAACCTAATATTAGATTTAGTACCCCTTACACCATGTAATTTAAATTGCCAAGTCCATCTTTGCGTGAATTGAAGTAATCCGACCATCGTCCAACGTTCCAGTTAATCTCCACATATGGCCAAACAACAGCAACTTAATGGTCACGTACTAAAAAAAATAATGTTAATAATTAAAATAAGGAATAAAGAGATTTGATCATATCTTAAAACGGAAAAAAGATTTTGTTAAGTTATTAGTGTTTGCTGTTATGAAAAAAAAAAAAAAACAAAAAGCTGACTTTAAAAGGAGAGAACAAGTGAGGCGCACGGGGTTTTCGGAGAGAACAGGCCAGAAGGAAAAGGGAAAACGGAGTCGACGTGGGGAATTGAAAAATAGAAAGCCGCACATTTCATGCATAAGCGATGACAAACAAGGAGACAAGTACAACTTCCGGCACAGAAGAATCAATGAAGGACGGAGACGAAGACGAATTACACTTTGGAATTTCAATTTTGTTTATCTTTTCCTAGGTGATTTTTTTACACATTATAAATTAAAAATTTAATTCTTTAATAAATTTTTTAATGGATTATTTTATGAATTATTTCTATTTGTTAGTGTGTTTGCTTGGTTTAATTATGTACTAAATTCTTTTAGGTAGAAAATTGATGAATTTTAATTATTAATTTGTATTAGTTACTTTATTATAAGATATTTAGATGCTTAAATTATTCTTATTATGAATCTTGATGATGTAATTATCTGTTTAAGGCTCAAAATATATAATTATGAAATGTTTATTAAACTGAAAAAGGATTTGGGATTAGTCAAAATTTTTATTTAATTAAATTAGTTTAATTGAAAGATTTATTATTTTTAATTGAATTGAATTTACAATTAGGACTTAATGTAGTGTGTTTATTAATTTCTAATTAAAGGGATTTAGTAGAAATTAATTTAAGATACTAGTCAATTACGATTTGAAAGATGAATAATTGTAAATTTGAATCCATGTTAATTTGACTAAAGGAATCTAGACAATTAATTTAGTTGATTAATAATTTGAAAGATGATTTAGATTATTATATTATAAAAAAGACTTTAGGAGTCAGAAGGAAAATAAGAGACTTTAGCAAATTCACAAAAATAATTAAGTAGCTAAATATAATTATAATTTAATTACAATAAAATTAATATATTAAGTGGATTCAATGTTTCACATCTTTATTGATTGAATCAAAAAAATTTATTTTAATAATTATTTTAATTTTGTGGTTCATTTTAATTAGCATTAATGTATATATATATATATATATATATATATATATTATTTAACAAATTTTTCGTGTATTTAAATAATAATAGAATTAATATTGGCTTGTTAATTTTAATCTCCATGAAAACAATAACTTATTTTTTCTATATTACTTGATCGACCAAGTACACTTACTAATAATTTATATTTATAAAATTTTCACCGATCACATTTATACTCAATTTACACTGCTTAAAACATAGATACTTCATTTATACATAAACATGAATGTACGTCGTCTAGCTTGTAATTATTCCGGATCATTTGAGTGCCTCCAAATATATGTGAACTCCATATTTAGGTTTTATGGTGAGGACAGTAATGGGAGCGTGGCGATAATTTTCCGAGATTGTGAACCTAAACCTAGATACTAACATGGCCAGTATAATCTTAGCCTCCATCATAGCAAAAGACTGTCCAACGCAATTTCGAGGGCCGGCTGCAAAAGGGAGGAACCGGCCGCATGAAGATGACCTGGATGCGAACCGCTCCGGGCTGAACTCATTGACATCTTTACCCCATAGCTCTTCACTGTGATGGATTGCAAGAACCGGAATCCATATCGATAACCCCTTTGGTATGAGGAGGTCTCCTAGTTTGATATCTTGAAATGCCATGCGTGGAAGAACTGTTGCCGGTGGATAAAGCCTTAGGGATTCATTTATCACCATGTTAAGCTGCAAAAACAAATAAGAAAAGAAGTTGAAATCTGAGTCTTCCATCTATTTCACAATAGATCTGACGGGAGTTTCCGGTATTTATGCCAATGTAGTTATTTTGGTGGTTTTTGTGCAACGATGCCCCATTTGACCCTTTGAAATGAGTGCATCCCCACATGTAGTATGACAAGCTTGAGCTAATCCGACATAAGTATACAAGAAGATTAAAGTTATGTCGGATTCATGCATATCAACATCTAATTTTTACTCATGTAATGCTGTTGCAAGAGAGCGCCGAAGACGATAATATATATTACAGAATTCTCGCATTATTGGCAGGTCCTCTACGTGAAGTCAAAATTGAAAACAAGTATTAATTTTTTTTTTCTTTATCAGATTGTGATTCATCCAACAAAATATCTACTTTAATCCATCAAAAAGATAATCGAAAAAAATGCATCAATTGCTTACCAAGGTCAACTTGGTAAGGTGATCGAGTGAGGGATTTTGGCCATTGCAAACCTGGGAGACCTCTTCTCGAACCTTGTCTTGCCAAGCAGGATTTGTAGCCAACAACATGACAGTCCACGTAAGTAAAAGAGAAGTGGTTTCATGGCCGGTAAAGAAGAAGGTCTTACATTCGTCCATTATGATTTGTAGGTTTAGGTTAAATCCACTCTTTGATGTTTTATTCTCTTGCATCCCATTTAGGAGAATCCCGAGCAAATCGTTTCCATATGAAAGGCTACGTCCAAACTCAACGGAGTCCTTTCGTTCTTGTATTATTTCCATCAAGAGTCTCTCCACTTCCATCTTCAATGATTTTATCCGTCTATTGTATTTACTAGGAAACAACCTGCAATAATATAAATTACGGGGAAAAGAAAAATAAATAAAGCTTAGGCATAGAGGATACTAAAAATATGACGAACTTTGGTTGGATATGATTTGAAAGAGCATAAGAGATGTATAGATATAATAAGAGGTGGGTCAATATAATATTATTCCGGGACAATTATGGTTTATTGCTTGTACGAAATTACATCAATGTTAGTATGGCTTACAAGGCAGAGACAATAATTATAAGTTACTTATCTATTCCAAATTTTAGGGAGGATTTTGTGTTTCCATATATCGATCCTTGATGAGAAATGAGTGACAATTTTTTTGGGACAAAACGGAATGTGCTCGTTTTTATGTATTGATACTAGTTGTTGTTTTATATATGGAATTTGTTTTTTTAATAAGCGTGCAACTGGACTTTGAATATTATGGACTGATACCAAGATCCTTTCTAGATGGGCAGAGCTGATTTTGACAGTCAGTACCATAACAGCGATATATATATATATATATATTCCGGTAGCTTACATAAAAATTCTGAAAATTTTCATTACATCCACACTTTTATTTTTCTAAAAAAAGAAAAAAATTGAACTCAAGTTTAATTTTATGCAGAGGGTTGTATGTGCACAATTTAGTTTAAAAAGAAAAAACAATACATCGGTATAATTTTAAGAGTCAATCTAAGGTAATTTGCCGGATAACGATGCTAATGTAAAATTCAAATATGTAACAGGTTGGATGGGGTGGGAAATATCAAAGAAAAGAATAATATGGCAAAAATGCAACGAAGATCATGACAAAATCTTGAAATCCATGTAGAAAAGACTAAGAAAATAACCATGATAAAAGGAATGATCTATTATGTCCTTAAGTATATATGAATGACTCACCGGCTTCCAGGAAAGCACAAATGCCGGCTTGCTTGGGCACAAAGATGCTGCAATGCTGTCAATAGACGGAATATTTCTTTTCCTTTCTCGTAGCTACTCCCAAACTCGGTTCTAGAGATTATATCTGCTGCTAGTTTAGTCATGTACTCCCCAATCTCAAACTCGGTTCGACCCGATTCCATAGCATTTTGCAAGGATTCAAGCATTTTCTCAGTGCTCTCGATCATGAAACCCGCAAAGGTCTGGCAAAAATTTTCAAATCAGAGCATGTAAAGCTACTAAAATTTCGGCAAGAGTTACGAAAAGCAGATTAAGTTCCCTCGGTTACACTTATTTCTGCGCGTAGATTAATTCATACTTGGGAAAATTTTCCATAATATCTGAATCCAATTTGTATCATGGAATCGAGATGAAGATTACATCTACTCATGCATGCAACAATAACGAGGAACACAAAGGAAAAGTAAAGGATGTTGTCCATAAAAAAGTTTGGAAATGCCATACAACCTTGAGCATACCTCCCATGAAAGCTGGAGCAACCATGCGGCGTTGGTGGTACCAATGATCTCCATTGGCCATCAATACTCCTTTTCCTATGAAGTGCTTCGAACCTTCTTGTTGCATCCATGATTTACCACATTGAATGCTGTATTTCATGAAAAGTTCCTTGATCAAATCCATATCAGTTAAGCACATGCGAGGCTCGAAACCATTCCAATAAATAAACCGTTTCCCTATATCATCAACAAAAATTTTAGGCATCAATAAATTATTATATGTAGCAGGATGAAACCTAAATAAGGAAATTTGTGTATATACCATATTGCTTGGACCAGAGAACATAATGTGGTAGAAGACGAGGGACAATGTCATGGTTAACGGAACTCTTGTCTTCGGAGGTGGATTTTGCAACAAGAGAGGACATGTCCAGGATGTTACCGACTAGAAACCGAGGTTTAGGACTACGCACACCTTGCCTTTCCATTATTCTCTTGATACGTCTTGGCGTTAGCAAGTAAAATGAGATGATTGTATAACAATGTCGTAGTAATATTAAGTATAAAAATAAAACAATGAAAGAAGTCAAAATCGCCATGACCATTCTGTGACGACAAGGTAAGCTGAATAAAGACACCTAAATGAGGAATGATTTTATGGGAAAAAGATGACTGATAATGTACTAAAAATTAAAGAGAGATTCTTGATGTCGTGTGGTTATCCGAGGAATGAGCTATTTATAATGCAAAAGGGAAAGAACTAAGAATAGCCCGTTCAACTTTAAGGAGAGCTTGGCAATTTTGCTACGAAATATTAGGGGTAAAGTTCTGCCTTCTTTTCTTTTTTCGGTGAAAAGCGAGAAGATTTCAAGTAGGTACATGTATAGGTCTTTCTACCTATGGGTTTGATTGTTCCGCTGGATTTTTTCGACATTTTATTATAAAGTTTAAGATTGTCAAATATTATGGTACCAATCCTCAACAGTTGTAGGGATTAATGAAGTTTAAGGGTTAGTGATGAAGGTAGTGGCCTATGATGGTTCATAGTGGAAATTTAATTATTATAAAAAATGTCATGAAAAAATCAGAAAAATGATTTCAATTTTTAAAGTTAGGAAATCATTTTTATGATTTTCCATGAAAAATTTTCATATGTAAAGGATTATTTTCAATTTTTGTTCTTATGAAACAGGCAAATAAACTCTGTTACGAGGAATTTAACATTCACAGTAAAGTTAGGTCCTAATAGAAGAAGGTAAAAAGAAAAAAAAAAAGCAAATGTCATTTGCAAAATCAAAGACTTTATTGCTTAGATGATACTAACTGGAATTTATTCGGAAAAACTTAGATTATTACGCAACAACTGAAGATCGTGCTCAAATTGTTCAACCTGATGGAAACTAAATTAAACGGATAATATAGCAGTCATTATATATATATATATATATAACCAACCAGAGAATTAAATAAATTTTGACATATCCATGCCCGTGAGGGGATCGGTTATCCCCGAAACCTATGTTTATTTATTTATATTATAGTACAGCTTAGTGTTGATATTTCAGTTCCCCTCGGCGCAAAACAATGAGAGGGTGCGAGGCAGCATAGTGCCAGCTCGTGCAACCATTTTCATCTTGTGCCGACACTTACCAACTTTATATCAACGACTTGACATTTATCTTTGCTGATGCCTCACGGGTTAGTTTTTCTCACCGACTGCTTATACTCGGTAGCAATATTTTGGGATCACGTTAACGTTTTGCTGTGGTTAAAGTTTGGAGTTAGTAAATATCAAATTAATTTTTGCTCGTTAAATTTTAAATATGAAGTTTAAAATTATTAAATATTTTATTTAATAAGTTTTTTATTTATCAAATTTATTATATTTATCATCTTTAAAAATATTCCGTGATAAACACTCATTAATTGGAGTATGTAACTATATATATCCTAAGAGATGAAATAGTAATTTTAACAAGTGATGATTTGATTGAGTTTGAGATTCAGTAATTTTAAATTTTATATGCAAAATTAAAAAAAAATACAAAATTCATTCATTAATTTTAACATCATCCCTAGCATTCAAATGCCATATTGTTTCTTAATATATGATCAAATTAATGCAAAATATATAAGTAGTATACAACCAAATGATGGATGTCATGCGCTTCCATTTCACAAGTTACTAGAGTTTTTCTTTATGAATTTTGTGATCATAAATTAGATAAAATAAGTTTATTTGACCAACCTGTCTCGTGATTTTTAAACTTTATAGGATGATCAACGTGGATATTATAAAAAGGCAAATATGTATCTCGATGTTGATTTCACTGACGAGAGCATTTAGGAACGAGAGTCTCAAGTTTGATATTAAACTTGTAAAGAATCTCTGTGAATTATAACATAAGCTGTGTGGCCCGTGATAAGTTTGACTTAGGTGGATTAGGTAACCCAGTGAACGAATTAAATAATTTGTCATGGATTTAGATCCAAGTCCCCTTACATACGGAAATACCATCATTATTTAGACAAATTGTTATTAGGTGGTTATAAGATACATACGGTAATATCGGATCCATGTATGGCCTATTTATAAAAGAAAAAAAAAATTAATATAAGTGAGATTGGTCAAAAGTCGAAGCATATTGAATGGATAGAATTGTGTAGAGTTATATATTAAAATAGATCCAAAATGAAATTGCAATTCTGATTCCATTCTCTTTTCTATATTTGAAAACATTTTTAAAAGTCAACATGATAGAATTTGATTTCAGTTTTAAGGAGCAAAATCATGATTGTAATTCATTTTTATTAATAGTAATTATTTAAATTATTTTTTTACCTCACCAATATAATTTATTATATTCACTAATTAAAAGTGTTTGATAAATATCATTTCATTCCATTAAATTCTATAAACATTTTCAAATATAAAAATAGATTTGATATTTTATTATTGATTTTATTTTGATTCATTCCATTTCACATTATTCATATATACCAAAAGTAGCATAATAATATATACATAACTGATCTTATATTTATTTTAAATATATAAAACTTTAAAAAAATTATAAACCATAAAATCATATAAATTAACTTACAATTTTAACAAGCATATTGGTTTCTTATTTTTTAACTGCTCCTTACTCAAAGGATCATATAGACGGGATCCCATCGTTTTGATTGTCTGTAAGCCAATACCTTCTCACACCTGGAATTATGGAGATTATGTTTAATACCCTCGATTTGAAAATGTTTCTTTTTGACGTAGCATCCTAGTAAACATCATGTAGTAAAGAATAATCACTTAGTTGATATCAACAAATCTCCGACAATTGCTCAACTTAATTGATAGGTGAAATCGTTACATATATCTAGAAATATATCACTAATGAGGACTGAGGGCTCAAAAGAGATCGACTCGTTTACATTGCACCAAAGAAAGTGCATATATTGGTGGCTGTCGGCAGGTGTTTTTCCGGACATAATAATTGCTACAACAGAGGTATAAGATATCAGTTCTTTTTCTAAATTGGAATTCTTAAACGTGATCTATGGACTGATATGGATGCTTTGTATTTATTCTTACTCTTATATTAAGATTCATAATAAAAATACTTGTTATTGTGTGGTTAGAAAGAGAAATATCTATACGAATGCAACAACAAATTAGGCTTGAATACACCGGTCTTTGGGAATTCTTCAAGCTCTAGCCGATGGGAAAAAACTCATTTTCAAAGGAAATCTTTGATATTTTTTATGTTGATATGTTTGTAGTATAAGTAAATATATATAGATAAAATAGAGCAAAATCTTTCAAAGGTCCGGAATTAGACCAATTTTATTTGTTTTCTATAAATAAATAAATAAATAAAACTTCTGAATTGATTTTGTCCTTTAGTAATTTCAAATTATCTTTATTGAGTAATAACTTAATTTTAAATAAAATACTCATTGTAAAGCTACAATAGATATTTCAACCTATCTTTAAATTATCTGTAAAAAGATTGAGTCTCATTTTCTATGTACAAGAATTAAAAGAAAGGAAATATAAGCAAGATCTTTACCTCAAGGTAGAGTTTTCATTATCGTTTCTATGTATTACCATGACGTGTGATTGAACAAAAATGAGTGTATGGTTAGGAATAGAAAAATATTATAGTGGTGTCCATTCTAGTAAAAAGCTATTATCCTGAGGGGGGTTTGGATCTTCAAAGTTTCTTTATCTAAACTTTCATAAACTTATTCTTTTAAAATGCTATTATGTGTATCTATAGTTAAAATTATAAGGAAAAAAAATTGGTATCCTAATGATGTTACAAAGTATTTCAAAAATTTAGATAATCTTAGTTATTGATTTATAAATTTAAAAAATTTTCTCTAGCATTTTTTATCCTTAAGAAGAGAGAGAGAATTCACTTGTTATACCATATTGTTTTTCATCAATAGAAGCTATTAGAATTATTCTCATATTGCTTGGCTTAAGTTAATGGAAGAATGGAATAACCATTCTCATTAATAAATGTTGTATAGTTATTACAATGTTGTATTGTATATTTGCAAAATAATTCATCTATAGGACAATAAATTCTTGTTCTTTACCTAATAACTATTCAATTCAAGAAGCAACTAATAGCTCTCACGATTCCATTACGCAGAGAAGAAAAATCAACACCATATATTACCCTTCTTCCACTAACCCCTTTAGAGAGGGGTATAGAGCCTAACTTATCTAACCTAATTAGATTTGTCGAGACTTGAATCTTAAGGCAAAGGGCTTAGCTATGGCCTATAGAGTAAATAGGTTTAATGTGGATCTTCAACTCTTTGAGTCCTATGGTTTCGAGTTTTAGGTCTAGAATCCACTATGCTCCTATATCTTTTTCTAATTTTTGTTCTTTCTTTAATTTCTTATGCTTTAAACTTAATAATTTTGAACCCAAGAAGCAAGTAATTCTAGCCCATTGGATAAAGTTTTAATAGAGTTGTTTTTCCATTTATGCAAAACTACAACCAAACTACATTGTAATAATAGCAATGTGGAACCAAAAAACTGAAAAGGAATAACAAAAATCACCCTGACATTGATAAAAAAGGAAAACTCTTTTTGATGAAAGGTTATATACCAAACTAGCACTATAAGCTTGTTTAATTTTTGTGCTTCATTGTAAAAACTTCATAGTAGCACCTTTATGTTGTAATGAGAAAGGTTCTTTCCAAATTTACATAGAAAATTTTTAAATTTTCACTATATTTCAATTTTATAATTTATCCTTTCAAAATTTTGAGCTTTTTCTTGGTGAAGATCCATTAGGTCCATAAGCCCAAAAGAGCAGCCTCTTATCCAGCTTAACCTTCACGAGGTCAAGGCCAAGTCTGATCTCAACATCTATAGGTCGGGTTCAAGTCTTGGGCTTAGTTAATTGGGTCCAAGTTAGACATGGTCCAACTCGACCATTACCTTTTTCTATTCATTTGCACCCACGAAACCTATAGCACCTGGCACGCATACTACTATCCTACCATATCCATCACCAAAGGAGGCCTCTAGTGCAATAAGGTTGCATTAATTTGATGTGAGACAAGGTGAAGCTAGTGTTGCAACCATCTAATATGATTAACATGGTTTGCTCCCTTTTATAGATACTTGGTTTCATGTGTTGTTACACCTTTTTTTTATTACTATTGTTTTTACATTTTCAACATAGTTGATTCGATTTAATGATGATAGTGATGAATGAGGGCATAAATAACTCAAACCTATTTGTGTGCTATTCATATTCAACTCAATTTTTACTTGATTTTAATTCAACAATAATTAAGTCAAGCTTGAGTAGTTTATCAGTGGGACTCAACCTTCACAATAGCTAGCTTATGTCAATATTAAATGATAGTCAAGTTTATATATCTATATTATTTTAATTAGATTGAAAACATTTAGATAATTAACGCTACAGGAGCCTAATTGAGTTGAGTTCAAAGTTGTTGAATTCCAATAGAGTTGAGTTCAAGCCTAAAAAATAAGCTCTCAAACTTCATGTTTGAAATTTCATGTTAAATTCAATTTGGAATTTAGTATTGTATCATCTCAACTTAACTTATTTATAGTCTTAATGGTGATTGTTGTTATTGACGGTTATAGTTAGTGGTAGTGGTCTAATAGAAAGCCAATTTCATGTCAAGGTTTTTAAAGAAGGGTTTTGAGCATTTTATTTCCCATAAAGATCCACCTATAACTATATATAAGCAATAGCTTATCAAAATATGTAGAAAAAAATATACTTTAAATTATTGATTCATTGGCACAAATTGCTTAAGCCTTTGTCTAATTTTCTTCTATTCATATCTAGTTCCTCATGTCTTTTATTCTAAGGCAACAAAGATTAGGGAATGATATGGTAATATATGTTTTATTTCCTATTGAATAGTAATCCACCCCATTACATACACTAAAGTGAACATACGAATAGTACTTGCACTTAAAGTTAATGTCCCAATTTATAGTTTATTTTTCTTATTTTTCACTTCTACTTTGTTTAAAAATTTGAAATTGGTTACCATTTTGAAATGTATTTTTCAAATGTCCTCTGTAGACTACAATTGTTACAAGAAAGCTATATAAATCACGAAAACAAGAGGTTTAGATTTAAGTTGACGACACTAAAGTGGAATGATTCATAAAGACATATAACTTCTAGTATTCATATTATCATATCTCAATTTATTTTTTCACAATAATGTATGCTGATATCCTTATCCAAAGCCATTGCCCGCCGCCCGCGCAACCCCGCACACCTCTTTTTCCATATAAAAATCGTGTAAATTTGTTCTTTACTTTCCGGTGAGGTTCGAGTAAAAAAATAAAATAAAATAAAATAATTACGATAAAGCATGGGGTAAAAGCAAAAATCACCACTTGCTTGTAAAATGGGTGTAGAATTATTATCTTGCTTGAAAGTCAAAAGAAAGCATTTTACTCTTCAAGATTTTGTAGTGAAAATGTCATCAATGTCGGAAAGGGACTTAAGAAAATTCTTTAGCTTGTAGAGAGATTATTGCCTATTGCCTTTTTAGAAAGGAAATATTGACTTAAACTGGTCCTGAGATTAGAAAAAAAAAAAAAAAAAGTTCTGATAATAATAGTCGAAAGAACATCAAAATGAGCATATGACATGCTCTTTATGGTACTAAGTGCTTTATAAAGGGCACTTGTGACTAACTTGAAAGTTGAACTGGCCCTTTCAGCATGTAACAAACACGAGTGATTTCACTCAGTTAAAATACACTAGTTAAAAGCATTGCTGTAGGTGGAGATTTTGATTCAAATTAAATTTATACTAAAAAGAGATTTATTGAAAAATTTATCACAATTAACATATTGACCATATATCTTTGTAAATTATTTCAAGCAAAGTATGATGGTTTTATCTATTTTATTTGATGGATGTAAAATCATACTATTACATGAGCCGTATATACAATATGAAAATTGTACTATTATTTAGTTAACTATCATCATTTTTATTAATGAAATTAAATTTTATATGTTATGATGAAAAAAATAAAAAAGAAAAAAATCATTTATTAAGAGACAGATAATAGAAATAACTTGAAAAAGTAAAAATGATACTAATAGGGATTGAACACATAACCTTGAGTATGTAAAAATAATCATTTAACTACTAGACCATATTAAGTTTTAAAATAAAATTTATACATAAAAATATAAATATAATATATATTTTTAAATTTAAAATAAATTTAATTAAATAATTTTTTCCTGAGCCCTAAGGAGAGGGAAGGGTCTACCCTTACTATTTTACATTATTGTAGAGGGCTAAAATACAAATACATTAAAATAGGTTAAGCTTAATAATAGTTTGATTAATTATTTAGATTAATGGTAGCATACGAATAAGTAAGCCCATATTTTCAAATGATTTAAGGAATTTTAAATTAGTGGGCTTGGAATAGGATGAGTTAAAATTGGCTTGTCTTGTCTTAACTTTTCTCAGTGGGCTCATACGCTCAAGTGATAGATAAGTGTATCATTGGTATGCCTATCTTAGCAAAACCCTCCATTGAAGATGTGACACATAAGAAAATGATGTCCACATATGAGACTACATTCTTATGTGTTACACCCTTAATAGAGGATATTGCTAAGATAGGTGCCCTAATGATACACATCTATTTATCCATACACTCAACAAGCCCCTTCAAAGGCTACTAAGCTTGAACATACATCTTCTAAAAGCTTATGAGTAACCTTGGAAAGCCTTAGTTAATCTAGTCCATTGATCAGTGAGACAACCTAGTGGTGATTATTGATAGCTAAGTATTATAAATACCACTAGGTCTTTACTTTTTAGGGAACATAATTAGCTATCAAGCTTCAAATATTTAGAGATCAAACTCAAGATAAGAAAATAAAAGCTTCTTGCATTCAAACTACTACTACTATAAAGATCAAGAATTGCAAAGTCAAAGTAATCAAGCTCCTATGACTTTCACATCAATGTGCGAGCTTGTTGAAATCACCTCTCTCCTGTGTAGTCCCTATCTATCTTACTCCACTTGAAGTGTTATCCTTAATCGCATGAAGTGCATGACTTATGCTACACATGAATCACAATTTTTAAGTCAAAATATCACTTGTGTAATTTATAAAGGCTAGATATGAGAAAAGTAAACCAACTTTCCCATATAACAAACATTATATAGACATCCAATAAATTTCAATTCATTTAATCATTACTATCGAATAATTTAAGCCCTTTGTTTTAAGTATGCATCACAGTCCCACTTGTTTTCAATTATAAGAATATATGTTATGCATTAGCTCTATATAACTATTTTTTTATATTTATACCTGGCCTAAAGTTGGTTGCACTTGGATTAGTTGACCTGGGCTGATAAACCACATATATGTCCATTGCCCAATCAACCCCACTACCAATTTTCTCTTACTATCCTTTTAGGCAACCTTAATTTGCTCTCTCTCACCTAGTTCACCCCTTGAAATTCTATTGCCAAGAATTGTTGTATTAGTCCAATTTAGACCTCAATCCACATTGATATCTTTTTTTTTTTTAATTATTTCATAATAAACCTTAAAAACTTAAAATATCCCATGTGTCTATTTGTCGCACAATAATATTTGTGCCTTCAATATGAGCTTAGATTCGTAGCATGTCAAAGAGAAAATTAAAAGAAAAAAATCTTTAGAGTTTTCAATTAGGATCTCTTAGTGTATCTTAGCTTGTTTTAAGAGTTATAAGAGATTCAATCATCCCATTTTAAAAGTTTTAAGAGCGATAATCATCCAACATTAAAAATTTTAGAAGTTTTGACTATCTTAAACTTATTTTTTGTTAGAGTGACTAGATTCTATGTTTGAAAATCTTAGAAGCATCAACTATCTTAAGTTTAAAATAAATAAACAAATAAAAATAAAAAAAAATCTAGGAGCTACTACTATCTCATGTTAAAAAATTTAGTAATGTTAGTTAGCCTAAGGAGTGTTAACTGTCCTAAGGAGTGTCGAGTCTAATTTAAAAATTCTATATTATCTTCCTAATTCGATTCATATTAGATCTTATGCTCATCCAATATAAATCCTTAACTTAAACTAGAAATTTTATTATTTATTTAGAGTCGCCACTTAATTGGAGTTGGGAAAAATTATTGAATTAAAATTAATTGAGCGGATTAATTTTAATCTAAACAACTAGTCGACGAAATCTCTCTTTTTTAAAAAAAGAAAGAAAGAAAGAAAAACCAGAGATTCTCGACTCGGGGGCAATTCTATTAAAATCTTAAAGTTATCACCTTATCCTTTTAAAATCTAAATTATGTATTTATGCTATGATAATTTTTTTTTAGCATAAAAAGAAAATACTAGAAAAAATGGTGTAATGATTATACTAATAATGATTTGAAAATATTTTTTTAATTTTTTAGAGTTACCCCATAAGGGTGCTTACATACTCGTTATTTGGGATCAAATAGGTCATAGTTTGCTTTTCATAAAACTTTAATGGATTGATTAATTTTAATTATGAAAACATGTAAGGTTTACGTTTATTATTATTTTAATTTTTAAAAGAAAAATTCTAAACCTAAACTTTATTTCTCAATTTTGAAAAAAAGAACTAAAACCCTTTAGTTTTGAAAGCATCAAATAAAATTTTATTTCATAAAAATCATTTTTCTAGGTGATAAAACACTATATACATAATATATATATATATTGTGTGTGTGTGTGTTTTAAGAAAAATTCACACCCTAAATTAAGAAAATTTTAAAAGAAACACAAAAGAAATTCTAAACCTAATTTTATTAATAACAAAAGAAAACAAATTCTTATAACATATGTCTTTTATCATTTTTGTTATTTTTGTTATTTGCATTTATATATTTTTTTATTTTTTAATATTATTATTATTATTATTATTTATTTGTTAATTAAAAACTAATAAATAATAAAAATAATAACAAAAAAATGATGAAACTCAACTAACCTGGACGCAGGTCATGGTTCGGGTCGGGTTGAATTGCAGCAACTGGAAGCTCCTCGTCGATGGCTTTTTGGCGGCCATTTATGTCGGTTAATGGGTGGTTTCGAGTCTTCTAGAGGTGGGGAACCGTTTAGGTAAACTTTCTTCGCCAAAAATCACCCTAGGTGATTGTTGGCAGCGTTGAACAGCGAGGACCTAGAGAGAGAAGGAGAACTCTAGCGGCCTACAG
This sequence comes from Laguncularia racemosa, assembly GCA_037954665.1. NCBI lineage: Eukaryota > Viridiplantae > Streptophyta > Magnoliopsida > Myrtales > Combretaceae > Laguncularia > Laguncularia racemosa. The sequence goes on along the minus strand of JBBMOL010000085.1, from coordinate 330,632 downwards.
GTGTTTTTTTTTTTTTTTTTGTGTTTGCCTCTCTCTTTTTTTCTTTTCTTCTCCTTTTGATTTTTTTTTTCTTTCATTAACCTCCCTTCTGATCTTTATTTATAGATGTTGAAGGTCGGATGCGGATGAACACAGATCTAAACCGTGAATAGGGTTTCTTTTTTTTTCTTCTTCTCTTTTTTCCCAATTAAAAAATATTGATGTAAATCTTTTGTTTTGAAGTTTTTTTAGATTTACCCCAAAAAGATTTGAGCAAAAATCGTTATATTTGGTTTAGATTTTCTCCGATTTCCTCTCCCTTCGTTTCGCGGTGGACGGCTGGCTGAAGAAGACGATCACATGTTGTGCACGTGATCTGGGTTGTCCTATCGCGTGCTGCCACGTGGCAGCTTGGGAAAAAGAAAGAAAAAAATGGCACGGAGTGCCTTCGCGGATTCGAACCCACGACTAGTGCCTTCCCACGGGTGTTCTAGGTGAGCATGCAGACTAGCTAAGCTGGTCCATTTCTCATTTTTTTTATTGCACACAAATTATATATTAACTTAACATTTTTGCTAATTTTTTTTTATTTTAAGATTTATAAATTTAATTTATAAATCTAAATGTATTTTATTATTATTGCTATCCTTATTATTATTATTTTCTATTATTTGCTTATTATTTTTATTATTTATTTATTTTATTTTTTCCCTATATATATATATAATGGGGGCAAAAATGAGGTGTTTAAAAGGAGTGATGGTTATCTTTTGCTTAGAATTAAGGGCAATAGTTACCCCTTAAAAAAAAACAAAAACTTTGGGAGCATCAAGAGCATTAGCTATCTTAAATCCAAGTCTAGGTTCAATATATTATCCTAGCAACTATTTCAAAATATAGGTTCATAGGATATCTTAGCACCTCTTTAAAAGTCTAGGCCTAATAGAACTTCCTAGCACCTCCTTTGTAGACAAGATCTAATAAAATGTCCTATCAAACTCACCAAGTCTAGATCTAAACCTTTTAAGTGTAGCAAACCCTTGCGTTTAGTCCTATAGTTAGTTTAGGAACCTTCTATAGTCTTGCCAACTATTTTAATGAGACCAATCTAGTCTTCAATCTCAACATTAATTTATGTATATTAAATCTCCATCGTTGGTCATCATTAATATGCAAATCAATGGTGAGATTAAAGGTTGGACTAGTTTTGTAAAAAAGAATGAGCAAAATCATAGAAAAATCCATTAGTCTAGCATCCAACAAAGTCAAACACCTAAGCAAAAAATAGACATTCCTTTTGATTTTTGTGGCAAGATTTAACTTAAACCTCATTACATGGAAGTGCAGTTGTAGACATCTCTTTTTTATTCTTTTATTTTTACTTTTTAGCTTAGTTTACTTATTGATCAAAATTCCAAAAAAAAAAAAAAGAAAAGAAGGAAAAATAGCAAAAGACAAAAAAAAAAACACACAAAATAAAAGATAAGGAATAAAAATAAAGAAAATCCTTGAAAACAAGAAAATTAGGGGGAAAAGAGAAAAGAAAAATAAATTAGAAAGAAAGATCGGAAATATATATATATAGACACACACATGATAAACACAAGTTGTTTAGATAGAAAAGCCTTTTCTAAGCTCTAATGCATACACTTGATTAAAATGGATTTAAAGCTCTCATTATAAAATTGCTATTTATTTAATTTGACCCATGTACAATCCATTCACTCATATGAGCTTGAAATAGTTTTATAAAGGTCAATTTAAATCATGGCCATCAATTTATTAAGTCCTAGTGTTTTGTTTTCATAAAAGAAAAAGCTCAATTAAGTGACATGGGATAAAATCCATTGAAACAATTGTTAAAATAAAATTATTTTTACTAATATCATCTTAGTAAGCCATTGGGTATAAATGTGGGTCTTATATAATGTAGCAGACATCATGAGTCTAAGGCCCATTATTTTAAAATGGGCATTAGAAGCATAGGGTTTCTAAGCATGCGTCTTTGGTTAACATCCTCTCCTCCTTCTCCTTTCCTTATCAATATTAGTGTGTTTTCATTGGACTTTTAAATTAACTCAACTACAAAATCAATCTTAATTCATAATCCAACATTGAATTTAATCAACAATTGAATTTTCTCCTTCAATTTAAACACCTTACGCAATCACTATCGCTTTTGCTCCTTCAATTTAAACACCCTATGCATTAACCATCGCTACACTTTCCAAGCTTGATTAGCCCTCTTGCAGCTTACTAACACTTACTATGTAAAAAAGTATTGAAAACACATTATGTTCATCCTAAAATCATCAAAATCTAAGCTTTGTTTGAAAAATTGAATAGTTAAAACTCTTTTTTTTTTCTTCTTCAATTTTGAGCCACCATCACCCATCTCAACCAAAAACACCACTAAAGACCACTCTACCACCACCTAAAGTACCCTAAACCACCTCTATACAGCCCAAAACAACCCCTAAAGCCACCATTTGAAAACCCTCAATCTAAAGTCCTCTATGTATCTTTAGAAGCCACCTTATGAGCCATTAATTCAAAAATTGGCAAATCAAATCCACCTAATTAAACTTAACTCTTGTCTTTTTTTCCCAAGTTTTAAGTCAATGGCAACTTTAAAAAGACATTTCTAAAGAGTTTTAAAAAAGGTATATTTTCCTTTAACCTTTTTTCAAACAATTTATAATAAATAGATTGGGCTCAATATAAGTTAAAAGATCAATAATAACAAAGAAAAGAAGCAACTAAAAGGGAAAAATATGTAAAAAAAATGTTTTTTTTTAAATATTATGCAAATAGGTTAGAGGAAAAAAATATTATACGAATAGGATAACAAAAATACATGGAGTGCATGTGTCTTCAATACAGGAAAATTTTGAACTAAGAATGCACGTACTGCATGTGTTTTCAATATAATGTGAAAACGTATTATAAAAGAGTACAATTAATATGGCAATGATTATAGAAATATTGTGGGGATCATAATAATAATCAAAAGTACCTATAGAATAAAATAAATACATGTAAAGTTATAATATGATAATAGAATTACCAATATCAACATTCAATTTCAACACATGTAAAGTGATTATGTGCACTAAAATGTCCTCTCGCTTCTCTTATGTTGTAGTGTGTTACAAAATCATAAGTTTTAAGTATATATATAAATTGCCTAATTATATAGTCAACACAACTTTTGAAAAGATATGAATCATTCGAGGAATAATTCATTACTTAAGTAAAGAATTTCCTCTTTAGGTGAAGTTCAACATCATATGGCATAACCCTACCAACTAAGTTGGTGATAATATGTACATACCATGGTATCTTAGAGAAGTTCACCACATAAAGATGCTCATCTATAAAACTTTCCACGATGATTTGATCATCCATTAGTTGTGATCTAAGAAAGATGATCAGCTATTGAATTTTCTATTCCCTTCTTGTCCTAGATTTGTAAGTTAAATTCTTGAAGTAATAAAATCTAACAAATAAGCTATGGTTTTACATTAGGTTTGTTTAGCAAATACTTTAAGGCTACATTATTAGTGTAAACCACCACTTTTGACCCAATAATGTATGACCTCTTCTTATCACATGCAAACACTATTGCCAAATGCTCCTTTACAATGGTTGCATATTCCTTAGGGCTTAATTCAAATTAGACAAGCATAATAAATTACTTGAAAGTTTTTGTTCCTTCTTTGTCCCAAAAGAACACCCACTATTATATGACTTGCATCACACATTAGCCTAAACAACAACACCTAATCTAGTGCCACAATTAATAGGGCAATTAACAATCTTTCCTTAAGAGTTTCAAGTACCTTGGCACACTCTTTGTTGAATATAAATATTGCATCCTTTTCCAATAATGTGGAAAGTGGCTAAAAGATTTTTGAGAAGTCCTTACTGAATCTTCTATAAAACTCTACACCACCCAAAAAACTCCTTATGCCTTTCACATTCACTAATGGTGGCAATTTGGCAATTACTTTTATCTTTGCCTTATCAATTTTGATGTCTCTCTAAGAGATGATATGCCCTAATGCAATTTTTTTTGCACCAAAAAATTGCATTTCTCCCACTTGAGCACCAAATGTGTCTCCTTGCACCTTTTTAAAACTGATGATGAGTCGTCCAAACATTCATCAAATATACCCTCATGCATTGCAAAATCATCCATAAATACTTCTATGCCCTTCTCAATTATGGTTGAGAAAATTGCCATCATGCATATCTAGAAATTTTATTTAAATTGACAATGGACTTTAAAATGCAAAAGTAAGAAAGAAACTAGATCGATTAAATAATTATTACAAATAGGAAGCAAGAATTAAAATTTAAATCTTGGAATGGCTAAATAGAATTTCTGAGTGTATATTTATATTCAAAATATTTTATTTAGCTTATACATAAGTTTTTGTATAAAAATAAAAATCATATAGTTTAGATAATTTAATTAAATCATTAATAGGCATACCAATTGCACCCATAATTAAAAATTTTCCAACCCTCATATATTTGTTTTCAGGATATTTTATTACATGGAAATTAGAGTACCACCTTTTATAGTGTCCTGGAACTAATGAGAGTAGATGCTAAGGTATATTTGTTTGCCAAGGTGAAGGTGAAAGTGTTGACTAAGCCTTTATTAGGCCAAAGGGGACATATTCGATTTGCAAAATGGCCCATTTGACCTCTGTCGAGTCTAATTTTAAATTTTATATTATCTCCCTAATTCGATTCATATTAGATCATATGCTCATCTAATATAAATCATCGACTTGAATTAGGAATTTTATTATTTGTTTAGAGTCGCCACCCAACTGAAGTTGGGAAAAATTATTAAATCAAAACTAATTGAGCGGATTAATTCTAATTTAGACAACTAGTCGACGGAATCTCCTCTTTTTATTTTTATAAATGAAAAAGAAGAAAGAAAAACCAGAGATTTTCGACTGGAGGCTAACTTATTAAAACCCTAAAGTTATCACCTTATTCTTCTAAAATCTAGATCATGTTCTGACATCTTTTTTTATTATTATTTTATAAGACAAGAGCATATTTAAAAATGGTAGAATAATTATGCTAATAATGATTTGGAAAATGATTTTTTATTTTTTTTTAGAGTTGTCCCGTAAGGGTGTCTACATACTCGCTATTCGAGATCAAATAAGTCGTAATTCGCTTTTTATGAAAAAAAGCTTTAGTGGGTTAGTTTAAGTTTTAATTGTGAAAACATGTCTTGTTTACATTCATTATCATTTTCAAGATTTTGAAAACAATCTAGGCTTAAGCTTTACTATTTTATTTTCTAAAAAAAAATTAATTTAAGTAAAGCCAATTTTGGATTTTTTTTAAAAGGATTTTTCTAAGTGATAAAACAATTAATTATTAGTTCATATTATTAATTTAACTAATTCCAATTTAATAACTTAATTCAAAAAATTTATTATTATTATTTTTTTCATTATCTTTTTATTTTTTTATTATTTATCATTTTTTTATTAAACTAAACATATCCATTCATTAAAATCCTAAAAAAAAACTAATTAAAATTCTAACATTTTTTTTATTCTTGGATTATAAATTTCTAATAAAATATATAACTAAACAAAATAAATAAATAAATAATCAAAAAATTGATTTACCTAGATGCGAGTTAGATCGGATCGGTCGGGTAGAATCGAGTTGGGTCGCATCGATCGGAGGGTCCTCATCGGCGGCGTTTTGGCGGTTTTTTAGGGTGTTTGAAGGTGGCTTCCGTAATTTTCAAGGGTAGGTAATCTAAATGTGGTGGTGGATTTCTTTAGAAACACCTCCAGGTAGTGTTTCGAAGCTTGATCGGCGGTTGTGGCTAGGAAATATCCGGCGAGCTTCAACACCTCATGTTTTCTCTCTTTTTCCCTCTTTTGATGTGTGCTTTAGCTTCCCCACATTGTGCTCTATTTATAGCCACCAGCAATCGAACTGGATAAGCTCGGATTTCCTCTAATTAGCACGAATCAAATCTTTGGTTGAAACCCATCTCCGATTTGCTTTAATTTGAGTAAATCTTTGATTTTGTTGCAATTTGATTTCAATTGGATGATGTTTATCCTATTTTAGTTAAAGATTCATTGGATTTGTGCAAAAAATTGCATCAAAATGGCCGATGAGCATTTCGGACGAAGGTTGAAGATGACCACACGCCCGACGCGTACGCTCCCTTCGTCTAATCAGATGCTGCCATGTATCTTGAGTAAAAGAAAAAATTGCAAAACGTGGATTTGCTTCCCCGAGTTTCGAACTCTCGACCGAGCCTTCCCCGCACACGTTCAGGCCATGGTTCGAACCAGTTAGGCTAGCTCAATTCTCGGTTTTATTTTACGTAACTATTATAAATAAGCGTGCCATTATTTATTTATTTATTTTATATTATTTTGAAATTTAAAATTTTGTAAAAATTATTTAACTCCTTTTATTATTATTTCTACTATTATTTTCCAAAATTGGGACATTTTTCCTATTTATTTTATTTTCCCTTTATTTATACTAAAGTAGAAAAAATGAAAAATGAAAAAATTTGTAAATTGAACATTATTAATGATTAGGGGCAAAAATGGGGTGTTTACAATTACCCCTCTTTGTAGTAAAGTTTGGAAAACTTAACTATAAAGACAAGAAAGATGACATTTTTGGCTAACAGACTGAATAGATAATGCCCTAGTTGGCTGGTTATCTGAACTTGGTTCTAGTAGGAAAAATGCTCCATGAGCTAATAATACCACGAATGCTTTGTGGTAATTAATACTGCTTGGAGAGTGATCTTAAACAATCTAACAACCTAGAGTAAGGTATCATCTAGAAAAGTGCTTTATAGGCTAACTAATTGATAATAGGAAATATCTCAAGGATTGTTTAGGAATGTGTTATTGTGAGTGAACTAGCTAATAATAGGAAGCGTCCTACAGGACTAGCGACCGTAAAGAGGAGATTGTTTATGGAAGCGCTCTTATGAGTTGGCCACTTGACAATAGAAAACATCTGGCTAAACTAGCTACTGTTGGAGAAGAAATGTTCTAAAGGAGTGCTCTCATGAGTTGACTAATCAACATTAGGAAGTGTCTTATAGGACTAACTACCTTGGAGAAGGAAATTTCTAGAAAAATACTCTTACGAGCTGACTAATCAGTCATAGGAAGTGTCTCATAGGACTAACAACCTTAAAAGGGATGATATAGAAAAGTGCTCTTATGAGTTGATTAATCGATGATAGTGTTGCATCTCATTCAGACTTGCAACCATAAGGATTATCTAGAAAAGTGCTTTGATGAGCTAACTAATTAATAAATTATGTAGAAAAGTGCTCCTATGAGCTAACTAATCGATAATTAGAAAGAATCTCTTTGGACTTATAACCCTAAGAGAGGATATCTAGGAGAGTGTCCCATTATAGGCTGACCTTAGATTATTATATCTGGGGAAGTGCCTCATTGTGGGATGACTTTAGAAAAGTATGTCTAGGAAAGTGCCCCATTATAGGCTGACTTACCGATAGTGATTACGGGGTACATCTTATTAACCTAACATTTCTGAAAACGTTTCCAGTGAACTGTTCAAATGATTGATAAAAGGTGTCTTTTAGACTGCTTAAATTAGAAGATGTGATTCATGATTCATGATGATTATTTACCCTACATGCTTAGCGGTTTATCACGGATAGCAACTAAACAACCGAACCTTCGTGCTGGTTTGCTCCATTTTTTGCTTACTCTTGCTTCAAAACAGGGCTAAAGGCGTTGATGCATTTTCTTTCTTGTGAGCATGGCTCTTGTGATTGTGGTGTTATCCTATTAATGCACCAGGTTTAATGCTAAAAAATAGGTGGAATTATATGACAAAATCTATTGAGATTTATTATCATTTCAATGTTCATTATTCATTGTGAGGCAATGGGTAATGTGCGTTTATGAAAGTTTGTTTAATGACAATTGGTCAAGATAATTGATCATTCAACGGCATTAACTTTGCTTATAGAAGGAATGAAAACTCAACGAAATTTATACTGAATATTGGCATTCATGAACCTTGGCAAAACTTCAATTTTCTTGCCTAAGGATAGTATATCTTAATAGCATTCATATTAATGGGGTCTCTCAATTATGGATCATCCATTTGAGTTAATATTAAAGCTTCTCCTAATTGTTGGATTTATGCAAAAAAAATTGCATCAAAACGGCCGACGAGCGTTTTAGACGAAGGTTGAAGATGACCACACACTCGGCACGTACACTCCCTCCGTCCAATCAGATGCTGCCATGTATCTTGAGTAAATGAAAAAATAGCAAAATGAGGATTTGCTTCTCCCGATTTTCGAACCCTCGACCGAACCCTCCCCGTGCGCGTTCAGGTCATGGTTCGAACCAGCTGGGCTAGCCCAATTCTTGGTTTTATTTTACGCAAATATTATAAATAAACATGCCATTATTTATTTATTTATTTTATATTATTTTGAAATTTAAAATTTTGCAAAAATTATTTAACTCCTTTTATTATTATTTCTACTACTATTTTCCAAAATTAGGATATTTTTCCTTTTTATTTTATTTTTTATTTTATTTTCCCTTTATTTATACTAAAGTAGAAAAAATGAAAAATGAAAAAAATGTGTAAATTGAACATTATTAATGATTAGGGGCAAAAATGGGGTGTTTACAGCTGCCCATCTTTGTAGTAAAGTTTGGAAAACTTAATTACAGAGACAAGAAAGGTGGCATTTTTGGCCGACAGACTGAATAGATAATGCCCTAGTTGGTTGGTTATCTGAACTTGGTTCTATTAGGAAAAATACTCCATGACCTAATAATCCCATGAATGTTTTGTGGTAATTAATACTGCTCAGGGAGTGATCTTAAACAATCTAACAACCTAAAGTAAGGTATCATATAGGAAATTTCTTTATAGGCTAACTAATTGATAATAGGAAACATCTTAAGGATTGTTTAGGAATGTGTTATTGTGAGTGAACTAGCTAATAATAGGAAGCATCCTACATGACTAGCAACCGTAAAGAGGAGATTGTTTATGGAAGCGCTCTTATGAGTTGGCCACCTAACAATAGAAAACGTCTGGCTAAACTAGCTACTGTTGGAGAAGAAATGTTCTAAAGGAGTGCTCTCATGAACTGACTAATCAACATTAGGAAGTGTCTTATAGGACTAACAACCTTGGAGAAGGAAATTTCTAGAAAAATGCTCTTACGAGCTAACTAATCGGTCATAGGAAGTGTCTCATAGGATTAACAACCTTAAAAGGGATGATATAGAAAAGTGCTATTATGAGTTGACTAATCGATGATAGTGTTGTGTCTCAATCAGACTTACAACCATAAGGATCATCTAGAAAAGTGCTCTAATGAGCTAGTGTTGCGTCTCAATCAGACTTGCAACCATAAGGATCATCTAGAAAAGTGCTCTAATGAGCTAACTAATCGATAAATTATGTAGAAAAGTGCTCCTATGAGCTAACTAATCAATAATTAGGAAGAATCTCTTTGGACTTATAACCCTAAGAGAGGATATTTAGGAGAGTGTCCCATTGTAGGCTGACCTTAGGTTATTGTATCTGGGGAAGTGCCTCATTGTGGGCTGACTTTAGAAAAGTATGTCTAGGAAAGTGCCCCATTGTGGGCCGACTTACCGATAGTGATTACGGGGTACATCTTATTAACCTAACATTTCTGAAAACATTTCCAGTGAACTGTTCAAATGATTGATAAAAGGTGTCTTTTAGACTGCTTAAATTAGAAGATGTGATTCATGATTCATGATGATTATTTACCCTACATGCTTAGCGGTTTATTACGGATAGCAACCAAACAACCGAACCTTCGTGCTGGGTTGCTCTATTTTTTGCTTACTCTTGCTTCAAAACAGGGCTGAGGGCGTTGATGCATTTTCTTTCTTGTGAGCATGGCTCTTGTGATTATGGTGTTATCCTATTAATGTACTAGGTTTAATGCTAAAAAATATGTGGAATTATATGACAAAATCTATTGAGATTTATTATCATTCCAATGTTCATTATTCATTTTGAGGCAATGTGTAATGTGTGTTTATGAAAGTTTATTTAATGACAATTGGTCAGGATAATTGATCATTCAACGGCATTAACTTTGCTTATAGAAGGAATGAAAACTCAACGAAATTTATACTGAATATTGGCATTCATGAACCTTGGCAAAACTTCAATTTTCTTGCCTAAGGATAGTATATCTTAATAGCATTCATATTAATGGGGTCTCTCAATTATGAACCATCCATTTGAGTTAATATTAAAGCGTCTCCTGACAACACCTTTTTTACAATATATGGACCCTCATTGTTTGGGGTAAACTTGCCCCTTGAATCTTGAGCATTTAGGAGAACTTTCTTTAGCACCAGATCTCTTTCTTTGAAACTTCAAGGTCTCATTTTCTTGTTGAATACTCGGGCCATTCTTTATTGGTAGCACTGGCCGTGACATAATGCAGCGAGTCTTTTTTCGTCGATCAAATTCAACTGGTCAAGCGTTTTCTTTACCCAATCCGATTCATCTAACTGCGCTTTTGATAGGATTCGGAAGGATGGTATTTCGACTTCAATTGGCAAAACTGCCTCAGTTCCATATACCAGAGAATACGGGGTAACTCCTGTAGATGTTCGAATTGAGGTTCTGTAAGCCATGAGGACGAATGGTAGCATCTCGTGCCAATCTTTGTAAGTGATTATCATCTTCTCGATAATTCTTTTAGTGTTCTTGTTGGCCGCTTCCACTGCCCCATTCATCTGAGGTTGGTAAAGAGTCGAATTTCTATGGTTTATATGGAACTATTGACACAAATCTGTCATCAACTTGTTGTTGAGGTTGGTGCCGTTGCCGGTGATAATTGATTCGGGAACTCCATAGCGGGCTATTATGTTCTTCTTCAGAAATCGGACTATTACCCCTTTGGTGATGTTGGCATATGATGAAGCTTCTATCCACTTTGTGAAATAATCAATGGCTACTAGTATGAATCTATGACCATTGGATGCCTTTGGAGTGATCGGCCCAATGACGTTGATTCCCCACATGGACAAAGGCCATGGTGCAGACAACGAATGAAGTTCTTTAGGTGGGGAATTTATTCGGTTCGCATAAACTTGACATAAGTGACAGTGCTTGACATATTTGATGCAATCTGATTCCATTGTTAACCAATAGTAGCCCATTCTCATGATTTTTCGAGCCAACATGTATCTGTTCATGTAAGGTTCACATACTCTTTCATGCACTTCTTTCATCAGTTCACCTGCCTCTTTTTTGTCCACGCATCTTAGCAATGTTGTGTCTGGTGATCTTTTATAAAATACAGGCCCATTTAATAAGAAATGACTTGTTAACCTTCTGAGTGTTTTTTGGTCATTTTTACTAGCCATTTCAAGGTATCTGCTTTCTTGGAGGAAAGTTTTGATATCATAATACCAGGGCTTATCATCTTGTGCTTTCTTGATTACTAGACAGTAGGCGGGCTGATCTTCAATTTCTATTTTCAATGGTTGAACTTCGGCTCCCCCTGTTATCTGAATCATGGATGCTAGTGTAGCGAGGACATCTGCAAACTGATTTTGAGTCCTTGGGATGTATGTGAAGGTAACTGCTTCTAATATGTCGATTAGCTCTATCAAATGTTGATGGTATGGTACCAATTTGGGGTCTTTAGTTTTGTATTCCCCTTGTGTTTGTAATATGATGAGTGAAGAATCTCTGTATACTTCTAATTCACGAATTTCCATATGGCAAGCCATTTTGAGGCCAAGGATGCATGCCTCATATTCCGCGATATTATTAGTATACGGAAATGTAAGTCTCATCGTTGAGGGGAATTGTGTTCCTTCTAGCGATATTAGTACTGCCCCGATCCCGTAACCGAATACATTGGCAACTCCATCAAAGAACATCTTCCATTTAGGGCTTTGTTCTATCCAGTAGTCTTCTACTGGTTCGTCCTCCGTTGTTAATATATTTTCATCAAGGAATTGGGCTTGTGATTCTCAGAGATCTCCCTCAATTGGGTGTTCTGCCAACTGGTGTGCTAGCGCTTGCCCTTTTATCGAATTTTGATTTATATATGTGATATCAAATTTTAATAAGAGCATTTTCCATTTAGAGATTCTCCCTAACAAAACGAGCTTCTCTGCCAAGTACCTTAGGGGATCATGTCTTGTTAGCAATTCAATGGGATAGTAAAGGGTGTACTGCCTCAACCGATGCATGACCTAAATTAGAGTACATCAAGTCCTTTCTATTTCCGAATACCTTTATTCTCCCTCCGTGAACATCTTACTCAAATAGTATATGGAATGTTCCCTCCCCTCTTTGTCTTTTTGCCCCAGTATACACCCTATAGATTCAGGGAGTATCGTGAGGTACAAGAATAAGGGTTTTCCTTGTTTTAGAACTATTAAGATCAAGGGATTTATGAGATAGTCTTTGATCATTCTGAATACTCTTTCGCATTCATCATCCCATTCTACCGTAACATTCTTTTTTAGGAGACGGAATAGTGGACGAAACTTATCCGTGAGTTGTGAGATGAAACAGGCTATATAGTTCAATCTTCCCAACAGACCTCTCACTTCCTTGATAGTGCGTGGAGAGGGCAGTTCCAATGTGGCCTTTACTTTGTCAGGGTCGATTTTAATGCCTTCTCGGCTTATGACAAACCCTAACAACTTGCCTGTTGTGACCCAAAAAATAAACTTTTCAGGGTTCAATTTGAGTTAGAACTTTCTCAGTTGCGTGAACAATTTCTGTAAGATAACCGCATGGCTTTCTTCTCCCATAGACTTGGCTATCATATCGTTGACTTATACTTCAACTTCCCGATGCATCATGTCATGAAGTATCGCGACCATGGCTCTTTGATACATTACCCCAGATTTCTTCAAACCAAAGGGCATAACTTTGTAACAGGAAGTTCCCCATGTTGTGATAAAGATTGTTTTAGTTTTATCCTCTTCAGCCATTTTTATCTGATTATATCATGAGAAACCATCTATAAATGAGAAGAGATGATTCCCTACAGTATTATCTACCAGGACGTCAATGTGAGGTAAAGGGAAATTGTCTTTCGACGTAGCTTGATTTAAGTCTCGGGAGTTTACGCACACTCGCACTTTCCCATTCTTCTTTAGAATGGGGACTATATTTGCTACCCATTCCAGGTAGTCTGACACTTCAATGAACCCTACTTCCAGCAGTTTCTTGACTTCCTCTTTGATCTTTAGTAAGATGTTAGGCCTAAATCTTCTCAACTTTTGTTTTTTAGGTTTGACATCTTCCCTAGTGGGAAGCCTATGAACTACTATTGACTGGTCGAGTCCTACTATGTCGCCATACGGCCAGGCGAATACATCTGCATATTCAGTCAACAACTTAATTATTTCACGCTTTTGCTCGTCACTCAAGTTAGCCCCAATTTTGAGGTTTTTGGGTTCCTCTATGCTTCCTAAATTAACTGTCTCCATTGGCTCTCGTCAATTGAGATTTTGCTTGGTTCATTTTTTGCCAACTTTCTTGTATAATTTTGTGGTCAAGGACATTACTTCCAATGGCTGACCCAACAGTGTCGGAAAAGATATCGATGTTTTCATTACTTACCTGCACGAAATGTCCCTGATAGTCGACAGTAGGGAATCTATGGGGAAAGTGAAGCGAGAACATATATATATATATAAGTGAAAGAAATAAACTACAATTTATTGAATTTGAAGAATCACCATGAAAATCTGTTTAATAATTGTCCCTTATCCTTGAGCTGACCTAGTGCTATTAACAGGATAATAGAATTAATTGTTAAGAGCTGAATGCTGATTGGACGTGAGAGAGGTTGAGCCCTCATTACTAACGTCAGTTTGGCTTATTCCCGGCTCTTGCACAGTAGTTGCCTGCATGAATGGTTGTTGGAGGGGTGAAAAATGCATCGGGGTATCATTCGACTTCTCTTTCCTTCGAGTTCTGATACCTCTTGCTTGTGCCTCTTCTTGGGATGTAGGAATGTACCTTAATCCAAACGTCCCTTACTATCCCTCCTTGAACCGATGTCCTTCCTTGCTCATGACCATAGTTGCTTCATTGAACATTTAGAGCCCCAGGTCTTCAGGACCGTCTTCCCCAATGTAGGGTATAGCAGTTTTTTTGTAGATAGCATAGTCCTGCTCTCCCAATACGGTGATGATTAGTCCATTTGCTATGAACTTGACCTTCTGATGGAGGCTTGAGGGTATGGCTCTAGTAATGTGTATCCATGGCCTTCCCAATAGTAGATTGAAAGACCTTAGAATGTCGAGGACTTGTAAAGAGATGTGGAACATTTGTGGACCAATCTCCACTGGCAAGCCAATTTCCCTTACTATTTCCCTCTTGGATCCGTCGAAGGCCCTAACCACTGTCGAGCTTGGCTTGATGTTGCTCACATCGACTCCCAGTAGGTCAAGGGTGCTAAAGGGCACACTATTGAGAGAAGATCCATTGTCTATGAGTACTCTGGAGATGATCGTGTCATTGCATTTTACCACTATAAATAGTGGTTTTGTGTGTTGGTCTCCATCTTCTCCCAACTCTTCGGGAGAGAACGATATTTGATCCATGGTGAAGATCAAATCTGCCATATGGCTCAATTTCTCTGTTATGATGCCTTTTGGTACCCTGATTTGTTTGAGTACTCTGAAGAGTGCTTCCTAGTAAGGCTCGGATGTTGTGAGGAGGTCTATAAGTGATATTTGGGCTAGAACTTTATTAAGTTGTTCCATGATTTTGTATTCACTTGCCTTACTTATTTTTGTGAATGTAGGGAGCCCCTCTTCTTCCTCTTTCTCTAACACGATGCTAGGCTCTTCAGTTGAGGTCTTGTATTTAGGGTCATAAATTCTCCCAGAACGGGTGATTCCTCTTATGATGGGGGACTTTTCCTGATCAAAGGCCTGATAGTCAAATGGTGCCACCTTATACCTCTCTGAGGATATTGAGACATTGAATACATATTTCTTCTTTGGGATTTTCAACTCAGTAGCTTGTCCCTCATAACACTTTATGACTATCGGCTTTTAGTCTAATTTGATCATGTTTACGGCTTCATCTTTTTCCTTTGGTAAGTTGTCTTCTTTTTCAAATTCTGGTTCCCATCCATTAGGTGGCCCATACTCAGTTAAGGTGAAGGAGTAATTTACTAGGTACTCGAACCTCCTATGTGATTTGCCTAGGGTACCGATTGTTGGCTCTCTAGCTAACCACCTCTTTTTTATCTGTGATTTAGGAGTTTTATCTTAGACTTAGCTTGGGCGACTTTCTTGCTGCGTTGTTATCTTCGCCTGTTTTGGGGACTCCTTTGATTTGGAGTCCGGCTCTTCGGATGTAATCATGTTAACGATAGGCTTGTGGTTGGGCAAGGGGTTAATGTTGACATTGGGTGTCGGTGCGTTGACAAAATCTAACTACACTATCCCTGTGTCAATCAGATCTTGGATTTTGTTTTGGAGCCTCCAGCATCTATTGTAGAATGCCCCTCTTGTCCCATATGGTAATCACATTTGAGGTTTGGGTTAAAGTTTCTTGGCTTGTACCGATTGTTGGGGATCTTAAAGCTGATCAAATTGTCCGCTCGTAATTAAGAAAAGACCTAGCTGAGCGGGATTGGTATTGGAGTGAATTGTCTTGTGACCTTGGTAGCTTGGGTTTAATTCATTGGTGACTGCTGGATTGGGGCATTCACGGTCTTGAATATCACACAAGACCCAACCCTACTAGAATTAATCGTGCTGATGGTAGATTCCTTGGCTTTATTACCTCCTACGGGCCTTGGAGATGATACAACTCTGGGATGGTCAACTGTCTAGAGTCTCCCTAACATAATGGCATTATCGATTCAGCACCCTATTACCATTACCTTTGCAAAACTGGATGACGTCTAGCCCACCAAATGTGTGAAATAAGTTTTCTCCAGAGTCTTGGCAAAGATGAATGTCAATTCTTTTTCTAAAATCGGGGTTGTTACCCTAGTAGCTTGAGCCTTCCAGCACTGGGTGTACTCTTTGAAGGATTCACTGTGTTTCTTTCGGAGGCTTTCCAAATCCATTACTGAAGGGGCAACTTCGATGTTGAATTTGTATTACTCATAGAATGCCCGAGTGAGTCTTTCCTAAGTGTTGACTTAGTTGAAGTCCAAATGTGCATACCAAACGAGGGCGGGGCCTGTGAGGCTATCTTGGAAGGTTTGGACCATGAGTTGGTCATATTGGGCATATTTGCTCATCTTTTGCACATACAGCCTCGTATGCATCTTAGGGCATCTAGTGTCGTCATATTTTTCAAACTCTAGGGTTTTGAACTTCTCTAGATAAGCCTCTTCTCCATATACTGGTAGACTGGTGATTCTGACCTATTCAAAACTATCAGGTCCTTCTAACGTCTTCATCTTGTCAGCTAGTTGTTGGAAAAGCTTTCTCTCCATCTCCTTTTGCCTGTCTTCCATTTCCTTTTTTATGTCATCCGAGGTTAGGCCGAGGTTGACTCTCGGTTCATACTCGAATGTTGGATTGAGGTGGGAGTTGATCTCCTCATACTCTAGAGGCTGATTCTCTACTGCCTTTCCTTTTCTGGCTCCTGAATGTTCTTCATGAGTTGTTCTGATTTTTTTTATGGAGTAAAGAGGTCCGAGCCATCCCAAGGCTAGTTATACCTATCCAGTTTAGTTGGGGTGAAGCTAATTGATGGGTTAATGTCCTCAATACATGATTGAAAAGAAAAATTCATTGTTATGGAGATGCTTGAGGCACTAGACTTTTGGGTTGGTTAAGTGAACCCGATACGCATGTAGCTAATCAAGTAGATGTCATTCGATAAACACTAATTCGAGGTCTTTCTTAAGGCTCTCAAGCAAAATGAAAGGCCAATCGATGGCCCCAGTTGGTCCAAGCATTAAGAGAAATAGGTACAGGTTCACTCAAAAGCTCAAAAGAGGCAATGCCATAGAGGATTAGGATGTAGGTAAGGGTAGAAGTCCGGGTGTGTTAGCTAAAGGTGATCTCGTGGGTTGCAGCTCGAAGGCATTTGTAGTAAGTTTCAATTTTGCTGACTCTACTTTTCCTTATAGAAATGGTGCCATTTAAGCGGGTTTGTTTATTGAACCTTGTTGCCTGCCAGTCTGCATGTGATAAACCCAAGCAACAAGATGATAAGAGGTCCAAGGTAGTAGCACTTGGTGCTAGGAGGCCCCACTCTAGGGGAATTATCATATGGGGCTTAAACACTCCTTGGCAGATTGGCACAACTATAGTTACACCTTAGCATTCGATTTTAGAGCGTCGTAACAAGGTGCTTTCGAAGAGTGTCTGATCTAGTGGGGTTATCTCTATACCAAATGATGCAAAAGCACGATTCGTCACTTCTAGGGGAAGTAAGGATGTAGCTATGGAACTTCATAAAAAAAATGACGCCACTATGTCCAACAGCTGTGAGAGGAGTGCCTAGGTACCAACAATCCCTTGAGGCCTCGTGACCCCTCACCCTCTAGCTTTATCATGCCACAGGGCCCGAATGGGAGAGTAGGTCATTGAGACCTATTTAAAGGGATCTTGAAACCCCAAGAGTGAGGTGAAGCCGAGGTCTTAATGATTGGAATGTTAACTTCGGATCTTTGCTCCTTCTTCGCTTGTTTTACTAAGGTATAAGTTTGTTTTTTGTTCCTACAATCTTCGTGTCTTTTTCTTTTAATGCATGTTCTTATAATTGGATTCTTCATGCAGATGGTGAAGGCCGCTTGTGAGGTTATGTTCATGTATGCTAAGGGAGAACGATAGTTATGTCAACGAAATGTAGATTGTCAACACTTTTGAGTTACTCTCGAGGCAACATGACCATTATGACTCAAATTTGCAGAAACAATTGGTGGTCGAGGTCAAAGTGAAGGAGGTACAGGAGGAGCTCAAGGCAGTGAGGGAAGACTGCCATCGCAAAGTTACTAACGCTAACGATAAGGCCTGAAGGAGCATGTCTGACCTATCCAATGCAATATAGGAGCTAAGTAAAATGAATAATTGGGTCAACTCTCTCAAGCAGGAGGTCTTGGGTTTATAGAAGCGAGAGTTGTACCTCACCTTTGAGCTACGGTGGTAGAAGGGCATTGCTGAAGACTTGAAGTGAGACCTGGATTTGGCTCAATAATGCCTTAAGGTTAGCAACCAAAGGAGGCGAAGCTGAAAGAACGTGTCCAAGATCTCGACAAGTCGCTTGCAGATTGGGATTTAAAGATTTGTGATCTAGAGGAGAATAAGCGGACAGCCTAGGATCAATATTATAAGGAGATTCAATCCCCCAAATAGTACGCAAATGAGCTAGTCTATGTGATAGAGGGGAGGTAAAGAATGATGAAGCGTTAGATTAGTGAGAGGGATCTACTGTTTGATCTCTCCTAGCTCGAGGAAAAAATGCAAGAGCCAAATACCCCTCTGGAGGAGAGGGAGGAGCTTAATCAGCCGTGGTTCGGGAAGAAGGACAGTTATTGAATGAAGACATTCCTCAATCGTCAATAACAACGTCTGTTAAAGATGCTCCTCCTTCTCTTTGTACCAATGATGTTAAAGATATTCCTCCTCCTCCGTAGGAAGAAGTGCCTCTGCCTTCACTAGTTAAAGAAGCTCCTCAGCTGCTCGACCTTACGCTACCATCGACCCCAACAGTAGAACTTGTAAGATAGACAACTTTTTTTTCCTTTATTTTTTATTTTTTAAATTCTGTGTGATCGTTGAAATGTCAACTCGATGCCTTGTACACAGATGATAGATTAATGAATTGATTTTTGTATATACTTCTTTCTTAGTTTTGTTTCCCTTATTGATTATACTATAGTAACTACAATTCTTTCATCTATGTGTTATAATGCAAAATCCGTGGACTTAAGTGTAATAGGTCGGATTAATCACTATAATTTAATATCCATGTTCTCAAATATATTAGGTCAAACTAATCCTTATAATGCTCAATCCGTCACCCAAGTTTATTAGGTTGAACCAGTTACTACAATTTAAGATCCATGCACTTAAGTATATTAGGTCAGATGATAAAAGAACTTTCATTGAATACATAAACCAAGTAAAGTAGGTCGATCTAATTGGTGCTATTGCTTCGATGATTAATATAACTTCCATTGAATAACTAAAGTAGGTTAGTTTGATCATTTTAATTTAAAATCCATGGGCTCAAGTACATTAGGTCGATTTAATCGATACGTTTGCTCGAACAATTAGTAGAACTCCCATTAAATATGTAAACCAAGTTTATTAGGTTGGTATGATTGGTACAACTGCTCGGACGATTAGTAGAACTTTCATTGAATAACTAAAGTAGGTTAGTTTGATTGTTTTAATTTAAAATTTGTAGACTCAAGTATATTGGGTCGATCTAATAGATGCAGCTGCTCGAACAATTAGTAGAACTTCCATTGAATACATGAAATAACTAAAGTATGTTGGTCTAATTGGTGTAATTACTCGAACGATTAATAGAATTTCCATTAAATACAACCAAGTATATTAGGTTGTTTTAATCGATGCAACTGCTCAAATGATTAATGAAACTTTCATTGAATAATTAAAGTACATTGATATGGTTGTTTTAATTTAAAATCCATAAACTCAAGTATATTAGGTCAGTCTGATAAGTGTAGCTACTCTGACGATTAGTAAAACTTTCGTTAACTACGTGAAATAACTAAAGTAGGTTGGTCTAATTAGTGTAGTTGCTCAGACAATTAGTAGAACTTTCATTGAATATGTAAACTAAGTATATTAGGTCAGTTTAATCAGTGCAGCTACTCGAATGATTAATAGAACTTTCATTGAATAACTAAAGTAGGTTGGTATGATCATTTTAATTTAAAATTTACGGACTCAAGTATATTAATTCGGAATGATAGAAGTATATTAAGTCGATCTGATCAGTGTAGCTACTCAGACGATTAATAGAACTTTCATTGCATAACTAAAGTAGGTCAGTCTAATCGTTTTAATTTAAAATCCATAGACTCAAGTATATTAGGTAGGTCTGATAGTTATAGCCGCTCGGACAATTAGTAAAACTTCCATTGAATATGTGAAATAACTAAAATAGGTCAATCTAATTGATGCAACTACTTGAACAATTAGTAGAACTTCCATTGAATATATAAACCAATTAAAGTAGGTTAGTTTGATCGATGCGGCTGCTTGGACGATTGGCAATATATTTTGAGTCTATTACTTCCATAAATGGACTGAAACACTAAATCCTTCCTATTTCAAACTTTTGCTCACTTTATTGCACATTTTCCAACTGTAGACACCATTTATAAAAGTACAGATACTTGTGTGGCTATTTCCCCTTTGTTTTCTTTATAAAACTCTCCCTCTCTCTTCTTATTTAGTAGAACTTGTTTGACTCCTTTCCTTTCTTTTCTATCTTTCTCTTCTTCTCTTTCCCTATTCTTTGGTATGAAATATATCCCCACCCCCCGCCAAAAAAAAAAAAAAAACTTGAAAAAAATCGTAACTTTCTCACACTAGATTTAAATAAAAAAACGTAAACACCACTGTGATCCTTAAAAAGAGTACTTTATATCGTGACTACATTTTCTAGGAGAGTGGGAACTTGATGTTTTATTATATTGTTTATATTTCCTTACTTGAAAATTTGCTATATAGTTGTTTATGTTACATGTCTATGGTTAGCCTTGGTTTTATAGTTGTGATGTATATTTGCTGAGGGCATATTCTGGTGTGTTGACGTATGTATGAAATGTCTTTGTTGTGTCTTATGTGAGTATGGGATTATGTGTTTAACTAATGAGAAAAAAGAAAAACAAAATAAAAGGCATTTGCTATGTATCACTTTACAATGTATGTGGAGTAATAGCAAGACATGTAAAATGTGGTAGTTACATAAGTTTAGAAGTTGTTGGAAACGATGTTGACTTTGAATGCATGGATAGAAAAGGTAAAAAGTGGGGAATAGGGAATTGATACAATTTTGTGTGAGACTAAACATGCAAACATCATGTAATTAAGCTCGAAATGGCCGAGGTGGTGAAATTTATTATGAACACAGGAGGCAACATTGTGTATAGCAACAATGAGCCCAATTTTGAGAATGCATTGGTAGAGAAGTTAGAAGTGAGGAGGAATTCTAATTGTATAGAATTCTTGCACTGGATTTGTAAGGGCATTGGAGTCGATCCAATTACGGCTCGTGTTGAGATACTACATAGGCATCCATACTATTTCCCTGAAGGAGTAAGATATAAGTTAATGCTAATTACAGACGGTAATGATGTAGAGAATGAGATCGAAATGGCTGTAGCTTTTGGGGAGGAGCAAATACAAGAATTATATGTTCAAATACATGAATAATTGCAAAATTCAATTGAAGCAGGGGAGGCCTTCAAAGCCAATACGTCATCACCTTAACATAAGGAAGGGCTAAGCATGATGAATTCACTAATGTGTGATGAAATGGCTTTGGTGCCAGCCAATGAACCTTTATGCAGTGAATAAAGTTTTGATGATTTAGAATTAAATGATGCCCTCCACTCTCTAATGGAAATTGATACTATAGTTAAGCACTTTGCTGTACATGAAGAGTATTCTAGATTTTGCATGCCTAAGCATTCAATGAGATGATTAAGTGTCATATCCATGCCTACATTTTGCAACTACCGAGAGGCTTTGCATTTGCAGATAAATCAAGCGGGCTAGTCCATTATATGTTCCTTCCACTCTTAGAGGACTTTGCCCTTACGGGATAATATAGTTAAGGCTTTGCATGTTTGGCTTGATTGTATCACCAGTTATGTCGTACATCCATCTCTAACTCACATGATATGGGGGGAGCAACGATTCTTCTACAAGTGTGGGCATGAGATAAGTTCCTACATATAGCTCCATTAAGTCATTACGGGGTTTCATTGGAGGATGGAAGGCTCTTTATGTCTCGATGGAGGATAGCTTGAAACACCACACAATACCTCATGCATGTTGTTTAAGCATAGTGGGACACATTTAACTACAAGAACCCATAGCAAGTGTATTGTCTTTTTTTTAGGTTTTTATATTCGCTAGACATTACAAATCTTCATTAACCTATGTGCGTTTATTGTTAAGTTGTTTTGTAGCCTTATTCCAAGGATCTAATCAACATACTACCCATTTTTTGTCGTGCAAGTAGAGGCATTTAGATAGCTTAGGTACCATTGATATGCTTTTATATTATAGAATGCACTACCTAGATCACATCTGCCACTAGTTTGGTGCATTTCAACAAGTGCCTTGCACCATATTGATTTATGGGGTTGAACCGACACTGATTGGATAGCATTGCGTGCATCTTACATTGCCCATTGGGAAGATCGTTGCTTTTATAGAATCCTATTGGAATATGACAAAGGTATGCATCCAAACTACATCCAGTGGTATAGACGTGTTAGCCGCTATTACATGAGGTGTACTGAAGCAATAATTGGACACTTGATGAGAAAAACACTTACAATATGACATTGACTATGCTATAAGAGGAATAAGTTGTGTCAAAACATTTTCTTTCGATTCTTCTAGGCTGACACCCTATGCCATATACGCATAGCATTCAATCTGCCTTTAGCAATTTCACTTGTCGATGTTGGAGTACAGCTAGTTGATTATCATGATGGAGTTATACGTTTTCCTGCCACTCAACACGAGCAACACCTGGGGGGGGGGGGGGGGGTGGTTATTGCAAACCCATATTATGCACCTCTAGTAGATCCTACACTTGCACCACCACCATGCCTTAGGGTTAATAGAGCAAGAGTTAGCGAAAGACGACAGAAGGATGAGCAGATCCATTATACCCACACTCCTCCGAACAGGACGAGGACATCATAGGTAGCTCAACTCCTAGTACCAACTCATTCATCACCCCTTATAGGCACTCTATTAGTTGTCCCATTCCTAACTTACCTGCTCCATAAAGGTCACGCCACTATTGATCGGATATTGATGATAGCTCATAGCCTTTAGTATAATGGCATCCATTTTCTCCACATGACTTTGACAAGTCCCCACAATTACCTACAACACAAGAGTTACAAGCTTCTCCCATCTTGAATGTGAGATGAATTGAGTATGGATCTATTATGGCTAAAATCATCAGGTCATTTACTAGGAGTAGGAGTTAGATTAAATAGAGTTGTTTGTGATGTATTTTCAGTATAAGCATGCGTTTTTAATACTCTATTCTTATAATATTTTTTCCCTATAACCTATTCATGTAATTTTTTAAAAATATATATTTTTTACATATTTTGCCCACAACTAAATTGATATATCTTCTTTTTCTGATATATTAAAAGAAGTGTAGATAGCCAATGACAACTTCGAAAAGATATTTCTAAGGAGTTTTAAAAACAGTATATATTTCCTTAAGTTTTTTGTTGAGCAGCATATGTTAGACAGGCTAGACCTAATACAGGTTAAAAATTAAGGGAAAGAGAAAAATTTTAACACAACAACAGTAGAAGCAATTAAAATGGTATATCTTCCTTCTTCTTCTTTTTTTTCAATATTTAGAATATCTCCCTTTTTAAAAGAAGTACAGAGAGCCCAGGGTAGAATAGGATAGCATGAGACAAAGACGAGACTCAATATTGACTGTGATATCGAGCAAAACATCTAATGTAGAATTTGTTCATATGTCAATGTACCGTAATCAAATGCATGAAAGAATTTAAAATGGGCTTGGGAAACATGCTTTCTGTGCATTTCATAACAGATAATAAAGAACGTTACTATAACGAGAAGCTTCTAAGAAGAGAGCAGCATTAGGTAGTTTACTTCCGTCGCGGCCAAGCCGCCGCCGCCGCCGCCGTGGTGGCCATGCCACCATCTTGGCGGGGTTTAGTCCAGTACAAGTACAAGCCGCTGCGATGGCCGCGGAAAGAAGCAATTGAAATGTAATCCATAAAATCAATAAAGCCAGACAATTATGCATGAATTTATTATCATCACAAAAGAAAAATTCCAAAAGATAAAAAGAATAATTAGTCCAGTTTCACTAAATCACGTCTCTTCGAAGCCATGCGATAAAATTGGAATTGGAACGCTACTTTCACTAAATTACAGCAAATCTTCATATGAATAATCATATTTTACCGTCAGGAGACAAAGACATTACCACCCCTGAAAAATTACAGAAAACTCCATTTTCGACCCTCATCCGAAGAAATCCTGAATTCCTCTCCCTGCAAAGACCTTATCCGATAACTCCGCCAAAACGGCATTCACAGTCAGCAAAACGACACTTGACCCAGCAATAACCCCTAAAACGACACCGGTCGTACCCAGAACTTTCCCAAACGCAGGCCATTCGATGTCTCCAATCTCCTCCACAACACCGCTCAACAAGTCCCCTTCTCCCTTTTGCTCTCTCCTCTCCTCCAGTACCTTCCTTATCTCCTCTCCTAACTCGGTAGTGGGTTGACTCGGCGTCGGCGTCGGTGGTGGCTTGGTTGTGGCGGGTTGGGACTCCGGAGGCTCCTCTTCGGAGGAGGAGGACGACGACGAGGAGCAGGCGATCGGACGAAGACGGGAGATGGTGGTTATTGTGGTGCGGTGGTGGAGATTAGAGAGAGTGTAGAGCTGCCGTCGTGGCAGTTGGAGGGAAGGATAGTGAGGAGAGAGCTTAGGGTTCTGTGCTGACAAGGAACATGGTAGTGAGAGTCCTAGAGGAGCGGGCAAAGCCATGGAGGACAATATCGGTTAAGGTCGTGAAAGCAACCTTAAAGTGTTGTAGGCATATATTACATAAAATATTATTGTTTAATTAATGCATATTATTCATTGTTATAATTAATAAAAAAATTGTCATATGAAATGTTATTTAATTTATATGCAGTACTCAATTGACAATATTATTAAATTTTATTAGTGTAACAAGTATAGTTATTTGTATACTTATAATCAAATAATAGATGTATATATCAATAAATAATACCAATTTTTTTGTAACAAATCTAAAACATATAGAAAACTAATTTTGGATATGAGTCCTAGAGCCCACCACACCAAGCCCAATAACCCACCACATCGAATTCAAAAGCTCAAAAAGCTAAAGCCTTGTCCACAAAGCCCTTATGAGCATCCAAGCCAAGTTGAGCACCGGAAAGCCACATGCATGGAGCTCATAGCACCCACGATACATTAAATGAGAAAGAGCAAGTGCATGGCGAGTAATTATGCTATACTTCTTCCAAAGATCACACCAACCCTTTATTCAAGGATTTAACAAATGACGTCATAAGTAATAGGTTATCAATTAATCAAATTCCAGCAATCTATTTATAAATAATAGGATCAAACTTTAGGTATCAAATTCCAACTTCCACTCTCATATACTTTTAACTTGCTCCTCTATTTGTTTATTCTTTTGCTTGTGACTAACTTAAGTGAGTAATTATATTAGTACGCCAAAGCGAGCTTCAACACCCATCCTAAACGTTTGTTACTATTGTAGGTTGCTTAAAGCCTATTGCCTAGCTAGACAAATATACATACACAATATTTTTCCTCCTAGATATTACTAAAACCACACTATAAGGTAAAAAAATAAATTGAAACTTTTATAACATTAAGGGCTGAATTAAATATACATTAAGTTGTGAGATTTTTTATATGTTAAATTCCTTATTCTAATTAAAGGATAAAACATTGTAAATGATGAATTATAAATATTACAATCAATTAATAGATAATGTTGAGAGTTAAAAATTATTTACACATCACTATGTAAAAAAATATAATTTGATATTTCATATAACAAATATAGATACATATATATTATTCTAAATAACTAAGCAGGCATTTTTATTACTTTGATATCCATCATATACTCAATTATTTATTAAACACAATTATTATTGAAACTTAAAAAGTGATAAAAGTACAGTTCGAAATTTCGAGAACCATTATCCCAATTTGCCCAAAATTCCGTCTTGCTTATTACTTTAATCGGCCTGCCATCTTTGATAATTGGACTTAGCCAAGGTAATCGAGAGAAGTGGTCATAACCAATAACCAAAGTCCATAGCGGGCAATTGGGAATTTTATTTGGAAGTGACAATGACTCTAACACTAACAATATTATACTTGCATCTATTGTTGACAAACTATTTATTTTAAGTAAGGAAAAAAAAAAAAAAAAGAACAAATGATTCTATTCTATGGTTCTTAAGCTTTTGGTCTTTTCCCATCCACCGGCTATTGAGATTTAAAATTATTTGGAAAACACAGATGATATATATGTAAATAATGGAAAACTTTTCCGAAAATATATGACAAGTTTATCAATCTGTTGTCAAAAAATCAAAAAGCATTTGGGATGAAAGATGGATGGATTTGTTTGGCAGAAAATATTTGTGGAATTTTTATTTGAATATTTGTTATAATTAAAACTTTATATTTGTAAATTATTATCATAGTATTATCATGAGATTGCAAATACCAGTATCTTACAAGGGCAAGTGAGATGGAATGCAACAATAGTATTATCATAACAAATATATATATATATATTTAAAAAAATCCGAAAAGAAGTGCCGAAGGGAAATAAATAAAGAAAGAAAGAAAAGAAAACCCTCAGAAGCAATTGAATTTCTTTAGGATTTTCCATTCTCATTGTCAAGACTCAAGAAATGTCTCTTGCGGTTGCCGTGGCCTAAAGATTTGTTGAGGTCGGCAACTCCAAGCCGTATGGACCTGAGGACGACATGTGAGGGCTGCTCATGGAAAACATGTCAACAAGATTCACCGCATCCACATTTGATTTCTTTTTCTTCGTTTCAAACAAGTTATTTGACGCTAAGATATTGGTATCAATATTGATTTTCTCGTAAAATTGATCAAATTCCATTTTTTCTTTTATTTAACTATAATAACTGTTAGCGAAAGAATAAATAAATAAAACAAAATATGTATTATTTGATCAATTCTATAGTAAGTGCTCAATAAGAGTATGAAGTATAAGAGCAGAAAATATATTTCTCCAGTTTCCTTTCCTCCTTTACATTAGTTATTAAAATTCCAAATCAACTGTAATTATGTTTTTTTATTGTCGTTCCACAACATATTTATATCATTTTTTTTTTATAAAATACATAAATATATTTATATTTTTAAAATGCTGTTCCATAAATTAACCAAACGTGACCGAAATCCTCAAACCTTTAGTCTTGAAGAATCGACGTGGTGTGACCACAGCCATCGCTTCCTACGTATGAATGAAACAACCGACAAAACATATATATATATACGCGTGTAGACATATATGGCCGAAACTGAGAAAACATATTTAAGGGATAGTTCCGTATCGTACTTTTCTTGACATGTGTTTAGTTTCCTAGGAAAGTCTTCTAAGATGATCTTAACGGGTCAACTCATCAACTAGTTTTTCTGTTTTTCATCTAGAACTGATGAACAAACTAGAATCGACCAAAATCTTTGGCCCATTCATAATCCCAGAGTCAACAATTTGACAAACTAAATGAACCAACTTATTATTACCCTCCTGTCCATGGTATATAAGCACTAATAACACCAAATGCAAACTTGTGGCATAACAGCTCCAGGATTCTTCTGTTTTCCAGGCCTAGGACTGCACAATTGATAGGCCAAGAAAAGAAACATGGATGTCCTGCTAGGAAGAAGCCGAAAGAGCTCC
The DNA here is from genome assembly GCA_037954665.1 of Laguncularia racemosa. NCBI lineage: Eukaryota > Viridiplantae > Streptophyta > Magnoliopsida > Myrtales > Combretaceae > Laguncularia > Laguncularia racemosa. Next base: position 302,855 of record JBBMOL010000085.1, on the reverse strand, counting down.
AAGCTTAAGACTCTAGCTAAACTTGCCATCTCTAGGATCACAATATTCAAAAACCAGCGTGCGGTTAGGTGTTCTCATGCACGGCTGGATGTCATTGAGCTATTGAAACTAGGACAGCAAGACCGTGCACTACTTCGCGTAAATACATAATCAAATATTTCGGGGTTCTTCATCCCTCCAACTAATCATAACTTGTTATCTGACAATGTGCTATTGACAGGTTGAGCATGTAATTAAAGAGAAGAACATGTTGGATGCGTTTGCCATGATCGGAGGTTACTGCACTGACCTCAAAGAAAACGTCTCACTCATGCGGAAAAACAAGTTAGTCACCAAGCTGAAAGCTGAGAAAAGTTAGTTCGACTTACCATGACTTGGCTTGTTTATGATGCTCTTGTTCTGACAGTGAATGTCCCGAAGAATTGAAGGAGGCAGTTTCAAGCTTAATTTTTGCAGCATCAAGGTGTGGAGAATTCCCTGAGCTCCAGCAGATTCGTAAGATGTTCATAAGAAGATATGGAAAGGAAATTGCTATTCACACTGTAGAATTGCCTGACAAGATCGGTGTTAACTCAGAGGTAATGTGTTTGTCTCACGATCACATTTTTCAAACTCCTTGAGTTTACAGTTATCAAATCTCAGTATAGTAATCTTGAAATGTTACGACAGAAAGGCAGCAGAGCAAGAAATAAATAGTTTGAAAATTGAAAATTAATATCCTCATTTTCTTTTGGTAATCAACTGTCACCACTAGCTGCTGACTATTATTGTCACATCCGACCATCACTTATCTGTAAAACCACTTGTTATCACAGTAGTTTGAGATTGGTAATCGACTATTTTATAGTGGTAAAGTTCAATTTGTAGCGAATGTTAAAAAATCCTTCCAACTATGTTTTACTCAAAACACGTACGCAATTCTAGATAATCAAGGAATAGAATTTCGAAGTTTTCTACATTTGAATAATCCTGGAAAGTTATAATCAGCTCATGCAAAAGCTATCAGCAAAAAGACCCGACTTAGACAGTAGGCTGAGGACACTGAAAGAAATCGCTACAGAAAACGGATTTGACCTGCACCTGCAGATAGAGAAAAGTACTGAGGTGGGTATTCTTCTTCTTCTAACTTTTATGACTTAGCTGAAGACTCGGATGTTTAGGATGATCTTTTCTTAAAACAGGAAAATGAGCATCTCAGTCATAGGGAAAAGCATTCCAGTCCGGACTTGCATGATTCCATTCTGCAAGAGGACGGTTTAATAGAAGGGAAACATGAGGAGAAGTATCCAGAAATGTCTCCACAGCAGAAGTATAAAGATGTCGTTGATGCAGCTGAAGATGCTTTCAAATCAGTTGCTTATGCCGCTGCAGCTGCCAGAGCAGCAGTGCAACTATCCAGATCAAAATCTGGAGTTCCTGATCCAGATGATCATGGTGATACAAGTTTTCCTACTGGAGGATCAACTAGTACCCACAGCACCCGACGCGCATGTTAAATTAGGACTAATCACTAGTCCAATGTCACAAAATTGCAACAATATCAGTACCTTTCACAATTTTGAGCTTAGATACCGATGATGGCCGAGCATCATAGATAGTACTGTGGAATCCATCCTGAAGAGAGTTTGAAAAGGGGACTTCAAATTCAGATCAGGGTCATTTGCAAGAAGCACTGTATTTATACAAAGATTCAGAGCCAGAATGAATCCTGGAGCAATAGCTTTGACATGTTTAACAGGAATACAAGTCAAAGAACGGGCTGAAGGTTATCAGGATACAACATGAATTGAGATTTCTAAAATTCAACCAGGGTTCCACAATACATTGCACGTGTATCAAGGCCTGAAAGCATACTAGTTAGCTGCCTTATCGTCTATATGATGTAAAAGAACAGAATTCTTTGTACATTCCACTAAAGATTCATGCACAAACATTTCCATTTCTCTTTTACCATAATCTTTTATCTGTTTTCCTGGAAATCACTTCTACAAAAGCTAGAGGTTCATCCTACCACTCACCATTTGCTACAAATGAAGAAAAACATCTCAACACAATTCCTGCAAATATAACTCATGAAATTCCAGACATCAAGTCTGCAACAGATGGAACAAACACCATATCACCATATTCATGGTGTCACTCAATACGCTCTTCCCAGGAATGATTTTCTTCACCAAACATAGAAAGCCCAGGATCACACGCTCGACTGCTTTAAACTTAATGCAAATTTTGATCACCATTCCTATATAAATATTAGTGAAGTTGTCCAAGCAACAAACTTCAAGACCATGCTTCAACATGGTACTTTCTGGCTTTTTCTAGTTCCCTAAGCCACCTTACAGCAGATTCCCTTGCAACCCCACTTTCTTTAGAAACAATCTCCTCAAAGGCTATGAGAACATCTGATGGCATTTTTGTTGAAGAACCTGCAATGTAAACAGTAGCCCCATTCCTCAACAAAGTCCAAACACGTTGGCTATGTTCCCGCATCTTATGCTGCACATAAATCTTATGAGTCTGGTCTCTTGAAAAGGCAACAAAAAACCCTCCACTTTTTTCTTCTGAGAGAACCCCACCATTTTGTGAATGATGACTCCAAAAATCTCTGTATAAGAAATCATTTTCCTCATTTCGGCAACCAAAAAAGAAAAGTACAGGTCCAGTTGATTCGTACTGACTTTGTAGAGCTCTTTGCTCAACAAAACCACGAAAAGGTGCACATCCAGTCCCAGGTCCAATGAGAATGAGGGGCTCAGATGGTGGTGGAGGAGGAAGGGAAGCTTTGTGAAACCATGCCGAAATACTGGTTCCTGCTTGTGATGAATTGAAGATTTAGCACAAATCTCATACATAGAATCAACCATTAGTAGGATCTAATTGAAATACCTTCATTAGGCTCAAGCTTGGCTAGCCACGTGGAGCAGAGACCAGAACGCTTCCTCTTATAAGGTGTTGTCCAAGTCAACACATTCACTGTTAAGTGTACTTGGTTTGAATGAGCAGATTGTGAAGAAGATACCGAGAACGCCCTAGTTTTCAACGGAGGAACCAACTGTACCAGCCATTCAAATGGCATTTCCACTGAGGGAAAATCTTCCAACACCTATAGTAACAGAGACAATCGGCAAAACTGTTTAGCCCTCCTCATCAGTGCAATTTGTTTAAAAGCAAATTTCTCAAAATGACAAAAAGTAATTGAGCTATAATATCTTCAACCAATATCAATACAAATTTACATAAATCATACTCTTATAAGCAAGAAAAAATAAGTTTTGCTTTTAAATTAATCATTAAAAGAAAATGGTAAAATATCACATGCTACTCCACATATACAAAGCAATACCATCACATTTAAGATTAAGAAGTTGGCCTTACATAGAATTGCGATAACAACACAACGTGGTGATAATTTAATTTCAGCATGTTCCCTTCACATGGTTCTTTCAGAGATTTTCAAATCTCAACTCCAATTAACAAAATCACATTTTCATATCTAGAATTTCTTACACTAGAAATTTTCGCATATTGGCATTACAGCTTTGAGATAGAAAAAGCATGATGCAACTGGCTTCTGATGATTTCACCTCTAAAACAGTTCTCCGTTCCTTTTGGTTATACTGGTATAAATCTTCTCTTCCTTCAGCTGATGCAAAATACTGCAGCCTTTCTTTTTCGTGTTGGGCAGTAGCATAATGGCTCATAACCTGAGGAGATACAGTATTAGTTTGGAAAGAAAAAGGAAAAGGCAATAGACGGGAAAAAAAAGGAAGCAAAAGATATTTATGGACTAACAACTCCCCAAGCAATTTTATATAGAGATTTTTATCAATGTACTACTTGCATGAGTTCATCCACATTCTCAAATTGATTTTCAGCTAGTCCAAACAAATCTTCAATATATTTTTTTTGATAATTGTCATGATCATGACCATAACACATATTCTGAGTGCCAAATGATATAACCTAATTTTATAATCTATGAACTCAACCAAAAAGATTTTTCTTGCCTCAAAAAAATATCGTCTTGGTGATGCTGATGCGACATCCATAGTAGTTTCTACAAAGGTTCTCAATCTTATTGGACATGTTGAGACACCAGTATTACTGGCAAGTAAGTCATGCTCTCCTTCTCTGGGATGAACCTAGTAATTATACATCATTAAGTAAAAGCAAGTAAGAAGAATAAACATGAAAGGTAGACAGTAAACTGGAACAGCTTGAAACTCATTAAGCACAAAAATGCTACATGAGACTTCAGTGCACAGAAAGAGAGACAAAAATTGGGCAAGTATACTCACTGTGATAAATGTCTCCGGATCCAAGTTGCAATGCTGGAGGAAAGCATCAACAGCAGCAGGATTTTGACCAGGAAGAATTTCAAGGACATCACCAACATCATATTTTACTGCCTGAGACATGATATACTTGTTTTAGAGAGGAAGATCTTGAACCAACCAGAAACTGAAAACCAATAACAAAAGACTTACAGATGAAACAAATTCAAACTCAAAATGGCGTACATCTCTTCCACAACCCACTTTGGTCAGGGGATGATTTTTCACCTGCATTAGCAATTCGGATGAATAATAGTGTATAAGACACCTTTTGCCACCCCTACTTCATATTAACCTCAGTAAATACATTTCCTCCAGATTGAGAAATATATAAAACTAAATGTCAACTATATCCAGGTCAAGAAGTGAAATGATAATGACAGTGAATTGTCGTTTGACAATTAGCTATTAATGCACTAGTGATTAGATCTCTGGATTTCCTCTTGCACACAAAGCAGAGTACAATGACCCACACAAACATATTGAGACACCTGATCATAGGATATAGTGATGGCACAGAGCTAAATTGTTGAATTAACTAATGCATTAGAATACACAATATAACGCAAAGATATCATGGAAATACCATCTTAAGAAAGCAATCTGGCTTATATTTGACAGCAGAAAATTTTCCAGGAGACATAGAGCGAGCTGTTGCTATCTCCATCTCCCTGCATGCTATGTCTACAACAACCAGAGAGAATGTCACAAGTTAAGGAATAATATTGTAGTTTCAAACAGATTTGAACTAATGTGATAATATTGTAGTTTCAAACAGATTTGAACTAATGTGGAATAAACTTTCCATCTACTAGGATGCAACTGAATAAGAGAGAGAGAGAGAATATAGGAGACTATTCATGTTTATTTCAGGTTCAAAATTCAAGCAAGAGGATATAGGAGACTAATTATTCATGTTTACTTCAGGTTCAAAATTCAAGCCTTTCTTCTAGCAATCCAACACTAGATTACCAAGAAAGTGTACAAAAGGCCATATTATAACACCAACAGAATAAATAATAATAGAACTGATGCTGATGCAATTGCTTGCATTCAGGTCACCAACTAACTCAGCAAGACAAGCATTCCCTCCAATGAACACTGCCTCAGTAATATCACGTTTTCGTCTCTCATAAAAGGCACTAAGTTTGCATATGAAATTGTTTCTAATAAAATTTGTATTATACAAGTAGGTGATCAAGAGGCACATTTAGGTCACCAATAAGTGTGCAGAAGTAGCCAGCCAAATAGAGAGGGTAGGAGATAACTATCAAGCAAAGATAATGTGAAGTGGAAACAAAGAGAAACAAAAAGAGAAATAGATGGGCGGTTAAGAAATTCTACAGCTAATACATTTGAAATCTATAAATGTTATAAATGACTATGGTCTTACAGGACATCAATGGTTCACTAAAGTCAATCCCCTTTCAAAAGCTCTTTTTGCTAAGTTATTCGCAACAAATGCTTTTGAAAACCTCAGTACAACAGACTCAGCAAAAACTAGAATGCTTGGCTAGGAGTGAACATTCTAATCTACTTTTCCTTCTTATCCTGTTGGCGTTCTCATTGTTCCCCTCTTAGAAGACAGTAAATTACCTGATGCATTAGATAACTGCAACTCAATCTTGTCAAGGCTGTGGTATCTAATCTGGACCCTTGGTTGGTCCAGAAATTTATCTCCTGTTGCAACGACATCTGGACCATTAGGAAAGAATTGGGGAATGATCTGGTACAAGTTTCTCCACAAGGATGACATCCACGGATCCAGAGCACCTTCATATCTACAATGGAGTGATTGACATAAAATTTCTATATAAATCTTACACATAATTTAAAGCAAGAGAAATTCTGACATGAAAAACAGGAAAAGAAGCACAAGGTAATGTAATAACAACCAAAAGGAAAATGCATTTAAAGTTTCAGGTCCACAGGAGAAAAAAAAAAATACATATTTTATAGAAAAAAAAAATTCCAACTTTCAGAACACTAATGACATCGTGATAAACTTCAAATCAAGAAGAACTGAGATCATTCTTCCATTTATCATTATATCCTCACCCAAATTCCATTTCCTACCATGAAATACATGGCATTTCCTAAATTGCAAGGGTAAAGTAACCTCCTGTTGGAGGATCTTGTAACATATGGACATATTATTGGCAATATTATAATAAAAGATGTCAACCCACTAAAAATTTTCTGGTCATTTTGTTTTCATCTTTTTACAATGAATTGCATGTAGCATGTTATCATTGATTTTCATTTCGTAAAGGAAGTTACCAGTGTGGCCAACAATGAACAGAAAAACAGAGATGGAGACTAAATTGGTGCCTCACAAGAAGCATGAAGGAGATGACAACGCATGAAGCAAGCACGATGGAGGAGATCCCTACCTCCACCAGGCACATTACAAGCCATTTTAATCTATAAGGCTATTCAGCTCTGTCAACTTAAAGACAACTCAGGAAAAGCTGGTTTTTTTTCCCCCCTTTTTCTCTGGTTTGGATTGTGAATGTTAAGCAACTTATTTTCAAAGCAGAATCACCCTTGACCCTTTTAAAGGTTTAGCCTGCAAATAATAACATCTTACCCTGAAGGATGCTGGTCATCACCCAAACCTCTTTCAACAATGGCCATTGCACCAAGATCAGATAGCCTTTTGTCAAGTTTCTTTGCAGCAAACTGCACCAACCAACAAAAGGACGTAAGTTTCTTCATCAAAGTCATAGTGAAGAAAGCATGAGCATTTGCCTAAATAGCTTCAGTACATTTGCTTAAGATTGCAAAAATCTCAAACCAGATTTCGCAGACATAAAGTAATATAGCATGATTTGCAAACAGCAAAAGCTATAGCAACAAACTCAACAACAAAAGCAATTACCTAAAATATTCAAAGAAGAAACCTAATCAGCAACTTCCAAAACACTCTCAAGTTTGCAAAAAAAATGAAAACATAATGAGAAAAAGACATCAGAGGGTTTGAAATGGATGATTCCCTCCCAAGAGTATTATACAAATGCAACCTTCTCTAAAATTATAGCTCTAAATTACCCAAAAAAAAAAAAATTATAGCTCCAAAAACATAATACTGACAATTTTTACAAAAACATGAAGTTTGGCGGTTTTTCCATATTTATAAGAAAGTCCATAGCCACATTACATTATATTTTTGGTAGCCAGAGTCACCCAAGCCAAACACCGCATAATGAAGTCCATGTAGCCAACCTTGAGATAAATTTCTTTGCAGAAGAAACCTCCAAAATACCTGTATAATAAAAAATTTAGTGACAATTTAACTAAAATAATAACATTACGTCATACTCCAACAAATAAAAACTGGAAACCAAGCAAACTTTCACCAACCTTCATAGAATCTGGAACATCCCCTTGCCCTGTGGTGGAAACTACAAAAATTACAGTGTCCTCGTGAGGCAAGGAACTCTGACATAGTAAAACACAGGTTTTTACAAAACTGTACACTCAAAAAGCAACTTGAGAGTCACATTGCACCAAATACAACAATATTACAGGACCTTGCTTAATAAATTCACAATCACAAACCCACATACCCAAAGAAAAAAAAAAAGCCTTACATACCCATTACAAGAATAGAAATTATCTTCAATATTCTTTACCATTACCTTCTCAATTTTCACACATGCACTGGGTACAAATTACAACATAAACAGTGTCCCCACAAGACAACTACCTCCACATGTTTGACATACCTTCATGCAATAATCTCTTCCTTAAAAACCATATATTGGACTGCATATCAAAACACTTGAGACCAAGCAAATTTCCTCTCCAGGACAGAATTTTATTCCTTTTAGTAGCTCACAGGAGCACATTCGATGGTCAATTCCCCCTACTTTCCAAGATTTTTTCCACCATTTGACTCCCCATACTGAGATTCATCCCTCTATTGTACTTTCCAAACAAGAAACCAAAATTTCATCATAACATGATGCTAAATCATCAATAAAATTATAACTTTCCTCTAAAAGTTTAATCACACACCCTGCAAACAAATTTCTTGTCCATTTTCAAGCATTATCTAGGGATTAAGCAAGATCCAAAAAAAAGAGTGTAAACTATTTAAGTGAATAACTACTCAATGCACGGACATGGATAAATATATCACACATCCCATAGTACAAGTTTAAAGAGGTTACTAAAGCGAAAACAAAAATAAATAAAAAGAAAGAAAGAAAACTCACAGCATCATATGTGTCCATCAAAAGAAGCTTAACAGGGCAGCCTCGGTGCTCAGCCTCGCGGCCAATGCGCTCTGCTGCATCCATTGCATTGCCAGTCTGAGTGGCATACAAAATTACCAAGTTTCTGGGCTTCTCTTCCTTCATGATTCTACATAAATAGAAAAAATAAAACAAAGGCAAATAGAAGTGAAAAAGTCATATTACTTTAGCATAAATAAGAGCAAAATAGGAATTCATAAAGCAATCAAGTCAAAGCTCTCTACAGAAATTACAAATGATTATTCAACATGCTAGAATCAAGAGCCAAAGCCTGCCAAGTCGAGCTCGGTTGGCAAGTTAGGTCTAACATAATTTTTCTTAGTTTTTCCCCTAATAAAGACTGTTTCCAGCTATATCACTTTGCTTGAATATTTCAACTACAACAAGTAGCACTTAGTAATTTTTAAACTTATTAATATACTTGTTTTAAGACCACAAGTTTTTTCTGATTTTGCAAGTATACTATCCTAAATTTAATGATGGCAAACAACTACTTACAGTATGGGGATCAAATTCGTGTAGGAACCTAAAACAACACAAACAATACAAAATCAAATCTCAGAGCCTAATGATAAAAACGAATTTCCACAACATTTGCCAGAGAAGTTTAAGTCCCAAACAGTAGCAATTACAGATTGCACCAGCATCTAAGTTTTTCCACCAAAGGCTGCTTCTTGGTGTTTTTGCCATAGTGCAAGTGCCTTAAACCATGCATGGTTCTTTCGCTGCTTCATATTTTTAGCAATAGCAAATTCCATTGCAAACAAGATTCTTCATCAAAAGAAAATGAAATGCCACTTCATTGGGTGTTGTAGCAACCCATTCCAATCATGGTATTAGGATCTCCATTCCACAACAGGAAAATAACAGTGCGTGCCAGCAACACTGAAACTTCTCACCTTTCCACACCCTTAGTCTTTTCGTGAAACATGTAAACCAACCTTGAAATTTTTATTTATTTAGCCCTTAACAAGTATCCTACGCTATGCACTCATAAGGGGATCCTTCACAATAACAACTCATCCGTCTTTTCAATTTTTTCAAAATACGGCTGCTGTATCCCACCAATCAACACGAGCCACGATGTATCACAATTATCTGCACTACTTTTTGCTTTTCCATTCATACAAGGTTTATGAGTCCCGGGATAGGACACCAAAGTCCATCAGCAAACAATTTAAACTAATTACACCATAGTTCCTTTTATCAATGAATTTCGAAATATATGATAACCCAATTCATCCCAAAAAAAAAAAAAACTATATAAACACCCCTTTGCATGAGGAAAACAATAGCGGGCGCTCAAGAGGATAAAAGAAAGAAAATTTCAACTTTCTATATACTTCTTTTTCAAGAAACGTGTAACTAGGTATTTGGACACTTTAAATGAGACCCATCCAATAATTTCCGGCGTCAATATATACTTGCGTAAATTCATAAACCACACACAAAATTTACTGAGAAAACCAACACTACATCATTTAGGTGATGTCGAATAAAGCTTAAAGCTTGAAACTGTGAGACGTACCGATAATTACCGGTGGGAGGAAAGAGTTTCGATGAAGCGGACGATTCGCGCTTTGGTGATCGACGGCCGCCCCGAATGAAAGAGGAGGAAGAGTGTGAATTTTGGGGAAGTTGCTGCTAGATACAATTACTAATCGGTCCTGAGTTGGGCCGGAAAATAGAATTGGTTATTTCTTTTCAATAAGCCAGCCCGGTTTTTTTTTTTTTTTTTTTTTGGTACATAACATAGCTTAATATTTCATAATCACGTTCCAACAAAAAGTGTCAACTGCCAGCGAGCATATTTACGTGGAGATAAAGTCCTTGCGGACTTCTTACATGTAGCCCATTTGACATTAGTTACATATAAGTTTTTCTAGAACAACAATAACCATTTAAATCAGTAGACAAAAGTGTTTATAGTTTTGGAGGTGGTTCTTCCAACAAAATTGCATTTTCTTCACAATGTTGTACCTTAGTTGTCATCAAAAGTCGTTTGCAAATAGGGGGAGAACTTTTCCCTACAAGCCAAAACAATATTAGTATATTTAATTTTGTAGTGATCAACATTTAACAGAAGTTGAGCGGTGGATTGTGAATCTACTACATTAATTTTAATTTTTTTTTAATCCTCTTTATAAACAATAATGTAAACCCCAAAATATTCTCCAAAGTTCTGCCGCTACCATATCTACTTTCCCCAATTGGACTCCAAATCCAAATATCTATCTACCCCAATCATCTCTTAACACTCCTCCAACAATTGCTTGGCCTATTGTTGTAATTACCAAGCCATTGATAGTCACTAGTCAGCTTTATCCAGCCCTCCTATGAAAGTTGCCATCTAATTGATACCCATTCTACTTTGTATATCTATTTTTATCTTTTCAGATATGCCCAATATTCATGACCTACTCATCGTATTTGTATTGTGAGAGGTTCTCTCATGATAGGATCTCCAAATACTTTTATGTTGCGATGCATCCAAATTTTCCAAAGCATCACTCCATATAAAAAGACTCTAGGAGACTCTACTTTCTAACTCTTTTTTTGTGATATTGCAACTTTGCTTGATCTAGTTGAGAAAATCTAGTAGAGTATTACTCTATCCTTAAAACAGCACCGCTCATAAATGTACCATTTTAGATATACTTGAATAGAGTCTACATACATGATACATATCCTCCTCCATTTCCCCATAGTTTAGACAATATCCATCAGCTATGATATTTCTTTTCTATAAGTTAACATTTGTTGCAAGGCTATCATGGTATATTCGCCACAACAACAGTTTTACTTTAGGGGGAAAGATGCTACGCCAAATCCAATTCCATTTGGATTTTTCTATATTCTCATGTTTATTTAACATCCCATATTTATCTTGTAACGCTGGGCTATGGTGGTGCGCCAAACTTGTATGTATTACATCCTATCTGCTATTACTCAAGTGAATAGATCCAATGGTATCAAACAACAATTTTGATATTTGAAATTCTATTATTTTTTTGTTCCATTCCCTTTCATTTATTCAACAATCCTAGATCGTGAGGCAATGTGTGTCTCTTGTTAAGGGGTCAAAAATCAACTCCCTAATAGGATAGTTGCCTGCCCAATGATTAAACCAAAATCGTGTGCTTCTTCAATCTCCTAGAATAGTACATCCTCATGCTGCTTGCCAATCCTGAGTTGTGATTAATTCCTTCAGCTGTGTGAATAATCTTTGTGGATTTTGCAATTGGTGCCCTCTCCATAACATCCTATATTTTACATAAAGGAGATCTCTCCATATGAGAGTTCATCATTTTCACAGTTCCTAATATCTTTTGAGCATGCATGCCCGGTTTCTACATTGTAAGTTTACTAAGCCCAATCCCCCCTTTTCCTTTGGTTTAGTAATTTTCTCCCAAGCTACCTAGTGTGTTGATGCCCTATAAACTTTTCCATGCTATATAAAATTCCTAGTAATGGTGTATAACTTATGAATGAGTTTAGATGACAATTTTTAAACTTACATATAGTATGTTGCTAAAGGCTCTAGGACTGATTTGGCCAATATTAGTTGCCTAGCCATACTTAAGTGTTTAGCTTTCCATCTGTCCAACTTCTTTTGTGCTTTCTCTATTATCATATTAAACTAGGTTATGGTAGTCTAATTACCTTTATCTAGAGAAAACCCAAAATATCATCTAAAGTTCATTGTTTATTATATTCCCAATATGTCTTATATTTCTTCTCTAATGTCTTGTTGTATGTTTTTAGAGAAGAAGACCACTAATTTTACAACATTCATCTTTAACCCAAAGATGTCATGGAATGGTCAAAGTACTTCTTTGATAAGTTGGGCATTGTTCCTCTTGGCTTTAGCAAATAAAACCACATCATCTACAAATAGTAGATGTGATAGCTTGAATTGACTCCCCTTAATTCAATAAGGCTAGCAACTTCCTTACATCACCAACTTTTCAATGGCTCTACTTAGAAACTCTATTGCTATTATAAAAATGTAGGGGCACATTGGGTCTCCTTGCCAAAGGCCTTGGTTGGTTTTAAAAGATGGAAGGGGTTGCCCATTCATTAGTACTTCTAAAGATGTTGAGCAAATACATTCTTCTATTAACTTTCGAAATAGAGCAATTAGATTTAAGCTCTCTAAACTCCAATGAACAAAGTCCCATTCTAAGGTATCATAAGCTTTCTCCAAATCAAGTTTAATTATCATCCAACCCTCTTTTCCTTCTTTTTTTTTTCTAATGACAAGAGTGCAATATTTCACTTAAGATAAGAATGTCATCAAAAGTTTTTCTACCTTTGAGAAGCTAGTTTGATTAAGGTGGATGGTTTCCTCTAGCCAGGGCCTTCACCTCTCAACTAACACCTTACAGAGTATTTTGTATAAGGTTGTACACAACCCTATTGGTCAAAAATGTCTGATCGGTGCAACTCCTATTTGTTTTGGTATTAACACTAATTGGGTTTGGTTAAGCTAGATTAGAATAGAGCTTGAGCTAAAATAGCAATTGATTACATGAATCATCAAATCTTTAATGAAGCTCCAGCATTTCCCAAAGAAAAAAACGTGTAGCCTATCCTTCCTAAGAGCCTTCCAAGGTCCAATTGACATCATTGCCCTCTATATCTCTTCTTTTGTAACTGGTTTCCTTAGTTCCATACTTATGGTATCATTACAACCATAACGCGACTCCTTCAAGATGGGATTTTCTCTTAGCATGCTTTATTTCTTGGAAGTGAATAATTCTTCATAAAACTATAGGATAATTTGATTAATTACCTATTCTTCATACCTCAAATGTCCTACATTATCCTACAGAGCTAAAATTCTATTTTTGAATATCCTTTTAAGCACTAAACTATGATAATATTTGGTGTTATGTTCTTCATCTTTAATCCATTTAGTTCATGCTTTCATTCTCTATAGACACTCTTCCCAATCTAACACATGGTCTAATTGGTTTCCTAGCTTCAATTCTTCCATAAGTAATTATGTGAATGATTCAAAGCAATTTGCCTTTCTAAATCATTTAGCATTTCAAGTAGTTGCTTTTTTTGACCAACTACATGTCCAAAAACTTCCTTATTCCAAAGTCTCATAATTGAAGGAAGTTCTTCAATTGTCTTAAGAAAGTCATTTCCATTACGATTCTAAATCTATTTTAGATTGCATGGAATCTATTACAATTTGCCTTTAGTTGAAGGAACTTGAGTAGTTGACAGTATGTGATAGTACTCCATTTGGATAGTTAGAATTTTATACCATAAGACTTCCTTCATGATCAGCTCGGCAATTTGCATAGTGAAGTATACTATGCTAAGTGTAAAGCATGTTTCCATCATCACCATTGATTCTTCCTTGCTTTGTAGTTGGTGGTGCAATGGTATTTGTTTCTATGGTAGAAAGGTTGTCAAAGTGATGACTTGTGGAATTTCCCAATTGGGTATTCGAAGTATTTGAAGGGCTAGCATTTTTAGGGATCTGATCCATTCTTATCAACACTCTTATCTCGATTATCTAAATAATAATAATAATAATAATAATATAAATCATAAAGGGGAAATAAATTGATAAATACATTTTCAATCGTTTATGATTTATGATTTTTCTAATTAAGTCCTAATTTTTTTATATCAATCTTAACATTTATAGTAAATGAGAAAATTTTTTAAACTCATTTTTTTTTTGTTAATTTACACTATCAAAATATATCAAATTAATAATATAATATAATATAAAAATGAAACTGTAAAAAAAAAACTTAAAAATTAGATAAATAAAAAAATACATAAATTAAATAAAAAAATGATTCCACCACCTAAACTTAGGGTAGCCAGACCATAATATTGCAAGTAGTGCAACACGATTGAATTTTCATATTTTTTTTCCTTTTTTTTTTAGTATGGGTAGCAGGTGGCCACCCATTACCTTAAAACAGTAGCACAACCCCAAGAAAGTAGGCAATCACCCACCATCGCTAGTGGTCTTGACCTACTTACAATATTATAGTCGTTTTGACCACCCTTGGCCTTAAGGTGATTAAATCTTTTTTATTTCAATTTTTATATTATATCATATTATATTATTATTTAATATAATTATGTAAATCAATCAAAGCATATCACATGCTATATATGAACAAAAAAGTTAATGATGAAAAAAAATATTTGCAAACTTGTACAAACATTGAGGATTAACATAGGAATTAAAAAGATTTAGGATTCAAATAAAAATACTATAAATTGTGGGATATTTTAATATATTAGTATAGATGCAACATCATATGAATGAGATAAATTAGGTACCGTATTGCTAATATTTTTTACATTTTAATTGGAAGGTTATTTTTAGTTTACTATGTGAGATTTTACTAATGAACATATGTGGTTTTTTTTTAAGTAAATTAGTTTTAAATGTGTAGCATCAATAATTGTCAAATAAGAAAATTGTAAAAATATAATATGTTTTTTTATGTTTTTCATTAGTCTTTTTTTTTCTTTTTACTTTTAATTTATAGGTGTCGCAAATGCTTTGTAGCTATTTTCTAGCTACATTGAGGCCTAAGGTGGCCTATGACCACCTAAGTGGGTCATACAATTTGAGATGTGCAAGTTTACTTTGACTCGCGAGTTAAATGGGCTAAAATTTATTGGCTCTAACTCAACTCACATGAGTTAAATGGATCAACTCACTAAACCAACCCATTTAACATATATATACATTTTGGTAGGTTAAATGGGCTTTATTAACTCATTTATGCATTTTAATGAATTATATGAGCTAACCTACAATCCATTAAAAATATATTTTATTTTTTATTTAAAATTGTATAAAATATAAAGTTCATAATGACCTTATGTCATTTATACAATAGTATGATGGATTAACTTAATACTTTATACTATAATATGGATATTATAATTGCAACATGTTTATAATATGAATACTATAAAATGATGGAATGATTAAAAGATGGAACTAGCGAGGAAGATAGAAAGCCTAAAATAAAAAGAAAAAGTAAGAAGAAAAGTGAGAAAGATGATGATAAGTGATGATATATGGTTTGAGTTTTGTAGTTTATTATATTAAATTCAAAAGTGAAATGTATTAGTGGCTCAATATTTTGTTGTAAATATAATATGCGATTATAGTAAATTACGTCAAATTTTTCCTTTTTCCCCTTAGGTTGGTGGGTCAGCCTATAGGTTAAATGAATTGACTCAATTTAACTTGCAAGTTAAACAAGCTAAGCTAGTTTAGTCCGCTTTTTAAACAGGTTAAAAGTTTCAACCCTAACCCATTTCTAAAGTGGGTTAAATACGTTGATCCTTGAATTATAACCCATTTGTACAACTCTACATATAACCTCTTTATATAGTGGTGATCGGCTACACAAGTACCTCTTCAATAGTCGAAATGCTATTGTACTATATGTAACCCAATTTTTCCCCTTTTTTCTACATTTTATTATTTTTATTATATATTCTAATTAAAAATATTAGATAATTTTATTTTATGAAATTAATTATTATGGTAATCAAAAGCCTAAGTGTGTCATCTAATTAATACCAACAAACATTGATGAAGCTTAAGTGATACATTTATCTAAAGAAAAACATGTATCAATTGTTTATAATGGGGATAAAATACAGGTTAGAATTTTGTAATTTTCTTCTATCAAAATGGTTAAATGAATTATGAAAAATCAATCAAGACTTGACCTTTAGGTTAGTTCATTTACCTTTTATTATTGCTTAGTGCTTGTCAGGGGGATTTTGGGATATACCTATTATGTGTTCACATTTTTAGAGTAGGAGGAGACCTATAAAATGAGCAAATGTAGACTAGAAGACACCAAAGGTTTTTCTAGCATAGCCATTTTGACACTCAAGTAGTGAAAGTTATGAGAGTAAAGAGCACATAGCAATGATAAAAGAGTGGGGTTAGGTTTAAGGGTGTGTATGTTTTACTTCTTGTTGCATGGGGTTATTCATAGGTCCAGTGCACTTTAATTGACTACCAACCAGTATTTGTAATCATTTGATTTTGTAGGGGTTTATGTGATAGTATAGCTCATATCCTATAGAAAGGACAGTAGGAATCATAGCTGCCTTCAAGTGAGTAGCACTTGTTCTATGGTCCCTATTGTCTACATGTGGAAGCAAGCTTCTTGCATCAACCTTAGGCTTAGTGGCCCTATAGGAGAAATGAGCCATCAACACCTTTCAAAAGACAAATTAGTTAGAAACATGATTTTCTAAATGATGTAGAAAATCATATTAGATTTTTAATTCTTCTAACAAAAACACAAATTCATATTTAGAATTTATTTGGATTGTCCTTTTCTTAGCAACACTTATTTTGTATCTAATATTTGTATGTTTTGTATCTTTTTTGTATTGTTTGAAATAGAGTGTTTAGAAAATTGACTTATATGTATCTTTTCTATTTTTGTTTCCTTATTATGATGAATATGGTGATTGAGATATGTGAATTGAGAAATAAAATTTACATACCTTTAAGAGAAAAGATTTTTAGAAATATAAATTTTATATATTAGAAAAGATAATTTTAATTAGTATTTTTTTAATAATAAATAAAGTAAAGGGTAAAAAAAATCTAACGTTAGTTTTAATTTTATAAGAGAGTTATATGTATTTATGGGGAAATTTTATGATGCAGTCACTCAAAAATGACTATACCATATAGTACAGTAAATTTATGATGCAATTACTTCCTCCATTACAGTAATGTTTTTCCAAATACAATCTATTATAGTAAAAGAAATTATCAACAGTCTTATAGAAGCTATCAACAATCTTTATGAACCTATCGACAACTTTTATGAAACCTACCAACATATTCATTTGTATAGCAAAACACCCTCACTCATAGTAAAATAAGGATCGTTAACAATAAAAAGTAATAATATGGTACGGTCATCTTTTAATAATTACACCATAGAATTCCCCCATATTTATATTTCCATTTTTTTTATCATATTCTTGACAAATACAATATTTGAATAAATACTAACAAGATAGAAAAAATAAACCTATTATCTATGTAAAATTGGTATGTCCTTACATTGCATAAACAATATAATATTTTATCAATATTACAACAAGGAGGAAGGATTTAAACCCAACTCGTCTCACAAGAAAATTAGAGTTCATGCAATTAGACTAAAAGGGCATTGAATAATTAATATAATTTTACACTTATTTACATGTGTATAACACCATAATTAACAATCTATAAGTTGTTGGAGTACTTCTAATCGAAGAGTAAATTTCACTTTTTATATATGAGTTTTTGTTATTTAGCACTTTTTATTATTTTTAGATGTATTTCATCTATATCTACCACTAGTAAGAAGTGGACACATATTATTTTTTTATTGGTGAATAATAATTAATTTAATAAAATGATACTAGTAAATGCATTTAATTAAAATTTTAAACATTATTTAAAAAAAAAAAGAAAATATAATTGTTGATAAAGCATTTTGAGCTTAAACCCTTAAGACCTATTTCAGCCCACTCAAACTCTCGTCTGAACTTAGCTCACCCATGCTGGCTTGTTTCAACATAGAATTGCTTAGTTCCAGCTTTAAGTCTGAAGTTCCCGACCACCTCTAACTCAGATCTCTACGCCTATCTCCATAATGAATAAGTACAAAATAATTATATAGATAAGGAAATGGGTTAGTCAAAGATACAACTTCGCTATATTAAGAGAGAATCTTGAGAATTAATGTGTTTCTCAAGTTAGGATCATCCACAAAGCTTATAAATAGAAGATAAGAACGACTAGGTAAAGGACTTTTGAATCCCTAAAAACTCTCGATGCTCATATATCTTCTTCATTCTTTGCTTATGTTAACTTAAATATCAAAGTGGTCATACTAGAATAAACTTCGATACCTCCTATAGCTTAATTTGTTTCCATTTTGCAAGTAATTCAACCACTTTCCAAAAACCCAACATAACATTTGGCATTGTCTTCATGATCTTACTCATAACAAAACAAATGGCACCTCACTCTAAAATAACCAAATCTAAGGAAATAGTAGATGCTTTGGTGGTGGATCAAATCGTCTAAGCCATAGCATCCCAATAACAACCTCAAACTCAAACTACAAAGACAAGCTCCCAATAAATTGATGCTCGACGTTTCTTAAATCTAGAAAACCTTTACAAAATGCTAGTAGCTCAAAATGAGATGGTATGTAATGATAATGTAAAGCTCTAAGGCTAAGTGGCAGAATTGGAGTAGTTCAATAATATGCTAGAACTCGAAAATGTATCTACACATTCTCCAAAACCACCACACAACAATATTCTACCATTGCTACTGGCACCAATTTGACAGGTAGCTCACCAAGCTAGGTTTGCAGAAAATCACAACCTTGCTTTTGTTGACCCAATCCTGCCTATAGCATCTCATATGAGAGCACATTCCCATGTTGCCTCACTAGTTACATCATGTAGCAACAATGGCAATCCTGCTCATAACAACACACCCAAGCCATCAAACACCTGCACATGAGCTAACAAACAAGTCGATGACATGGACATCGACTAAATTAATGATTACATCAAGAGGCTTTTCGAACTGAAAGAGAGAAAGAAGGCTAATCCATCCACTTAATTTTTAATAAATCGGACCCCATTCACTCAAGCGATCTAAGATGAGGTCCTAACTCTAAACATCCGCTTCCTATAACTTGATACATATGATGAGACAACAGACTTAAATGACCACCTACACCATTTCTGAATAATGATGAACCTTCATGGTCTTAATGATGCAATTGCTTGCAAGGCTTTCTCAAGCATCTTACGTAAGGCTGCTCATATTTGGTACCACAATTTACTACAAAACTCTATCTCTTCTTTCAATGAATTGACTAACCAATTCTAATTGCACTTCTTAGCCAGCAAGCTCTATGTGAAGGACTCATCAACTTTGAATTTAATTAAGCAAGGTCATGACGAACTGATCAGGGACTACCTTGCTCGATTCAAAGCTGCAATGTTAGAGATCGCCAACGTCAATAAAGGTTTTGCTTTCAATGCTATAATTTAAGGTATCAAGCCTATTAGAAATTTCTTTAAATCCTTGGCCAAGAATAAGCTTAGTAGCTTTGAAGAGTTTAGGGAAAGAGCATGGAAATACATTTGGTAGGAGGACTCTATCCTCACTAAGAGGTAGTTCAATCAGAGCAGGTTGAACAAAAAAAGAAGGATAATAAGGGGTCCATCAAGGATTGCTTGGGCTAAAAGCAAGGTGAAGGGTCATCACAGGATAATGGTGCAAGGGGTAGGAAATGTACCATTTGAAGCTTTACAACAAATACCCCATTGAACCGACTAGTGAGGGATATTTTCATGGAGGTTCACAACATGGGGTATCTTACCTAAACCAACAATACTACAAGGCAATTCGATTATGAAAAACTCTAACAAGTAATACGACTTCCATAGAGATAAGGGTCACAATACAGATAAGTGCTATCAGCTCAAAAATGCTCTCAAAGATCTCTTCTAACGCATATATCTTCGAGAGCATATTGTCAACCCTAATAATTTCATTAAACGATCTACTTAGAGATGGCAAGAAGAGCAAGGTTGTAATCAGCTGAAAGAGGAAAATAATAACAATCACTCCAACAGAGCCCCCAGTGGTGTCATTAACACCATCATTGGGGGTCCGTAAAGAGTAAGCTGGTTAAGCTCTTTAAGCTCAATTAATTCCCTAACTAATCAACAAGTGATGGGATATATCTATATCCTTCTCAAATGAAGACTTTGAGGGGATTCAAGCCCCCTATGACAATGTCTTGGTGATCAATGTAAGGATCACAAAATTCGATATAAAGAAGATACCAGTCGACACAAGCAACTTTGTAAATATAATCTTTAAACACGCATTTGACCAAATGCAACCTAAGCTCAAGACTAATATGAAGCCATAGAATCATGATTTTTATGGGTTCAACAACCAACCAGTATGAGCTATGGTCATCGTCAACCTCCCTATAAAGCTTGAGGACAACAATATTATGATCCAACATAGTATAGAATTATTAATGGTAAATTGCTGGTTGCCCTATAATGTGATACTTAGACAATTAAGTCAGAACACATTTAAGATAATCTCTTCAATGCCGCACCTTAAGGAAAAATTCTCAATTCTTAAAGAAGTGGGCATGTGTGGAGGAAATTAGGAGTTAGCACGCTCGTTATATCTAAAGGCCTTAAAATGGGATGAGGTCTTCACTACAAAAGTTGGAACTGAGGAGAAGTTGGGTTCTAAGGGAGAACCGGTCGAGGATATAGAAGAAATTTAGCTCGATAGCAGCGTTAAGCATACTAAGTGGATAAAAATGTCAATGCTCATAGAACTCAAACGTCATCTTGTCGACTTTCTCAAGTCCAATAGCGACATGTTTGCCTGGTCCCCATCAGACATGCCAAGCATCTCCCTCGAGGTAATGACACACTGCCTCAATATCAATAGCAATGTTAAAGTCATCAAGTAGAAAGAGACACTTTACACTAGACTAGCAAGTAGCTATCAAGGAAAAGATGCAAAAGTTTTAAAAAACAACATTTATATGGGAGGAATGTTACCCGACTTAGTTAGTCAATTATGTACTAGTCAAGAAGTCCAATAGAAAGTGGTAGATGTATATAGACTACACTGACCTCAATAGAGCCTACCAAAATGACTATTTTCCCCTCCCTCAAATTGACCAACTCATTGATTCAACCTTCGACCACGCCTTCCTCAACATGGATACTTCATTTGGATACATCCAGATTAAGATGGAGTTGGAGGATAAAGTATACACTTCATTTGTCACTAACTTCGGCACTTACTACTATAAAGTTATGGCTTTAGGCTTAAAAAACATTAGGGCTTCATATTAAAGGTTGATGATGAAGATGTTTGAACAACAAATTGAGCGAAACATTAAACTATATGTTGACAATATGATCTTTAAGAGCATAAGACTCGAAGACCATTTCCAAGACTTATAAAAGGCATTTAACACCTCGAGGAAATATAATATGGCTAACCCCCCAAAAGTGTGTCTTTAGGGTAGCCTTAAGCAAGTTCCTTGGATACATGGTCACACAGCATGACATCGAGGCTAATCCAGAAAATATATGAGTCATATTCCAAATGCAACCCCCCAAATAAATAAAAGAAGTACAATGGCTCATAAACTAAGTTGCTACGCTAAATAAGTTCATCTCCAAAAGTGGAAACAAATGTTCTAAGTTCTTTAAGGTCTTAAAGAACTTAACCAATTTTCACTGGATCGAACAATGTCAAATTGCATTAGAGAAGTTAAAGCAGTTCCTAATAAGTTCACTTATACTCTTCAAATTGATTCCAAATGATGACTTATTCTTATATCTCTCAGTTAGTAACCAAGCTCTCTCCTCTATATTGGTACAAGCTAAGGGGAGAGAGTATAAGTCGATCTATTATGTTAGTCATGTTCTAGGGCCTGAAACAAGGTACTAAAAGGTGAAGAAATTTGACCTTGCAATGGTGATCACGACTAGAAACCTACAACCTTATTTCAAAGCGCATCAAGTAATAGTCTTGACTTATCAACCACTACATAACATATTGTACAAGCCAGATACATCAGGTCAAATAATTAAGTACACCCTTAAGCTAAGTGCTTTCAGAGTACAATACCAACTACAAGAAGTAATTAAAGCTAAGTCTATAGATTTCATAATAGAATATACAATGGACGATGTCATAACAGATGATAACAACAAGCCACTATGGACTCTCCATGTTGATGGCTCATCCACTAAAGGGGGAATGGAGCCATCCTCGTGTTGCATGGACCTTGTGAGGTAGAGGTGTCATATGCTCTTAAATTTAAGTTCCCAATAAGTAATAATGAAGCAGGATATGAATCCCTTATTGCAGACCTTAGACTAGTAAAGGAGATAGGTACTAAAAAGATAGAAATATATCTAGACTCCCAGCTCGTCATCCAACAAGTGATTGGATAATACACTATCAAGGATAAAGTGATAAGTAGTTACCTCCAGGTCGTTAAAAATCTCACCTCGAAATTTCCTTCTTTGAGCATTACCAAAGTTCCTTGAGCTGAGAATTCCAAATCCGATAAGCTATTAAAGCTAGCGTCTACAAGTATTCCTAACCTGGACAAATGGGAGAAGAAGGTCTTCATCGAGTACCTTCCAAATAAGAGCATCAACAAGTGGTTAACTCGAGTAGTGAAAATTCACCATATGTTGGCTAAAATATGTTAGATGGACTTTATCATGGACTACCTCAAGAATGACACTCTTCCGTAAGACAAAAAGGAGGTTAGGAAGCTTATGTATAAAGTCGCAAATTACACTATTCATGGCGACCTTCTCTGCAAAAGAGGCTTAAGCACACTACTTAGATGTGTTCGACTAGAAGAAAGCCAACGATTGTTAGAAGAACTACATGTGGAGATATGTAGTAATCATGTCAAGAGCAAAGCCATTTACCTTAGAGCACTTAGACTTAGTTATTACCCACCCACCATGAGAGAAGACTCGGAGTGTTTTGTGGGAAAGTGTGCACAATGTCAAAAGCATACACTTATAGAGCACGCACTAAGAAACTATTTACAATCCCTCATCAACCCTTAGCCCTTTGCTTAATGGGGATTAGGCATTTTAAGACCTTTTCGCTGAGCATCTAGGCAGCAACAATTTATCATTGTGGTATATTACTTTACTAAATGGGTAGAGGTTGAAGTCATGGCCAAGATTACTGAGAGAAATGTCAAAACCTTTATCCTTAACAAAATCCTTAGTAGATATGGTGTTTCATATGTAGTGCCAATAGACAATGGGACGTCGTTCAACAACTAAAAGTTTAAAAAATTTTGCATCAATAATCACATTAAGGTTCACTACACCTTGGTAGTGCATCCATAGTCTAATGGATAAGTTGAAGCCATGAACAAGATTGTGCTCAATAGCATTAAAAAGATGGTGGATCAGGCCAAAGGTAGGGGGGCAAATAAGCTTCTAACCATCTTGTGGGGGTATTGAACTACTCATCGGACCTCTATAGGGGAAACGACATTCAAACTCACCTTTGGCTCTGAATTCATCCACCTTATTGAACTAGAGCTTTAGAACACATAATATAAACTTAGTAATTAATCAGCTCAAACTACAAACTAACCTAAACACCTTTGAAGAGATTTGGGGACACTACTCGAATTCGGGTAGCTACGTATCAATACCAAGCTGTTCACTATTACGACAAGAAGGTCAAGAATAAGGTCTTCCGACTTGATGACCTAGTTTGTAGGAAGTTGGAAACAACCAGATCTTGAGAAGGTTAAGGAAAGCTTGCACTAAATTGGGGAGACACAATTAGGATTGTTAAAAACTTAGGCAATGGGACATATATACTAGAGACATTGGATGGTCAATCTTAGGCCTTATTTTGATTAGATTTTTTCTTATTTAGTTGTATAATCAACATTTTGACAATGAATGAAATTATTGTACATTGTAAATTTGACTATTTTAAGTTATGTTTTTACGCTTTGTCCCATCCTATTCCAAAGTAAGCAAACTTAAAAAATTCATCAAGTCCCAACCTATTTAGGGTAAATGGACTCATGATTGTGACTAGTCCAAACCTTATTACGATTAGTAAACTACTAATAACATCAAGTTCATACCTTAAAGTCAGCAAGTAAATGGATTCTTGATGACCTGACGTCCCCACCCCTTGAGGAGTGAACAAACTTTTTGGCTTTTAGACTATTACTAAGTAGTCAAAGCATTCAACTTTTTCGAGTCTTTCTAGAAACATTTATAGGTAACTCACTGATAGAACTTAAGGTCCAAATGTTCGAGGAAACTCCACGAATACAGCTTGCAAAATAAATAAAAAAAGGACCAAAACAGGAATTTAACTTCAAATGAATAGAAACTTGAATCATGTAATAAGTAAACCACAAAAGAAGCACCCAAAAGAAGTAGAAAACAAACATAAAAATATAAGCTTCAAATAGATATGATCAAGGTCCATCAATATTTACATCCAAAAGTTGGCATATCGACTCAAAAAAATGATCATCTCTAAAGTAAGAATAGAAATTAACTAATTTTCGAAGGAGGGGATGATCAAAGCTTCTATGATCTCATCAACAATGGCCATAGTAACTCTTAGTAGGATGAGACTTTGATGGCGGCATAAGATCTTGGGGTGGCTCTAAGCTTGGAGGGGGTACGGAAACGTCTTTGGTCCTATCATGGCCTAACCTCCTCTATTGGTTGTGATCTTCCTCGGCACGTTCCTATTCCTCTAGAAGCCCGTGCTCGTTGCCTTGAGGATCTTGGCCTCTAGCTGCCATCTCGACTACCAGCTCGTCTTTAGCAGCTTCACCTTCGGCTTCGGCATTGACGTCTACTAGATCATCACAATAGTCCAAGCAGCTGAGATCATAGTTGAGATGTACCTCCAAAATTTTAGTCCTGACTAAACGTATGCCTTCCATTAGTTTACGCTTCTCGAGGTAAGATCACTCCTTGTTGGCCATGATCTTCTTAAAGAATTCTTGCTCCAAGGCCACATGTTCGCCATAATTGCATCAACCTTTTACAGCTCGAGCAAACGAGCTCTATCCCATTTAGCGCCCTTATGTAGTTGGCGTATTTCAACAAGAAGATTATCTGCTCTTTCTATGTAGGCTGCCTCCTATGACTCGAGTTGCTTACTCGCATTCTCCACGCTGATAAGCTTTTCAACACCCTCCGCGACATTCCCTATAGATTGCCTTCATTGGTGGCCTTTTCTCCGAGTAGATATGTTACAGCTCATGCAAGGAACATAAGAAAGAGTCACAAATTGCCAGCTAGATTTTAAGATTATGTCATGTAACTGTGTAACTAGAAATTAGTTTACATAACAAGATCTGGATGTAACAAACAAGGAGCATATAAATAAACGGCACAAAAGAGAAAAGGGTTCTTTTTATCCCCTTCTGGAAATCGAATATCGATTGTGGAGCTCAGGACTGCTCGAAAGTCCCACCTGCATAACCAACACATTCACGAGTTAAAGATTACCATAATAAGAATAACACGAGAGACAAATTAGAGAGGAGGATAGAGAGCATAGAGTTTATCTGAAACCCTAACGCGAGGAAGAGAGTGCGAGGCAGGAAGAAGCTACTGGAAGAAATCAACGCTCCGAAGTAAAAATAGGCACGGGCTTAGGCACAAGTTAAGACAGTGTAGTGGGCTGGGCTTGGAGAGTTATATAAACCCAACATTTTTTGTGCTCTCGTTTGTTGCTCACGTTATGGCTTCAACAAGATCACAGGAGGAATTTTCCAAATTGCAATCTTTAGTGTTTTCATTAGCAGAGACTATGAAAGGAATGCAATCACAGATGCAAGATTCTATCAAAGCTAATTTGGTTACTCAACAATTTATGAATGATTTGAATTCCACTATGAATACTTCTATTCAACAATTTTCAGAGAAAATGGATAACTTTCAGAATCAGAATGGGATTTCTCAACAGGAGGCAACTCAAGTTCATTCAGATTCTAACCATTCATCACATTCTGCAATGAATTCCTTGTTGAGAGGCATCAAATTAGAAATTCCCAAATTTTCCAGTCAAGATGTTTTGGCATGGATCTATCAAACTCAAAAGTTTTTTGACTTTCATAACGTACCAGATGGACAAAGACTGGAAATTGCATCCTTTGCCTTAGAAGGAGAAGCCTTACAGTATTTGCAGTGGCTTGAGCAAAATAGCCAGTTGGGTTCATGGCAAGCTTTCTTGCAAGCTTTCAAGACTAGATTTGGACCTTCAGAATATGATGATATTCAAGGAGCCCTGGCAAAATTGATGCAAAAGAAATCAATAAGTGAATATAAAAAAGAATTTGAATCTTTGTCTAATCAAGTTGTAGGCATACCTCAATCTTTCTTGCTTTCTTGTTTCATTTCTGGCCTTAAATCTCACATTCGCAAAGAGGTTCAAATTTCTCGCCCCACATCATTACCTCATGCAATTTGGTTAGCAAAAATGCATGAATCCAAGTTTCAAGACCATTCTTTCAGACCTCAATATTCTATACCTACTTCTTCCAATCCTACTTCTTATCCATTACAATTTTCTAAACCTCATCCTTCTACAGTCGACAATTCTAAAACCACATTACCTATAAAAAAACTCTCTAAAGAGGAAATGCAAGTTAAACGAGAACAAGGCCTATGCTACAACTGTGATGAGAAATATTCCAGGAATCATAAATGTAAGGCAAAATTTCTCTTGTTAATACAAGATGAAGAAGATGGATCTGCTAGTGGTCCATGTGAAGAGCAGTTGGTAGAGGATTCGAGTTATGGGTATGAAGGTGCACATGATAACGGATTGATTAGTTATCATGCAATGTCAGGACATTTGGTGCCTCATACCATTTGATTTTTTGGAATGGTGAATGGCCATCAAGTGACAATGTTAGTGGATTCCGGAAGTATGCACAATTTTGTGCAAACAAGAGTAGCCAAATATTTTGGACTGACAGTAGCTTCTACAACCAATTTTGGTGTTATGATTGGCAATGGTAGTAAGCTATGTTGTGAGGGTCAATGTTCCGATGTTGTATTGGAAGTTCAAGGGCTGGTTTTCAAGGAATTGTTCTATGTTTTGCCAATTCAGGGTGCTGATTTTGTTCTTGGAGTGCAATGGCTACAAACGTTGAGACCCGTTACTATTGATTACATAAATTTGACTATGCAATTTGTGTATCAATGAGCTACAGTGACATTGCAGGGAGTTAACAATGGTGCCTTAGCTCAAATTTCGCATCACCAATTTCAAAAATTACTGAAAAGTGATTCAATTGCTTCATGTTTTCAATTGATGTCTCAGGAGGTTAGTTCTAATTCACGCATATCCACCAACAATAAAGATATTGATCTGTTATTGGGCAAATATGCTTCTGTTTTTCAAGCACCTTCATCATTGCCACCTTTGTGATCTGTCCAGCATAGGATTCATCTTATTTCTGATAGTAAACCAGTGAATGTTAAGCCCTATAGATACCCGCATTTTCAAAAGAGTGAAATTGAAAAACAGGTGAAAGAAATGATGGAGTCAGGCATCATTCAACATAGTACTAGCCTATTCTCTTCACCTGTACTTTTAGTTTTAAAAAAAGATGGTACTTGGAGATTCTGTATAGATTATAGGGCTCTAAATCAGGTTACTATCAAAGATGAGTTTCCCATCCCAACTATTGATGAACTTTTAGACAAATTATATGGTGCTGCATGTTTTTCAAAACTAGATTTGTGCTCAGGATACCATCAAATTAGAATGAAGCCGAAAGATATGGAAAAAACAGTTTTTAGAACTCATGAGGGACATTATGAGTTCTTAGTAATGCCCTTTGGCTTAAGCAATGCACCAGCCACTTTCCAGGCTATTATGAATAGGATTTTCCAGTCGTTTTTACGGTGTTTTGTGGTGGTTTTCTTTGATGACATATTGGTTTTATAGCAGGGATGTTACTGCACATTTACAACACTTGGAATTAATATTACAAGTGTTACAGCAACATCAGTTTTATGTCAAGGCTTCTAAATGTATTTTTGCAGCATCTACTATTGACTATTTGGGTCATATAGTATCTGCTGATGGAGTGAGTCCTGATCCTTCTAAAGTTCAGGGTGTTCAACAGTGGCCTGTGCCTATGACTCAAAAACAACTAAGAGCTTTTTTGGGATTGGCTGGATATTATCGAAGATTTGTCAAGAATTACGCTGCCATTACATTACCTCTGACGGACTTGTTACAAAGGGATGGGTTTCATTGGAATGCTCAAGCTCAATAGGCTTTTGAAGCTCTCAAAGCTGCCCTGTTACAAGCCCCTATTTTGAGATTACCGGATTTTTCAAAGACTTTTTCATTGAAACTGATGCTTCTGGATTGGCTGTTGGAGCAGTACTCTTACAAGAGACTCACCCTATTTCATATTTTAGCAAAAAGATCCCTTTACATTTGCACAAAGCTTCTGCCTATGTAAGGGAGCTTTATGCTATTGTAGCAGCGGTATGCAAGTGGAGACAATATGTGTTAGGCTCACATTTTTTTATCCAGACTGATCATAGAAGCCTTAAGGAGATTTTAACACAAGTTATTCAAACACCTGAGCAGCAGCAGTATCTTTCTAAGTTGATAGGATATGATTACACTATCACTTATAAATCGGGACAAGAGAATCAAGTAGCTGATGCTTTGTCTAGACAGTTTACAGAGGAGGGGCAGTTTTGTGGATGGTCTTCTCCACATTTCTCTTTCATAGAGACACTAAAGAAAGAGTATCAAACTATTTCTGCTTTTGCGCAAATAATTTCTGACCTTGCACATGGACACACAATTAAATTACCTATAGTTTGGAAAAATAATTTGTTATACTATCATAACAGATTGTTTTTGGTGCCACAATCTTCTGTGATCCCAACTTTACTACAGGAATATCATGTGACTCCTAGTGCTGGTCATTTTGGATTTTTGAAGACTTACAAGTGGATTGTGGGAGAATTTTTTTGGGACGGCATGAGGAAACAAGTTTATGTCTTTGTTCGGAGTTGTATGGTTTGCCAACAAGTGAAATATTCTACTCAAACACCTACTGGGTTGTTAGCTCCACTTCCTATTCCAGACCAAATTTGGGAAGACATTAGTATGGATTTTATTACATGTCTTCCTAAATCTGAGGGCTTATCTGTTATTTTGGTAATTGTTGACCGGTTGTCTAAATATTGTCATTTGGGTGCTTTGGGATCTAGATTTACAGCCACTACAATAGCAACCTTATTCTTGCATATGGTCATTCGTTTGCATGGTATTCTAAGGACCATTGTGTCGGATAGAGACCCAATATTCATGAGCCATTTTTGGAAAGAACTTTTCAAATTGAGTGGGACTACTTTGGCCATGAGTAGTGCTTATCATCCTCAAACGGACGGGCAAACCGAAGTGCTCAACAGAACTATTCAACAATACTTGAGGTGCTTCGTGATGGATACACCTACTAGTTGGGTAAAGTTTCTACCCTGGGCTGAATTTGCATATAATATTTCTTTTCATGATGGGGCTGGTATGACACCATTCGAAGTGGTTTATGGTAGAAAACCACCAGTTGTGCCAGCATATATCAGGGGCAATTCTAATATACAAGTTGTTGATCAAGACTTAATTGCTAGAGATGAGGTGCTTAAGTTGCTCAAGATAAATCTACAGCAAGCTCAAAGTCGTATGAAGCAATTAGCTGATAAACATCGAAGGGATGTCACATTCGAATCAGGAGACATGGTATTTGTAAAGCTCCGACCATATAGACAACTTTCTTTAATGCAAGGACAACATAAATTGTCTAAGCGATATTATGGTCCTTATAAGGTGCTTAGGAAAATTGGTTTTTCGGCCTATGAAGTGAAGCTTCCACCAGCCTCAAAGATCCATAATGTTTTTCATATATCATGTCTAAAAAAAGCTTATGGAGTAGATTTTCCATCTTTGGATTTACCTACGGGGTCTGTCAACAATCAACCCTTGTTGACTCCATTAGCTAGTATGGATACTAGAGTTATTCGAAGAAAGGGTCAGGATTGTAAACAGCTATTAGTTCAGTGGTCGGGATTACCACTAGAAGACACGGCATGGGAGGATTTCGACTCTTTTGTTACAACCTATCCGAATTACAACCTTGAGGACAAGGTTGTTTTTCCAGAACGGGAGCAAAATGTTACAGCTCATGCAAGGAACACAAGAAAGAGTCACAAATTGCCAGCTAGATTTCAAGATTATGTCATGTAACTGTGTAACTAGAAATTAGTTTACATAACAAGATCTGGATGTAATAAACAATGAGCATATAAATAAACGGCACAAAAGGGAAAAGGGTTCTTTTTACCCCCTTCTGGAAATTGAATATCGATTGTGGAGCTCAGGACTGCTCGAAAGTCCCACCTGCATAACCAACACATTCACGAGTTAAAGATTACCATAATAAGAATAACACGAGAGACAAATTAGAGAGGAGGATAGAGAGCATAGAGTTTATCTAAAACCCTAACGCGAGGAAGAAAGTGCAAGGCAAGAAGAAGCTACTGGAAGAAATCAACGCTCTGGAGTAAAAATAGGCACGGGCTTGGGCACGAGTTAAGACAGTGTAGTGGGCTGGGCTTGGAGAGTTATATAAACCCAACAAGATACTACCTCTCAAAACCTTGCAACTAATGAGTCGATCATCGAGACCATTATTCGAGGAATAAACTGACCAGAGAGGACAATAGATTTGACCTTCCTCTCGAGATGATTGAAGCCTCGACGCTGAGGAAGCGATCTCTTCCATCCTCTCATCAGCTAACAATGCAGGCCCCGTGCCTCGTCGTGTACGAATTGCCCCGCGAATTCTGATTCCATGTCAAGCTACACAATGCCTTTAGGAGCTCGACCCCATTGGCCTCCTTCTTGCCTCGCTTTGGTAGTATTAATGCGGGCCCTTTTCCTAGGTTAAGGGGTAGCTCCTTTGGAAGCCTTTCTCTTCTCCTTTGTTGCTACTTTGTAGGCTTCTGGCTGCCTCTCACCTCCTATTGCCCATCCACCTTCCCTGATATTTAGGGGGACTTCTTGGGGATAAGGAACAGGAGCCCTCGTTGCTTCAACAACCCCAAGAACTCTCCTCATCTTCTTTGCTATAGCAACTGCCTTCCTCCTCGCGATTAGGTTCGCAACACTGTCTTTATGGAGATACATATCTGCAAAAGAAAACGATGATAAGTACATTAGAATAAATAAGAAATCAAAAGGGAAGTATATCATGCCAAGCTAAAAGCTCACGAGGAGACTCATCCTTGTGGTAGGCTTAGCTAAACATGACTCTCTACGGTGGCTTACTTCGGCACTACTAAAGTCATAAATGTACCTCATTCCCACTCCACAGCTACACTGCCCATGAGCTTCTCATCATAGAGGTGCTCATTCACCACTTTCAATGTGTTCTACGAGCCCTCCGGCCCTTTCTAGAGCTTAGCTATTATCCGATTAGTCGCATCCCTATTGTTGGGACCCAACGAGCCTATAGCAGAGCTCGATCCATTGTGTCTAGAAATCGAGTTTCGTCTTGCACACTATGACCAAGAACTTATTCTTCTACCCATACATAGATGACTCTAACCCAACCAAAAGTTTCCTACTAGGATGGCTAATCAGGTAATACCAGTCGTCATTCAACCTCTTGAGCCCGTAGAAGTAGCAAAGCAGCTGTGGTGTAAATTCGGACGAGAAAATGCTTGCATAGCGCTTCAAATGCAATGAAAAGTTTACAGGTGTTTGGTATAAGCTCAATGACACACAATGGTAGATGAACAACTTATTTTGAAACTTGATGAATGGAGCTCGTAACTCAAATTCCATGTGCTTAAGAGAAAGGCAAAACCGATGACTAGCCGTCTTGGTTGTCGGCCTGCGGCTTCTTGATCTTCCAACCGAAAGGTTGCATTTAAAAGTATATCTTCACCCCAACCAATTCCTTATACGTCATGAGGCTACGAACTCCATCACAAGTGTTCCCCTCTTCAACAGATGCATAGAGTAGCTAAGCCAGTCGGCGTTCCTCACCGTCATCGAGATAAATCCCTGGGGATCTATGCAATCATGGCTACAATGTCGATTTCCCTCTCTAAAATCTCGCCTGACTCTTCAACCGTGTCAGAGCTACGTCGGAGAACCTTTTCTGCCGCCGCCCAAGAGGGCATGCATCTCCCCTCTCAGTTAGTTTAGGTGCAAGAGGATGACAAAGAATCCATAATTACTTGAATAAAAAACAAAGATTGACAATCACAAAGTTGATATTGTTTTGAAAATGCACAAAATTCTAAATTATTGAATTCGAAATGGAAAAAGTGTGGAAATGGTCAAAATCACCAATATATATACAAGAAGGAACAAAGAACAAAGTGATGGCCAATGAAAGAATGTGATACAACATCCTCACACCCGATCTTGACACATGGTCTACAAGGCCCTAATTGCATTTGCACACATTTCACACCTACATTTCGATTAATGAAGTGTTAATAGCTATGCAGTGTATTTAACGCACATGCAAGTACACGCTAAAGGATAAATCAAATCAATACTCATTCAAGAAGGTCCATGACCCCTTGAATTTCACACTATTTGATTGGGTCCCTCAATGGTGCCACTCCTTGGAGTAACATTCATCACCTCAAGTTAAAGTAGAAGATTTTTACAACCATTGAAGCTCCATAATTGGCAATCATCTTAAAGACGACTATTCGGTTCTTCTCGATGTTTAGGCCGCCTACCAATATGTTTAACACAAGTCGATCCAAGTCAGATCATCTACTTTCTCAAACGTTCAACAATTTAGCATAGAAAGATCTAAGATAGGTCACATGCTTGCTTAGCCACCTAACGATGCTTTTATCACCAAGAGGTCAACACTCATGACACATAACTCGTCATAGGCAGTCCTTTAGAGTGCTTTGTCTTGTCTTAAAAACCTTGGGAGTCCATGTAGTTGTCAACTCTCTTTGTCGATTTGTCACTAAAGAGAGTTAGGGGGGAGCAAATGTTGATAGAGTATTTTAGTTTTGAACCCTTAAGGCCCATTTTAGCCCACTCAAACTCTTGTCCGAGTTAAGGTTACAATTGAAGTGGGTTTAGGATAGATTATGTAAAACCCGAACCTATTCCGATATTTTGTAGGATTACCCAAACCCAGTAGAAAACCTTAGAGGGTTTTTCTACATATACCCAAAACCCGCCTCGATAAGCAAATGAGAAACCCAATGCCTGACCTAAATTTGACAAAGACCTTATTTCCAATTTCCAGAATGTAGTAAAATAATCACTATATTTCTAAAAACCTGTAATAAGTAAAAATAAGAATAATAAATAGAATGCAACTATTAATTACCATATTTCTAAATCTAGTCTATTATACTACTGGGGTGTCAAAGCAAATGATGATGGTGGTCAACCTTCGGTAATAGTTTAGCTTAGCAAGTAACTAAGTGTTTAAGTTAAAGTAACTCAATTGAGTTTTTTTTTTTTCTAGTAATAAAAGTGGATGAGGATCGTGTTGCACTAGGCCTTTTTTTTACTTAGTTGAGTTTGAGTAAGTGTAATGTAACTTATGCGACCGTGCCATCCCATGTGCTGTTGGAGTCATGGAGATAGAGTGAAGTGTGAACTCTACCTTAGCCTTTGTATGTGATGAGATGCTGCTATAGAGTATAGTGCTATGAGGCTTATCCTATGTCCAGTAATAGTAGTGTAGTGCTCTAGTCTACTGTTAATTTGCATGGGTATTGTCTATCAGGTCAAGCTTTTATCGAGTAATTTCTTTGAACCTAACCCTGACTCAAAACCTTATAGGGTTTCCAAAAAAAAAATCCTACAACCCTATAACAAACGTAATAGAGTAAACCCTATTAGATCTCTAACAAGTCAACTAGGTTGAGCACCCTATAAAGACCTACCTAGTTGCATCCTTAGTCTAAGCTTAGTTTACCCATGCCAAGTTATTTTAACACAAAATTACACGGTTTCAACTTTAAGTCTGAAGTTCCCCACCTCCTCCAACTTAGACCTTGACGCCTATCCCCACAACAAATAAGCACAAAAGAATGGTACAGATAAGGAAAAGGGCTAGTCAAAGATGTACCCCTACAATGCATTGACCTTAGCTTTAACCCTCATCCAAAGTTGTTCCATCTAAGTCAACCGACGGTGAGCTTCCTCTTAGATTCTTTAGGTGGCCTCTTCTACATCCTTTTCTTTCTACAACATGGCACACACGTCATTAGAAAACTTCTTATAGCCCCCATAGAGACAATGATGCTAGGAGATTAAGCCTTCGTGTTCAAAATGAAACTCCCCTACCTTCTTAACTTCGACCCCTTAAAGATTGAATGACTTCATCAAATGCTTGGCAAATTGCACAACAAAATGCAAAGTAACAAAAAGGAAAAGAGGGGGGAGAGAGAGTGTGGGGGCGGCGTAAGGGGAGAGAGAGAGAGAGAGAGAAAGAGAAAGAAAGAGTGGAGAGTTTGAATGCAAGCATTTACATCATGAATCTTCGCACTGATAAGCTTTTCAGCACCCTCCCGTGACATTCCCTCGCAAGTTTCCTTTAATGGTGGCTTCTTCCTCAAGTAGAATACTATCCTTTAAAACCTCGTGATTGATGCACCCATTGTTAAGACCAGTATTCGAAGCGTAGATCGACCGAAGAGGACGATAAGTGTTGTGGATGATCCTAACTTGGAAATCACATTAATTTCCAATATCCTCTCCTAATATAGTGGAGGCATATTTTTCACTAGCCTCTTTCATTATCTGTATCATTCTCTCATACTTATCCATTGTAGGATAGGCGCGAAGATCCAAGTTGAAGGAGATTGAGAACTTCAAACTTAAAGTTGGAACCGAACAATACTATGTTGAAACAAGTCAACATGAGCAAGCTAAACTCAGATGAAAGTCTAAATGGATTAAAATGGGCCTTGAGGGTCTAAGTCTAAAATGTTCTATCAACAAGCTCATAGCAAAATTTGTTGCAATGGACAAGACAAGTCTCTTTAACATGGTGTGTCATGATCCACCATTATAATTATATCATGCAATCCACCTATAGTGGTGGATGATGGTGGCTTGACCTCCTTTAGGTGGGCAAAAAGTAGAAGAAAAAATAAAAAGAAAAATAAGCAAGCCATTATGATCATAATTACACCCACCTCTAGTGTAGTAGATACAAGAGATTTGGAGAAAGCCAGCATGAAGAAAGCTACTAGCACTTGTTTTGAAAAAGAGTTAATCATAAAATATATATCTAAATACCAAGCGTGAATGTGAGTGAAGCCACAAGCACTCAGGGAATACTTGAAAGTATTTTGAAGAAGAGTTAATCATTAAATAACTACAAACTCGCATTCATTTTACTTTACTAATCTATTTTATCTTTTTATTGAGTTGTATTATTTGAATTTTCACTTTACCGATTTTTTTTTTTTTTTTGTTCCATTTAGTTATGTTAGCATAGTTTTCGCCACTTTTTTTCAATTTCTTAATTTGTGTTATCTTTTTCAATTACATAACAAGAGATTTTCGATTTGAATTAACTTCAATAAGAATTCAATTAAACAACCTTTATTCAAATTGCTCCATTCAAGAATTAAAGCTGCTTTAACACATTATAGGTAACAAATCATCTTTGCAGAGTAACCATGATAAAATTCGTAAGCATTTGTCTAGGTAGAATGAATGCGAAGTTGCTTTAGTTAGATACTTCCTGATTCAAAAATATGAATATATTGTTAGTAAGGTTATCTTACCAAATCAGTCTGATGTGGTGGGATATACGAGGATCTATCTTATCTGATTCCATCCTAAGACCATGTCATGTGGATCTCGACAGCCACAGCTGGTATTAACATTTGATTCCTATACTACCACATTTGATCATGTGGAGCACCTAGAAGAACTTGAAGGCCAATAAACAGTAAAATCCTTCAATGAGTCTGAGTCTTACCACATAACATTTACAGCTAGATCTGGTTTTACATGGTTGATTTTGACGGTCTAGATGATGGACTGTATGATCGAGTCTACTCATGGATCAAACCCAAAAAACTCAGCATAAGAACAGGTTAATGAAAGTATTATCGTAATGGACAACAATTTTATGGTTTGTGTGTTTGAATGAATGAAGATTCTATTGGCTTACGTTTATGTGGCTGGACCGCTATGCAAATATAGAAGAGATTTGTATACTTTTGCCTTTTTATGCTGCTTTTGCCATCAAACCCCATTCTAGAAGTTCAAAAAATCTTCCTTTGATTCATCGCATCTTCCAAGTTAAAAAAATGACGTATTCGAATCTATTGCCTAACCAACTTTACAAAGTGATGCCTTTAGTCAGAAGACATGGCTTGCCGTCCAGACGTTAGATACAAGAGTCCTTGTTTTGTCAGTGAAGTTCTCAAATCCATTTGATTTATCTGTATTTTATCCGATTAAATTCTATATTTGTTTTCTATTCGTATAGTATCTGCCCATTACTTGTCCTTTATTTATTTTTATTTTTTTTTGCATTTTATTATCTAAATATTCAGGTATGAACAATATAAAAATGATACCAAAACATCCCAACACGATAAAGTCAATAAGCACAAGACCAGAACACACAATATGCACACATTTACGGGAATAGTGGAAAGGAATATCAGTAGTTACAATGCCACTATGAAAATTTCAGGAATCAAATATGTCCTTTCTCGACAAAAGCAAGCATCCATTGAAGTTTCCTCTTTACTTTACACCTTACGCTTATAGAAGATGGCAAATTTCACTTAAATCTGGATCATAAAGCTAAGAAAATATAATCATAATGGCTAAAAGTTTAATTTACATTTGTTCACATATTGAAACTGATTTTTTGGATGAATGAAAGGACTATTACTATGTCAACCAATAGAATGTGATATGGATACAACATACTCAGAGAAGTGTTAATATTTATTATCAGCATTCTTCGCACGTATTGATCAAAATGCTAACTAATTCGCATCATGTGAAATTGATTGAGGGTAAGAGTTCTTTGGTGACATCGTGTAAGCAAGATAGGTTCATGCTGATTTCATATTAGACTTCTGCTTTGATACCATGTTATGACTGATATAAATATAAACTCAGCTGATTTAAAATTCTTACAGTGACTTTAATGCAAAAGCTTAAAAATTAATATGTCTTACCGATACAAACATCATCAATACCATGAAATTTGATTACTAGTTTATTCGATGAAATTTACAAGTATTAGAGCATGTAGGCGTAAACATTCAATAAATGAAGTTACATAATCATTGGAACAAACTACCAATCTGTAAGATGGTAACAGATATATATGCATGCATGAAACAAACATCAATGAAACTAATAGTAACCTGATCCTATCGGCTAATATTGCTTGATAAAAGCTTTGATATGCAACATCATGTCATGAGTTTGCGATATCGATATCTGGGACTTGTTCAAGATTTGAAAAGCATGTCCTACTCCTCTGTAAATCCTAGTTTCCACTTTCTTTCCCATACTCGCCAGGGCTGATGCAAATTGTAAGTTCCTGTCTCTCAGAATATCCTGCTCCGATACACATACCATGGCAGAGGAAGTGCAAAGTCCGCGCAGATTGGAAAGAGGATTGCACCAGGGATGGTCCCTATTAGTACCTATAGGAAGCGATAGCCTCCAATATGTGTCAGCTGATGATAGGGTGAGGGCAGAATGAGCAGGCTGAGCAGCATGTTTCTCAGAACCTGTCCACGCCTCCCCTCCAAAAAAAGGTTGGATTAATATGAGGCCAGTTATACTTAATGGTTTTATGGAGTTGATACCTGAGGATCCTAATCTAGCAGCAACATTATAAGCAATATTAGCGCCAGCACTGTCCCCTGCTAAAAATATCCTTGATAGATTACAATGATTCAGCCACCATCTGTGCTCATTGGAGCCACCAAGAGCTTGTTCCTTCACCCACTTGAGTGCATTGAATCCATCATCATATGCACACGGAAGACGGTTTTCAGGTGCAAGACGATAATTCAATGAGATAATAACACAATTAGCTCTGGAAGCTAAATTTGTTAGGAACTCATGATAACAAATCCACGCAGCAGAACCTACACAAAAGCCTCCTCCATGGAAGTAAACAAGTGTAGGGACCTTTCCAGCTTCATTTGGGACATAAATACGCACCCATAAGTTTGCGAATTTGTCAATCATAGCATCACGGGCTGTCACACCAACTTCTGCAAACATCATGCAAGAGATATCAGGTATTATAGAAAGCCGCTCAACGCGTCCATCTCTATAAACCTTAATTAGTCCCTCAATCTCTTCAAGGACTAGACCTTGAAGATGGTTTTCATTCATTTGAATGTTTGGTCTCGGATTGAAGGATATGGCAGTCATTTTTGTTTTCCTTCTTTTGTTATCGATGAATGGAGTGGTGCTCTTGCCCTTATGCATGGGAATGGGATGAAGTTGCTTAAGGTTCTTTATATAAAAAAACAGTCAAGTGTAAGTGGAACTTCTTTATGAGCAAGTTGGCAATTGAACTCCCCCAATGTCATCGTGCGGATTCTCTCTTATATGAGTTGAGAAGCTTCTTAGTTTCATTGCTTTCAAAATCCATCAGCTTTGAAAATCACTGGTACTTTTCCATTCTGGACTGGATGGAGATTCCACATGAGACATGCGCCACATTGACCAACTGGTAGACTCTTGGAAGTTTCTTGCAGTGTTTGCCAACTATCATAATCAAAAAATCTTATCCCAGATCATCCAAAGGTTCTGCCCTCACCTTTTTCGCAGTGCAAAAATGAGCATGTGAGCATAGACATAATCAGACAAAATGCATATCTATATCTTTTGCAGAATTTTGGGGTAAGATTTTGTCAACTAAGAAATCTGGAGGAGAAAAGGCTTTCTTGATGGAATAATTCCCAATTGCCAAATTATTCTTCAACATGTTCTTATTTCTTCAGCCCTTCTATGCCAGGTAAAAAGAAAGGATGCTTTATCACGACTTTGGTTAAAGCCCATTAAGTAGACCCATTGTAAAACAGAGGTGAAGTGACAACTCATGAATTTGAATTTAAGGCCTTCTGCTCGGAATTTAGCACCGCAACAAACTAGTAGACAAACTCAAGCAGTCAAGCTCGCAGATTCGTTAAGGGCTTTATACTTAATAGTTGACACATAGCGTGGATGGTATACAAACCATTTAATCGGAACAAATGTACAGGCAAATTCCCAGTTGGTTTTACGACAACATTTTTTAGCTGTCGTCTTTTCCTATGACTTCATAGGAGAAATCCAAAACTTCCTATCAAAATTTAATTTATGAAGCAGAAGACGCAAACAAGTATTTAAGCAGCGCACAAAGGCTTAAGTATACAATGTGCAACTCTACTGACATATACAATCAATTACTATTTGAGATAAATAGTACCATTGAAGATATCAATCTGCCAAGACCTTATAGCCTAGTTAGCATGAATATTATTTTTCTATAGCAGTAGAACGAGTTCGATTTCCTTTCCTCACCTGTTGTAAAAAAATGGCAAAAATATATATATATATCCTAGGTGGAATCAACTATATGGACTAAATTTTATGTTCTTTCTTTAGAATCTTATACATTTTCTCCATCTAAACATTATGTCAACGTATGGTAAAGATATAGAATATGCTTTATAACCATTAATTGCAACTAATAGACTTGCCAAATTTAGAACGATTAAAGAAAAGGGAAATCTATATGGACATAGAAGAAATAATATTTTGACTGATCATTCCCATTTCCAACACCTTTCCTTTCCCTAGCGATAATGTTTTCACACACGCGGATAAAATGAAAGTGCTAAAAGCCTAAAACTGCTGCCAGATTGTAAAGTTCTACAGAAAAATTAAAGGGTCTGTCAAAAGGAGAAAATCTTAGCAGATAAGTCAATATTCTTTACGAAAGGTTACTGGGATTGCATAGTTTAGGATGCTTATGCTAGAATAATAGTGTAATCCAAGTACATTGGTATTGTCCATCTTTATGAGCAATTTGATGAAAAGATGACAAAAGAGAATCAAGTATAAAAAGTCAGAACTATGTAGTGCAAAACACCATTTGCACTATTGAAGGGCCATGTCTGCTATATACCTTTGGATACACAACCAAAAGAATAATTGAGTAAATAAGTAAACTATGGGTTGTTTTCATTTGACAGAAAATGTTCTTTCAATCAAAGAATAGCGAATAAATTGATGAATGCAAAAGTTATTTTTTTTATAACAATAGAACTATTCTTGTTTTTTGGTCAACTATATACTTTACAAGAGAATAGGAGGAGGAATTCGAAACCATTCCATCCCTGTAAAAAAAGATGGTGTTCATACTATATGCATTAAATAGCCTTTGGCATGAAACTATTATATTTGGATTCAGAAAAATAAATTGTTTTTCAAGAAGAAAAATGTATCATTTTCCTTAAATCTTTGACACAGAATACATATTGTCTACTACCACCTACCAACAGCCACTGTCCCCTTCATTGCCTCAGGCTAACACCAGCTAGTATCACTGCTTTCGGTGACATTTATATAATTATGTAATCTTTTAGTCTATCGCCTCTGTCGTCGTAATCTGTCCCAGAAAATTTATCTTCACCTTCAGAAAAGAAGAAAGCATGAAGTTTGTCCAATGTCTTAGGAGATGCACTTCCATATTAAGAGAAATGAAGTTACTCAAATTAAATTTACGCGGCTACATATTTTGACAAATTAGCATTTCTACATCCACAATCAAGTTGTCTGCTCTATAAAAGAATGAGCAGAAGAAAAATTCACTTCCTAATGATCATTTAGAACTTCAAGTCACATATCCATCTAGTTCTGTTTATAAGAAGTTAAGCTTTTCTATGGTTTAGAGTCTGATTGTTGCAGGCAGTCAGTGCTAACCTCCCTTGACGGTTGAGATGAATCAAAACACAAGTTGTACTGTGTGAAAACTAAAATATGAACCTGCTGGGGTGCCACCATCCTTGGGAGGGAACTTTAATCCTGGGATTGGGGTTGCTTTGTGTGAGTGGTGTGTTTATTTAGAAGGTTGAAACACGGTTCTACGTCCACCTGCCTTAAGCTTTAAGTTGTTTTTGCAGTTTACCCATTCTCTTCATTAAGTCTAACTCTAACTCAACCTGATTTCAAACAAAATTACAAAGACAGTAGCTTATAAATTAAGTATCTACAACATTTGATCAATGTTATACATGTTTAAGTTCAATTGGGACCAAATGAGACCCCATTAGCACATAATAACACAAGTTGCTACCGTTACATTTTACATGAAACTAACGTAATTTTTTTAGGATAAATGTAGTAAAGTGCTACAATATTCAGTTGGACCACAGAAGATTTTATACCAAATTTTCTGGTCTAACACAACTCTCTGAGTTCACATGTTAGGCCCCTTGAATTAAGTGATGTGAAAGCCTAAAACAATCTCATCGGAGATCCTATATGGTATCCAGTGGATGAATGGTCGCATTCACTCAATAGAAATTCCATCTAATAAAAGTTAATATTCCTTTCTTCCCCCACACTCCACGAGGACAAAGTTCTTTCCAGTCACGTGGATATGCCAATGGATTTGCCATCTTTATTCTGTCACAAATTCCATTCTTCCCTCTTCCTTTCTGACTACCATGATCCATGCATGCAACATGAAAAGATACCTATCAGATCACCATTAAAGTGGAATGATGCAGCTATTCTTCCCTTATAAAGTTGTCACTAATTTATCATTAATCAATTTAGTACAACCAAACATATTGATAATATTACTTTTCTGTCTTATTCCTTAAAAATCATAATTATTTTACTATTTTATTTCATTTGGTTTGTAAACCAAACATGCTCTCAAAGTCATCATTGCATGTCAATTCAAATATATAACTTATGTATTATATGAGACTTTATAAGGGTTAAACATCATCTCTTAAATTCATTATCCTTCTCTCGACATTAGACTTAAAATTATACTAATTTATTTTTATTTATTTTTTAATAATAAGTTGTCACTTGAAAACCATATATCTATCCCTGATGACATAGGCATACAGCAAGTACTAACTAATTTTTAGTTGTGGGTATATAACATATATTTTTTTTTCAACACTCACCATACATGTTAACCAATATATTAACTGAAGATAAGTCAATACAAGCTTAGAATGGCCAATATATTAACTGTGTTTTTAAAGTTTTTTATAGTGCAAATCGTCAATACACTCCAAACAATGTACTTCTCATATAGTCGCCATTTATAGACCTTAGAGCGATGGTTTTAGGAAGTTTGACTGCAGTTTACCGGTTATACATGTTTTTAAAAGATACATTTCGGATAGGGTGTTTATTTATCCTAGACTAATAGTTTGGGTCTATTTGCAATTATTATTATTGTTGTTGTTAAGATCATCAAAAGTTGTAATCGCATGCCAATCCAAAAATATCTTACTTTTCATGAGAATAAAGATTTTGAGAAGTAGCAAGTATGATCTCTAAAATTCATAATCCTTCTCCAACCCAACATTACAGTTACATTCACTGCTAACTTTTGTTTTTTTCATAATAACTTGTCACTAGAGATTCAATCATAGACCTAAAACTAAGAATAAACGCTGTGTATCACTGTTCAAAACCCCTCCTACGTGTTAGCCAAGACACTAAGTAAGTCCACTCACTTGGAGTAAATAAACCCGTAGTTAGAGGAGGAAATGGGTATCATGGGATATTGAAGCCATAATCTCCTGATGTACAGCGATAAGATGAAGACCCATAACTGAGGTCATTTATTATTCGTCCATATTTTATACATATGTTTCTAATTTAGGTCCCTGAAGACCATGTCCATACAAGAACACCCATGTTATTTCCTAGCAGAATCACTTCACCCAGAATAATAAGTCCAATGTAACAGTAAACTGTCGTGTAAATAGAAAAGGAATCTTGATATTTATGCCAAAGAAGAAGTTAAGAACCGTTAGACCTCAAATTATTAAAAGAAAGGTTGTTATCTCATGAAATATTAGAATAGGGGTGAACGTAATTTGGTTTAGTATGGGCTGTCCCTCAAATCAAATCAAACCAAACCAACTATCATTATTTGATTTTTTTTTTTTCTAAATTAAACCTAATCATATGGATCGGTTTATAATTTTTTTGAACGTAAAAAAAAAATGGTTTAATCCGATTTGATTTACGGTTAGAATTATTTTTTACATGTTATTAATTTTTTCATGTACAAACCAATA
Organism: Laguncularia racemosa; assembly: GCA_037954665.1. Taxonomy (NCBI): domain Eukaryota; kingdom Viridiplantae; phylum Streptophyta; class Magnoliopsida; order Myrtales; family Combretaceae; genus Laguncularia; species Laguncularia racemosa. The sequence continues at coordinate 259,258 of JBBMOL010000085.1, read as the reverse complement.
AGAGGTAAAAAATTATAATTAGCATGAAAATATTTAATCTATTATCATTTTTCTAATATCACTCATTATTTGATATATTTAAAGTGGTTTTATTATCTCTTTCAAGATAATTATGATTATATATTAATCAAAATGCAAAAATATGAAATAAAAAAAAAAGTAGTTACTTGATCAAAACCAAATAAGAGAAAAAATTTAATAAATAATATAAAATTTCTTTTTAGTCATATTTTCTTTAGATTTTTATTGCTACTTTCTTTTTTTCTTTTTTATTCTTACGGTTCAATTTAGTTTGAAATGGTTTGGATCGATTTGTAATTTTTTTAACCCTAAAAAAGTGATTCGGTTCAATTCATAATTTTTTCGAACCTAAAAAGACAATTCAAACCTAATTTACGATTCAATTCAATTCAATAAGGTTCAATTTTTTATTTTTTTTTTTGCTCACCTCTACTTTAGATTACTCCTAACACTAATTTAGATTGATTTCAAATAACTTTCTTGCTTTTCATTTTTTAAATCAAATTGTAGAAATTAAACACTTAGATACATAAGTTTTTCAATTCCACCGTCCTTAAATAAAAGAGATATTATCACATAAAAGGCAATATAAATCAAACAAATGCTTAGAATAAAAACAAACAACTAAAATATGAAATAATCATCAGCCTATTATCATAAACGTTTAATCCCACATGAATATAACCTCTAATGTAGAATTTCCTCTTTGGACTTCACTCCGCACGTATGAATGTTCCATTTTGCCAATACATCTATTCTCATCTTACAGAAGGATGCCACTATGTCTCATCCCAAGCTTAAAAATTAACAAGTTTTTTAGGAGGCCTTAATGTTTAAGGGCACAACCCACACCTGTAACCGTGCAAATGTCTGACCTAAAGCAGTTATTCCATACATTCAAGCTAAAACATAAAATGAAAATCAAGTGCCTTGCCAGGAGTTACAAGAAATAATGGATCCAGATATCTCATCTTTTGTTCTTCATTTGTGTTGTGGTTTTCTATTAAGAATATGCACAAGATCATGTGTAGGCCATTACAGTGTGTCTTGTGGTTTACCAATTAGCCATGCAAGCGAAACATGTGAAGAGGGGGATTTAACAAATGTCCAAAACAGCAATTTATGGCACTTCATTTGGAGGCTTCACATTTACAAGGAATCGTGCAGTGAGAAGTGGATAGGATGATGGTGGAAACATGTCTTCGTGTGTATGCCTGTGATTATGCGTGCAAGCAAATATTGTTATTGACAAATTTTCTGACTTCTCATGATTTTCATCAGAAATAATGATCTCCTGTGTTCCATTGGTTTTCCATTGTTTACCAGAATATGTGGTGTACCAAACAATCATGATTGGAGAAATGGTGTATAGCAAATCCTTTCTTACAAGCTATCCAAACCTTTCAGCTATTTGCCTCATCAATAATGGATCTGATCAAAAGAATCTCACACCAATAGAAACAATACATCATCCGGTAACAGAAGTGATGAAGGGACAACACATACATGTATAAGAGGAGCATTAAGGGAAGTAGTATCTTCTCGAACTCTCATGGCTTGATGGTTTGGGGGCATCATGGCGACTTGATACTGCAAATTCTGCCAATTTGCTGCATTCCCTTGCCAACCTATCAAAAGCATAGAGATAAAATTAATAGCTTCAGCGACTCAAACATTGTAGAGAGATGACAAAACATTCAAGCATAACTATTTGCTATAAAATTTTAGCTTTGGCACAGAATATACTAATGGTCCAAATTCAGCTTTTTCATCAGCTATTGAGTACTGATGAAATCATTCGAGCGGAAAGGATAGTGCCTAATAGATCATCACACCAAGATCTTTTGTAATTCAAATTATTATTTAAGTTAGCATAGAGAACAAGCAATGATCATTGTGCATATTAATAGAGCAGAACTACTTGTCTCCAACATAGATATCACATATACTTACCAATAGAAGGGTCAAGATCTCTGTTTTTGAGTTCTCTGTACTCTTGACATAGGGCACATGGTTCACAGAAGAAGTGGGTGAGCCAGTCAGGTGCAGGAGATTCATAAAGGTTAAACTTGTGCTGAAGCTTTGTTCTGTAAGTACATGATAATAAACATGGGCATCCAATAAAGAATTGGATCACACCATAGAGAAGCCCACTTGTTGCAAATGCTGCATGACAAAACCAAGACGAACACAAAAGTATCAGGAACATGATTATCTGGCATCATATAAAGTAAAAGTGACACCAGCCAACACACTTGAAGAACTATACTTGTGTACTCTAATTTTCTCTAATTTTGCCTTTTTGTTGACTATACCAGATTGAGATTTTTCATGCATCATCCATTTCATCATTGTGTAGATAACATCTCCCCATAGAAAAGTATCAAACAAGACTTTTAGCAAATACCAACTCCATTTTATAACAACTATGCTTGAGATCCATGTTTGATGCTGGACTAGAACCAGAAAATAGGACATTAAAGTGATTTTGGAAATGATAACATATTTGAAAGTGAATAGGTTCAAATATTAACAAGTGTTGCCATTGTCAATGATCTCAGCAACCTGTCCAAATGTCACACAAGGGAAGCAGCATGTCACCAGAACTGCAAACACAAGAAAAACTTCAACTTGCCATCAAGGGGGGAAAAAGATCCTCACAATATGAAGATAAAGCCATATTTACCATTCAGAGGGTCATCCATGCAATCAAACAATCCTGTGGTCCAACCACTTGCTGGAGCTCCTGCTTGCATGTGAACCATGGCTACCTGTGGTTGGGGTATTGGAGGAAGAGTATGCTGGTATGGTGCTTGAGAATAAGCTGGAGCTGTTCCAGGAAATGCTGGGTGCAGGGTGTAAATTTGTTGTCATGTACATTTTCAAGTGGGAATGGTACAGGATTTGTTGTATTCACTACACTCATTTGCGAGGCTGGGGGTGATCTGAATTGCAGCTGACTCAACTGGTCATTTGGCAGTGCTTCAGCGGTTTCCAGTGGCACTGCATTATGGATAGACTGGGTAGAAGATACTGCAGCAGCATTTGGATTTATCATACTTGATCCTGAAGTTCTGATGTGAATGACCAGAACAAGGCTTGTCAATCACATAATTAACAGCTCTTGTACTCTCATGACAGGACAAAATGTGTCTTTGTTGAGCAGCATTGCTGGCAAAGCAAGCTGTACTGTATTTGCTTCTCTGACCATTTACAAAGAATCCAAGCAGTAGACGACAATTATCTCCTTATCTCCTAAGGATGAAACTAATCTCTTGCTGGCAAACTGATGTTGCCAATTAAATAAAATCTACTATGTTGAGAAACTATTGTTTTGCTTCCTAAAAATTACCAAAACACTTGGCATCAACCATTCACACGTCAAAAGACCTGTCAATAATAGCAAGGCGGTCAAGCTGGCTTTGGCATACGTGATTGTCTGAAGCAAATGTTTGAGAAACCCAAAGATATGCCTAGGAAACTTCATATATGAGAGGATGTGGTGTGGAGAATAAGGCTCAGTTATATCTAATGACATCACACCAAAAATATATATAAAATAAATATTTGAAAGTTAAAATCAAAAGCCACAGCAGCATTTCCTAACTGAACCTAGGTCAGGATCTCACTTGGTTATTACAGCTGATGCAACTCCCAAATCTGACACATTGTTCCTGAATTAAAATGTAAGCAATTATTTATAGAGTTTTTCCACATGGAGAAGATAAGAAGGACATTTTTCCTTGTCCGCACACAATTTATTTATACAGGTCAAACAAGATAGATAGCATAATTCTTGGACACTTTATGCATTGGTAAGCACAAAAAGGTCCTGATATTAAAATCATTGCTAAGGCTAATTCCTCCAAAATTCTAGTTCCATCATACAATGAGGTGAGACAATTCAGAAAAACTCCACATGTATCATTTGCCCTGCACCATCCTTACCAAAGATGGCAAAGAAAAAGCAATTTTCATTTGGAAAGACATGGACCAGTAATCAGCATACAGTCAAAGATTATGCCATGAATTAAATTTTTGCAGAGCTCTTCCCTTCTTGCAGTGCATACTCTCTCTTCATTTCTTCTAAGACAGCATCATTGGTGCTGAAAAAAAATGAAAAAGAAAATAATACTGACACTTAAGATATGTGAAGTGTGCAACAGTTATTACATGCCAAATGAGCTGAGTCACCGAACAATTATGAAGAAAAATTCATGCTCAATACCTGAAGGAATAAGTATTTCAATCAATAAGGTAAAACTCTCAAAACACCCTCCTATGCCATGACAGTTTTTGCTGAGTTCTCTGTTTACTACAAGAACTAAATCAAAATAGTTTGAATATCTTCTATTTCCAATATTTTAAAAAAGTGCAGATAACCTAGGATAGGATAGCAAAGGAAAGGATGAGACTCAATATTGATTGTTATATTGAACAAAACATCTCTGTAGAATTTGTTCATATGTCAATGCACCATAATCAAATGCAAGAAAGAATTTAAACTGGGCTTGGGAAACATGCTTTCTGGACAGAATGCTAACCATTAGATGCTGTAGGCCCAAAAAATCCACAGAACCAACTAGTTATCTGCATGCTTGGTCAATTTGATCAATCCCAGGATACAATTTTCAGAGAACATACCAACCAAACATGATCAGAATCTATATTGATGAAAATAAAATCTTACAATTGATGAAGGCAATTGTTTAATTCTTTAGCTTGTTTTCGGCACCGCCAAACTGCTGAAATTGTTCTCCCAGTGGCACACTCAGCATACTTTGAGGTGTAGAAATCACATTCTTTAAGTGCCCTCTGCTTCATTTTGCTGCGCAAAGCTGTTCATGCATTTCATAACAGATACTAAAGATTATTTTTATGACAATATCATTAGAAATAATATATGAATTGCATAACAAAAAACTGAGATATATCATTCTATCAAAAAAAATTACTTCAAGACAATAATACCACAAAGTCTTTCTGCATTTTCATAACAGGTAACTGAAAGATACACTGTAATATCAATTCATTACGATGATACATTGGAAGCAATTAAGAGTCATTTGTTTCAGCAAAGATATTCTCCAGACCTTAAGAACAGAGTAAAAATCAGAAAATTGCAACACGACCCCACAACTATTGATCATATGTAACTATGCCTGAACTTAAAATATAATTTTAAAAAAGAAAAGAAAAAGAAAAAAAGAAGTGATTTTGTCCTCCTAAAACTTTTCAAAAGAGCCTTGACCTCACACACGAACACTAAACGCTATATCTGAAAGCCTTTAGTGGCGTTTAGGCAAAACGAATGCACATATTTGGGAAGCTTCAGCAGACAAAATCACTTTAGAGTTCACGAGGATGACCACACATGATCAATAGTTTTTATCATAGTTTTTGGTTAAATAAATTGCCCAACATAAATACACTAGTCCACATAAAACAATTTTTTTTTTTTCAAAAGAAATTGGTCCAATTGAATTACCCCCGAAAAATAAACATGTTCTTGATAGAAACAAGGAAAGCAATGTCCTCTTTTTAATTAAAATAGATGTTCATTTTCAAAAGCGACATTAACCACTATGAAGCACTTGCGGCTACTGTCACCTCCTACCACTTAGACGCTACTAGCTGGCTACCCATTCTAGTAAGAGCTTACAAGCATCTGAAAAGGATCCCGAATACGTTTTCAGCGAAACACACGCTAAAGTTACATCCACCAAATCATAAGCTATCTGAAATAGTATTCATTTAATAAAAATCTAAACCATTACTGCAAAATATACTATAAGAATCGCAGGCTCCCTAAATTACATGAAAAGATTTGAGCATTACCAAATTCAAGACCTCTATCTAACAAAGAACGAAAACCCATTTGAATATGATGATGCAATTTCAATATTTCGTTAGGGTTTTTATAGGAAATGAAATGAGGATGGTGTGATTGATTGCATGTACGTGAACCTACCTTCCTCAACTTTCTTCTTTACGTGATTTTCACGCGCCTCCTGGACGTATCCCATTGAGAAATGTAATGGCAGCTCGCGGGGAGCTTTGTGTGTTGATTGTTGTGCAGTCCGCTGAAAAAAGGAGGAGAAGTCGTACTTCGGTGTGGCCACGGACGCAGCAACGAGAAAGGACGTTATGGCAAAATCGGCACGCTAAAGGGGCGAAAATGGGCAGAAAATTCTTTTACTTATTTTCTGATTTTAAAAATTCTAACATGTGCAACTTTGAGGAAACGAAACAATTAATGTAATTTTGAAAAATTATAAATACGATATTTTTTTTTTAAATCCTAAAAACATAGTTAAAATTGTGTTTTAAACATATGATTTTCATTAACAAACATTTTTTTATTATATTAAAATAGTTATAATTTTAATGCAATTTAAAATCATATTTTAAAATATGATTTTAAACGCTATATTTTTTTAATATTTTTTATAAAAAATTATTTTTAGAATTTTTTAAGAAAATACAATATTAAATTCCTTTTCCCTATAATTTCCTAGTTATATATAAAATTATTTTAAAACTCTCACATAAGTATAAAACAAAGACAGCAATAATATGCATAGGTTAAAATCAACACAATACTATATGCAACACAATGAGATTTATAAAAAATTATACACAAACATATCTTACCCTACTTAATATATTCACTTATATTTTTGCTTAAAAGTTTTCGCATAAAAGGTATATAGATTTGTTAACTTAAAAATTATACAATTATGTGAATTTGTTTTTACTTAGAAAAACAAAAATATATCTCAGATATTAGAAGACAACTCGATCCTTGATATATAATTATCAACATCAATAACTCAATATTGACATGTCATGCATCTGACATTTCCTTGATGCTGACGATGATAAGTTATTGTAATCTAAAGTGATATATTGTAGTAAAGCAGGGACACATGTAAAGACTATAAGAAAGCGATAAAACTAAAAGTTTAAAGTGCTTTCTTTAGTAAATTGAAGCATTTTGCTCACTTGGCTTTTTGGAATCAATATGAGTTTCTAATATATATCGATGAATATCAACTTTTGTAATCAAAATTTTAGACATGTTGGAACACCCTTACATGTAACCCTTATGATAGATCATACAAGCCTATGTTAGATACTTGGTGTTAGAGCTTACTATTACCTACTCAAGGAAATATCCTAATAGGTCATCAACTACCATCATGCATAAGCTTACTAGGGCTCTTTATACTCATAAGGTGAAAATTGGAGGAAATGGGAAAAGCTACCCTTATTCCTTAAAGATATACTGACACATCAATCTTATCTTATCATTTTAGTATCCTACTATTCTTTGGCAGGAGAAGCCTAGGAAGTTTTCATATAGGCAAATGGAATCATTCATTAGGACAACTCAATTTTTACAAGAGAAGTAAAATTCCAATGATACATGTTTCATTCCTTCAACTTAGTACGCACGTAGGTTTTAAATCTATGGAATTAGTGGCAGTCCCCTTAAGTTCCCTGACAACTTAATTGCTTCGACTTCAATAATGTCATAGATGTGCTCACAAATTGATCTAACTTCATGCAAGTACTTGATGGCATGGACTGAGCCTAGGTAGTAGATTGTTGCTCGCTCCATCTTACAAGGAAAAAATTGCTAACTTGAAGTTTTAGTTTTCTAAATGTTTTTATACAAGCTTAATCATCCCATCTAATTTCAAACCGTAAATACAATTCCACAAAGGTGGTGTTAAGTCATAGCTCAACATTTTAACAAAGATGCCAAGTGCCTTATCTGATAGTCGTACATGTACCTAATGTTGAATCATGTACCATCTACTAATGGCTTTAAAAATAGTCCTTTTCACTTTTGTATCAGTATCACAAGGGCTCTATGAGTTTAAAGATGTAAAGTTATCGATTTTCATATCCTTTAAAGTATTCCTTGAATTCATATAAGGCTTCAAATTTTAAATGCAAGCAATTGCAGTTCATAGAGGTTGGATAAGTTGGGCCAAAATATCCATGTTGATTGCTTGGGTGGTCTAAGTTCTCAAGTTAACTTGGTTTGGGTAGCCAATTAGGTTTCCTTTGATGGACAATTGAGTTAGACACATACATTAGTTAGGTTTTATAAGGCAATTTCGTTTTCTTTTGCATTTGCATACTATCCAATTTGTCTTCCCTATCAAGTCATTATGGTTTGGCTCACTAAATCCATTTATGTGCTTAATAATGTATTGGAATGTCGAGAGTACTGTGAGAATCAACTCTAAAGTGCTTACTTTATGTGATTGAAGAACTTTATATACGTGCTGCTATACCAATAGATATGTACCAATAATTTCACTTTTTTGTTTTGTGTTTTCTAATTGGAATCTATGATTCTTTTTATTTGCTATTTTCTTATTTGTGTGTTTTATTGATCCATAATTATAATTTTAATTGCATCTTAATAGATGGAGATAAGAGAGACTAGTAAGATATAAGACTTATAATTTAGTTTTCTATGTATAGAAAAGATGGCAATAAGTACCCCATCGAGAACTTTAATACATGAATAAATTTTAGTTTGCGATAAATGAAGATACATGAGATCCTAATGTGTCAAGTTTAAGGAACGTATTGGATTGGAGGTGAAAGTTTATGCAAAATATAAGTAGAGATGTATTGAATTCATTATGTAAGTAGATAAGTCTCGATAGAAAGGCCTCAATGGCTAGCCTAGTGTAAACACAAAAAGAGAAAGCTAAAGATAATAATGCATAAACACCACCATTTGAGCATAAATTAACAATTATATAAAATTATAAACAAATAGTCTCTAAAAGTCTACCGCTATGTTTTACAACCATAACTAGAAAAAAAATAATGGAAATAGAAAACAAAAAATAAGTGGAAATATTATGTTTGGATTAAATAAAGAAATTAAAATTAATAGTACATTTGGTACAAGGGAATAAACATATAATAGAATTGCAATTTTGAGTTCCATTTCTTTCTTATGTTTAGAAGCATTTTAGAAGTTAGAATTTGTTGGAGTCACTTTGACTTTCAGGAAAACAAATCTAATTTAACCTTTAAGGAGGCGAAATTAATTCCATTTCATCCATGTCAATAGAAATTTATAAAATAGGTTTTTAATATATATTATATATTTATTTTATCCACAAATTAAGGGTATCTTTGATGAATACATTATAATTCATAAAAAGAATCAACAATTCTATAGACATTTCAAAATATATAAATTGATTCATCATTCTATTCCTTATTGCAATTTATTCAATTTCATCTTAGACTATTCATGCGTACCAAACATAACATGACTGGAAACATAAAGAAACAAGTGGGAAAAAATTGCAACTTTTTTATCCTAACCATTATCTCTACTTTTAAAGGGAGAAGGGACATATTTGAATCAACATTAATGGAAAATTATTATAATATTTATAAATGCAAAGATAGGAGGTATAGTAAAAAAATAATTTAGTCTAATAAATATTGCATTCTTTTCTTTTATTTCATTTCATTTCTTGTCTTATATTAATCAAACAATATAGAAACAAAACATTTTGTTCTCTTTCTTTTTTTTTTTCAACTACTATTACAACTAAAGAATGAGAGAATTAAAATCGGTCCATCTCACTAAAAAATGCCACTAGGTTATAAAGCCTATATTAATCAAACAATATAGAAACAAAACATTTTGTCCTTTAATACATGATTCAAATAATTTGTCATAAATTATTTTTATAAACCCAACCTCACCTCTATCTAATAATTTCACATGCATACATAGAAGGACACCTGCCATGAAAATAGTTTGTCTACATGCTACGGTACACTAATAATTTCACTTGCACACACAGAAGGACCCTTACCAATTTGTCCACATGCTCATCAATTCACACCTCCTTCACACACAGTAAAAAACTTTCTTACACCTCATTCACACATGGTAAGAGACTTTCTTGCATAAGCTAAGAACTAAAGAGAAGTTTGTAGATTTATAAGGATTATCAACTCATTTTGCCGAAAATCATAGGATCTTCGTTGGGATCTTTCATTTCCTCAATAAAAAAATAAAAAAAACCTCAAATAAGCCATATTTTGATACATATTTTCATCAATAATTGAAGTTTTTTTCTCATTGCAGAAAACCTTAGAATATTTGAGCGATGATTATTTGTAGTAATTTATTTTTTTTCTAAAATATTAGTACTTATTGTTAGTTTGTAGTGTGTTGGATATTATTTATGTGAATTTTATAGCACATAACATGAGGTAGTTAGTTTACATGGGAAGAAGATGAACATTATGTTAACTCAAAATTTTCACCTTATTGTATTAATTTTATCTTTTTAGAAAACCTTAGAATATTAATGTTGTGATAATTTGTAGTGAGTTTTTTTTTTTAATATTGATGTTGGTTGTTAGTTTATAATATATTAGTTTATTCTATTTAATGTTTGCACATAAGATTGTTTTGCAAAATGGATGTTGTATAAAGATGTTTTTTAAATAAAAGTTATTTTTTTCAAATTTAAAATTTTGTTTATACTTTTTTTTTAATTTCATAATTATATAATTTAAAAAAGAGTTTGAAAAATATCTGTTTATGAAAAAAATGTAAATTTAATTTATTTTTAATTAAAAAATTAAATTTAAATTAAGTATTGTAAAAAAATTTCAATTTCAATTTTTTATATTTTTCACAAAAATTAAGAAAATTTTATTATTTTTAAATTAGTATTTAAAATTTTTTAATTTATTTAAAAATTTTAATAAATTATTTTTCCTATTCTTCTCATGTAAACTTTTAATTTTTTAAAGAAGATTTTTAAAAAATTATAAATTGAAAATTTTTTTATTTTTGTTTATGTGAGAAAAAGATAATATTGTGATTCATTTGTGAATATTAAGCAACCATTATTAATTATTATTGTAAATTAGCTTATTATTTATTTATATTACAAATATGATAAAAATGGGTGACTATGTGAAATTTTTTATTTACGCATTTGGAAATATTGTAAGTGATAACTAGAGGCCATAATATGATAGAGATGTAATTAAGAAGTTGAAAATGAAGAAGAATGTAAACTACACTAAATTCTTATATAGAATATGTTAGAGTATTAAAATTGATCCAAGTGTAGTGGGGGTCAACATAATACAAAAGCATCATATTTTTCATGGGGGCAATGCATTGTACTTGTTGATAGCAATTAGAAACGATGATGATTTGGAAAATCTAATGGAAATGACTAAATCCTTTAGAGAGCATGGCATACAATAGTCGTACACTAGGATATTCGAAGAATTGGGAGGTCCCTCTCAACAATAGACATTTCAAGAAAATAAGTATACGCATTCACCACCAAATAGGGAAGAGATGGTGACTAAGTTACCGATGTTTGAAGCATATGATCCAACCCTTATGGAAGAGGCACTATGCAATGATGAAACTGAAGTAGATAGAGTAGTTACTATGGTATTGCAACAACTAGCTACACTTAATCTCTATATGGTGCGTGTAGGAGTAAAAACTATAACAAATATGGAAATGTGAATGGGTGTTGAAAAGGAAAGTTCTAATGATTACAAAAGTTATGGGAAGAAGGAGGGAAATAAAAATGAAAGAAATGATATGGCTATAGGCAATTATCAAATCACACCAATGCACTCCACATAAGCAATAGATTAACCAATGCAAGCTAAATTAGGAATGCATGCAAACGAGTCCTTGCAGGGCACCCAATTCAACTGACTTAATAAAAATTTTATAAGCTAACCTTGTAGGGTTTTTTTATCAGGTTATGGGACCAATTTTCAAAATTGATAGGAAACTGGGTTAGGTCGGGTTGACATTAAAACCAAGTGAAGACTCACCCTAGTAAGGAAAATTAAAAAAAGAAAACAAAACAAAAACAAAAACAAAAAATTGAGATTGAGATTGATAGAGAGATTAGAGAACCGAGCTAGAGGTCAGAGACTAAGACAAGACTACTTGCAGTCTGCACAACACTCCAATAGACCACATTTGCTTCCTTAAAACCTTTTCCGATTTTCCATTCCTCCATGTCCATTTGTTCTTCGTCTTCCTTCCCATCCTTTGCATCCCATTAGCATCAGCGGATCATCAATCATCCTCTTCTCTCAAACTCAACTCAGTTCATCTTCTCCATCCTTCAGTAGTTCAACTTCAGTTAATCAGTTTGCATTTGTAGATCGTGCGAGTCAGCGAGTGCGACCGTAACCATGTGAGTCATCTTCACCTTCACTTCAGTTAAATCGGTTCTATTTATACGATTGACAATCATGTCCGTGCTGAGCTCGAGTAACCGTACCAAGCCCGTGTGATCGACGATCGTGTTAGTCACAGTCGTGAGTCATCAATCACCGTCTAAGTGTCTACTTAAGAGCTTCACCAAACGACACCAACACCAACTCATGAGCCGTCGAGCCCCACTATCTACATTACTTTGGTACTCCCATTCGCTATCGCTAAGAAACTAGCCTAAGGATTTTTTTTTTCTTGCTATCTGTGTCGATTGTCGAGCTTAGCTATCGTCTTATATTTTACTTAGCCTAAGATCTCTTTACTCATGAATATTATCTAGAAAAACCTAATGTTACGCAGTTTAGGTTATTGAGACCCTTGGTTAAGTTGAAGTATATAATATCCTGCAAGCTAATTATACATACATCTGCATGCTACTTTCTTTTTTTTATGTTGTGTTCAGAGATTGCCTTCTGTAACCTTGTAGTTGAGCATATTTGTTCTTCTTTTGTGGGCAGATTAGTCGATATCATTTAGACAACATTCCCCATGCATTGTCTACACTAGTCACTAATAACTTAATATATATATATATATATTGCAAGTGAGACGAGGCATGGTAACACATACCCTTATCGGGGCAAGCTATGAATATCACTATAAAAACCCTATAAGGTTTTTCTTGGGTTTTAGGAAACCCTATAGGGTATCGAGTCGGGGTTTAGGTTTTCCAAAACCCATCTCGAACCTGAGCCTATTACATTCTTAAGCTAAACAAACTTATATGGCAAGTAGAGATCTTATTTCCTTTTACAATGCTAGCAATGATGATGATTACATATATTTCAAGCAAGAACATAACACAATGTGTAGTAACTTAAGCAATAATGAGGAATTTAATAAGGGCACAAGATTTAATACAAAGGCAGATGTTGTTTAAACCATTAAGGCATATTATGTGAAGAATCATTGTAACTTCAGTGTTGATGAATCTAATAAGTTGCTTTGGTCGATTTATTGTTCAAAAAGGGAAGATGATTGTAAGTGGAGGCTTTGACCTTGTCAGAAGAAGTTAAATGGGCCGTTTGCAGTTACCAAATTTGAAGGTTCACACACATGCATCAATTCGATAATAAGTCAAGATCACCCACTGTTATATTGCAATTTTCTTGCAAGCCAGTTTGTGAATTTTGGTAGGGATATTCTTGATATGAAGGTTGTCGAACTCACTTATGTTGTTGAATGGGAATTTGGTTATAGAATATCTAAGAGAAGGGTCTGCAAAGGTAAGAAAAGGCAATTGAGCATGTGTACAAAAATTAGGAAAATTTTATAATGAGCTCCCTAAGCTACTTAATACAATAAAAAAAATACTAATCTTGGAAAACAAGTTGATTGGGGATGGAGAAAATTGATTACCTCCAAGGTGTCTATCTTTAACTAGGTTTTTTAGGTGTTTGGACCTTACATGGTAGCATTCAAATTCCTCATACTCATTGTCACTATTAATGACACTTTTTTATATGGAAAATACACTCACAAGTTGCTGATTGCTTGTGGTGTTGATGAAAAGAACCTCATGCTTTCATTAGCATTTGCCCTTGTGAATGAGGAGTCAGCGAAAACATGGGGCTAGTTTTCAAGAAAATTGAAGAAATATGTCATTAGTGATTGTAAAGATTGTGAAACCATTTGTCTCATTTCAAATAGACACCTCAACATCAAGTCAGAACTCGATGAGGCCTCCAATAGATGGCAACCTCCCTTTACATAATGGAGGTTCTGCATACGGCACATTATAAGCAACTCCAATTAGGTTTACAAAAATATGCAATGTAAGAAATTAGTCACTTACGCGGAGATGCAGACACAAGTTCGAAAGCTAAACTATTTCATGGAGCAGGTGAGGACAATCAAACCTGATACCTTATTGTGGTTTAATGACATGTTAATAGAGAAGTGGACGCTGGGCCAAAGAAGTTACTACCACTTTGGATACATGATATCAAACATTGTCGAAAACTACAATTCCGTATTGAAGTGAGCTTAAAGGTTACTTGTGACCACTTTAGTTAAAAAGATTTTTTTAAATTATGTGGGCTACTTTATCACCAAGCTTTCTAAGGTGCTTAAGAAAATAACAAAGAATAGAGTCTTCATGATGTGCCTCAAATGACGATATAATTAGATAATTCAAATCCGTAGGTGACAATCCACAATAATCAAATCCAACAATAGAATTAACGAATGATAACGAAAGATAAATCCTAAACACTTACCGGATATGACGTACTAGCAAGAGAGTAGTCATAGTACAGATTTATTGATATGACGCACAACAATCCAATACCATCACTCACCACAATCCAACGGATTGATAAGAGTAAAATGGAGATTAAACTTCAATATGCAATTTCTCAAAAGTTCAAAAGTGCCAAAATCCTTACATTACAACTTATATATAGCAAAAGGAAACAAAATGTGAAAAGCCACAAAAATCAACCGGTTCACCTACATAAGCTACCGGCCTTGAATTGTATGCCGCCTACATAAGCCGTTGGCCTTGAATAGTACACCATCGGCCTAGATGGGCGGCATAGGTGCCAAAGCCACTAGCCTTGATGGTCGACTTGTCTCTACGCCATTGGCCTTAAATGGCCGATCTAAAGGAAAGTTGCCGGCTTTTATGGCCAGCTTAAAGGTGTCCACCTTCGGCTCTGGTGATTTGATTCCCGTGTCGAACAAAGTTGTAATAGTCATGATTTAATTCCCATCACTTCATCAAATATGCATTTGAAATGATCGACAGATGGAATTCAAGAGTTAGTGTTTATAGGGTTTTCGATTATAGTATGTAAGAAAGATTTTTCAAAGTATTAACTAGCAGTTATCATATAGCAAGCAGGTTAAGGGGAGCAGGGCGGACACATACTGTTAACTTCACTCATTATACATACAATTGTTAAAAATGGAAAATAGAACGAGTCCCATACTCGCACATATATACAGTAGCTGCTTTCATTAGGCTTAATATGTCATTGGCTGTTTTGGATTGGTGTAAATGGACACATCAAGAATAGACATATAAGACCTACTTTCTTCCCATAGGCGACGAGCTCAATTGAGAGGAGGTAGACTTTTCATTGCTCTATCCAAGAGAAAAACTTGCACGGAAAAAAGGAAACCTAGGCATAAAAGATGCCACATGGAAATGGATATTAAGGAGCTTTCAAATAGAATCATATGTATACTTTGTCGAGAGAAAAGGGTATAATAGAAAAATGTACCCTTATAGAAACGAGAATAATAAATGGTGGATTATCATACGTGTAAATAATTAACCATTAGCTTAGTCTTATACATTTATGATGTTGAACCATTAATTTTATAATGCTAACAGTTTTGGTATTCCATTTTGCATACTAGATAGAGCTTGAACCTTTTGATCCATTAGTTTTGATTCAGTAGGACATACATCATTCATAGGTCATTTGGGATGGAGAGGTAAAACATAGACAACTTGTGAAATTGATGACTTTAGATTTCATTTTTTATGCTTTAACGTTTCACTTTTTCACTTTCAGAATCAATCATGACTTATCGTTTGACATAGCAAGTTATTACTTTGGCACAACGATAACGTTATTTTAGTAGATCCGCATATGAAGCCATCTACAATTGACCGACTTCTTGAGGATCAGCTATTTACCTTTTATACAACTCGATTAGCATATGATTACTACCTTAGTTGAGAAATAGAGGTTAGAGACTCGTATGTTTCATATGCTTACTAGGGAGTTCACTATTACTCTACAGGACGTTAAGATTCAACTAAGCCTTCTAATTGATGGTTAGGCAGTGATAGGGAATAGTTCTCTTAATTGGATTACTGCATTTGAGAGATTGTTTAAGGCAAAACTAAGGTCAGGCAATAGGGGGCACATTAATTTAATATAGCTTCAAGATATGTTTTGGGTCTTGCCAGAAAATGCAAATGTTGAGCAAGTTACATGTCATATGCATGCATATAATTTGCAACTACTGGGAGAATTTATCTTCACTAACAATTTGAGCCCATTTGTCCATAATATGTTTTTGCCATTGTTGAAACATTTTGATGTCACAAGCACATATAGTCGAGGGTTTACATATTTAGCTTCATTATATCGCTAACTCCATGTTGCATCTACCTTACCAGCTTAGACTATAGGAGGGACAACGATAATCTTTTAGGTGTGAGCATAGGACATATTCCCATATATAGCACCTTTTAGCCACCATGGGTTTGTTGTAGATGTTCGAGCTCCCTTAGCTACATGATAAAGGACAAGCTAAGATATTAACACATAGCCTAAGCTCCATTAGATTAACTTGTGTAAGAGGGTTAACATAGATTGACCAGTACAACATGCACCTTGTATTGCCTTATGGGACGAGCGGCTAATCTGAGTAGTTCATATAGAGGGGCCTCCTTGGTTTGAGTAGGGGTACATGAGATGATATAGATTTATTAACCATTAGTATATAGGATGTACATGACTAGTTCTTAAACATTTGGTAAGTAAAATATCAACACTAATTGGGTGATGTATCATGTAGCCAATACTAATTTATTTTATGGTATTTTGTTTGTATAAGCTAATACATTCCAACAAATCTGCTTATCCCCTAATCATGCCGCAGTTATTGCTCTAATTGATCATAATCTTCAGTTTTTATATAACTATGGGGGGTGACACTATACCTGTAGGCTCATTAAGATCAAGGCTTGAAAATTGAGGCAGAAGCTCAACATGCTAACATTTGGCAACAATAGCAATTGCATCTTACACATTGTAGGACTAAAAGGCCTAAAAGACCTTATAACTAGGCTTAACTACAGGGCTATGTAGCACAAGCCCAACAACTTGCACTCGATGTCAATTAGATGGTTAACAACTTGGCTCCACTACTTAGCACTTATATCACATCCATTAGTGGTCTCTTCCTTACTTGACCTACTCCGCATAAGAGATGCCTAGATAAGCAAATAATGTATCAAGATAAATCTTCATAGCATATTATAGATTAGAGTTCATTGTCTTCTCATGACTTTGGTAATACCCCCCCAACACCATCAAACATAGGAGTTATAAGCTTCTACTGCTCCAGATCTAAGGTTAATTAGAGAGCACACAAATATATTTTCGCGACTTGCATGACATTTTAGTAGAAGAAGGAACAACAAAGGATAACATACTATTTTTATGTCGTTTGACATGTAAATTTTTCATCAACATTTGTAACTCATGTATATATAAGTTTTGCAAGTTTTCCAGTTTTTCTTCCATTAATTATTGGCTACTTGCTTTTTATTACTCTCACCATTTTGCATATGTTTCTTCCTTAATTACATAGCTTTTTTTTTTTTTCAAATTATACACATTTTGATAGAGCTTCCAATTCACATGTGAAATTGTGATCTATATGGTGTTTGAAATTAAAAAAAGTTTGATAATTACTACACTATAGTATGCACTTCGAGTTTAGAGTTTTTGGTCTTACCATGAATAATTCATTCTCGTTTAATTGCTAATATAAAGATTCTTCATTCCACAACTCTATGAACTCTTCACTTGATCTTGAACAAGGGTATTTGGCAAGTTTCAACAATGCCATAAACTCATTATAAATTTACTAGCTCTACTCCATTCATCTTTGTCATCTTGAACTCATGAATAAGCTTTGGGCTACTTTTGATTTTATGCTTACTACTAAGGCTTCTAGTGGTAATTCTTACACCGAATCGAATAGCCCCTATGACCTTTAGTTCCCAGACTACTTTAGGTACTCATATGGCCCTTCATCGAGCATTTTAGAGTTTCTTTCTTAAGATGTACCTTTATCTTTACTAGTGGATTAACATACTTATTGTGCATGGCATACATCATGAGTCATGTATTTATTAAAAATCAAAATATATTGGTCACTTATTTACAAAAGAACCAAAACATATATTACATTTTTAGAAAATTTCCTTAATTTAATTGCTAAAATTCCAATGCCAAGTTCATTTATAAAATCCAACATCATAATCTAATTACATTATAGTTCTATCTAGAGGTAAGTTGAAATAAATATTTTTTTTTCATTTACCTTCCTTTTGTAATTTTTACTGTATATCAATTATCAATAATATATAAATAACTTAATCAAATGACAATTATCTTGAAGACAAAAATAGTTTATTATACTTAATATCTTTATTTTTATATGTATTTGTCTTATTATGAGTAATTTTTTCATAATGATAATTCAAGAGATAGGAGTTGAAGGAGCGAACAAGATGTTGTACAATTTATACTGATAGAGCATATCTAGTACATGCCTTTAGTTGAGCCAAAAGATGTATTCTAGATACATACTTTTAGTACTTATTTTTATAATATTTTTTATATTCTATTTCACGATTAATTTTTTAAATTTACATTATTTAAGTGATTCCCCTCTTTTTTTTTTCCACTCTCTTAATTATGTTGTAACGTAACCTTAATGCTACGGGGTACCCACTTAAATATTGTTTTTTTTCTTTTAAAATTATGAAATATTATATTCAAAAAATTATTCCAAAAATAGTTTGTGAAAGCACAGACTTGATTCGCGCTTTCGATGCTTTTTTTTTTTTAAATTATCCAATTTTTTTTGAAAAATCATGTAAAAAAATTAATTTTTTTAAATTAAAAGTTTATATAAAGAATAACAAAAAAATAATTTTCATAAATTTAAAAATTATAAAAATTTATTAAAAAAATTTTCACACCCCTTTATGCTTTATCTTATAATATATGAAAAAAAGAGGGAAAAAAAAAACTGAGTCCATTTTGTTAAAGCTTCATCTCTTTTTTTTATTATTATTAATTCGATAGCTAGTAACTTATGAAAATATAGTAATTTGATCCTTATAAAAATAATGTTATTTAGTCTCAGCTATAGTACACTCGAATTAATGTTTTTTTATATATTATAGCTCCATAACTCTACACAAGCAAAAAGTTATGACTTTTTTAAGTTAAAAAAAAAGCATCAAAAATCTTTTTTTTTTCCAAGTTGATGAGATTTTTTTTTTTAACTTTGAAAAGTTATAATTTTTCGCTTGTATAAAGTTACAAAGCTCATAATATATCAAAAAGGCTGACTTGAGTATACTATAGTTGAGACTAAACAGTGTTATTGTTTAGTATTTTTATGAAGATTAAATTGCTATGTTTTCATAAATCACTAGTTATTAGATTGATTAAAAAAGAGAGAGAGAAAGACGAAGTTATGACAAAATGGACTCAAATTTTTTATATATATATTATAAGATAAAATATAAAGTGGTGCGAAATTTTTTAAAATAATTTTTTATCATTTTTAAATTTATAAAAATTACTTTTCTATTATTTTTATATAAACTTTTAATTTCTTTAAAACAAAAAAAAATTAATTTTCTTTACATGATTTTTTATAATTTTTTCAATAATTTAAAAAAAAATTACATTAAAAGCACAAATAATATTTATAAATTTATAATATATTTTTAGAATAATTTTTTACTTACAATATTTCATAATTTAAAAAAATAAAAATTTAAGTGGGTAGCTGCACTGCATTTTCGCCAGCTAGACAATAGACGACAGATCGTACGCACATTCGAATCCGATTCGCCACAGCACCCACCTCTACCAGCATTCCTCCTTTCATCTTCTTACTATTTGACACAAAAACCCACAAACACAGGAATAGGAACCCAACCCAATACAAATTAAAAAGATTACACCCCTTACTTTCCCTATTAGAACTTGCCCTTCTTCAATAGCACAAACTATTGCTTTCAAAGCCATGTTTTCTACTGCACCTTCTACTGTGATAGCTTGGTAATATGGAAAACCAAACAAAACCCATGTCACTTTTGGTTCCACTATATTTAAAGTTTGTTCCTCTTTGGTGAAATAGTTAACTAACTTGAAAAAGTTTGGACCTTTCCAGGGGCTCTGGAGAAGACGGGCAGCTGGGTATTGGAAATAATGTAGAGAAAGAATGGGTTTGTGAAGTCAAAGCTCTTGAGTCTGAAAATGTTCGCTCTGTCGTTGCTGGTAGTAGAAACTCTCTTGCAATTTGTGAGGATGGAAAGGTTCCCCCCTTTCTTCTTTTCTTTTTCTTTTTCTTTTTGATTTTATTTTCTCTAATTTGCAGTTGTTCGTTAGAAGATGATAACGGATGTCCACGGGCGCTTGTTTAGAAGTCCTACCAAAATATGAAACTTTTGAATATTTATGTATTTGCTTCATGAAACGTGTACTCAGTGAAATGTGTAAACAATGCTGTAAAAAATGAAGAAGTTCAATTTCCTGTTTTTAACAACCTTTTGGATACTTATTAGGGGACCCTTTCATTCGTTTGCTTCTTTGGTAGAAATTGGTGATAGAAGGAGAGGGGTAGCTTTTAGCGGCTAATGATTGTCCCCAGAAGTGGCAATTCTTTTAGGAAACCGTGCTGTTTCATTTGGGGTCGAATTTGTGGCAACGTCAAAATACATAAAATTGGTTATATATGTCTAATAGTCAACTTATTTTATGATCGTGCAATTCATGCTGCATCCATTTCATTTTTCTTTCAGTCGTGTTGTATCCGATCGAGAAAATTTTGAGTGTGATTGGTTATGAGAGGAAATTATACTCCTCATTTCTAATTGAATATTTTCATTTGAATGGACACTATTTTGTATCCATCAGCTTATTTTCTGTTCTTAATGTACTGAGAAGTATTTTGGTGAAGAAAATGCACCTCTATTTGTTAGGTTATTTTCAATAATAGTAATCTTTTGATGGAAGTGTTAAAGATGTGATTTTGACAAGTAGTTGGACTGCTTTGAATTGGGTTTGTTACAGTTGTTTACATGGGGTTGGAACCAGAGAGGGACACTTGGCCATCCAGCCGGAACAAAAACTGAAAACATACCGAGTCAGGTTAAAGATCTTGCTAATGTCAAGATTGTTCAGGTAATAGATTTAACCTTGCTCATTGCTGGAATTATATTTCTCTGTTGTCAAATGATGCTGCTTTATTTGAGTTATCATTAATGAGATCTTATGTTTAGGCTGCTATTGGTGGATGGCATTGTTTGGCTGTTGATGATCAAGGCCGTGCATATGCTTGGGGTATATTCTGTATCTATCTTATGCATCGTTTCTTTATTCAAAACAATAATGTAATATTTCTTATACATAGAATACCAAATAATTGGAACTTTATAATGGAGATCTGTTTCTTAGGGTCCTTGAAGCATGCAACAATATTGATTTTTGGGAGTGCTTTATTGGCTCTCTAGCATTTTTAAGAAAGAATTTTGAATGATATGCTTTATATATATAGGAGGGAATGAGTATGGACAGTGTGGTGAAGATCCTGGCAAAAAAGAAGACACTGGAAAGCCTTTGAAAAGGGATATTGCGATTCCTCAACGTTGTGCACCAAAACTTGTAGTTCGGCAGGTGATTTGCTCTCTCTAAGTTCCTGGAATGATGATGATATTTTTCTCATGATTGATATTTCTTAACCCATTTGTAAAGCAATTAACTGCAGTTAGCTAAAGGAATGTGAAAGAATATGTTTAGACATTGATGTAATTTCCTGAGGCATATATGATTGAATATGTTTGGAGCAGTGGAAGAGTCTATGACTGGTTGCATGCCATTTGTTTCGTGCATACTCAATTCTCAAAGCTCTGGTATAAGTAGCATCACGTTGTATTTTGCAAGAAATGTGTGTTTTGCTTAAATGTGAGATATGTGATCCACATCACTTGCAAAGAAAATGGTGTGAAATGAGGACGTTATGAAAGGGCCCTCTACATTATGCAGTGATTTACTTCTCTTTTTCCTCTTTTTTGTTTGTCCAAAGGGATAGCCTGATTGATTATATCAGATTTCTGGCTGGACTGAAAAAGCAAAAGGAAACTCAAGTTCATTCTATGAAATTTTAGGTCTGTTAGATTAAGATTAATTGCTCTTCAATAATATGCAACAATGAACTTTCTGGCTCTCCTGCAATTCGACATTGTTTTTGTCTTTCTACCATCCAGATTTTTGTTATTATAGTTTCTTATTGCCCTTTTCTAGGTAGCTGCTGGAGGCACACACTCTGTTGTACTAACACATGAAGGACATGTATGGACATGGGGTCAACCGTGGCCTCCTGGTGACATGTGTGTAATGAATTGGCTTGATATCTTAACTATCTGTCATGAAATATTAGTTCATATTGATTTGGTGGGATTCATTCCATTGTTTGTTAACTTGTCTCCCAGTAAACAAATTGCTGTTCCTGTACGTGTTCAAGGCCTTGACAAAGTTAATCTAATTGCTGTGGGCGCATTCCATAACTTGGCTCTTCAAGAGGAGGGAACTTTATGGGCATGGGGAAACAATGAATATGGACAACTTGGCACAGGAGACACCCAGCCCCGATCTCAACCAATCCCTGTTCATGGGCTTACGGATCTTAATTTGGTTTGTATATGCTATTCAATCTCTTTCTAGCAAATATCATGTTTAACTAGCAGGTATTACAGCCTACTGTTTCTCTAACTAATGTATTCTTTCCTAATTCTACATTTTGCTATGTGGGTATAAGTTATTTTACATTGTAGTTGTTGTGTTGTCAGTTTTACATGCCGATCTTACACTTAGTATATGAGCAAATAGCTATTTTTTTTGGAGCGGTTGATCTTTGTTTGGAATGGTTTCCTTGTGAATGGGGAAAAAGAATAAGAAATAAAGAAAAAAAACAAGAATATGCTTGTAGCTTTTGACTATAGTTTGTTTTTTGGAGCAAAAGTACTCATAGGTTTCTTATAATGTGAAGGTTGATATTGCAGCAGGAGGATGGCATTCAACAGCTCTAACTCATGATGGAGAGGTAATATTACGTATCCTTCTTACTATGCTAATTAATCCACTTACTACTAAGGTGGTTAAAGATGTACTCTTAAAAGATTATAGATGTAAGCACTTATAATGTGCTTTGTCCAAGGAAAAACACTGGATACTTGTGATGTAAAAATCTTAGTTTCTTTTGGTGCAATAGCTGTATCTTTATGAGAATGTAAAAATTGTCTTGGCATTTTTAGCACAATTGATCAGTTAAGCATCTAAACATTAAACCATTTTCTTGTTTCCTCTATTGAAACAAGTGAGAACAGGAAAAGGTGTTTATCCAGACAGCACTGTAAGATTGTAAGTTAGTACATTCAGTTTTCAAGCATTTGCATTTCCATGGTTTTTCTTTAACCATGTTGAATATTTTTGGAGAAGTCTTAATTTTTTACTTTTGGGACCTTTTTTTTTAGCTTACAAAAATGAAATTAATGATTGTTCATTATCCATTGGTATTCAGGTATATGGATGGGGAAGAGGAGAGCATGGACGGCTTGGTTTCGGGGACAATGATAAGAGCAGTAAAATGGTGCCTCAAAAGGTTAACCTTTTGGATGGGGAAGATATTGTTCAGGTATTCAAGATTCTGATCCCTGTTTACTTGCATATGTTTTAACTTTGCTTGTTCATCTCACTTTCCATGGGTCTTAAAAAGTTCATTAGGTTTGCAAGATGTTTTAACATGAGCTTTGCTATCTGCTCAACTCTAAACAAGTGTCTGCAAGAGAATTGTCTGTAAGAGAATCCAAAGTTAATATGGTGGCCGATAAGAACAGTGTACATAAAAGTGTTTTTCTAATGGCTTACTTAGCTTGTCCAAGGATGTTACTGCATCTTAGCGTGCACTGTTATACATCAAAAAGTGTTTTTAGCATCCTGTCTTAACTAACTATTGGGTAGACTGCTAAGTAGTGAGGGATGGTTCCCTGAAAGCAAATATCCTGTCATGGATTTACAATTTTTTTTTCCTTATTTGCTACGTTATATTCTGGAAAGAAAGATTTGGAGGGATTTGATTCTGTTTATCTTTCAGTTTCAATTTGCATGGGACAGTTTTTTACAGATATCGGCTTTTATGCTGTCTCTGTGTAATTAGGTGTCTTGTGGAGGCACGCACTCAGTCGCTTTGACACGTGATGGGCGAATGTTTTCGGTAAGCATATTTGCCTTTAGGCTGATTAGATCTTGTTGCTTTCATGTTAGCAGAACTTTGAAAATGGCTGTTTTTTGCCATTGCAGTTTGGTCGAGGTGATCATGGGCGTCTTGGATACGGGAGGAAAGTAACGACTGGTCAGCCAATGGAGGTACCAATAAATCTTCCACCTCCCAAAAATGTTAGCTGCGAAGAAAGTGAAGGACAGTGGACTGCGAAACTTGTTGCCTGTGGTGGGCGCCATACCTTGGCTATAGTGGAATGGCATGCTCATGAATCTAATTAAGTTTTGGAAGAAGAAAATATTCCAAATCATGGAGGAGGAGGAAAACATTCATTCTCTATCACTTAGTTACTATATAATCCAAGTATATGGATTGCTTGACATATATGTGTTTCTGCCTAGCATTGCGGTTGCATGAGTAAACATACATTGGAAATACGCAATCTTGATTTCAGATGAGAAAATGTATGCTCTTTTCATTTGACATAAAATAGGAAAACACTGGAAGCCATACTTCTTACTGCAATTGTCTAGTGCCAACTAAGAGCAAATGAGTTAGCCTTATCGTGTATGGACCAACAGAATTTCAAAGTAATTAAAGGATGGATGTGGGGTTGTTCAGTGAGCAAACAACCTTCCCGGTATAAGCCTCCCTTGTTTGATCTTTTGTTTCCAAATTCTTAAGACGAAACATTGATCCGTGATGGAAGTACCTTGTTTAAGGCTACCTCGACTCTTCTGTCGGATTTTGGTGAGAGGACATTCTATGTAGCCGCTATGCTATGCAAAGTAACCTTTCTTCCTTGCTCAAGCTCAGGAAGTAAAACATGAGTTACTTTAGCTCTCAGCTGTGAACCACATAGCAAATAGCACGAGAAGAAAGTTCAAAGTGAAACTTATTGTAATATATTCCTTGAATGCTACAAAAAATATCCAAAGATTGGCTACGAACTGTTAAAAATCATTCAATTCTCTCCCTTGATGGGTTTATGGTCTTCATACAGAAAGGGAACTTAGGAAAGAAGTAGAACACAGAAGAGGCTAACGCTGTCGCTCTCTCTTGGCAGATCTTGGCAAAACACTGTTTGAGGAAAAGCGTTTTGCTAGGCTGCGTCTTCTCTGTCGTTGTATGGATGTGCTGCTGTTACACATTAGCTCCTATCTACCCTGGTAGAATATAAGCAAATAAAATGCTTTTAATCTTCTACCGACAGTACCATAATGTAATTGCAGGCATGATGGTGATCCCGGTCTTGGTTGGTTAGGCTACTCCAAACCTGGCAGAAAATCTGAACATATGCCACTAAAAATTCTTCCAGAGAATGTTGGATTTGATAAAATAAAACAAATAAGGGTTCCAAATAAAGATTAGGATCGAATAAATTATTTCAATATCTGCTAAATGCTGTCCAATTATTACATCTTATAACCAATCACAAAGATGGTCTCATCATATAACCACGTTTCTCTTTCCTCCTTTTTTACATGGTGGATTTCTCTTCCTCATATTTGGGGTTCCAGTTTCTTCCTTCACCATTCGAAGAATGATGCATTTGCTCCATTCTTCCTAATCTTAGTTGTGATACACCGTACCATGAGACCATTCAACTGGCTATGTTACGACTGTTGGATGCATCTTGAGTTCATGTCGTGGATCTTTCAGATGGAAGAATTTTCTTCACTTAAGAACAAGTTCAGACAGTATTCTAAGTTCCTTCTCTTTCAGCAATTCAAGACGCGGAGCCAACTCATTTCATGCATTCGGATGTAAGCTCTACTTTTGTTAAATTTAGCTCAACAACCAACAAATTTAAAAGTTTAAAATCTTAGAA
This sequence comes from Laguncularia racemosa, assembly GCA_037954665.1. Lineage (NCBI taxonomy): Eukaryota > Viridiplantae > Streptophyta > Magnoliopsida > Myrtales > Combretaceae > Laguncularia > Laguncularia racemosa. The sequence continues at coordinate 233,021 of JBBMOL010000085.1, read as the reverse complement.
CTGTATGACCCTTCTAATTTACATTTACTAATTAAACACACCCATAAATTTGCAGGTTAAAACTCTGATTCAATCCATCAAGTAGACTACTTACGAAGATGAATAACTGCACAGTGATTTGAGCTCTTGATCTTCCATTCTCATCCCATTTTAAGTATAGTTCTACAACCACTTATGACAAGATTAAATCACCATGGCCTATAGCAATGCAGGAAGTCAATTCTTTTTCGGTAAAAGATAACTGACTATGCAATTTACTCTACTCTAAGCGATCGATAAATTAGCTCTAGTGACCTATCAAGAATCAAATATATATGAGAGTGTTTACATGCAACATATTACGTTAGAAAAACTGCAAAATCGTTACTAAACATACTGCTAAGATTAGCACACGATCAATGATTTAAAAGCTTGTGGCTGAAGCTGGTGGGATCGGCTTTATATTTATTACTTGACAATGGCAAAATGAAGAACACGAAAACTTACGAGGATGGTTTTGTTCTCCATCGATGTACTTGTTAAGAGACCATCCAGCTAGACCGAGTATGATGAGATACACTACTAAGTTTACAATTAGAAGAGGAATCCTCCACCCCTTTTTTTCGTATGCCATTTTGTTCTAAACTTCCATCACAACAATTTCATGCTCTAGGTGAACTAAGCCGAAACTTAAAGAGGAAAATATTAAGGTTGCTTCAGATACATGTTAACATTCTAAACAAACAAAATTTCCGCTTTTCATGTAATGTTTGTGATAATGTTGGAAAATCGTAAAAAAGGTTTTTTATTAGGTTTTTAACAATTATCCTTGAGTTTCCATTATATTTATATTGTACATAGATAATATACTCAATTTTCTAAAATTCTTTTTCGAAAAGCCTTGAATTTTCATGATTTTATATGTGAGTTTCCTTAATGGTGTTACGCGTACTTATTAAAGATGTAATATAAATACTACTTGCACTTGTTAAGAGTATTTATACATTTCAATGAATTTAATTGATAAGTCAATGGGTACCATGATTAAAAATCCGAAGAATAATTGATTAATAGATAATTGATATGATACATTGTGAGTCTATTAATCAAAGACAAGATTCGCTACAATCTATAATAACAGATTAATAAGAACAGTTATATTGAGATAAAACTACTCAATATGAAAAGAGAAAGACAACGCTTAATAGTAATTCAATAATGACAAGTCATAGTGTTCTTTTAACACATAAAAGACTTAAATAATAACCCTTAAATCCTTAATGGCATATTTGTAAATAAAGAGACTAAGAAAATGCAAATAAAAGGCAAGTTCATCAATAATTAAAAAGAATAATAGAGAGTTCGTTAGGTGTAACATAGTTGCTAACACACCTATGTTGATAATTGTGTATCTCACGATCCTCTTCATCACCTCAACATAGTCATGTCGTTGATTGTATAGGTTAACACACTTGGCAGTACTACCATGTTGATAGCCATATATCTTATGCTAACTCATAACAACTTTCTTATTTGGATTCATTAGCTTCTCAACTCATCTTTCGTTCATTTTTGGTATTTGTTGGCATGTTCTGGGAACTCAATTCTTATCATCACCTTGGGGCAACAAAAATGCACCTTCAAATCTTGAACTTACTTATCTTTTATACCTGCAAAATGGCTAGTATGTTTTCCATTCCATGAGCAATATGTAAACAAGCTATTCCATTTCTTCTTGCCCTTTGTAAGGGCCTTCTAATTTTGCCGAATTTCCTTCTTGGTCATGGATACCAATGTAAACTTCTTATCACGAACTTAGTTCCTATCATAATATATTGACTTGCTTGCAAGCTTAAACATAAGCTCAAAATTGGCTAATTTAAATAACTAGGCTTTATTTTGAGTTTAAGTTTGGCTCATTTATGAATTGAGCTCGAGCCAAGTTGAGCTTAAAGTGAATCAAGTTTCAATAGCTCACAATCAGCTTGACTCATTTATAGCCTTATTAGTATTTATTAATTGTGTCAGTGTGTAGCTTTCACCTAATAATATTAGAAACTAGGAGGTTATTGGAGCTATTATTGTGTTCAACCAATTTTGTCTATTTATAATCCTTCCTAGTAGGGGAAGGGATAGGAGTAAAAGATAGGTGGGGCATTGGACTACATATTTTTAACATCTTCAATTATGGGTATGATATAACTAAAATAATAATAATAATATATAGAACCGCTAGATATTGCGAGTTGAACCACAGGCAAGGTTGAACTACTGTAAAGTAAAATCGTTTGTGGGGAAATAGCAAGCATTTGAAGGCTTTTGTGGCCAACGATTGTAGGCTCATTATGAGCCCATTTTGTACGTGTGAAATGGTTAATCAAGTGAGGGCCTTGCCCCCTTGAATCTTCTGTACTAAATTATAAAAGATAGAGGAACCTAACATTTAAAATACAACACTTATAGTTTTACATCCATTTATTGAGTTCAAAACAGGAAAATTTTATATCCAATGTGATAGAAAATTATTCTTTTACATTAATATACAATTGTAATAATTTTTTAATGATGATTTATTGTATGACTAGATTCACATTAAGAGGTAAAATATCAACTAGGCTAAGAATACTCTTGTGGGTGGGTTTCAGCTCAAGTGTGGGGTCATGTGGGTATTACATGCAAACGCATTACACGTGGCCTAACGAGGAAGTGAGGCATGTGATGATGATCAGGGGGTGATTGAGATGAGAGGAGGAGTAATCAGTCTCAAGCAAGGACCAACTCAACGGTGACAAGTGTGTGTTTTATGAAGATTGATGTGGGAATGTGGGAATTCTAGTCTTTTGAGGAAAATTCGGCAAAATAACAACACTTTTTCCAAAAGAAGTCTCCTTTTAGTGAGGAGACATAAGGTATTTATAGTGTTTGGTTATAAATCTCGTTCGTTGGATGGTTATAGTGATCAACGGTTCTTAGCAAATGAGGCCCCATATGGGTCTTGTATAAGTCTAGGCTCACCAAAGGCCTTTAGTGTGTGTGTGTGTGTATATGAGTCTTATTTAAGAAAGGTTGGATCGGCCTGCCCGATCCAACAACCCCTACTCCAAGTTTACCATGCCAAATCTCCATTGATCATCTCAAGACATGGACTTTACTCTTTAGGCCTTGTTATATTTGCCTAAAGAGTTAAATCCATTAAAATAATATGCCATAAGCCTATGAATTAGATTCGGTACCTCTACATTTTTGCCTCCTGACCAAAGTCCTTTGACTGAGATCGAAGGGATTTGGGCATCAGATGAGCCTTCATCATGGCTAGGAAATTACTTTGTGCATATGCGCTTGTAAAATAGCTACGCTGCTGCCATGTACACTTACACAGTATTAAAACCTAGCATCAGCGTTTGCGAAGTAATTTAAGTTTTTCTTAACACACAAATACATAACATCATTTGATCATGAGTGTGGCTTTGGCTAAATGAGATTGCATTATTCCTAGATACCATAGAACATAGAGTGGATGTATAAATGATGACTTCTTTAACAATCAATAAAATTGGCTTGAATTTTTTTTTTTTTTTTTGAAAGATTATAAGTAATAAAATATTATTAAAAATTCTATGTGCAATTTGAGGTTTTTTTTTTTTAGTATAACAAAAAAATAAATAAAAATCCTTTTGTAATAAGGCATAGGGCAATAGCCTGCTAGAAAGACACGTACATGCATCCTAAACATCCCGAATTCGATTAAAAGCTTACCACTTCTAAGCATGGCACTGGTCTACAGCTTATTTGGAAAACACATACTCACATTGCCTCATTACCCCAAGTTTGAAGAAGAATTCCAGCTGTTGTCACATGAACGAGGACAACATACTCAGTGGGTGCCATAACCTACTGTACTGTTGTGATTTCTCTCTCTCTCTCTTTCTTTTTCTTTTTTGTTTTCTTCTCTTCATCTGCTTGTCTTTCCTTCTCTTTTTTTTTTTTTCTTTGTGCCTTTGTCTTCTCTCTCTCTATGTGAATGAAGGACGTTAGTTTTTTTTTTTTCTTTTCCTTTTTTTTATACAGCAAATGCCCAAAACTTAGCAAGAAACAGACTGAGATCAAGTAACTGGGAATCAGGAGATGCGAAGAAGGCTCATAGACAGGTTGGGGAGTTTCTTTCAATTCTTCAATCATTATCACTGGTTTGCCTCTCTCTCAAATGGTTGTTTGATTTTGCACTGCTGTTTTCCTTCCTTTTACTTTCTTTGTTTGTTATTTCTCTTATGTTATTGTTCTTGCTTAGTTTCCTTGATTGTGTAACTTCTTTTCGCTGTCTTCCTTTTTTTTTTTTTTCGTTGTACATTCTATATTTTCTTTAAGTTTTCTTGCTGTTTGTGTTCCTCTGTTCTTGGCGTATTGGCTGTTGGGTTTTTGTTCTTCAATCGCATTAGTTTGCTTTTCTGAATACTGCACGTAAGTAATCAAATATATGGATTGTTTTGAATGTACCCTTATGTTCCCTTTTATTTGTCTTATTTCTGTTTTTTTTTTTTCACTTTTTGAGCTGACATAGTCTTTTTGTCTTTGTATCAACTGGCACCTAACTTCATTGTAGATTTTAGAATGGCTCTTATGATGGATAAATGCTGGTGTTGTTTATCATAAAAATGGGATTACTAGTCTCCTGCGGTTGCATCGTGCGAACCGTATTTGTCTCAATGTCTTCAAAACTTACATTTGGTGACATAATACTCCCAGCAAACGATGATGGGGAAGGATTTGAGTGATTCTAGGTTGAAGAATATCGTGCATGTATGGAAGCTTGTGGAGTTATTTCAGGAAATGGTGGAGGTGACGATAGAGTTGAAGAAGATTCCGTGCAGAAAGGGATGAACGGAGGAAGTTTGGTTTAATCAGGGGATGATTCCTGATGCTCAGAGGTGTGTCTTTTCCTTTTAGGTAGGATGAGCCAGCATAAGGTTGAAAATACTTGCTCGGCTCCTTACCATCAGTAGCATCAACTGAGGTCACAGGCTTCAAAGCAGTAACAACTCCACTGAAAAAAATGGGTTAGTTTCATGATTGACTGAGCTGAATTTCCCAACACCCAAGTTGACAAGGTTGTGCAAGCTTCAGCTCAACATGGGAAGAAGCAACTTTCCTATCTACAAAAGTAGAATCCCTTGCCATTTGCACTTTCTTGAAGTCAAATCCTATGCCAATATGTTTTGAAGTTTGCAATGTAGAATCTGGAATAGATAAATTCCCACCCTTTGTAGTTGAACCAATGTAACAAGGAGAGGCTTTAATATCATTATTAGGTCCTGGAGCGATAAATTTAGACATTGTCAAGCTTCTTGAATCAGGAACAAATGTTACATGATTATCTTGTAAGGGATGATAGTTGAAAAGTGAAGGAGCAGACTCCTTTATGTGGCTTCCATAATCACTCTTATGCAGTTTGTTTTGGGAACCATCAATAATGAAGTTCATGGCTAGATTAAGATTGTTTGGCAACATGGCAATGTTTGAATGCTCTTGAGGCTTTGTTGAACCTTGATGTGAACCAATGAAGTGAGATATGCTTGCATTCTTTTTCATTTCAGAAGAAATACAGCTGGAATTAACAAAACTAGCAACAGTAGGAAATCCTTTTGGCCAATCCCATCCATTCTGATCATCCAGAAAGCCCCATTGGTTTGAAGTACAATTCCCGCCACTGGCCTGTGGTCTCTCCAGTAGCCATGTGAACCAAAATTCCTGGTTTGATGAGAAGTAGATTCCCACTAGTTCCACAACAAAATACACGAGGGAACCCATTCAAAGAAGCAATAGATGGCAGATGAACTGTTTGAATATCTGCTTCTAATGGTAGCTTCTGGAAACAGTATTTAACAAATGAATCTTCCCAGAATTTGCTTGACTGGTATGACTACTTTCACTCTTCAAAAAATTTACTACCTTTCCATCGGCAGGAATTAGGTGATTAGTCAGCAATTCAGTAATGTCAGAACTATGACAACTCAAATTCTTAGGCTACATAGCCTCTAGATAAGAAGAGTTGCTACTGCAACTAGCAACTGACAACACCTTGAGAAAACCTTTGGTGAAAAGGCTTCCATTGGTTGCAATATGTGGTGACAACTCAGAAAGTTTCCCTAATGTCTCATTTCCAAAAGCATTAACAAGAAAATTGTTACCATCAATGGTAATTCAAAGCAAAACAAAGGGAGATTTGGGGCAACTAAGATGCTCAAAAACCCGGATGAAGTAGATATCTCTACTCGAAGTTAACTTCTCTTCATTTAATCTCAATTCTGTAGAGAAATTTCCTCTAACTACTCTCAATATTTACATTTGATTGAAGATATAGGAACACTTTTACTAACATGTCTCTTGTCTTACTCTTCGGAATCAGCGAGTTCTTATGGTTTTCTTGCAATTATATACTCACTTCGACAAATTTAAATATGTTAAGTTCATGCTATAGTATTTTTTGAAAAAAAAAATCAACTTAGCTTCGATAGTAATGTTGAATGACTATGATTGTTGCATCAATTTATGTCTCTTGCGTTCATTCTTTATTGTGGGACATTCTATAGCAACAATAGAATGATTATAATAATTGCATCGGACCTTGTGACATAAATCTGCTCTTTGTCACGGGACATTCTTGTTGCTAGAGAGCTTTTGTTGGTTAATTTCCATTAGACAATTCTTGATAAGTTAAAGATAAGGTTTCTCTCAACTCACGAAAACCTTCATGGTTTGTGGACTTGTAATTTTGGTATCGCGCACACAATTTTTTTTTTTTTTTACTCAATCAACTTTATTTTAGACAGTGACACAAGATAACTACGATGACAGCATCGAGCCATGTCACTTGTGTTCATACTTCATTGTGGGACATTTTTGTTCATGTGGCAACATAGAATGACTATGATAGTTGCATTGAACCACGTGATTTGAGTTCATGCTTCATCATGGGACATTTCGGCTTCTAGAAAGATCCTTCATGGTTGGTTGGGGTTGTCACTCTCTCGCACAAATTTTGTTTTGTTTTTTTTTTAAATAGGTTTGATGATTTAGCAGGGTTTCGTAGGATTATGCTACACTCCTAGTTGATGAAATTATTACTCCCACTGTTTTGTTTTTAAACAAAATGTTTTTTTAGCACCCTTTCTTTTTCATTATAAGAGTAATCTATCCCCGTTCGTCTTTGCAAGTAGTAAGGCCATTGGGGGACTTTCAACACTTTTCTCTTCCCCCCCCCCCCCCTACTTCTTTTTTTTTTTAAAAAAAAAAAGTAGTATTAATTAGATTCAGTCATTGCTACCATTTGCAATGGGTAAAGACACTAGAAATGTTAAATAATGTAGTGGGATTAGTGACAAAGGTAAAGAGATAGTAGCATATTTTGACAGTCGTATACCCATGGTACCTTCTTGTCGAAGTAAATGGTCTGACTCGATGATTAAGGAAGATTTCTTTTGGAGTTGCATAAGCAAAAGAGATACACAGGAGCACCAACATGTTAATGGTGTGTGGCATTTCATAAGACGGGAGCCTAAGGTTGAAGCTAGAGAGAATATAGAGGGGACTTCTCCTGTTAGATACTCAATTTTTTATTCATAAGCAAGCCGTGCCGGGTTGGCATCCCTAGGTGAATCACATCATGGGTAACCCAAGATATGTAGATACTATGGAGTCTGTAGAGATTTACTATCCTATAATGATTTCCTCCTGTTGGTCCTTCGAAGTAGTATTGCACCATTCCCCAATCGTTATGGTATTGGGAAGGAGCTTTGAATTAGGGATTGTCCTGCTTTTGTCGATGTTACAAATGAAGAAGATGATAACGGAATGGTTGATTTGAAGCACACTCTTGAGCATAGTATTGATAGTGGTAGAAGTACACCAGTTCATGTTGATGATAGGGAAATTGAGCCTTTATCGAGTAATAATGTTGAGTCAAATGCTAACATTCGTATAGATGACATTGATAATGATGAGATTGGACATTTCAATGAACATTACATTTAGGCCTATGCCAATGTCTTGAGAGAGGCATGGCTCTTTGATAATCAGACAGATGGGACACTAAATGAGGCTTCAATTGAAATTGTAGCAAGGTTACTTCACCTGTGACTCTTCCTAGCATCATCCCTACCCCATTTATTGAAGTACCAAGACAGATTGAAGAGGACTCCTCGAGTATATTATAAGCGGCTTCATTTCACAAGTTCGTGATTCATTCATAGCTCCTGCCTTCGCTAGAGCACTTGTATGAATTGGAGAGGGAATTCTGGTCTAAAGCGATTTGCCAGGGTTTTGAATTAAGTACCACCATGGTATCTATGCTTGGGCAAACCATGTCTCTTCTGAATAGACATTGGAGTTCATTATCTGAAAAGAAACTCAAACTCATCATTGATAGTGTTGAAGGGGCATGGGCCCTGAAATTTAGAGTTGGTGCTATAGAGCCTATCGCGATTGAGGCAAGGAAAGTTTTAGGTTGCCAAGACTTAATGGAACAATGTAAGGGAATTTTGGAGGAACTATCAAAGATTGATCTCAAAATGGAGGCTAACTTAGCTAGTCTGGATGTTAATTCCTTAGCCAAATCTGTTATAGGTTCCTGATTTGGCATTACCCTTTTTTATGTTTTTTTTTTCATACGTGATATGTAAACTCGTTTGATGAACGGTGATTTTTGCCTTGATTTAAAGGTTGGTTTCTTGTCTTTATGGATTTTCTCTCCTTTTTTTATTGATAAATGATATGTTGTTCATAGTGCGCTTAATAGTAGCTACACTTACATAAATAACATGATAGAGTATGAGTCGATAACATGTCTCCTAACCTTTTAGAGAAAATTGCTAAAGGGGTATTACCCACTACTTAACAAGTCGCTTGTAAAATTGCTAGCAAGTGCATTGAATAGTAAAATCATCACATTTATTGAAGGTGTTATGCTATGTGCTTAGGAAATAATATTTTCACTAATCAGCATGGCGTAACCCACATGACACTGTGCATTTGGGAGATTAATCTACTACCAAACTGTAGCAATATAATGTGCATATTGTGCGCTAAGGAATTAAATTTTTATCCTTGCAGCAACAAATGAAATCTTTGAGACAAAAATTTGGAAGTAAGTTCTCATGACTTAATATGCGTTTTCATTAATCTCACTTCTCATATTCATTTAGGCTATTTACAAATGAAACTTTTTGATATACTGGAAATTGATAGGAGTTGTGATAGCATCCGTATTTGGATTACGAAGCTTATAGTCACCACCGTCATGAACTTCCTCAACGATAAAAGGTCCTTCCCATTTGGGTGTAAACTTTGGCGCTAGAATACCTCGGCGCACATGATATGTTGCTCGAAGTACAACATCGCCTTTTTGAAATGACCTTTTCCTCACCAAGCGGTTATAAGCTACACCTAGTTTTTTGCTGGTAATGAATTAGCTTATGTTTAGCAGTATCTCGCCTCTCCTCCAAGGCTTCAAAATCCAGCATACGCAAGGCGACTGGTTTAAGCTCAGCATTGATGGCTAAGCATGCGGATGGAATCAAGACTTCCATCAAGACTATTGCTTCGGTGCCATATACTAGAGAGAAAGGTGTCGCTTGAGTTGGCTTTCACTTTGAAGTTCTATACGCCCAAAGTGCTAATGACAGCTTATCATGCCATTCTTTATGGTTATCCTGAACCATACGACTTAACACCTTTAACAAACTCTTGTTGGTGGTCTCTGCTTGCCCGTTGCCTTTTAGGTAGTAAAGCATAGACTTAATATGATTTATGCCATAGGAAACCATCAATTGTCGTACATGAGTATTGATGAATGGAGTACCATTGTTAGATAAGATGCGCTTTGGAATGCCGAATCTACATATAATGTTCTCCTTCATGAAATTTGCAATTGCTAGTCCTGTAGCCTTTTTCAAATCAGCAACTTCCACTCATTTTGTGAAACATTCAATTTCTGCCAAAATCCAAATACACTCTCTTGATCGCGGATAAATTAGGCCAATCAAGTCAAATGCCCATGTATGGAAGGGCCATGGCGTCGTTATGCTATGGAGTGTAACTGTAGGAGCATGAATAGCATTGCCATGTTGTTGATAGACACAACATCTTTTAACAAAATTGAAAGTGTCAGCTTCCATAGTTGGCCAATAATAACCCATATCGAGCAAGTGATAATACAATTTTCTTCCTCCTTAATGCTTTCCACATTCTTTGGCATGCACTTCAATCAATATCGCTTCTGTTTCAAGAAATGCAATGCATCTAAGAGGCTTTCCCATGAATGAGACCTTGTATAGTTCATCCTCATGCATAAGATATTTTCTTGCCTTTTTTTTTACAAACCTTACATTCATACTATCGATGGACAGTGTATTGTTCTTCCAGTATTCGATGTACGGACGCCACTAATCACCTATGCTAGCCACAAAGTTACATTCCTTCCCGTCAGGTAACTCAAAGCACTTGGGACAATTTGCTTGTACTTAGAATGCATCCTTGGACATTGAAGACCAATAGTATCTTGCACGTTAAATGCGACGATACAAAGGTGGCCCCTCTTCTCTACACCAAATCTTGTGGTATTTGTCCAATTTCAAGTGAGCTTCTTTTATCCCAATACAACAAGATAAAACACCCTTTGGTCCCTTGTAATATAGTGCTCCATTAACTTTAATGAAGTTCTTCAATGTTGATATAGAAGCTGCACCTAGGTATGCTAGTTGCTTCTTCATTCTCATCAACAAGATCCAATGTAATACATGGCATAGATTTCTTAAGTACTCGAATATCTAAAGCATTACTTGTATCCTGGATCAGGACTTTTGAAGCTAATGTGGTTAGAGCGTCTGCATATCTATTAATATATCAAGTTGTATGCTCATAACGTACTGACTGGAATTTTGCTATCAAAACCTGCACCGCAGCCCTATAGGGTGCTAGTGCAGGTTCTTTGAGTCCAAACTCACCATTGGCTTGCTTAATGATCAAATTTGAGTTACCTCAAATGCATAGCTAATCTGCTCCCACCTCTTAGGCAAATATCAATCCTAGCAACAAAGCTCAGCCTCATTATTGGTGAAATAAAATCAAGTTTGAATGCCAATGGTATTTCCTAACTATCAGGTGAGGTTAATACAATTCCTGCTCCCCATCCCTTACTTCCTGTGGAGCTGTCAAACTAAAGTAACCACTCCCCTTCCAGTTCAATCATAAGGGAGTCTTCATGAAACTCTGTTGGAATAGTATCCACAATGAGGCTTTCATGCGCATATGGGAAGTGTGCTAACAAATCAACTAGAGCTTGTGATTTAATGGCCTTAAGGGAGTAAATTGTGATGTTAAACTCTCCAAGAAGGAGTAACCACTTAGCAACTCAACCTGACAAGGCTGGTCAAGACAATAAATACTTGATGGGATCCGAATATGTGATGAGATTGACCTTATGCACCAAGAAATAGTGTCGTAATTTTTGCGAGGCAAATACCAACACAAGACAGTGCTTTTCGCAAGCTAAGTAGTTGACCTCACTCCCTTGAAGGATTCAACTCAAGTAGTAAATTAGCCTTTCTTGCTCATCTATTTCTTATGCGAGTAAAACTGGAATCGATTTGTCAGTAGAGGTAAGATGCAAGATCAATGGTAATCCCTTCACCGGCATTATCATAGTTTAAGGGAAAGTCAGGATCTTTTTAATCTTTTCAACTGCTCTCTCATGCATTTCCTTCTACTAAAAAAGGACCTCTTTCTTCATAAGTTGATGCAGAGGATATGAAGTCTTTGTCAATGCTGGCATAAATCTCTTGATGTAGGAAACTTTTCCCATGAAAGTTTTCAACTCCTTTGGGGTAACAGGGGATGGCATAGATAGTATAGCCTGGATTTTTGTCGGATCCACATCAATTCCCTTCTTATGGACTATAAATCCTAAAAACTTCCCTGAAGCTACACCGAATACACACTTTAGAGGGTTTATGTGGAGCTTATACAATCAATATTTCTCAAAAACCTTTTGCAGGTGAACTAGATGATCAGGTGCTCTCCTTGACTTGATAACTATACCATCGACATAGTCTTCCATAAAGTCATGCATCATATAATGAAATATGGCAGTCATAGCTCTTCGATAGGTTGCCCCTACATTTTTCAGTCTAAAAGGCATGACAGTGTAATAAAAATTTCCTACTGGCACTCTAAATGCAGTATGCTCAACATCTCCAATAGCTATCTTAATTTAATTATAGCCACTGAAACCATCCATGAATGAAAATAATTCATGACCTACTGTTACGTCAACTAATGTGTCAATGTTTGGTAAAGACAAGTCATCCTTTGGGCAAGCCTTATTTAAATCATGAAAATCGACATATATGATGTTTAATTGGCTTGATAAAATTTGCATGGAGTAACTTTTCAATCTTATGCTTGATTTGAATTTTGACCTCAAGACAGAAAATCCTCTACGTTTTCTTCACAAGCGCAACTCTTGGGGCAACATTTAATCTATATACCACTAGACTAGGATCAAGCCCTGGCATTTCTTTGTAAGTCCATGCAAACACGTCTCGATATTCCCTTAATAACTCTATAAGGGGAGTCTTTATCTCATGTGACAAGCCCTTGTTGATAAAGATTAGTTGTGGCAACTCTCCAGGTCGTGCTAGATCCAATTCTTCTATCTCCTCGACTTGAGCTTTTATTTGATCTTGTAATTGATGTTAGGCAGGCTAGACGTCTTGGAGTGATATGGATCTAATGAGGATAAGCACTCCTCATTAAATCCCTATGACCATCATAAGCGGTACATCTTTCGCCCGTCATCCCTAACATAACTTTCAATTTCGGTTAGCTTCTTGTTTTTCTTTCTTCCTCCAAGACATCCACGCATTTTCCTCTTCTTTTGTTGGCCCTCCTGAACCTCGTCCCACATGGGTAATGGAATACTAGTAGGGTGTGCAATGGCTGTCTCTCCTTCTTCAGCAAACTTGTCAAAGAAGGTTGACTCTATGAAATACGATTTATCATTCTCAAAGGGATTCTTAGTAGTAGAGATAAATACATCCTTTCCTTTCCAATGATCCTTGATACATTGATGTAATGTTGAAGGAATCAGATTGTGTTCATGCAGCCATTTTATTCCTACAAGTAAGTAGTAGGATACAAATGCATCGATCACATGGAAAGTTATAGAATCGTGTATAAGGCTAACCTTGAGGTTTACATTAACTCATCCTAGTGTCTTTGTAGGAGAATGACTAAAGCCATTTACCAAAATAGGTTGTCTATAAAGCTTTCAAATATCAATCCTAGCAGCTTTGAAGGTGGACATTAACATGATCAAAGAAGAACCAGCATCAATAAATATCCTCTTCACTAAATAGCCATTAAGTGTTCCTTCAACATACAAAGGACGGTTATGATTTAAGCCTTTGATATACATATCAGCTTCAATGAATAAGATTGCATTTTCATGGGCACGAACCATTCTTTTCACAAGTTGTGCCGCACTATATTCTGCATATTGATCTTCTGAGATATGTGAGAGTGTAGTTGCTGCTACAAACCTTGCCTTCTCATCAAATCTGAGAAGGTTAAAGAAATTTTTGAAACTTGATGTCTTCATAAGTGCTACAATGGCAGGAGGGTACTCATCTTACTCAACTTGAGCTTGCTTTCCCTTTTTCTTGTTTGCCTCAGTAAGTGGTTCCTCATTTACTTCAACAGTAGTAGGGTCATGAGTGATGGCATTCACTGCTCCCCGTTGATTGTTATGACCTGGAAGAGGGTTGTTACGGATATTGTTATCTTTAATAATGAGCTCCCCGATGCGTACTCTCTCATCAAATATTTTCTTCACAGTAAAACAATCTTTGGTAGAATGACCCACGATTCTATGAAATCTGCATAATTTCTGGTCATTCCTTTCTTCAGGAGTAGGAGGGCACTCAACCCTCGAGAGCCTAATATTTCTATCACAGAGCCATATATCAAGCATCGCATGCACCTTACCCATCGGGCAAGGGTACATGGAACTTTCAAGCTTGGACTTCTCCACTTTAGGTTTCCTTCCTACCTTAGGCTCCTCCCCTTGAATGGAATTTACAAACGAGCCTCATTTGTTGAACCTTGTATATTCACCCCTTTGCCTCACAACTGAATTGTTAGTTTGTCACACATTTTCAACTAATGCCGCAAACGAAACCAACGATAGGTTCTCTAAGTGAACATCCTTTATATGCAAATCTTTACTATTCCTCTTTCATCACAAATAACTTGGATATCGAGGGAGCACTCTCTAAACCTCTCAATATAGTCCATAAGGTCTTCTCTCGGCTTTTGGCAGATTCTCCCCATATCAATGAGGGTGACCCTTTCTTCAATTAAGAATTTTTTTTTTTGAGAAATATCTTACACATGTTCCCCACGAGTCTACCAACCCTAGAGGAAGATTGACATACCATGTGTATGCCTTATCAGTGAGAGACTTGGAGAATTCCTTAAGTTTTAAGTCATTATTCAACCCATAAACTTCCAGTGTCTCAATAAACTTTAGCAAATGCTCCTTAGTGCTTCCCTTCTTGCCATTAAAGAGCATAAACTTAGGGCTTATATAGTCCTTTGGGTAAGGCTTTGCAGCAATACTCTAATGATAGGGAGCTTCAATTCTGGAATCCCTAAGATAGATTTCACTTGTCTTTCTCTTAGGTATGCATCTTAATCCTCCTTTGTAACAAATGAACCTCTCGGAGCAGAGGCTCCAAGATCTACTAGTGTGACGAGGACAAGGTTAGGGTGATTCAAGTGTTTAGCAATAGTAACACGTAGGGTACTATGTGAAGATGAAGGGGCCCCAATTTGAATCCCTGCTTCTCTCCTTATAACAGCCGAGCGTTGTGGAGGTGTAGGTTCTTGAACTGGTGCTTGCTCCTCAGTTGCTACTTGATCATTGATGATAAGAGGGTTGGCTTGTTGAGATGCTTGAGGAGCGCGCTGCAATCTTGCATGTACGGGATTTGACAAAGCTTCACCCTGATGCGCATTAGCAGCGACGGCTATAGCAGGCATGAATTGAGTCATCATAGTAATGAAAAGGTCCATCTTCCTATTGTTCTCTTGGATGGCTTGGATTACTTAAGTATTATCGGGTGCACCTTCTGGTATGGTATTCACTTAGTTTACATCACCAAAGGCAAGTGTGATTTGCTCAGTAGTTTCAACATTTGCATCTAATTCTTAATTGTTCCCATTAGTAGAGTCAAGTATTCTTCTCCTTAGAGGTGCCATATTATCAATTTCCTCGCTTCCCTAGTGGAGTCACTAAATAAATGTGGGTGGGTTTATGCTCAAGTGTGGGGTCACGTGGGTATTACGTGCAAACACACTACACGTGGCCTAACGAGGAAGTGACACGTGTGAAGATGATCAGGGGGTGATTGAGACGGGAGGAGGAGTAGTCAATCTTAAACAAGGACTAACTCTATGGTGACAGGTGTGTGTTTTACGAAGTTTGATGTGGAAATGTGGTAATTCTAGTCTTCTAAGGAAAATTCGGCAAAGTAACAACACTTTTTCCAAAAGAAATCCCCTTTTAGTGAGAAGCCATAAGGTATTTACAGTATTTGGTTATAAACCTCGTCTGTCGAATGATTATGGTGATAAACGATTCTTGGCAAATGAAACCTTATATGAGCCTTGTATGTATTTAGGCCTACCAAAGGCCTTTAGTGTGTGTGTGTGTGTATGAGTCTTATTTAATAAAAGTTGGATTGGGTGGGCCGATCTAACGGGCCCTACTCCAAGCCCACTATGCCAAATCTCCCATGATCATCCCAAGACATGGACTTTACTCTTTGGGTCCTGTCACCTCGGTTCAAAGAGTCAAATCCATTAAAATAATAAGCCATAAACCCATAAATTAAATTCAATACCCCTATAACTCTCAAACTGAGTAAGGAATTGGCTTTATATATATATATATATATATATATATGACCAATTTACTATTATATTAAGTGAAGTTTTCCACTCTCAAAATTTTTAAAGGAGATCTAAGTGTTATATTTTATAATTTTAAAGGCTTCACGTAATTTTGATAATTTGCAAGAATATCATTGTAATTTACCTAAAAATATTTCTTCATTCTTTGAAGCTTCGTTTAAGTTTTCTCAAGGAGTCCTCCACATTTTGCTTCTTCTTTTTTTTTCATTTAAGTTATTCACTTTTTATTATTCACTCTATAACTTTTCTTTTCAAAGTCTAACACCTATTTAAAATGATGGAAAAAAATCCATACATCATGTCTATTAATAATTCATTAAAGATTTTAGGATGGTGATATATTTTAGTTAAATTTTCCATTTATGATTTAGTTAAAATTTTCTTGTCCTTTTTAGACATAGTATAGCGATATTTTTATTAGTTGTTTTAAAAGGATAGATGATTCCAACAATGTAATTAAAATTTAAAAGATTTAAATAGAAAAGTAATAAAAGTGAAGAACTTAAATAGAAATGAAGAGATACATATTTTTTTCTATATAAATATTAAATATTTTTATTTTTCCTATTTAAACACTCAACATTTTAAAAGTTTCTATTTGTGTCATTTCATGGACTATTAAAAAAGCCATCAAGAGTTGATAATGTCAACTTCCAATAAGTTTATAATAATTAATTTAATAAAAAATAATATTAAATATATTAAATTAAATAATATAATAGAGGTAATAATAACTTACACAACTAGAAAAAAAAAAAAGAATAAAGAATAAAAGATGAAACAAGAATGACTAATCATCCTAGGTCTAGGGAACAATTGATTATGCCCACACTAGTAGTAGGTCATGTGACTTATCTACCTCCATTGGTGGGTGGCATATAATCTATGTAAATAGTAAATTGTCACCCACCAACTAATAATAACAATAATAATAAACTTAAATATTTTTTTAATTAGCATATCCTGATTGTAAATAGTATCAATTTCTTCTTTGTTCCTTATTATTATTATTTTGTTTTTTAGGGTAGAGAGCGACGTCCCATCAGGTCCTACCACTTAGTAATTAAGGCAAATGAGTTGAACTATTGATTGCAACAAAGCACATATTTGGGGTATGGTCAGTTGCCTTGTGGCTTAAAATAGTCGATCATGCCCTTAAAGATTTTTTTTTCCTAACTCTCTCTTTTTTTGTTTTTTTAATTTTCATATTTTAATTTAATATATTTATGGACATTATTTTATCAAATTACTTCTATCTATACATATCATGTCCTAACAAATGGAGTCAATGAAATAATACAAATAGTAGAACATTAAATATTCAAATAGGAGAAGAAGAAAGCCTTAAAATACTCAATTGGAAGTAAACAAATGTAATTAGACATAGACTTTTGCAATAAAAATAGTAAAAATGGAAGAAGCATATTTTTACTTTTCCCTTTCAAACTGTCATTCGGCCATCTTTTACTCTTTTTTTGTCCCTTCGAATTATTACAGCCAATCTAAATTTTCCGGGCAAAGAAAGGAAGCAGAGGCTGGCCAAAGAAAAAGAAAGAAAGAAGAGATTCGTTGGGATGACAATTTGAAAATTAAATGATTGGTGGAGCCTTTGAAAAAGATGTTGCTGGTGTATTTTGTTGCTTCTCTAGTGCATGGACCTGGAGTCAATATTTCCATATTGAGAATGAATATAACGATTTTGAGGCATTTTTCCCTAATTTTCTTTTCAATATTGCATATATTTCCACATTATTGATTGAGAGATGATATAAACCGCTAGACAAAAGCTCATTCTAGAGTATAACTTCAAGTTTTATTTATTTATTTTGATTAGTAAAGAAGGGGTTGGGCCAATCGGTGGTGTGAGGCCATCTGGGTCTGACAAGTTACAATTAGGGATGTAAACAGGTCGGGTAGCAAAAAATTATGTACGTAAAACTTGCCTCGACTCGATAGATTTTTTTTTCTTTTTTAACCCGAGCTGAACCCGCCCCGATTAACAAATAAAGCGACCCAAACATGACTTGATCCAATCCGAATAGCGATTAAATTTTTTTTTTTCATACTTCGATTTATTTTCATATATCATTTATTTAATTTATTATTAATCTATTTATAATGGAAAGAAGAAAGAAATTAAAGATAAAAATTAAAAATATAAAAGTATATTGATTAAAAATATAATAATAATAAAATAAAATATACTGATTATAAATTATAATATTAATTTATTATTATTTTTTTTAAATTATTAGGTTGGGTTTTTCCATTGGTTTTTTTTTTTAAATCCCATAACTCAACTTTAAACCTTATCGGGTTTTATTCCATAACCCAAACCTAGCCCTAAACACTATAAGGTTTTTATTCGATCAATTGAGGTGGGCACCCTATTACGACCCGCCTCGGTTGCATCCCTTGTTGCAATACGTTAAGGACTTGAGGCTTACATTCTAGGCAAATTGCAAATAAACCCTCCAACATTATGGATTAGTTACGGATTTATTTTATGAACTCACAAAGTTGCTTTAATTTTTATGTTACTCTTAAAAATATGCTTCAAAACCATCGCTAAAACCCCCAAAGTCGTTGCCCCATATATGGTCCTTTTAGTGACTGATGGATTTTACCAACAGCTTGAGCTATGCAAACATTTTTCAAAAGTTAGAGATTAAATCACGATTTGTGAGTTTGGAGTTCTGTCAGCATCTCATCAATGGTTTATTTAGTCGCTGCATCAAATTTAACACGTTAACACAGGATATGGATAGAGTTAAGAGCTCAAACCAGAGCTTCCCTTGCAATAAGCCACAAAATGTTATTTTGAAGATACTCTTATATATACACTGATGCTCTTATATAACAAAATCAGAATTCAACATGAACCAGGAAACATTACCTCAAAACTTGAGCACGCAATTCCCTCTATTTACAAAAGGTCTTAGCGACACATTACAGCAAAAGAAATGATTCTCAGATATATGTATCTATTCAAAGCTGTCAGTTACTAATGTGCTGAGATGAGGCTCTACAAAGAAAACCAAAGAACCTAAAACCAGTATGAAGAGAGTGAATACTAGCATTGATTTGCAAGGATCGGCATATTTTCTAACAAGAGCTATTCCTTCTTCCCGGCCACTTGTTGAAGATGCGTCATCCATTTGCAGGGTTGGACAAGTGAAATAGCCATATAGCATGCCGGTAATTGCTGCTCCAAAATGTGCCCTGAAACAAGTTAATCGCAAGGGAGAAACTATTAAGTTTCCTAGTCCCTTTGTTTGTCCTTGACAGCACATCAATGTATAATGTGTACCTTGTTCTTATTGCTTGTGAAAGAACAAACAGAAACAAGACATGTCTAAGCACATTCACAATTATCAAACACGGATTATTTTTAGGAATTGCTTGCAACTTGCAAGTTCTACAGCTAATCTCTTAAAGAAAATCGCAAATTTACTGGCAAAACTATTGGCCACATGTATATACACCTCCAAAAACTCCAAAAGCAAGCTTATATCTTCCTGGAACTTCTGAAAAGGAGCCTTTTTCTCCTCAGAAAAATCAGTAAATTGGAGTCCTTATTGATGATTTTGGGAGGTGAATACACTTTTTCGAAAGATTTTGGGAAGTAAAAACCATGCTTTAATAATAGTTTTAAGGGTGTACCCACACCTGACTAGTTTTGAGAGTGTAATTGCAATTAATCCCAATTATCTATTTATCTCTCTTTTGGATAAAAAAGTTGTTTGGGAGATAAGGAAGGACCACTTAACCTTTTTACAAAGGAAAGAAGTTTATTTCTCTAGATATTTGCATTGACATAAAAGTAGAATTAGATGTAATTATATGATCAAGCATCAATCAAATGATCCTATAATATTGGCCACCATGTTAAAACAGATGCTTACCAATCGTCTATTGGTCCAAAGTTGCTTAGAAGGAAGCTGAGTGCTGTGATTATTATTGCCTTCTGGAACATACTCTCTGCAACCTCCTTAGAAACGATTTCTTTGTTTTGATATTGATAGGTAAGCCATGCACCAATCATGGCAAATATTGGTCCCTGCTAGTAATAAGAGGGAAGAGCAACCAAGTCATATGCTGTCATTTCTTTAAAAAGAAGGGATTACCTAAATGCTAGATTCAGCCACATTGTCTTCAGTAAGATTAGTAGTGCAATCTTTTAAATAGTTCATTTCAGGAAGGATGCATATAGTGCTAAGCCAGCACATATGCAGCATTATGATTTGTTCATAGACCTCTTAATTTATTGTTAAGAGAGCACGACAGAATTTTTTAAGTAATCCATTGAATTGGCTTACTACTATAATGGACAGATAAAATAGGATGATCTTGCAAAAAACATTGTGCCTCAAACTGGATATAAAGAATGTAAAATCCATGGCTTTCAAAATGAAGCAGGCAAAAACATTCACTGAAAACAATGGTCAAGTAAAAATAGCGCCATAGGAGTTATAACTAATAAATATAAAACTAAATCAGATTAAACAAAATTAAGCTTTTAAGTTAGTTGATCCCACACCAAGAGGCTCTAACTCATATACTCATTTCACCTCTATTCAGTCAAAACAATGAATATATGCTTTTAGATCAGTTGGTTCTGGAATTGAATATATTTATCAAAGAGCTTGAAAAATAGTACAAAAAATAAGGAGTAATATTTACCGTGCCACCAACAGTCAGCTCTGGTGTATGAATGAAGCTTGTTAAGTTGCCAGAGATTCCTCCAAGCAAGTATATCAAGACGAATGTAAGTGAGCCATAACTTTTGTAAACCTTAGGCCCAAAAGTAAGGAGCGCCCAACAATTGAGAGCCACATGAAGAAGGCCCGAGTGCTGCATAGATCAAATTTTAGAAAGGCCTAATGAGAAAGCAAAGATGAGGAAGCATTTAAATTTTCTAAGCATACTGAACTGAAGTGCCATGTCGTGTACACCACTAATCTACAATGCCACACTAGCTATACAATCCATCATCGGTCAACTAATGAATTCAACATCTTAATCAATAGTTTGAGGCAACTTAACCTTTCAAGGATTAAGAACTGCAATTACTAAAGCAATGACTAGAAGTGTTATACAAAAGAATATAAGAGGATAAGAGAGATTTATTTTGTTTCACTTTGTGATATTTATAGCATTTGTTTATTTTTCCTTTTCTGGTATTACCAAGGCTTGTATAATTAAACAACTTGCATGAGAAATAATAACAAGCAAGAAAGATATTCTGTAATTAGTTTAAGGTACTTGTTGGAGTGGTCAGTAGTTTGTGTGATGGAAGTGATCCTCTAACGAGCCCTCAAATTGCTACTTTACCATTGGTTCCACCAAGAAAGGTAGTAACTCCAACAAAGGTTCTTACAGAGGAATTTGATCTCAATCACCTCCTAAATAGATCTATTACCTGGGCCTATAACAGAAGCTACCTCTGCCCTGTTATACTTGGGACGAAATTGACAGATACTTTCAGGAGTGCAAATCAATGTTTCTAAACAAGAATGATCTGACTAGCACTCTATGGTCAATTAATCATACAGACATGCCATTCCAGAAAAATTGATGCCAAAACATTTGACTAAGGAAAATGTAACCAACCGTCGATCTTGTACCAGAAACATTGGTGTCAAAAGTCTCCACCATTCTCCAACCAGGATCAGTTGATTAATCTTTGCTCCGTATAGAAGCGGAATGGAAAAAACCTCCAGCTCAGAGTACCTAACTGGGCTGGCTATTTCAAACAGAAACACTGCAATGTTCACTGAAACTATGATGCTTCTGCAGAAAACCATAGAAAATAAGAATTTCACCATCAAAGTGCTATTGACATAAAAATATATACCCAAGACTTCATAAGAAAACTTTTGCTGCTCCTATCATATAAAATTTATTTGAAACAGACCAAGGCTTTACATCAAGTAGAGATCTGAAGCTTCATCAAATTGCTGTATTGCTTGAGAGCTCTGTCGACCCTTGTACTTCCTCCAATTGATGCGTTGACTATTTCTATTTGAAGATGATGGAGGTGCCAAATTGCCTTCAGATGGTGTCATGTCTGGGGGAGAAAATGCATCATTGCCTGAAACATATGCAAGTGAAATGAAATTTTAGATATTCTTTATTGACAAAACTGCTTGTCGAAAACAATTCAAACAGGGGACATCCCAATAAAGTAAGCAATTCAAAAAATGCCAGATACATGATATTGCCAGAAAATAATATGAAATGGTCATGGTTAACCAATAAAATAAATCCTTACCAGATTTGAAATTCTCAAGCTTATAACTCTTTCCCTTGTTATTCTAGCAGTTAAGTAATAAATATAGAGCCCGTACCCAATCTACAATCTTAAGTTTGAGCTTTAAGATTAGTCAGTTGTTGTACTAATCATTTTGCATCATCTAGCATCAATTGTTCCTATCTTGTATAATAAACATTAATTTATACATTACCTTGATTTACAGTATCCTCAGTGTTCTCTACTTTTCCAAGGGAAGTTTCAAGAGTACTGAGATCACTCCTTGATCGAAATCCATCACTTACACCAGCTAGCTCCTTAGAATCAT
Organism: Laguncularia racemosa; assembly: GCA_037954665.1. NCBI lineage: Eukaryota > Viridiplantae > Streptophyta > Magnoliopsida > Myrtales > Combretaceae > Laguncularia > Laguncularia racemosa. Next base: position 210,435 of record JBBMOL010000085.1, on the reverse strand, counting down.
CTTGTATCGACAGATGAGTGTCATCTTGGAGTTTTGCAAAGTATGAATCTAATACATTAATTTGCTGGTCATTACAGTTGTGATCATAAGCATAGCACACACACAATTTATCTTTTCTCTGCATCATGGTTCTGTAGTATAGGAAATTTCTGCAAGGAGATAATAATCTAGACAAGTTATCTCCAGATGCGCTTGTAGTGGCACCATTTCTAGCACACATAACAGAACATTTTCTGTATGTATCAGCGAAATTGGAATAGATACACCCGGAAACTCTAGGAAATTTACTACTATCACTAAAAAAGCTTCTTTCACTTTGACTTGTTTCATGTGCTAACACATGAGGACAATTTCGATAGCGCATCTTGAAGTATATTGGCACCACAGCCATGCCAACCTGGAGGAAGAAGGGAAGAAACTTGTTGTTAGCCAATAAATTTAAAAAGGAAATACACACCAGATTGAATAATCATAAGTTTTTAAATCATACAGTCGTATATTTAAAATTTATAATGGTATTGATAGCTAAGCAAAAAAACCTATGTTCAAACACCAGTCACTCATTTCACGTCTATTTTACAGCTCGTTCATTAGAAAATAGAAAATTGCATGTCCTTGAACCTTCAACTTATGCTTGACATTCTGATTTAGTTATAAAATACCTTGATGCAACATACTCATTTTTTTTTTTTTTGTTCCATTTACATCGCCTAGAATTATAAACTGCCTAAACAAACATGCCCGAATTTTCGGAGAAACATCCTTCCGAGTACCATATACAAAACATTGCATGATGAATATAAACCGTTTCTCGAAACTTTACATCAATTGACTTAACCTGATATCTATTTGTATAAATCTGTGTTTTAAGCCGGTTGTTTTTTTTATCTAAGGTGTGTTTGTTTTGTAGAGAACGTTCACCAACTTTTTACGCCATTGGCTACAATCATAAAATTAAAATTGTCAAATATTCGCGTAAATTTTAAGAGATTGCAGACACTATACTATTAGCTCATGGCCATAAGTGATGCAGAGGGCGACATCATTAGACAGCCACTAGTGATAGCGTTTAGTAATCATGGAAAATGCTAATAGAAAATGAGGAAAATAAAAAAAAAATTAAGTGAAAATTATTTCTCCATTTTAATTGACATTTTGAATTAGTTAACACTAAAAGAAAGTATCGCAACTTTTCAGATTGATACAATGGTATCCGACAATGTCAAGACTTTGATTATAAAAAATAACCAAAATAGTTCCAAAAAAAAAAAAACAAAGAAGACGCTTTCCACGGAGCAGAGACATCCCCAAATTCAATAAAGTAATATAAGGGACACATGCATGCCATTTTTACTTGTGTGATCTTTCAATCTATAACACACAGAAGCTTCAACAAACTACCAAGTAATTCAACATAGTTTCTCACATTCCCAAAGAAATAAAGAAAACAAGCAAGCCATTTTATATAAGCAAAATTATAAAAACATAATGTAAACAACAGGAGCAAGCAAAAGATCCAAGAAAATAAATAAATAAATAAAAGATGAAATACGTACAAGCAAAAACCTGTTATAGGAAAATCCTGTCTCTCCCGCACATGAATAGTCAGAGAGGGAATACGTATCATATTGTACGGGCACCAGGTGCTGCTATATACCCAAGTTCCTATTCCAATAATGGCATTGAAATTCTCGTACGTGAATCAACGTTGAACACATCCGACAATGGGAAGTGGGACCTACTTTATCTATGTTGGACCAGTGGGATGTAGCCACGTATGGTACAAAATCTAGGAGTGCAATATGAGCCGGTTAAGCCATGACATAGGTTTGGGTGGGGGACCTTATTTCTGAATGCTTCCCTCCTTGAAAGAGCCACACCCACAGACCACATGTGTGGTCACCGTCAGTGGCTCATTCTCCCTCTTACGTAACCTCGGGAATCGTATCATAGAATAGTACCCTCAATGAGGGTGGTACCTAAACGGTTTAGATATGTGGGAGTAGGCCCCGCTGATTGGTCGACTTGTGCCTAGAGGAGGTTGAGGACCCAAAACCGAACCCATTAGGTCCATGAACCAGCTGAGGGCTGCTTCCTCGGCTCTGGAGTGGAATGCTGACACGACAAATAAGGTGGACAAGGGCAAATATACATACTAACATAATACACTATACGATAGTATAATTATAAAAGAAAGAAAAACACAAGTCACAATATAAAGATATTATTATAATATTAATAAATATAATTATATTATAACTTGATTATTTATTATTTTTATTTAATTTTATACATATTTTGCATTGATATAAATTGAATATAAGTTAAAAATACAAACTCAACTTGCTTATACGAATTATTAACCCTACCGCTAAATCCAAAGAAAATATGAAAAGAAAAGGGAATTATAAAAACATAACATGCAATTGTGTAATATTAATTTTATAAAGTAATACTATTAACTATTTAATTAAATAATATAATAAAAATTATCAAAATACTTTAACAAGCCATAAAATTTTTTTTGCAAAATCCAAAATAAGTAGGTGGTTGGCAACTCTAAGATAGGGGGTTTTGAAGTTATTTTTATGTTTTTCCTTACTATTGATGGTGGTGGGTGTCACATAATCCTATACGATGATGGGTCAGGTGGTCACATAAAAAAATAATAAATAAATATGAATGAAGGAGATATGTGTGAGTTTGCCATTCTTAAGCAAACTAATTATTAAAAAAGGGTTCCAACCAAAGTAAATCCGGGAATACTATTGCAAAATCATAGCTTGAAAATGCGATTTCCGTTATAATTAGAAATCGCACTGTCCTTTCTAATTATAACAGAAACTTATGTTAAACATGCAATTTCTACTTGATAATTCTATCTGTTATGTCCTCTCCTGTTTGGGTCAAAGGTGAAGACTGGATTCGCATGTTGGTGCCTAGCGCCTTCACCAACAAGTCGACTGACAAAGAAAGAAAAAAAGGTTTTATTATCTTTTTCCCGTTTTCACCTTCGACTGCGAAGGTATTTAAGGTCGATTTTCAATTCGCTTCTCTCTCTCTAGCAAGGTTTGAACTTTGCATGTGGGAAGGCCTTTGCAATTCGCATCTTCCTCAACTAGCAAAGAAGTAAAGGGGAGCAAACAACAAGTTGGAGCACAATGTCGATGAAACCAACCTAGAACAAGGTAATGATAAAATCGTATATTCAACTTGCAATTTCTACTATAATTAGAAATTGTATTTTTAAGCTGCAATTTTGTAACGGTATTTTTGAATTTACTTTGGCCGAAACCCTTTTTTAAGAATTAGTTTACCTAAGAACAGCAAACTCACACATATCTCATAAAAGAAGACCTTAGCTAAATCTAGTCGGGCTATACAATTACAAGTTTACCTAGAAGTAAAACCACAGACTGGTAGTTTTAATTTTGATTTTACAGACCTTTAGAGTCAATTGCAGTTTCAAATTCGACACTATAATAAGATCCTTGCCCTGAACGATTTCTTAGATTTAGACTGTGCTTTCTTATTGTAAATAAAGGATTTTATCTACAACAATCCTCAGACACGTAGAACAATGTAAGAATTGGTTCCAACTGCTCATGAAATGGCTTTAATAGCTGTGATTCATATAAGGGTCGGGATTTTGTGATTACGCAAATGCATTAACAAAAATGATAAAAGTACGAATCTTATTACAAATTTGACATGAATGTATCACAGAATACTCAATACTTTTACGATGTATTTCATGTGAAATTCGTGAAAACTAATGTTCCTCTCTTTTTTCATTTTTTTTCTTGTATTCCAAAAATATAATTTACCGTTATTGGGTGATTTTGGATGGTCTGAACTCTGTAGTGGGATTAGTTCGGCCCACAGTTTTTTAGTCCCTTATAACAAACCCACCCAAGCATGGCCATCGACCCTATTTAATATTAACCAAGCCTGCCCATCATGTCACGAGCCCTGCATGGCCTAGCGGATCCATTATGGGCTCATCAAACTTGACTTTTCTTTCTTGAAAATGCATTTTATATCATAGAAATCTTTCCATCAAAATTTCCATATACTTGTAATAAAGTTATTAATTTTTTTCCCTTAATATTAAACTTTAAAAAGCTTATACACATATTCTTAATCATCCATCATCATTAATGCATCATATGAGTAAAGAAAATTTCCTGGATATTATGCCCAAACTGTGGATATAATTTAAATCCCGTATATATGCTAAAATATTTAGCAAACATTACCCCAAATATAAATAAATAAATTTTCTGAAAAGTAAAGATTGAAAAACCCCTATTTGATGAAGACCTCGTTACTAGTGCATGAGCTGGTTTCCAAAGATAATAGCGGGAGAGCGGGATAGAAATATCTATGTTTCCGTTAAATTTGTACTTTTTAATTAATTGTTTGTTTTGATAAGTAATTATTTTTCTTTCTTCAATTTAAGTCAAAGATGGCTTAGTTGACTACAAATATGTTCTAAGGGACCGTCAATTTAGATTTATATTTACAATTGACAATATAAAATAATATAGCTTAAAGAAATCTTTGATGGATCGAGCAATGCATATGGAATATTCTTATAATCGAAATCAAAATTTTATTGTTTCTATATTCCATTTTGAAGTTGTCAATGAGAGTTTGTCAACGAAGAATCAAGCTTTTGAAGCCAAGACCATGGACGACGAAAGTTTGCTTACGATGAATCAAGATTTCAAAGCAATTGCAAATATTGATCTTGATGATTCAGCCATCACATATGATCTCAAGATTCCTGGCAAGAATATCCATGAAGAAGCAATGATAGAAAATGTATCATAGATGTATGGGATCATGAAGATATGATAAGCATGGCTTCAAAGGTTCAAGAATTCAAGATCTATCGGGCAATAATCAATAATCTGTTGCAATGAAAAATAAGGTAAAGACAATGAAAAAACAAGAATAAATTTTTATTATGGAGAACCATTATTTTTGACAAAAAAAGTGTGAAGAAGCATATTGGTAATTCTATTGGACATTATTTTTTTTTTTCAATGGAGGAACAGTTTATTCATGATGATCATAGAAGAGTAACAATCTCGAAGATACAAAAGGAGATCGAAAGAGTTGATAAATTTTATTTTCTCTTAAATCGCATTAATTGATTTTTGTTTTACTTTATTTTGATCCTTCAGGATAAGGTTTATTTTATGGAGAAGAGAAAATTGTTACAATGATTAGAAAATTAGTTAGAATATTAACTAATTAGAATTTTAGTTAGAAATTAGATAGATAAGTGGTTTTATTTGGTAGTATAAATAGCATCTATATAATTGTAAAGGAAGATCCATTTATTTCATAGTACAATGAAGAATTGGTTAAAATTTTTTGGAAAGCTTTTCTCCTTTCAAATAGGAGAATTTACCGATTTTGATTTTCGACTTTCTAATTTTCATATTAACATGTTACGAGAATAACAATCACTCTAAGATTGAATTGAATAGTGAACTATTGCAGCTTTCAGCTTTCCCCTAGCAAATCCCAGCGACTTGAACAATCATTTAGATACTATCTTACATTCATTCTCGAGGGCTCGACTTAAGGAAATGATTTACATATAATGTACCTAGATGCCTTCATACCTAACGAAGCTTTATATTTAAGAAAACCCTTCCCCGAAGGAGAGTAGAAGGTCCGGGATAAGTAAATTCTAGATTTTCTACGTACACCCCACCTCACATAAAACAATAGAGAACAAGCCTTATAAGGGGTGCTCGATCCACTCAGGTTACTCAAAGGAAGGCTACTTAGGAGTTGCCAACATCCTTTAGTGATTGAAAATAAACTCTTTCTTTTCCTCATATGAACCCAATATTCCTTTCTCTTAACATTTTGAGTATTCATCTATCAACAAATCTAGTCCATATATCAACAGGTGAACGTAAGATTTAGTTTGTTCCACTCAATCATTTTGCAAAACAAATACTAGAAAAATTATTAGTATGCTCTACAATAACATTTATCATTGTTACACACATTATTGAACTCTTAGGTTTGACAAAAAGTACATTTTTTGTATTTTAATTAAAGAAGTTTATCGTTACAATATCATTAAAATTACTTCCTAAATTATATAATACTCCTTGTTGGTTCTTAATTAAGTAATTAAGATGGAAGGGGTAAATGGATTACTTATACAAAATTTTTTGAATCAAATAACCCATTTGATCACTTAAACTTGGCATGGCACAAAAAGCAAATAGGGGAAATAAAAAGAATCAGATGATCGATTTACCTTATACATCAATCTTCTCTTTCAACTCCACTATTGAGAATCCAGTATTCTACACATCTGCTATATCCAATAAGAAAAAAATAAATGAGAGATTATAAGTTTGCCAATTAATGGACTTCAATCGCTATATTTGTCTACCTATACATTGGCTAATTACAAATCCATAAAAATTATAGTCCTCTCAAAATATAAAATAATATAGCTCAAATAAAATTGAGGAAAAAAAATAATAAAGTCCTCTCAGAGTTTTGCTAAAATATATATACTAATAAAAATATAGCTAAATTGGTTTGAGTAAGCTCGAAGATGAAGACTTGAAATTCTTGTAATAAAATCTTTTGATAATCGATGGCTTTTTCTTCTCTTAAAATACTCTTAATGCTCGTTGGCTTCTTTTGTATGAAATGTAGGGTATATATGCTATGTAGTGCAACAACTATTCTTAAGAGAAATCCTGAACAAACGAAACTTGAGGTGAATCTTTAATTGGTTGGAGTTTTGAATTTCAAAAATAAATCCCACGAAAATCTGCAACAAATCTTAAAGATTATCTTGAAGGTATTCTATAATTGAACTTAAATTTGAATCCCATTGAATTTGGAAATTTTGTTTTCCGCACGAATATGGGCCATTTTTAAACTTATTATAAAATGATTTTTTCCAAACTTATTGGGAGAGTAGGATAATGTATTTCCCTTCACCAGTTAAAAAAAGTGAAATAAAGGCACATACATTGAATATACTTTTATTCGTTTAAAAAAAATATGTTTGAATTGTAAGTGCACACACAATTTAAACTTTCAGTTCTTTTATACTCTAAAAATAAATGAATTAAAGATGCTTACAATGTAAATAATTACACATATGCACCTTGAGTTCATTTTTTTATTTTAATAGTGAAGACGTATATGTGTCTTTACTCCTCTATTGACTGAATTAGTTTTAAAAATACCCTTTTTTAATAATAATTTTCAAAAGGCTCCATATTCATATAAAAACCGAAAAAATTCATCTAAAAAATATAAGAAAACTTTTACTTTCGTATTTTCCACCAAATCCTCAAAGATATATGCTAAAAATCTTATTTTAAGATATACACATAACTCCCATTTGATTTGAATTCAAACTACGATGATAATCTCCAACTTATTTATCTCCTTAAAAACTTTATTTGATTTATTTCTAAAACAACTCAATATTACAAATATCCTTAACTGATCCACTTCTATAGAAACCGGAAATGAATTGTTTAAAGAAGTTTCAATGGTTAAGATTTTTTTTAATTTTAAAATATTTTATGATTTTATTATGATATTATTTTCTTTTTTCAATTTTAACTACTGATTATCATATAATTTTACTTAAAAATACTTTAGAAGATCCAAGTCTAACTAATAATCATCACTTGATCAGTGCAATTGCAGCGACGCTGTAATATGTTTGAAAAAGAATTGATCACAAGAATTAAAACCATACTGCCACGTTAAAACATGAACTCCATGTTGAAGATTAATGACACTTGTTGATCTCCAGTGAATCCATTCATCATCTCCAAAAGATTGACACCTTGAAATGGAGAGCTTGACTTGCTGTCATGTCCAAATTACTTAAGGATGAATCTGCTTTATTTTTCAAAAAATGCTAGTTGCTCATTGACAAGATAAGCTTGAAGTTCACGTTTTCAAAAGCTGCTTGATCTTCGCTCACTACTTGAGCTACCACGCCATTTTTAAAACCTCATTCTATCGTGTATTGTTGTAATATTTATATTTTTTTATAGATAAAATTTATGGAAGTTAATTTAGGAAGTAAATTTATTGTGTATTATTGTAATATTTGTATTTTTAGTAGATAAAATTTGTGAAAGTTAATTTAGGAAGTAAATTGGTTATATTAGCATATTCTTATGAGATAGTTTTGCAATGATTTTGGATCTTTGGTATATTTTTTAACCATGAAAGCAATGGGAGACAGAGGAAAATTCTCACAGAATATTTTCTAAGTTTTGTTTTAGTATCAGAGCCATAGCAAATCACGACATGATCCTTTGAACCATAGTCGAAAAATCAAACGCAGGAAAGCCAACTACTAGTGATGATGGAACTTCTCAACGAAAAACCATCTCGCCATATGATATCACTTCGCTTGATAATCTTAGTATTTTAATTACTCAGGTTCAATTGAAGGGAGAAAACTATGATGAATGGTCTCGTTCATTGAGAATGGCCTTGAGAGCGAGGAAGAAATTCTGTTTCGTTGATGGAACGATCACAAGACCTGATGAAAATTCCACAAACCTTGAAGATTGGTGGGCAATCAACTCGCTATTGGTGTCTTGGATTCGAAACACCATCGAACTTAATCCTCGATCAACAATCTCACATGTAGAGATTGCACAAGATCTCTGAAATGACATATGGGAGTACTTCTCGTTAGTCAATGGACCTAGAATTCAGCAACTAAAGTCAGATATTACCGAGAGCGAACAAAAGGGAATGAGTATTGTCAATTACAAACTCAAGCAATTGTGGGACTAATTGACTAACTATGAGCAGTTGCCGATGTGCAAGTGTGGAAGATGCACATGTAATCTCGAAGCTGTTTTGGAGAAGAGACGAGAAGAGGAAAGGGTGCACACTTTTCTCATGAGATTAGATGAAACGGTGTATGGGTCTGTTCGTTCCAATATATTGGCTCAAGATCCGCTGCTGAATTTGAACAAAGTCTCATTCAAGAGGAACGAGTGAAAGCTATCTCTCGAGGCAAAGATGAATGTAGGGAAGTGATGGACTTTGCAATTCTCAATCGAGGAGACGGGATGGATAAAAACATGGTGTGTTCCCATTGCAAACATACAGGTCATGAGGCTGATAGCTGTTTCGCTCTAATTGGATATCCAAAATGGTGGGGCAGTAGGCCTCGTAATGATGGGAAGAGTGGAGGACGCTGCAAAGGACAACAAATGTCACAGCAAATAACAGGACAGGGAGCAAGTCTGGGGCGTGGTTCAGTGCTAGCCAACGCAGCTCAAATCGCCGGAGGAAGTCCAAAAGGAGATGGAGTGGGATCACTTGGTCTGAGCAACGAGCAGTGGGAGGCTCTTCTAAAATTATTAAACAATCGGAAAACTTCCGCGATTGAAAAGATGACTGGTAAGCATATGTTCTGGATAATTGACACGGGAGCATCGAACCATATGACAGGGAATTTGAGCGACTTGCATGACTTATGGGAAATTTCGTAGTGTCTTGTGGGGTTGTTGGATGGGAGCAATGCTGTCACCACCAAAGAAGGGTCAATCACCCTTAATGGAGATTTTTTCCTTAAAAATGTTCTATATGTGCTTGGATTAACTTGCGGCTTAATTTATGTGTCACAACTCATAGACCACTCGAATTGTATTGTTAAATTCACTAATAATATTTATGTGATGCAGGACCGCACTTCAAGGATGTTGATTGGTGCGGCTGAACGTCAGGATGGACTCTATTACTTCAAGGGCATTCTGAGAATTAAAGCTATGAAGGTTGACAAGGAAAGGTCTTTGGATCTTTGGCACCAGCGTCTAGGTCATCCATCTATGAAAGTTATCAAATTAGTTCCGGTTATAAGTTCTATTAAGAATAGTAGTTTGAATAAATGTTGTGATGTTTGTCAGGGAGAAAAACAAATTAGAGAAAAATTTCCTCTCAATGATTTTAGAGCTTCTAATGTGTTTGAATTGATATTTTGTGATTTTTTGGGTCCCTATAGAGTTATTTCTTCTTGTGGCGCATCATATTTTCTTACTATTGTTGATGATTACTCTAGAAGTGTGTGGATATATTTACTTGTTGATGAGAAAGAAGTGCCTAAAACCATGAAAATGTTTTTTTTCTATGGTTGAATAACAGTTTAAAAAGCAAGTAAAAATTGTGAGAAGTGATAATGGAATGGAATTCACTTACATGAAAAATTATTTTGTTGAAAATGGTATTATTTTCAAACATCCTGTCCTGAAACACCACAACAAAATGAGCGGGTAGAAAAAAAACATCAACACATATTAAATGTGGCTCGAGCTCTAAATTTTCAAGGATGTCTTCCCTGTTGGTTTTTTGGGTGAATGTGTCTTAATTGTTGGTTACTTAATAAATTGAACACCGTCCTCATTTTTGAATGGAAAAACTCCTTATAGTGTTCTTTATGGATGAGAACCTACGTATGATCATCTGCGAGTTTTTGGGTCACTGTGCTATGCTTATAAACAAGGGAGTTCGAGAGATAAATTTGATAGTAAGTAGAAGGTGTATTTTTGTTAGTTATCCTTATGGGAAGAAGGGATAGCAGTTGTATGATTTAGAAACAAATGATTTTTTTGTTTCACGTGACGTTAAATTTTTTGAGACAGAGTACCTGTTTGCTTCATCCCCTAGCGATGCCTCAAACCCGTTGTCTAATGTTGAGGCGGTTAACATTGTAGGGTGTTCAGGCTAGTGATGGGGAACTGTTGGGTCGTGGACATCGGCAGAAGCAAACCTCAGTGTTGCTGCATGATTATGTTACTCATACGATCCAGAAATTGAGTCCATCCTCATAAACATCCACACTGCGGCATTCCTTAGGTATGGCCAATCCCATTGCACATTATGTGAATTGTAACAATTTTTCTTTGCGACATTATACTTTTCTTGCAGCGATACATGCAAAACATAAGCCAGTAACTTTTTCTGAAGTTGGGAAAGATAAACGGTGGTAGGAGGCAATGCAACAAGAAATACAGGCATTGAAAAATAATGAAACTTGGGATATCGATGATCTGCATCCCGACAAGAAAGCTTTAGGCTGCAAATGGGTATACAAGATCAAATATAATTCTGATGGCACCGTAGAACGTTACAAAGCTCAACTCATGATCTTAAGGAATCATCAAGTTGAGGGGATTGATTACATTGAGACTTTTGCCCCAATTGCCAAGATGACTACTACTCAAGTGCTCTTAGCAGTGGCGGTAGCGAAAAATTGGGATGTGTATCAGATGGATGTACATAATGCATTTCTCTATGGAGATCTTCAAGAGGAAGTCTATATGAAGTTGCCCCCTGGTTTTCAGATTTCAAGTCCAGGCAAGGTCTGTAAATTGCAAAAGTCACTCTATAGGCTCAAACAAGCCCCACGATGTTGGTTCGCCAAGCTATCAACTGCCTTGAAAGCCTATCGTACCGTTCGGTTACTGGTATTGAACAGAATAAGGAATATTAGACAGTACAAAACAAGAAGGACTGGACAAAAAATATTTTTGTACCACTTTTGGTTTGTTCAGTACTAAACAAGGATTCTTATGCTATCTAACGTTTAGATTGCAAAGTACTGGACTGAACATAGAAAATTTGACAGTTTTGCCCTTTTTAATTACTAGAGAAGGCTTTTTGTACTGTCCAGTATTTGGAATTGCAAAGTACTGGACTGAACATAGTAAAATTGACAATTTTGTCCTTTTTAATTATATCATAGTTATTTATATATATTTGATATTATTATAAGGAAAAAGGTTTAATATGTTATATTAAATATTTTAGGGGAAAAAATTATGTTATATTTAATAAAATAATACGTTATTTATGATTTTGAATAAGTCACTGAAGACATGAAACACTTTTACACTGAAACATCCACATATCCATCAACCACTTTGAACAAGTACCTAAAGGACCTGAAAATTCCAAAATCCATCCACAAATTAGATCGATTAGATTGGAACATCAACCACTTTTATATTTCATAAGGACAAGGCATAAATGGCATAGATAAGATAATAATCATACGAAGAAATAGTCAAAGTAGTTTCTATAATTATGACCTGCCAACTACATCTGATAGAAAATCTGCTAACTCTGTTGCAGAGATACATAAGGTTACAACTTCTACAAAATATGAAAACAAGTTTAACCATATAAGGTACTAAACCAGGATAGAGAGGTTCGATAATACAAAGCCAATGAAAGAAGTCTCAATTACACAAATACTGCAAACATGTTTTACATCAACCAATAATTCGTCTAACAAATGCTAGGCGTTGTTCTCCTTGAAGCCTCCAAAAAAACTTCTCATACTGTAGATTTGTCGCCATTTGCATAAGAACATCCAACTCTTCATTTTCCGACAATCCTAACGTTTTCAACTTTGCAACAACATCGTCCCTAAGAGGATTAGCAATTTTTCCTACAAGTAAAGCAAAATCACTCCTAACATCACTTATGCTCTTTTGAACCGTAGATATAAATTCTACAGCATATTCTGCCATAGGACGCTTGCAAGTCAGTCGCACAAATGGATCACGTGAGGCATAGTTGGAGGCTTCAGTGGATTGTGGCACTTGTTCTGACTCCATATCTTAATCAAAAGTATCCCCACCCTCATTCTGTAAGTCCTGTGTCACATCTGCTAGTGTCTCAGCCCTTTTTCCATTTGCTCTATCTTTTCTAAATATCTCTTGAAGTCTTTCAAACTCTTTAAATTCCTTGTTGGCATGATTTCCAACCTTCGGATGTTTCTACAAAATAATAGAAATAGTTATTATAACAACAAAGAATTAACTTTAAAAAAGTGAGTATATTTCAAAATAAAGATAATGTTGATTTTACGTCCATATATTCGGCAAGGACCGCATCACTATCAACTATAACACATTTGTTGACATCATCCCACCCAAAACCACTAGTATTTATCATGTCAACAACCTCTACCAGCTTCATTGATCACCTCTTCATTTTGTTAACAATTTGTCTAACATTGAGATTGATTTCTGGAATGTGACTTTTCATCCTTTTTTAAAGCTTCTTCATGAGCCCCATTCTTAAAAGTGCCATTTTCTCCTTTGTATCCTTCAACTACTAACTCCTCCAACACTATCAATAACATTTCTTCCTCAACTTAGCTCCAAGAACATCTAGTTTTTTTATCTCTACTGTCCATGACTGTAAACCAATCCATAGTGTAAGGCAAAAAGCAAACAAATAAAATGTAAGTCATGCATACAAACAGTTGATAAAATATTTCAATTTACATCACAACATAAAATTGAAAATTCAACAACCAAATGATTTCAATAATATATAATTAACAAAAATTCACCTGTGACACTGATCCAAGATACATAATCAAAGAAAGTACAACAATTAGTGACATTCTAGTTCCTATGACTTGCCCTCCATTCATTGTACATGTCTTGTGCTAAGGTATTCCTCATCCGAATCCATGCCTCAGTAGGTTCTATCGTTTCAATTGCATCAATTCCATTTTCTCCAATTGGAACTTCATCACTTTCAATTACAGCGTGCTCTAATGGGTCTAGTGGCATGTACATTCGAATGAAGTTGTGTAATAGACAACAAGCTAGAATCATTCAACCTTGTATTTTGATGGGATAAAATGATGGACTCATACCCCATCGTTTCTTCAAAATTCCAAAACATCTCTCTATAACATTCCTTGCCCTTGCATGTCTATAATTAAATAATTCCTCATGATTTTGAGGCCTACGTTGCCTTGTAACCCACTTTTGAATGTGATAATGCCTCCCTTTAAAAGGGGAAAGGAATCCTGATGCATTGGAATATCCACCATCCACTAGATAATATGAACCTAAAACAAAAGGTAACCACATAAATTTTCATGAAAAGTTTCAATTGAATAAATAAAATGAAAACAATTTTCTTTTTTAAAGTGCTTACTAGGTGCGACTCTTAATCCATCAAATCGAATGACTGCATCACGTAATACTCTAGAATCTGATGCAGACCCTTCCTAACCAGCTAATATGTAGCTAAATTTCATGTCACGATCACATACACCCATGACATTCGTTGCAAGATGCCCTTTCCTTGTTCAATACCTAGGTCTATCTGCAACTGGTGTCGTAACTGCAATGTAGGTACCATCTAATGCTCCAAGGCAACCTTAATATGTTCCCAAACAAACAAACAAAAAAATTGTATCGTAATATAAGTAATAATGACCATCGTCGATTAACTGAAGGTACCTAAAAGATTTTTTGTATTACCTTAAACCATTTCCACCGTTCGTCAATGCAATCTTCTAGTACTAGATTGGGTTTTGCAAGTAAGATATCTTGTAACCTTAACATAGCAGCTAACACTTGATGGCAATTTCTACTAATAGTCTCACCTGATCTACGAAATCTGACTTGAATACTCCTATTTTTTGTATGATGTGCAAGGATGTTAACAAAAATCGCAACTTGTTCTTCAACCGTTGCTCTTCCATTACAATGCATTGCCCTTCGTACCCTAATGAGTTCACAAAGATGTGCAAAACTATTCCTACACATCCTTAACTCCCATAAACAATTTGTATCACTCCCATTAATGAGTGAATCAATCACCTCTCAACACGTTTCATATCTAGCTATTGCTCGCTCATTCAATACACCCCTCTCTACTCTCCTATTCAAAACAAAGTTTATATAATAGAAACCAGCTGCCGTCATTGTAAGCATATTGATATAGAATCTCCATCCAAGAAGACAAATCAGAAATCCATGATCTATATGACATATCAAAGGAAAGACCCATGAGTGTAACGTTAGGGATTTGAAGATAATTTTCATAATACAAAACATAATGGACAACATCATATGCTACATAATCTAAATTCAATAAGGGTAGCAAAAACATATAGCATCACAATTCTCATTACACCATCACTTCCAGTCCAAAGGAATCGTTTCATTACTCACAGCAAAATAGAAAACCGTGCAAGTTATATCCGCAGCTGTTCAAATACTCAAATCTAGTCTCTTTTCATTTCTTTCTTTACATACATAATATATTACAAAACTAGTGAACAATTTCCATAGGGCTATGAGTCTTGGACCCAAAGAGTTTAAGAGATCCTGGATATTCATTGCTTGAGAAAGCAGCAACGATGATTTTGGTAATACTTCCAACTTCCTCTAAATCTCACAGATGAAAAAACATTTAAGAAACAAATGATAGCATGACTCTTCTTCCCTACGACATATGCAGCAGCTATTTTGGGCCGTTAGGCCCCATAGGATTAATCTTGTCAAGAGTTATAAGTCTCTGTTGGCCAACTAACCATAGGAAGAAGAAAAATCTAAATGTCAACCTTTTATTCCAAACAAAGTAATCCCAAAGAACCAAGTTTCTTCGCTGTTGGAGAGAAGCATAAGCTAGCTTGATAGAAAATTGCATCATTGGCTTCTCTTTCCAAACAAACTTGTCATCATGATCAGCTTTAGGATCAAGAGATCCTCCCAACTTCTCCTTTACCTAGTCCTACATGTTGCTTGATGGCCATTCCCACTCATCCCCATTAATAATGGTACATAATCTTGCTTCTTTAGGAATGAGTCTCAAGCATTTCTTGTCATAATGGATTACCATGCTTGACCAACAAAATCAGTAATTGAAATTATTGGGTTATTGCTTTGAAGTTCATTATAAAGCTAGCATTCATAATAGAGCTGCCGATGCTCTATCTAGGAAGTATGATGAGGTGAAAAATCAGGGCATTCCCAATCCATTTGGGATGATTGGGACAAGATTCAAGCTAAGAATGAATAAGAACCTTATTTGCACTAACAATGCTATGCTCGCTCAAGATCCCACCAGCCTCTAGGTTAAAGAGTGATTGTACAATAGCAAGTTGGTGTTTTAGATCCATTTAGGATAATTGGGACAAGATTCAAGATAAGAATGAACAAGATCCTTATTTACACTATCAATGCTAAGCTCGCTCAAGATCCCACCAGCCTTCTAGGTTATACAATGATTGTACAATAGCAAGTTGGTAATCTCAGCCAAATCTTCTTACATACCACTCCCCCTTCATGAGTTTCACACATCCCCCATTGGCAGACACTCCAGTGCCTATTGAACTTAATGGTGTTTGGCTGACAATTTGAATTGGGTTGGGATGAAAAATGCAACCTACACCTATGTGGCTAAATCTGATGTGTCTCAAATGGCTAAGCATTGGATGACAACCCCAACAGGGCTATTATAGCCACTACATGTACCAACTCAAGTATGGGATGAGATTTCTATAGATTTCATAATGCACCAACCCAAATCAAAAGGGTTTGATATCATTTTTGTAGTAGTGGATTGGCTCACCAAATATAGATATTTCATCCTATTGAAATGCCCTTACACACTCAAAGTGGTAGCTGAAGCTTTTGTTAGAGAAGTTGTAGGGTTACATAGGTTTTTAATCACTATCACTAGCAATAGACCCTACATTTATGAGCATGTTTTGGCAAGAGCTATTTTAGCTTCAAGAAACAAAGTTGACTATGAGGACCGCTTAAAATCCTGAAACTGACAGGCAAACCAAAGTCCTCAACCATTGCTTAGACATAATTGCATTGCTTTGCTTCTGGGCAACCCAAAGAATGGTCACAATAGTTGCTATGGCAGAGTATTGGTATAACACCACTTATCATAGTGCAGCAAGTAGAACTCCCTTTGAGTATGTTTATGGATGACCACCACCAAAGCTACCCTTCTTTGTCCTTGGTGAAACTAAAGCACAAGTCGTGAGCAATGAAGTAATGGCTAGGGATGAGGCTCTTGTCAATTTCAATTTCAATAGCACTTGTTGAGAGTTCAAAATTGCATGGTTAGATATGCAAATAAACATAGGCGTAAGATACAATTCCAAGTTGGAGAGCGAGTGTATCTAAAGTACGTCCACGTAGCCTATGAAGTGTAAATTAACAACATGCTTTCTTTCCAATACTTCAAATCACATTGAAAGTTTGGTAAGACCCATTGCCTACAAGCAGCAGTTACCAATAGAATCAAGGATATATCCAGTGTTCCATGCCCTTGGGTCTAGCTATCCAAGTGTTACCCCGACCAACGAATTTGACTGTAGATTCATTTGAGCATTACATGCCACTCATATTGCTATTGCTTACCAACCCAACTAGGGCCTTCCCCTTGCTGAGATTTACCAACATCCCCTGTTGCCCTGAACCTCCTTTCTCATCCATTAATCCAATTGGAAGGGGATCGTTTTCAAGTCCAACAATCAGATTCATATGACGCTAATGATTCATCGACAAATGACTTAATTGAGCCTGTCTATGCTGATGCATTGGAGATTCTAAATCTAATAAGCCCCCATTCGAACCCGACAAAAATCCCCCTCCCAATCCCGAACCGTCCATTTACCAAACCCTTAAACCCAAAATCCCTTACAACACATCAGGCTAATACAACCTAAATAATCAACTAAACCCCTCGAAACTCTAAATTCTAAAATTTTCCTTCAATCATTATAGCTAATGGGACAACTTTAGACAAGCAAGGGAGCATTGGGGGACAACCGGACGACAACATCCAACAAGCATGCGAGGAACATTGAAAAGGAAGGAAGAATTTGAGAAGAGATGGAAGCATATGAACCTGATGGCGACTTCTGGCTTGACAATAGCAATGGTCGAACTTGTGGCCGATTCCACGATGAGCGACAGAGAAGGACCGGCGTCGATGAGCTATCGTAGTTCCTTGTTCCAAAGCAGTTGCGGTAAAGGAAAAAGTTTACACAACAAAGAGGAAGGGAAAGTGACCATCAGATTAACATTAGATCTTTGAGGGGCAAATTGGGAATTTTGCAAAAATAGGGTTTTAGTCCAGTACCGGATTTTTTGTACCAAATTACACACGGTACAAATATATCTGATTTTGTCCAGTACCATATTCATGTTTTGTCTAGTACTTTCTTCGTGGCTGGCAACCAAACGGAGGACAAAAAATTTTGTCCTGTCCAGTACCGGATTCTAATGCCAACCAAACGCTACCTATTTTCTATGAAAAGTGGTGAAGTGCAACTTAACGTTCTTGTGTATGTAGATGATCTTATAGTTTCTGGGAACGATGGTGCTGCCATTCAAAGGTTTAAAAATTATCTGCTGTTTTCATATGAAAGATTTGGGAGTTTTGAAGTATTTTCTTGGTGTTGAAGTTGCACGTGGGCCTGAAGGATTTTTTTTTGTCAAAGAAAATATGCGCTGGACATTAATTCTGAAGTTAGATTGTTAGGAGCTAGACTTACTACTGTTCCCTTAGAACAAAATCACCGCTTAGCACTTTCAACTAGCAAGTTGCGAACTAATCCGGAGCCATATCGTTGCTTGGTTAGGTGATTGATTTATCTATGCTTCACATAGCCTAAGCTTTCATATAGCGTCCATGTCCTATCTCAATTTATTTAGGAACCACGAGAAGATCATTAAGAAGCTGCATTGCAAGTGGTTTGTTACCTAAAACATAGTCCAGGACAAGCTATCTTGTTGAGTAGTAAGTGCGAGCTGCATTTACATGGATAGTGTGACGCAAACTAGGTTGGTTGCTCGTTGACGAGGAGATTGCTTTCAGGTTGTTGATGTTTTTTAAGTGTATCTCTTGTTTCTTGGAAAACGAAAAAGCAGCATGCAATGTCTTGCTCTTCTGCTGAAGCGAAATATCACTTTATGATAGTGAGTACTTGTGAGTTGAAGTGATTGAAGGGCATTTTGTCTAGCCTGGGCATGCTGCATACTACACCCATTACATTACATTGTGATAGTCAAGCAGCCCTTCACATCTCTCAGAATCCGATATTCCATGAACGAACAAAGCACATTGAAGTGGACTGTCACTTTGTTCATGATGCAGTCCTCAATGGCAATATCCATACACGATTTGTGCCGTCACATGAACAACTTGCAGATATCTTTACCAAGGCATTGGGTACACGACAATATAATTACTTACTTCGCAAGTTGAGAATTTGAGATCGTCATGCTCCAACTTGAGAGGGGGTATTGTGTATTATTGTAATATTTGTATTTTTTGTGGATAGAATTTGTAGGAGTTAATTTAGGAAGTAAATTTATTGTGTATTATTGTAATATTTGTATTTTTTGTAGATAGAATTTGTGGAAGTTAATTTAGGAAGTAAATTAGTTATATTAGCATATTCTTATGAGATAGTTTAGGAAGCAATGGTTTTGGATCTTTGGTATATTTTTTGACCGTGAGGCAATGGGAGGCAAAGGAAAATTCTCACAAAATATTTTTTGAGTTTTGGTTCATTCCACTTCCACATAAATTAATCTCTATACATATCCCAACTTTAACAGAACATTGAATACATTGCTTCAATATATTTAATAAGTCAAGTTAGATTTTCAAAAAAATTATTGAACCAACTTAATCCACAAATCTATATGTCCAACTTTATACTAGACATATTCATTACAAATCATTCTTAAACTTGATTACATATATTTAATTTAACACTTAAACAACCTATATACTTATATACACATATTAGTAACTATTTAATACATGTTTTTTTATCATCAAAATCTAACTAGGAGATTTAAGATTCTTCCCTATAAAAACAATAAACGAATTTGAACGTGAAAAACATTGAATTCTTTTTAAAATTATATTTTTTGTTTACCTCTTGTTTGCCCTTTTTTTGTAATCATAAAAAACAAACTTAAATATTTTAAAACTTAATTTTCTCAAAAACCTTCTCCCCCTTTTATTATAAAAAGATAACTAATTTTTTTATCAAAAAGTTTTGTCTGGAACCAATTATTTGATACCAACTATTTTTCACAAAGAATTGCTTAGATGATACCAATTATTTCTTTCAATAAAATTGTTTATTTGATAACAATTTCTTTCCCTTAAAATAATAAACCATTATCAATTCTTATAAGGAAAAAAGCTTTTCTTTTCTCTCCCTTTAAGTTCATCTTTTAGAAATATGCTTCCCAATTGATTTATTTAAAAACATGAAGAGTAAATAAATAAGAAATATTATAGAGAAAGTACCAAATCCTTTTATCTCACAATTAAAATAAGATCACGCCCTTCTACTTTTGACTGAGGCTTTAACTAATTGAGTATTGTCTCCAAGTAAGTTTTTGCCTCATGAAAAACCATATATGTTTGCATGCATTCTAACTTGTTTGAGGTCTCTTTATTCCATGCTACTAAAGATTGTATTCATATTAGCAACATTTTAATAATATTATAGGTAATTAAATATTTATAATATTTAACTCGATCAGCTAGTGAGTTTAATTGAATTTGAGTTGACTTTAAGTTGAGTTTAGATATTAGTATTATTTTAACTAGAAGTAGATCTAGCAAGTATACTTTAAGTTGTGTTTGAACTTAAAATTTTATGGTACTCAACTTGTTTATAGCTTTATTCACACATGATATCATGGGAGATATACTTAAATAATATGATTTTTGAAAAAACATTCACAAAAAAGGGTACCTGCAAAAATTATTTCAAAAATAGATTGCGAAGGTTTAGACCCGGTTTGTATTTTCAATGCAATTTTTTTTAATTATTGAAAAAAAATTTATAAAAAATATGTAGACTACACACCTCTATGCTTTATCTCATAATATATGGGGAAAAAAAAGAAAAAAAAAATTGGGTCTACTATGTTTTTTTTTTTAATTAATCCGGTTGCTAGTAGCCTATGAAAATATAATAATTTGACTCTTATAAAAATACCAAACGGCAAGTTGTTTGGTCACAGATATAATACACTTAAATCAATCGTTTTTTATATATTATGAGTTTCATAACTTCACATGAGCAAAAAGTTATGACCTTTCAAAGTTGGAAAAAAAAAAAAACTAATGCTGATGTGATTTTTTTTTTTCCAACTTTAAAGATCAGAACTTTTTGCCCGTATAGAGTTATAAAGCCCATAATATATATATATATATATATATATATAAACTAATTTGAGTATACTATAGCTAGGACTAAACCATGTTGCCATTTGATATTTTTATGAAGGTCAAATTACTATGTTTTCATAAGCTACTAGCCAATGGATTAATAAAAAAAAAAAAAAGATGAAGTAATAGACCTAGTTTTTTTCTCTTCTTTTTTTTCGTATATTATAAGATAAAACATAATTGGATGGAATCTTTACCCTATTTTGTATTTTTTTTTTCAAAAATCATATTATTTAAGTATATTCTCTTGATATTATTGCCTTTTTATTTTATTTTTATCTGTCTAACTAATACATTAATATTTAAAACACCAAAAAGTGCTTAGGTATTTATTAATATCATGGACATACATGTCTTTTTTTTTTCCCCCTAAAAATTCAATATTAATAGAGATTGATTTCTATTTTTTTCCCCTCTCTCTTCTTTCTCTCTCTTTAGGAAGAAAGGAGAGACATGCATGTGAACACAAAAAACTGTGAGCCCCGCCAACATGCACAAGAATTACAAAACATAAGCATCAAGAAAAAAGTAGTTTCCCCCTATTCTTCTCTGCAACACAATCCATAATACAACCACCACTCTAGATTTACATGATATATTTCTCTACGAAAATATTGATGGATACTCCATAACATTTGTTGAAATCCTAAACGAAAACTTTCAAACATTTCCATGTATTTATATTATGGAAATGTAATAAGTTTTTTTTTTTTTTAATTTATCAATCGATACTTGACACAACCGTTTACCTAACTCGTTTAGTAAACCTAGTAAGCTAGTAGGGGACCTTAGGACTAATAATGCATGAGGGAATAAAGATATTATTATTCCTTTTCTTGTTGTCATGTTTGTGTTTCTCTCTCTGTCTTTTTCTCATCCACGACAAGCATCCTGGACCTTCCCTCTTGCATTTACACTTGCTCACTTCTTCATCTTCTCTTTTTGTTTCTTCTTCCTCTCTCCTTTCCTTATCGTTTCCCTGAAATTCACAAGTGTACAAACCATAACAATATCAGTATACAGTATGATTCCCCATTTTTTCCTCAAAGATTTTTCAATAACCGAGACTTCCACTTTTGTCAACTTTACTTAATAAGCAAATGCTATTATTTGAACATGTTAACTTTCCTTTTACAATATATTAGTAAGTGCATGGAAAATAATTATTAATAAGCATTTTTCTTAAATACTTATTAGCTAAGATGATCATTAATTAATTATCTTTCCTAATATCTGTTAATAGTTTATGCAAAATTTAGAGAAGGATGTCTAAAATGAAATATTATATTATAAAAATTAACTTTCATCATAACATCTTCCTATCTGGAAATGCTTGAGAGAGAAAAGATAGGATATTCTAAAAAACATATCCAATTGAGACAAAGTGAAGTCTTCAACTCAGAGAATTAGAACACGTGATCATATGATGATCATTCAGTAGCATGGTTGTTAGTATTATTATACTAAGGTAGAACGAGGGATCGATTCTAAATTGAAGCAAGATAAATTTCTAATATAAATAGTTAAAAACAAATAATAAATTCGTTTGTTATAATGTTATTGTGAATTTTTAAGTTGCTAATAATTAGTGAGCAAATATTATTGTAATACTTTGTATTTTTTTTTTAAGTTTACATTAATAAAAGCTTTTAAAACACCATTTATCATATTTATTAATATTAATTATAAGCTACATGGAGAAAACAAATACATGTAAAGAATTTATTAATAACTATGTCTATGCACCGGGTAACTTTTTTCTTACTTAAATTGTACTTACTTACAAATTCTGAAAAGAATCGACATGAAGTTCAATTGGGAACTACATATAGCTTTTCTTTTCTTTTTTTCTTTTTTCTTTTTTGGGAGGTGGGGTGGTGGTGAAAGCCTGGTCTTATCATACTCAAGCAATCTTTCACAAACTTTATCCTAGCTAGCTCAGCAATGTCACATCCCTTTCATTTCATTATATCATTATCGGATCATTGTTGATATTGACATACCACAATGATTAACTGCACCATATAGTGTAGTACTGTCCAATAATAATCTGAACCACTGAAATTGAAAGCAAAACGAATCAATATATCACAGCTTAACACAGTCCTAAAAGTTATAGCCATGTCGCGTCCATCGAGGCGCATCTAGTTGCAGTTGTACCTAACTTTTTAATATATACGATATCTAGCCGGTTTATACATTAATAATAATAAAAAATAATAATAAGCTCCATTTTTTCCTATATATTAAAAAAAAAAACATATCGAAGTTATATCTAATATTACATGGGACTCTATTGTCTGAATTTTATTGTACAGTTGTTCTTACATTTGTAAGGAAAGTTACCGTAGGGATAAATAGCATCAGAAAGCAATGTTTAATAAAAACAGGCGCAATGATGAGGCATGAATCAGAACACTGCCCCTCTGCATGTTTTAGCATCAGACCGTTTAAATATCCCTGAAATAAATGAGCTGTTCTTTTCTTTCTTTTTTTCCTAGTGACAATCCTGAAATCTTAAAGGACAATTCACAAGAACTAAGGTGCAAACTTCAATATGATAAAGATTTCGGACAAGATTAGATTCACATAGTTTTGCTATTGAAGCTCTATTAGAAAATTTATTACCTCGAACATTCTCAATTTTTTTAATCATATATTTACATTATTTTAATATACATTAAATCTTTTTTATAAAAATGTTCAAATGATATATATAATTATGAAAACTTATTCAGAGATATTCATGTATTTTTTAAAACTTATTTAGAGGTATAATGTCATTTAACAAGCTTAGTATACAAATAAAAAGCTAGGGGTACTTATATACAAATGAAAAAGCTATTGGTACAAAAGTAATTTTAAATATTTCAAAGATGTTCGATGTAATTTATGCTATTGATGATAAAATTACTACCCTTAAACAAGATTAATATTGCCAAATTTTTCCTCCAATTGTAGTAACTAGTCATTCTTATTCTTAGTATTAATAATAATTGTCGATATATTTTAAAACCAATCCATTGCTAAATTTGACTTGTATTAATCGTTAAAATATTAAATTGGTTAAGAAAAAGAAAATCAAGTGTAATATCAATAATTTCCATAGGTGTTATTGAACCATGGAAAAACTCCTAGAATAGGAAAATTATATCTTGGAATTGATACTTTTATTCAACCGTCAACCAAAAAAAAGAAGAAGAAGAAAGAGAGAGAAAAAGAAAGAAAGAAAGGAAGGAAGGAAAGTTAATAGGATGTATTATACACAAAAATAGGTACATTTTCTACTAATATTTTAATATGTTGAAAACGGTTTCAAGTGTAGCCTCATTTATATATATATATATATATATATCTTGAAATACTATATATTAATAAACAAATGGAAGATAAGTTCATAGATAGCTTCGACTTCTTGTGCCTGTCTTATTCAAATACCATAGAAGAAAGCTCCGTAATATATAGCTAGGACCAACAAAGTTATGGGTAGTGGATACTGGATGCTCAGCAGATAGACTCATGAACAGACAATATCCTCAGAGAATCATATCAGAAATGTTATGAAAAGGTAATCCAGCTTTTCTTTTGAAATAATCAAAAGAAAAATTAAGAAAAAAGAAGCTACACCTTCTTCCTTTTTCTGATAAAAGTAAAATCATGGCAGCTTTGGATTGAATTTGCAAACATTGGAGAATTTATTTCTAGATCCACCGTATGACACTTAAGAAAACTGTGACCTTGGAAAATAACAATATGAATTTGGATGCCATAACAAATTCGAGGTAAAAACTATTGAAATAAAGGTGGATGCAACCGGTTGCATATATTTTTGGATGCATCTTCCGTAGATGTATTGACATGTGGGATTTTAGGGAGTGTATATACAGAGGAAGGATTGCATGTATTTCCATTTTTCTTGTATGTCAAAAAGAAAATGGCACTTCCACAAGGATTTGGTCGATAATAAAAATATAAACAAGAAAAAAAGGAAAATAAAAGGCTGCAGCTGCATCACCTTAGGACTGATGTATTCAATTTTGATACATGCGTGATGAGCGTGAAAGTTCAAGTTGTGTAACTAAAAAATTACACTGAGCATGTAAAGTTAAGAAGCATAAAAACTCAAGATACTTAACTGAACTATGAAATAATATAGATGTAATTAACCTTAATATTAAACAACAGTGTTAATTTCACGATTGTTTCAATAGTTTCCAAAACTTATTAAAGATATTGCTTGATAATGTGATTGTCTCTTCTCACAGAAATTGCATAATGTAACCTGGTTCAGAGTTAGGAAGAACTTGCACGTTAATCTATAGCGACAGCTAGTTCTGTAATATTTTTTTTTCATTAATGCATTCATAAGAAGATAAGGTTTTATAAAGAAGCATAAATGCTTTGAAAGATGTCTAATTACATGACCGGAAATTCCATCCGCACTAACATACCTCTTCATTAGATTTCTGTTCTGCATTGGAATAACTTGATTCTTCAACCTCTGTACCAGAGTTCTTTGAGTTCCTCTCGAAAATCGATGGGGTTGAAGCAGGACTCGGACTGCTAGAACTTAGATCAGCAGGGGTGCTTTGTATTCCGACATCTCTCATAGTAATCTCCAGTTTCTTCTCTGAAATTCAATCAAAAAGAGCATTCAACTTTGTTATTTTCATGTCACTCTGATCTAGCTATATCCCGAAAGGAGAATAGTGTAAAAATATATGTATAAAAAAAAAACCTGCAATTGGAATTTGTACAGCATTCTCCTGCTTGGTTGAATAAGGATTATTCATTTTTCGCAAATGAGAAGGATAAGTGAGAGGAGCAGACATTGTGATTCGGTTTGTTAAGTTATGGAAAGATCTTCCACTAAGCGTTTTCGCTGACAAGCACTCGATGGGAACCTCTCCTGAAAGAGGATTGCAGATGTATTTCTCTGCATCATTCCACTTGGAATTTAAAGCAAACCCCTCCGGGGATAAACAATCCCAAACATAACCTGACCTTGCTTGAAGAGCTGCTTAAAAAGAGAAGGAAACAATCACCGATCCAATTTTGGTGTCTTTACAGGATAGACCTCAACAGGGAACAGAACAACGTTTTTTTTTTTTGATAGTCCAGGAAACAAAACACAAGAAAGTGTGACAGGAAAGGCCCAGGATCTGCATAAACGAGATTTATATTACCTTTGAGTGCTTTAGTGAATGAATATGTTGCAGGATCAATCTCATCTGTCAGAAAATAAGAGCTGTTCTAAGGATACTAGTTTTCGAGAAAAACAATACTCAATATGCTTGCCAAGGGTACCTACCGCGAAAAGGATAGCCAGGTGAAGAAGCTGTGCTAGAGATAGTGAAGTTTGACCTGAAAGACTTGGTGTCTTCCCTAAAGCTTCTGATATTGGAAGCTGAATAGCGTCGGGAAATGGTGTTTTCGCGGCTGATTATTCTGGCCTTGAGTTCCCATTCTTTTAAGTTAAACTCGGGTTCTTCGCATGTCCTTGAACAATACACAGCATGCTCCATTGTGTAATTCAAGGGAAATGGGCAAAGCAGAGAAAGTTGTAGTACTCTAATGTTTTTACTCACTGTTTAATTACTTGCTACATTATGTTGGCCTCAGCTATTAACTTTATATTCAAATTGCACAAGCCATTTGTCTGCTGCCACATCAGCAAAATCTGTGGCACATTTTGAGCAAGTTCTCTACCTAAGGAATCTTGGAAGTTTCATTTTGAGATGATGGAAGTTTCAAAATACGTGGACATGGTTAGGTGGGTGCACGTGTACCACATATAATCAGCCACCCCACAATGCCAGCCGTGAGATACTCTCCCTAGGGTAGCATAAGGATTGGTCATGCATATAAGGTGCATCCTTGTTCAGTATGCATGATTAATTCTCATTCCATTAATACGTACCCACATACTCAAGAATACACTTATCAAACCTATGCATATCGAACATGACCTCTTATATTAGATTATGGACTAGTTTATATATAGATTGCCATTTACTCCAAGGAAATATGATGAGAGCTCAATTTGAAAAGGGAATAACAAAGTCTTATGTGATTGAAGCGAATACATAAACAAAAAATTATGAAAAGTGAATTATCAAGTTCAAGTAAAGGACTTCAATCGATTAAATATATTTTCAATCAATTAAAATGCTATTTCAATAATTGAGTTTTTAATGTTAAATAACCATTCTGGACAGATGGTTACTAAAAGAATTATTTACCTATTTCATAATTCATAATTATCCTTTTTACATCAATTAGACTCATATTAACAATAATCCATCCAAAACAAAAGGTGCTAAAGTCTATATATGCGTTGGTCAACAAATTTATATTCCCTCTAAACGCAAATTCCGATCAAGGAGGGCCTGCCATGAATTTTCTCTCAATCATTTGCTTAAGAGTAGGAGGGACACCAGGATTCTGAAGAACAATGTTAGAACTTTCAAGCACATAATTACTGAGTTGGTTTTCATTTTCCGAGAAGACAAACATAACATAACACTGTTTATTTTCTCTATAGGTACAAGGTAATGTACAGTGAAGGCAAAACTGACGTGTGCACCGATATAGACGTATCCATTATTCAAACATCAGAAACTTATTTAAGTTCTGTTGATATCTGTATCTGCTAACAAAACATTCAGGTTGAGCCAGCAATCATTCAACAGAACCAGCTTTTCATATACCAAAATATTCAATCAAGGAGATAAGACAGGAGGACAAGGACAGCCCTATTACATATATCAATTATAAAGTTGAAGCTTCTGTAGTTTTTCTTAGGGATAAGTGAAATTAAGTCTTTAGCTTTTTCTTTCTTTCCTTTCTTTTTTTTTTTCCTTAATTAAAACTGTTTTTGTTTAGTACGGCTTATAATGGAGAGACCACAACACGCCCATATTACGGGTGCATAAAAAAGTATTACATAAAAACCGCATTCATGAAAGGAATAATGAAAATAAAAGAATATTGTAAAGACGAAATGTACAGTTATGCATAGCTTGTCATAGTATGGTTAATTTGGTAATTGAAGTTTTACATCAAAAGTGAGAGCGTCCACTACCAGTATAGTTGACACGTAGCATGCTACGCCGGTAAAACAAACCGAAGAAATGTATTTTACATTTATTAAGAATTATTTAGCCCTTAAAAAAAGGTTTAAGAATTAAATTGATGCTTTAGGAAAGGTTATAGATAAATCAAAATGCCTATAAAGATTTAAAATCATCCGTTTATATATTACTTTTTTTTTTACGAAAGGCAAAATCAAGAAATCATTGCTTTTTTAAATTACTATTTGAGAAGAATCAAGATTGGTAAGGGCTAAGGGCATCCATAGGAAGGAATTTGCATACGAGTAATGATATGAAGAAACGTTTTCACATTTTTATGCATTGTATATTTTATAAAATACGTGACCAACCTTGAAAATGGTGAGAAAAAAAAAAGTTTTTTGTTTAAGCCTTTTTTGCTCTTCACTTTGGCACCATTTTAAAATTAGGTGCTTGGATACAAAGGCATAAAAAAAAAATCATATATTGGATAAGATACGTAAAACAAACCAAAGAAACAAATAAAACTTAGATATTTATTTAACATAGGCCGATGATATGAGTGATGATGTGTATATTAACCAGTGTTGGGTTGTTTTCATTGTGGGTTGGATGAAGATAAAAAAGAGTGGATGGCAGAAAATGGGGAGTGGGGAGATAGAGAATATCTTATGTGCATGTGCATGTGCATGTGATTATCATCATTCACAAGAGAAAAGAAGGGTGGTCCACCTGATGTGGAAGAAAGGGTTCCCGTTGGATGATCATGACCATCAGCTTTGTCTGATGTGCAGGCAGTTGTTGGTTTCATGATAGAGAAAGGGAAGGTTTTTTGTGGCTATCACAATGGTCCCTTCACTTCATTTAATTTCTGTAGTCTTTTGCACTTGACACTCGAGTCTCTTGAACTTCCCCACTTTTCATTTTTCTTCAAGGGGCAAAGAAAATAACAACGTGGGAATCTAAATCCATTGTTGATAAATAACCAAACCTGTCTATATTTAATTAAGAAGAAACTTCACATACTGTAATACCTTTAAGACCATTTGATCCTACATTTATTGAATTATGGCAAGACTACTAGGCCTCGCCGCCTCCAAGTTTTATAAATTCGAGGAGTACGATTCCAAAAAATCTAAATTTTTTACTCTCTTTTTTAACCTGAAAGCTTGGTGGGAACATAGTACTATAGTATACTGATCGAGAAACATGATTTTGCAACTTCCAATTCACTTAGAAATCCTAAAAATTAATATAACAGAGAGAGATCAAAACTCAAGGCATGGGGAGCTGTAGAGTCATTTTTTGATATCTTACCCTAAATTCTCATCAAGTACAACCTCAAAAACAATAGAAATTCAGAATACTTAGAATCCTATTCCACAAAATTAACCATACGAATCTCAAGAGCATCTTTCTTAGTCACTCCTGATATCATCATGTCCTCTGTGAGTCTACTAGCCTCAAGACAGATATTTTGGTAAGTCACATTGTCTTCACAGCCCCACTCAGTCATAAATCTGAATGTAAGGGTGAACTGCTCTTCCCCCTTCCTTTTACAAACTGAAGTAGCTTTCAACCTTGAGAGGTTATTTTGTCCAAGTGGAGATGGGAATGAGGAGTTATTCACAATAAATGCAGATTACACAGAAAAGGACAGGTACGGTACAAGAGACAATATGCTACTTCCTCGCTCATGCACATGCACATGCACTCACCTATCCTACCATTCGTAATTACATTAAAAATAGTGGAGGCCAGGTAAAGGCATTTTGGCATTTTGGCTTGCTTACCACCTAACTGGCCCACTTATCTCTACCATCTCAAGAGGGAAAAAGGTAATGCTTTCCTCTGAAACAAAGTTTTCTCTACCCCAAATGGTGTCTCATCCATAACCCTATAATCACACATTACCATGTACAATAGATAAACAAAAAGTGGAATGCATGTAATTGAACGAGACAGGATGAAGACCATTTGACAACAGAACTAGAGAGTTGGTAACTCAATCTACAAGACGAGTAGAAAATCATCACCTCTCCTTATGCATTATTGCGGGAGTTGGGAAGTCCTAGACCTATTATAAAACATCATAAATTCTTCATACATCAATCATCCTTAAAATAAACCTAAAGCTCCAATTAGTCATGGAAGACAGTTGAAGAGAGAGAGAGAGAGAGAGAGAGGGCAAGCAACAAAATATCTTGTAAAGTACATCAATTCTGGCTCTGGTACATATACTAGCTAAAGCAACATAAGGCCAAGATATCACATTGTAAAATTAAATTTTCAGAACCAAACCATAAAGTTGGAAACAAGCACTGTTCATTTGCAGAGATAAATGTCTTTAAAAACAAGAACCCATTGGAAGGTATAAATACAAGAGAAGTATGCTATGAAGCATGAGAAACTGGAATATTCTCCTGTGAAAATAATGTTGCTTAAATAGCACAATAACTTGTGCAGCAACAACCATCATCTGACCTTTTGCATGAATGCATTTAAGGATACTGGGTGAACAGCCATTGCATGATCCACAATTCAAGGGATAGACAGTCAAGTTGTATACTGCTGTCTGCAGCTTGATCGAGGCAAAGCCTGTCAGTGAAGTAGTTTTAGATAACTTGAGATCCAGATTTTTCGGTTTCAGGGGCACGTGATCATCAGAAATAGAACCCAGACCCCTTCTGTCCATTCATCTGAGTTTATCTGTGTTACCAAGAGAAAGATGAGAACATGCTTTTTTTTTTGTTTTTTTTTTCTTTTAACCAACAAAATTGATGGAAGCTAATCCAAAACCTGCAAACTAAAGCAGCCCAAGGAAGCCTTGGATTTTCACAGTTATTATATGAAATATTTGATACCAGTGGAGCAAAATGTCGTAACTCAGGACTTCATTCATGTAGTTAGCTACAAGTCAAATTCCTTAAATTGATGTTAAACAAATAATCAAATAAGTCCCCAAAAGTTTAGAATTTGATCAAATTAAACCCTCAATGAATCAGTTGGTATAACAAATAATCACCCAAAGTTTCCCATTATAATAATTACTTTGTCAATATTAAAATACTAAGAAACACAAGATTAAAAAACTAACCATGGCAGGACAACCCACAAGGAGCCATAATGGTGGTGACCATGGCCAGTGTCTATTAGGAATACCTGTAAGAAGGCTGCATGGAGCTTCTCCTTGAGGCCAATGCACAAATAACATCCAGGTTTTAAGTAGAGTACTAATTTTCTTTAAGAATGATATAGAAGGCTGAATTAAAGAGTTTAGGGACAGTTTAGGCATCAATCTTTGTGTTGCTAATAGAAACAATGGCCTTGCTGCTACTGAAATCAGTATTATCACCATAATTTTTTTGGGGGGCTTGAGGTTCAAATTTAAAGCTGCAACAAGCAGTAAACTGTTGGTGCTTGGCATAGAAGAAGCTGGTACTTTACAATTCAATGACTGGAATTGGAATTCTGGATCACTGTGGATTGCCTGAAGCCACCAGGCTGGCTACCCGTGACTTTCTTTTTTTAACTTTAAAATATTTAATTTTTCAATACTAACAAAGTAATCCTAATATACTTACAATTAATTCATCATGCGTTAAACTTAAAACTGCGAGTTAATTGATCAAGCTGGAAACTTTAAGAGCTTAATTATATCAATCAATCCATTGAAGACTTAACTGATGTAAATGCAAATTTCTGGAGGTTTATCTGAGCATTTAATCCATCATAGAACTGATGATAACATACCTTTAAAATGTAAATTAATTATTTGAGAAATTCAACAAGTATGGCCAATGTTGATGTCCCAATAATTTCACACTAGATGACAAAGGACTGATTAGATATTTCAAGAGACAAGTAAACTAGAAGTACTTTATAGAGTACCTTAATGGCTAACTTAAAACATAGACAACAACTTAATAGTACCTCAGCACAAACATGAAGTACCCAATGACTCACTTAAATAGACAACTTAATAGAACTTATAGCACAAAAGTATCGTATAACTTATAAAGAATTTCTACAGTACTTATTTTGATTCCTGAGATCTAAAATCAAGAAATCCAGCACAAAAGTATCGTAGTTATCCAGCTAAGTTTTGAGTGCCTTATACTTAGGTTTACAAGTAAAAAGGTGGGTTCAGTTTTTGTCCCATTGTTGAGGATGACAGAACTAGAGAGTTTTTTATAATGATTGAGGTGCATGATGGCAACAGATGAATTCAGTCCTGGCCCATAACAGCCTTGTAAACAAAGATAATCAATACCTCAATCAAATACCTTCCAGCCCCGGCTAGACTATTCTGATTTCCTAATCATAATGCCAACCTATTGCTCCAAAAATAATGCCAGACTGATTAATGAGTCTAGTGCTGGCCCATAACAGCATTGTAAACAAAGACAATCAAATGCCTTCCAGCCCTGGCTGGACTATTCTGATTTCCTAATCATAATGCCAACCTATTGTTCCAAAAATAATGCCAGACTGATTAATGAGTCTAACACTGTAAACAAAGACAACCAAAACCTATATCAAAGGTATTCAAAGTCTGGTGGGACTATTTTAGTTTCAATTAAATAACACGACCCAATGGTTCCAAAAATTATAGTTGGTATTTCATCAATAGATATCCTGGAGTTAAAAAGATAAACAGCTTTAAGAGCATACCTCGAAGAGCTCAGCATCATTGAAGTCCATTTAATCTTTAGGTACCTGAGAAAACTGAAGCTCCAGATTCAACTACCAAAAAGCCAGTAACCAGAAAGCATCCTGCAGAGCTGAAATTTTACTACATCAAGTTAAACCACCATCCTCTGCTGTCATTGACAAATAAGCTTAATTTAAAAGCAGAATTTTGATACTCACAGTCTAAACATCAACCAACAAAGCATGATAAGGAGAATTATCAGATAAAGCCTGGAATCTTAGATGTCCTGAAAATTAAGTATTTAGCAACTATGGAGCAATACATCTAAGGAAGCCAATAATGAAAAATCAATGACCTACCAAAAATGGAGATACGTGGCCAGCAGTTTAGGGAATTGAATAGGCATATAAACTTCCTGCAAAACAACAGATGTTATGAAAGCAGATAATTATAGTTAAATTAATAAATAAAAGAAGAGTTTAATGGAGTGCATTTTTTTTTTTTTGTGGCCAGCTCCATATTTTATGAAGCATTGGGTAATCAAACATGTTCCTTCATGCTGGGTGATGGGAAAACGTTGTTCATGTTATATCGGTCACAAGGACTTGGGCAAGGATACAGGTTTAAAATAAGATCTTAGATTGACATTTCATTCCCCCTATTTCCCTGCCTCTGCAGGTTAGACTAATAAATTACTCCCAGCAACCCTAGTTCATTATCCTTCTTGCCAATACTCAATGTATCCAGCTATTGAATATATGATGTGGTTGTTTCAGGGAAGATGCTGTCTGTAATTTTTTGAAATTCGTCATAATCAAAGCTTTGTATTGCCTGATATTATATTGAAATAATCTTAACATGTCACAATTTCAGTGACTTTAACCAGTAAGCCACTAATAACCATATCTCTTCATATCACTATAATTATATATAACAGTTCTAAACCTTCTATTAATAGCAAAATGTAAAAGTAAGTTCTTCACAAAACAAACACCTAACATTGAATTCCTGCGTGAATGTAGGGTTATTGAAAGTAGAAGTGAAATGCTAGTCAACTAAGTTACTCTTTCTTGAATGTTGTTCAAAAGAAAGGAAGATAATAACTCGGGGATGAATGAAGATTTATCACGAAATAATCAAAATTTTCTATGGCCAATCTAGTTATAAAAAGAAAAAAAATAAAAAAGGGCAATGTCTAATCAATAGGCCAACCTTACTGATGACAAACTAGTAAGTTACTCTACAAGGTGGCCAGGATTCCCTATAAACACTAGATGGTAGGAGGGGAAGGGGGGCGGGGAGTGGTGGGGGTGGGTGGGTTGGGGTGGGTTTGTAGAAGAAAGAAGAAAATGATTCAGTTGAATTTTACATTGCACTGTGTTTTGACTTAAATTGGACTTTCAAAGTCTTAGAAAAAGGAAACCCTCTTTGACATCTCTATATTAAACCCTTATGGTGCAACCAACTGCATAAACATATACCTTGAACAGAGCCATCCAAGTTAATTCCTTTAACTAATCAGCTCTGTTAATTTCCAACTTTTTTAGGTGAAATAGGATCTAAAAACTTGCTCATATTTACCATTTAAATTGAAAAACCAGATGAAAATGAGTTTAAGCACAGAATTTCAATCCAAAAGGTTCACATTAAAGCCAAAGGCTACATATTTTGTTCAAGTTGACCAAATTTCTTTTCCCCTTTAGTATGCTTGCCTTTACATTGAAAAACTACAAGCTACAATTTTTTTTTAAATAGGATAGCAGTCCCACATTGCCAATCTTAAGAAAAAAAAGCGAAAAGTATATTTTGCACATATTGGTGGAAGAAATCCACGTAATAACATCACAAGTTACCTCTTCCAAGAACTACAACTGCATTTGATGTCAAAGAAACCACATCTTGAACCCTCTCCTCGGTGAAAATTGCATGTGCAACTACCAAAAAGGAAGAAATAAATTATACACTCTATCTAATAGGGCAAATGCAAAACGGAAAAAGAATGAATATAATTTTTACATAGGACTACAAAGAAAGTAGAAACAATTGTTGTGTTAACTAATGCATCCAAGCTCACCAAACTATTTAATTTTTAAAAAACAAATAAAAGCATATAAAAAGAAAAAAAGGGAGCCTAGTAGCCTTGTTGAAAAAGCTCCCACAAACTAATACCTTGTGTCTAGTTAAGAAATTTAATTCATCAGAAGTGGCTCTCTCATGTTGGAAGCAATATTATCACCCCAATATGCCAAATTTGAGACACTTTAAGCCATGGAAGGTTGAACTCTTATCCTTTTCTTGTTTCCTACCACATCCTGGTTTATCATAGCAATTGCCAGCAGTACTTGGCCAAGTGCTACTTGAAGCTCTCAACAAGTGCGATACAGGAAATTTACCGGTAAAGGACAATATAGGCAGAACCACAAAACAATAACAACTAAAAATGATTCACGGAGATGGTATGAGATATAAATAACAACCTGAAATTTCTATAACATTTTTTTCACTCTCATTTGCATTATTTTCATCCACAGCAGCACCGCTGTCATATCCTGTTATCATGTGCATTGAATGGCATCCATCAGATATCCAAACAGCTTGTGCTCCTGCAAAAGGATTGAATATGCTTTTACTAGCACTTACACATGATGGTGAATCTAGTGACCAAAGACCCCAACTGGTATCCAGGAAGCTAAAATCAACTTCTTCCTTCCAAAAGGCTCTATGAAAAGAAAGGCACCAGTCATAGATGCACTTCTAGTGACACGCCAGATAACTCAATATAGAAAGATGCATACCCATTATATAATCTGGAGTGTAAGCCAATTTTTGAACCTTCATAATGTGAGGCAGCCGTTTCAACTGAATTTCAACATCTGCACCAGTTAAAAATCCAGACTTTGGCAGGCATAAGAGATATAGATCTCCAGCTGAGTCCAATACCATGAATTTATTAGGTGACAACGGCTGGATGGAAATTGCTTTTCTTGTTATTGTAGCCATGGTTCTAGACTTCAACCCAGTAACATCCTCTCCCTTCAAAACCACAAAGCAAGTATCTCCTTCACAGCTCTCTTGTTTTAACTTCACAAACCTCTGTTTCCCTGAATGCAAAAAAGGATACTTAAGTGGCAGAACAACATTCTTCCAGAATTCTCCTCAAAAAATCAAGTAAGGAAGTGCCTTAAAATACCATGTTGTTCTAGTATCATCATTCTTTTGCCACAACATACTAAATCAACCAGGCAAAAATCCGAAGGGATGAAAGTAGCCACAGCTATTAAGTTCCATCAACTAGTAATTTACCAGGTAATGCATCTTAAAAATATTAGCCAAAAAATTGCACTAGTCTTATTAAAAGTTTCTATCTTTTCCCAGGCAAAAGCTAATACTTAAAGAACTGATAATGAAAAACGTTCTGAAATAAATAATTGCAAGCTCACTGGAATTTTTTTTGGATAACAGTGGAGCAGGCGGCTACCCAACTACTGACAGGAATTAATTGCTTCCATAGACAGCCCGTTATTAATAAGGACTTAACAAACTAAAGATCACGCCATAATATTGCTGAAATGGAGCTGCTAATACCATCAAGATAAACTAACTCCTAATATTTTTTGGGTAGCTCAGGAAAAGAGTATGTCCCTAATTTCCCAACCACATCCTATGACCAATATGTTTTATGTCAACCACAGTTTTTCCTTTCACCAAATATTGGATAACACATAAACAAACACACCCTAAAAAGAACCAACAGCAATTGAGCTATTGGCTAGAAATAAGCTTTCCACCACAGTTTACTTCTCATGTAGCTCAGCAGCAGACAGTTATTATATTGTTAAATGCATCGCATACTATAATTTACTTCATCATAATAAAAGTATGAACCTCAGCATAAGGTTCAGTTATTGCACTTCGGCATCACAAACCTTTTAATCATAATAATTATCCCCCCCCCCCCCCCCCCCCCAAAAAAAAAAAAAAAAACTTTTAATCATCATAAATGGTGTGCTGTCGCAATAATAATCATATGGCCTCTTCAGAAATTTCAGGAAAGCATATAAAAGCCTACGCTTCTACAACTGTGTTCTTTAAAGCTCTCTCCGGAAAAACTAAGTTTGGCTAGCCAACCTTCTTACATTTGATATATGAATTGAGCTGCTGTTATGATTCCTAATAACCAAAAGGACAAAGTAGTAGGAATTTCACAAATTCACAAAAACTAACCCTAACCAATCAATCCTACAAAGACTATAAAAATCGGTATTAAAAAGGAAAACAGAATAACTTAGTCTTTCATTGTACATTAACAGCAGAAAGAACAGCCCCTCAAAGTCAACAACTAGCTAGAAGGAGCCATCCTTCCCTAAGTTCCCATCATTCTATTTATTTGCCTCTGCACATGTTAATGACATGACTATCCCCAATAGTTGAAGTGTTAAGTCATTTCAAATTGAGAAAGCATTTCTTTAGACCACCATTTTTTGGTAATTATCCTTTAACTACCTTAACAACACATTATAAGCATCAACCTTTTTGACTTGAAATCCATAATATTCCTTTAAATCCAAGAAAGTTACACCATGTATTAGACAAGTTCAGTCAAAATAAATAAGAAAACGAAATGGATCATTTCCAGCAAAGAAGTCTCATTGCCAATGATAATAATGCATAAGATATCTATTTATCCACATAAACAACCTAACAAACAATCAACTCATGCCTCTATACAGATCTCCATCTCAATTTATTGATAAACAAGAGAAACACTTACCAGAAGAAGAATCCTTACTGAGCTTTCCCTCCAAATAACCATCACCATGTTCATTCTCCGAACTCCCCAAAACCCCATCATGGATGACCCCGTTTGGTAACCGCGAACTTCTAAACCCACCTTTCACATTCAAATTCTTAACTTTCCTCACAGACCCTTCAACAAAAGACCTCAAATTCACAACCCTAACCCCATTTTCCTCCCCCAAAACCAATAACCCAAACGACACCCGAATCGAATAAAGCGGCTTGCAACACTCAATTACACCACACTTCATCAATTTCACAACAAACCCATCATCACCACTACCCTCATCACTCACAACCTTCACCGCAAAGACCCAAACTTTGGCATTCGAAACTGAATACATTGCAAAAAAATTAACGGACCCAGAAATCCTAACCGAAAACCCATGATGTGTATTGACTAAAACACCCAAATTAGGGTCAAAGCTAAGACCTTTCTGATTACAATCTACCCTAGCCCTAACAAACCTATTGCTTTTACACTTATTAAGCAAATAAAACCGGAGAAGTACCTGGGACCCACCTTTATGTGGGCCAGAGACGATGAAAAGCACATGGGGGGATTCAGAATTATTAGGGTGTTGATGGTGGAGTAGGAGGAAGGTTGAGGAAGAAGAAGGAGGAGGGATGAGGGTTTGGGGGGGAAGAAGAGGAGAGGGAAGAGAGTGAAGGGAAAAGGGGGAGTAGAGAGAGAAAGAGGAGTCAGAATGGAAGAGGGCGAGAGAGAGAGAGCTGGGTTCATAGAGGAGAGAGAGTGTGTGAGGTTGGGAGAGAGAAGAAGAAGAAGAAGAAGAAGGACTAGGGATTGCGTGTTTGGAAGCTTGGAACCCAACCATTGGAAACAATTGACTTTGTTTTGATTTTGGTTTGATCGGAAATCACATGAGCTTTTCTGTTTTTGAGTTTCGGCTGTTGGTGCTTTTGCTCTGTCTTGTCGATGTCGGTAGTTGGTGAAGGGTGAGTGTTCAGCATTGGGGTTGGGCGATTTGCTGTTTCTCTATTTCTTTAAATAACGTTGAATAGTCCATGTTTTCATATTTGTAGTTTATGAAGGTTTTATGAGGAGAAGATGGTAACTCCATTTTAACTCAATTAAAATCTTGGATTATTTATTAATTTTGGATATGCTTTGGATTAGGTTCCGAAAACCAAATCAAATAGTTCATTTGTTTTCATCTGAGGAATAATAATATATATATTTTAGAAGTTTCCGTATTTTTTATATTTTTATATATTTACGATTTTTAAGTTTTATATATTGTGATTTATTTCCATCTGTCGTTATTAATAAGTGAGCGAGCAAATGTCAATTTTCGGTTGATGCAAAATAATTAATTAAATAAAGTAATATTATTAAATATATTTGATTAAATATTCAATAAGAATAATAAAGTTCGAAAAGGAAGCGAGAGAGAGAGAGAGAATAAAAAGCTTAAAGTAAGCTCTCCGACGACTCGATGCAAATCCAGGTAGCGAGCTGGACATAATCACACAAACTGCATCAAGTATGTCTCTCGAGGCTCGAGGAGGATTCGAACTGCTAAAAGAAAGATACGTATGATTCTCCCTCCTTGCCTTTTTCTCATATGTTGAAATATTCATTAGCTATTATAATGGATATTAATATTCCCCATCTAATATATGACCTTGCTAAGATATATCTTTCATTAAAAAATCTATTGTTAGATGACATTGGATTTATTCGACAACTTCAAGCTTTTGTTCTTTTTTTTTTCTTTTTGTTACACTTTGTTTTATTAGTAAATTGTTATATCTAATAATATTTTTTTATTAAATTGATTGTTTTGAATAAATAAAAAAATCGATATGTGACAAGTCTAGTTTTTGATCTTTTCATTTATATTCCTAATCCGATTTATACTAGACCATATGCTCATCTAATATAAATCATCGAATTAAATTAGGAATTTTATTTTATTTTGGAGTCGTCACCCAATTAAAGTTGGGAAAGATTACTGAATGAGAACTAATTGAGTAGATTAATCCTAATTTAGACAACTAGTCAGCGAAATTTCCTCTTTTCATTTTTGTAAAAGAGGGAAGAGAAACCAGAGTTTCTGGATTCGGGAGCTAACCTATTAAAACCTTAAAGTTACCATCTTATTCTTCTGAAATCTAAATCATATTCTAATGTCTTTTATTGTTATTTATTATTTTATTCTTTTATTATTATTTACTTATTGATTGAAACGACTCATACTAGTTTGGAAAATGATTTTTCTTAATTCTTTTTGAAATTGTCCCATAAGGGTGCCTATGTACCTACTATTCAGGATCAAGCAAGCCGTGGTTCGTTTTTTA
The DNA here is from genome assembly GCA_037954665.1 of Laguncularia racemosa. Taxonomy (NCBI): domain Eukaryota; kingdom Viridiplantae; phylum Streptophyta; class Magnoliopsida; order Myrtales; family Combretaceae; genus Laguncularia; species Laguncularia racemosa. Next base: position 170,505 of record JBBMOL010000085.1, on the reverse strand, counting down.
TAAAAGCTTTAGTGGATTAATTCAAGTTTTAATTATGAAAATACCTCTGGTTTATGTTTTTTATCATTTTCAAGATTTTGGAAAAAATATAAGTCAAAGCTTTATTATTTTATTTTCTAAAAAATTTAATTTAAGGAAAACCAAATTTTGATTTATTTTGAAAAAAAGATCTTTCTAAGTGGCAAAACAATTTATTGTTGATTCCAATTCATATTATTATTCTACCTTCATCTAATTCTTTTCTTCTTTTTTATTTTTATTTTATTTATTTTTTATTAGACCATTTTTTATTTTTTTTTTTATATTAGACATGTTTATTTATTTATCAAAATTCTAAAACTATCCTCTTTTTTTATTTTCGTACATAGATTTTTTTTGTTATCCTAGTAATGAATAAATATATAACTAAATGAATAAGTGAATAAAGAAAAAAAAAATCAACTAACCTAGATCCGATCACGGTTTGGGTCGGTCGCGCGAATCGGATTAGATCCGGGTCGCATGCATGAGAGAAGACAGCGGCGGCGAGATGGTGCTCCGAGCAGTGCTGGGCGTCGTCAACTGCAACGAAGGGGTGGACTCTTACATTTTTTGGGTTGGGGAAATCAAATCTAGCCACGACTTTGTGTGAAAGGGAGCTTAAGGCGATGATTCGAAGGTGGCCGAACGGGTAGATGGTGGGTATGGTCGGAGAGAGAAAGTGTGAGTGAAATCCGATTTCTGTGACTAGGATTTCTCCCCCTTAAATCCCTAAGCTCTAGTCTATTTATAGATGTAATTAGAACTAAAGATCAACTCAAATGAACCAGCAACCCGTGATACACGAAACCCGTTTCTATTCGTTTATTGGTTGATTTTTTTAGATTTAATCCGAAAAAATAAATCTTTTCATGGTAATCTTGTTGATCCACATCAACAACTTGATAAAGTTTAATCTTTTCCGTTTTGATTCATTATCATGTTCATTTTCCCTTTTTTCTCTTTTTTTTCCTTTGGTTTCGGCTGGTCTGGAGGAGGAAGACGATCATGTGCCTTGCACATGCCTCACTCCAGCCAATTGTATGCTACCACATGGCAGCTTAAAAGAAAAAACAAAAAACGGCACATGATGTCTGTTGCAAGAATCGAACCCGTAACCTTTGCTTCCACCACGCATCTCCAAGCCAATGCACGAGCCAACTAAGCTGGCCCAAATCCCAGTTTAAGTTTACACACATATTATACATAAGCGTGCCATTTTATTTATTTTATATTATTTTGAAATTTTAAAAATTTGTAAAAATTATTTAACTCCTTTTCTTATTATTTCTACTATTATTTTCCAAAATTGATATATTTTTCCTATTTATTTTATTTTTTGAATATTTTTCCCTTATATTTACTAAATTAGAAGAAAAATGGAAAAATGGAAAAAAATTGAAAATTAACCATTCTTAAAGGCAAACATAAGATATTTACAGTTGTCCCTCTTTATGGTAAAGTTTGGAAAACTTAACTACAAAGATAAGAAATATGCCATTTTTGCCTACAGATTAAATGGATAACGCCCTAATTGGCTGGTTATCTTAAACTTGGTTTAGTAGGAAAATACTTCATGAGCTAATAATCCCACAAATGTTTTGTGATGATTAATATTGCTTGAGGAATGATCTTAAACAATCTAACAACCTGGAGTAAGATATCATCTAGAAAAGTGCTCTATGAGCTAACTAATTGACGATAGGAAACATCTCAGGGATTGTTCAAGAATGTGCTATTGTGAGTGGACTAACCAACAACAAGAAGCGTCATACAGGACTAGCGACCGTTAATATGAGATTGTTTAAGGAAGCACTCCTATGAGCTAGCCACCTGTCAACAAAAGCGTCTGGCTAGACCAGCGATGCTGGAAAAGTAACGTTCTAGAGGAGTGCTCTAATGAGTTGATTTGTCAATATCAGGAAGTATCTTATAAGACTAACAACCTTAAAGGGGATAATCTAGAAAAGTGCTCCTATGAGCTAACTAATCGATAGATTATCTAGAAAAGTGCTCCTATAAGCTGACTAATCAGTTATCTGGAGAAGTGCTCCTATAAGCTAACTAATCGATAAATTATCTAGAAAAGTGCTCCTATAAGCTGACTAATCAGTTATCTGGAGAAGTGCTCCTATGAGCTAACTAATCAATAAATTATCTAGAAAAGTTCTCCTATGAGCTGACTAATTAGTTATCCGAAGAAGTACCCCTATTAGCTAACTAATCGATAAATTATCTTGAAAAGTGCTCATATGAGCTAACTAATAGATAATATCAAGAAGCGTCCCTTTGAACTTGCATCCATGAGAGAGGATATCTTAGGAAAGTGCCCATTTGTGGGTCCACTAACCGATAGCGGAAAGCGTCTTCTTGGACTTGCAACTTTGAAGAACAAGTGTTTCGGAAGGTGCCCCTATGGGCTAACCCCAAGAGAGGATATCTAAGAAAGTGCCTCGTTGTGGGCTGACTAACCGTTAGCAGAAAGCGTCTCCTTAGACTTATAATCCCTGAAGAACAAGTGTCTCGGAAAGTTCCCTTATAGGCTAACCCTAAAAGAGGATATCTAAGAAAGTGCCCCATTATGGGCTGACTAACCGATAGCGAGAAGCGTCTCCTTAGACTTGCAATCCCTGAAGAACAAGTGTCTCGGAAGGTGCCCTTATGGGCTAACCCCAAGAGAGATATCTAGGAAAGTACCCCATTGTGGGTTGACTAACCGGTAGCGGGAAGCGTCCCTTTGGACTAGCAACCTTAAAGAAGAGATCTAGGAAAGTGCCCCATTGTAGGCTAATTGACCTATAGTAGAAAGCGTCCCTTTGGACTTGCAACCCTAAGAGACAAAGTTTAGGAAAATGCCCCATTATGGGCTAATTAATTGATAGTGAATTCCTAAGTGAGAATCTTATTTTTCTAATAACTGTTAAGAGTTTAAAATGAATTAAAACTTTTGAACTAAAACTTTTCTACAAATCTTCATGACAAATGCTTTTATGAAGCCAAAGGATAAGATGACAAGGTATCGAAGTATCTTCTAGCAAACTTTGAAAATTTTTCTCTTCTTCTCAAATAATTATTTACTTATTTATTTATATATATTTTTAATCATTGTTAGCAAGTAAAGAGTTTGACAGGGTTCCCAAAAATGCAAATAAAGGGTAGGCCTCCCTTACTACTCAACGATCACTTACTCTTTTGCCTCATTTTATTCAGATGGTTTGATTTAATCTTGGAAAAAAGTGGTGCCTTGGCTTAATTAATCATCTCTTGAGGGGTTTCTTGCAATTAAGGCTCATATCTTCTTCTTAAGGGGCATCAATATTTGGGCCAAATAATGCTAATGAGGAATGGCTTTAAATTCCCTTATTCTATTTGGAAATAGATATCTCATTCTCAATTGGTTTAATCTAAAAGAACTTCCTCACAATCTCTCGGTTTAGATGTCACTCTTAACTTTTATTCCAAAAATTATGGTCTTTCTTGTAAGTAATACGCTTTGATCAATCTGTTAGGCTCTTCTGAGATTTGTGATGCAAGCTCTTGGTAATTGGCTTCAAAAAAGTAATGTCAAGGTTTATTTTGAAATAATCATCATTTTATCCTGAGTTTACAAGTCAAGAAACTTTGAGAAAAAACTATAATAGTACTTGCCCTAGGCCTAACAATTTTTGCTTAGGATAGATAAATTATCTTCAATGATCTGGAAAAGTCTTTAAAGAAGGTAGGTATGTGTTTGGGTTTTTGTATTTACCCCTAGTGTTTTCAAGTATTGTCGGGCTTTTTTATTATGTATAGGTTTAATTACATTCTTGGGCTTTTCTCATTTCTTTTCTTTTCTTTTGGGCCTAGTGGTGATTATCTCTTGTGGGTCATGTGTGGTTTTTCAAAATGTGGACTTTTCTTCATCTCAAAATAAAAAATTACCCTTGAATTATTGCAACTAGGGCAAGCACTATTTAGTAAATTCCTTTTTCTTGATTGATGTCCCGATCTTCTTAATCATCCCATTATGGGGTGGTTTTTAGTAGGGTTAAATTTTGAAACTCTTCTTATATAAGCTCAAATGGTGTTGGCAAAGGATTATTGTGTTTAGGATAGCAAAAATGAATGCCTAACATTATTAACGTATCAAATTCAAGATAAACCTCTTTTAAGGAATGAGTAAAAAAAACCTCACATTAATAATACTCCATTCTCAAGTTTTTAAGGGGTTAGTGTTTAGGAAGTGGTTTGCCTCTTGTTGTTCTAAACCACTCGAACAAATGAGATATCCTTCATTTTACCGGATTTGCCCATATTCACCATGTCTCATGATGTCTTTATGTGCCGCTGTCAACTTGAACAAGCGATTTAGTCTTAATTGCCCAAAACTCAGCTATTTAGGATAGTCTTCTTTATAACCTCATTGGTAATTGACCATAGCCACTTTGAATGTGTGCCCTAAAAATTAATTGTCTCTGTGTCTTATTTTATATAACTCTTAAGAAAAAGTGTAATAGGATTGAAGAGAGTTGGAAGGTTTTGTGTTTCAAGGCATATGAGGAAACCTTTTGAAGTGAATGGGGTATTTCAAGTTAAGAGCAGGTTATAGAGGTCTTTGGCTTTATGTTCAAAGTAAGTGACTATGAGCCTTAGGTTAAGCTAACCATTTAAAAGTAACTTTTAGGACCTTGAAATGATCTCTTATTGTTAGCAACTCTTCAATTTTATTTGTTCTTTTCTTTATTGTTATTATTTTTCAGTAAATATGCAAACAAGATGCTCACATAAATGCAAAAGAAAAGGGGCCAGCTCATGACTTTATGTATGCAGATAGGTAGGTTCTAACAGGTCTCTAAGCTCTATGGCCTCCCGCATTCTTAAAGAAATGGATCTCAGGCCATATTGAAGCATTGGATGGGGTAGCCCAATTAGCCCCGAACAGTGATCATATCACTTCGCCTGAAACCTACACAATGGCCTCTCGTCTTAGGGTCCTAAAACAGCTTGGGTCTGACCATATCTACTCACACAATTGCATACATGCAGACTCAACAGTAGTAGATAAACCGTAAGCTTCATTAAATCCCTAAAAAGTTAGTATCGGTAATATTTCACAGTGTGACAGTTAAAAGGTGTCTACAAATGGTGATTTCAGAAGGTTCAGGTGGCTAGCCTATTGTAGATCCCCAGTAGAGTCGCTATCCTGTCGAGTTTAATTTTTGATCTTTTCATTTATATTTCTAATCCGATTTATACTATACCCTATGCTTATCTAATATAAATCCTTGACTTAAATTAGGAATTTTATTTTATTTTGGAGTCGTCACCCAACTAAAGTTGGGAAAGATTACTGAATTAAAACTAATTGAGCGGATTAATCCTAATTTAGACAACTAGTCGGCGAAATTTCCTCTTTTCATTTTTGTGAAAGAGGGAAGGAAAACCATAGTTTCTAGATTCGAGGGTTAACCTATTAAAACCTTAAAGTTACCATCTTATTCTTTTAAAATTTGAACCATATTCTAATGTCTTTTATTGTTCTTTATTATTTTATTATTTTTTATTTATTGATTGAAATGACTCATACTAGTTTGGAAAATGATTTTTTTTTATTCTTTTTGAAATTGCCTCATAATGGTGCCTACGTACCTGCTATTCAAGATTAAACAAGCCGTAGTTTACTTTTTATAAAAGCTTTAGTGGATTAATTCAAGTTTTAATTATGAAAATACCTCTGGTTTACGTTTTTTATCATTTTCAAGATTTTGGAAAAAATCTAAGCCTAAGCTTTATTATTTTATTTTCTAAAAAATTTAATTTAAGGAAAACCAATTTTGGATTTATTTTGAAAAAAAGATCTTTCTAAGTGGCAAAACAATTTATTGTTGATTCCAATTCATATTATTAATCTACCTTCATCTAATTCTTTTCTTCTTTTTTGTTTTTATTTTATTTATTTTTTATTATTTTATTTTTTTATTAGACCATTTTTTATTTTTTTTATTTTTATATTAGACATGTTTATTTATTTATCAAAATTCTAAAACTAATTAAAATCCTAAAACTATCCTCTTTTTTTATTTTCGTACATAGATTTTTTTGTTATCCTAGTAATGAATAAATAAATAACTAAATGAATAAAGAAAATGAAAAAAAAAATCAACTGACCTAGATCCAATCATGGTTCGGGTCGGTCGCGCCGGTCGGGTTGGATCCGGGTCACATGCATGAGAGAAGATGGCGGCGTCGAGATGGTGCTCCGAGCGGTGCTGGGCGTCGTCAACTGCAACAAAGGGGTGGACTCTTACGTTTTTGGGGTTGGGGAAATCAAATCTAGCTGCGGCTTTGTGTGAAAGGGAGCTTAAGGTGGTGATCCGAAGGTGGTCGAATCGAGGTAGATGGTGGGTATGGTCAGAGAGAGAAAGTGTGAGTGAAATCCAATTTCTGTGACTAGGATTCCCCCCCTTAAATCCCTGAGCTCTACTCTATTTATAGATATAATTAGAATTAGAGATCGACTCAAATTGAACCACAACCCATGATACACGAAACTCGTTTCTATCCATTTCTTGGTTGATTTTTTTTAGATTTAATCCGAAAAAATAAATCTTTTCATGGTAATCTTGTTGATCCACAGCAATAACTTGATAAACTTCAATTTTTTTCGTTTTGATTCGTTATCATGTTCTTTTTCCCCTTTTTCTCTTTTTTTCCCTTCGGTTTCGGCTGGTCTTAGGAGGAAAACGATCATTGCCTTGCACATGCCTCACTCTAGTCAATCGTATGTTGCCACATGACAACTTAAAAAAGAAAACAAAAAATGGCACATGATGTCTGCTGCAAGAATCGAACCCGTGACCTTTGCTTCCAAAGCGTGTCTCCAAGCCAATGCACAAGCCAACTGAGCTGACCCAAATCTCAATTTAAGTTTACACGCATATTATACATAGGTGTGCCATTTTTATTTATTTTATATTATTTTGAAATTTTAAAAATTTATAAAAATTATTTAACTCCTTTTCTTATTATTTCTACTACCATTTTCCAAAATTTATATATTTTTCCTATTTATTTTATTTTATTGAATATTTTCCCTTATTTTTGCTAAATTAGAAGAAAAATGGAAAAATGGAAAAAAAATTAAAAATTGACCATTATTAAGGGCAAAAATAGGGTGTTTACAATATGTATTCTCTAATTAACAACGACAAATAAAGATAAAACGAAATTATGTAATATGTAAAAAATGAAAATTTGCATATACAAAATCAAATTTATCAAAAAAGAAAAGAAAAAAGATTATGCAACCTACTTTTTTAGTTGTGATGGTGGGATTGATTGTGGTGAATTTATGTATTGTTACAATTGAGCAGCAATGAATATCGCTCGAAGTTCAATGTGCTTTATTATTTGTGCTCTAAGGTGTCGTATAACACCATTTCTTTTAATTGAAAATTAACCAAAAATTTAATATTGATTAAAAAGAACCTTTAAAACTTCTACATGAATAACTAACTAAGACCTAAATCATGATTCAAGATACATGTTTTTAATTAAAAAAAAATAGAAAATATATAGTGAACCATAAGATGAGATAGCATAACCATTATCACTCGTGTAAAATTTTCTCCTCCCATCACGAACATAATCATGAAGTATTTGACAATTCTTTGATCAGATTAAGGAATATTAGATCAATTAAGGATCATAAATAGAGGAATTATAATCCTCAATCTAAAAAAAAAAAGATAATTTGTAATAATAAGGTAAATTGTATTACAGTTCCAAAGATTCACATAAATAAGAAGAAAGGACTAAAGAACAATTTTTTAGATATAAAGAGGTAGTAATTGTTGAGTGATCTTCAAAATGTGTCCTTGTTTGAGTATACCAATAACATTAATAATAATCATAAGGTTATTTTAGTAATTCCAAACAATGGTTTTGAAAAATAAGTGGAAGAAGAATGGTCATATTCAATAAGAAATCGGTGGACAAAGCACTCCCATTCTTGCATGGAAAAAAAGCATATGAAAAAAAAAAAGGATCATTTAATAGAAAGAAACAATTAAGAGCAAAAAACATTTGCCATTGAAGTTCATTGTAATGGTTGTCCATAACAAGGACCTTATTTTAAGATCACCCAACAACTATAGCCTCTTATTATTCAAAAGACTGCTCCCAATTCCTTTCTTTTCATTTACACAAATTTCTAAAATTGAATCATAATCCACCTTACTATTACCACATTTTCTATTTTCATAAACCGAAGAATTAGAATCCTCCTTTGTTAATTTAATAGTCATTAACTTAGTTAAATAACCGTCAAATACTCTATGAAACCCCACAAAATTGAGATATACATCATCCAAATTCCCTAAAAAAAGTGGCTTTTCTTGCAATTAGATTTTTACAAGTTTAACTCAAAAATCAAAGACTCATTTTTAGTGTTTCCTTTAGGTATCCTTGAACATTTGTGGTGCTAATGTTGGTAAGAAAATCTTGAAATCATGCTTTGATTGACCTTTTGATGTTAGATAATCTAATGCATGATTAAGTCTTTACATGTTGATCTATAACTCCTCTTGAATAAAATTCTGTATATCTAAGCCATGCCCCTCATAGAAGGGACAAGAATGAAAGTGATAAAGCATATGAATGAAAAAATCTTAAAGAGAGTATCAACTATTTAAGTCATATAACCTGATTATTCGACAAATATTTAAGCCCATACGAGATAATCTTAAAAAAAAAAAAGATTATGAGGGGGGAAAGATATATTCTAGAAATACATTAGAATTTCATGTAATAGATACATTTTATTTCACTTGATAGGCTATTAATAATATTGGCTATAGCCTACTAATGTGTGTCAAAACCTAAATTCACACATATGACTTTCTGATAGAGAAGAATGCAAACACATAGAAATTTGGGCAATGATTTTTTTCCCCCTTTTTTTCATATATTTCTCATGAAGAAGCCAATTTACAAAATAGCAAAATGCATGGCCTCCTTAAGCCAATAACAAAAAAAAAAAAAGAATATTTCTAATTGAAAGTGCCACATCACCCATGTGATGAGCACTCTACAATTATTTTTTTTTTGTATTTTTCTCTAATTAATAAGAAGTAAATAGACGTAAAGATAACATGTGTGTGTCTGTATATGTGTTTTTTATATATTGCAAGCTGCTGATATGCAAAGTAGTTGAGCCCCAAATTAGCCCAACCCAAACAACACACAAGCCCTCAACATCTATGTTTAGCATATTTTTATTTCTTAAACCTACCTCTGACTTATCATCCACTATGACATCCGTATCTTTGTTCTTCTCAACATATGTAACTGAACTTATGTTTTTTCATTTGTCTTGTTCAATGCCAAACCCTATGTCCTCTACAACTAGATCTATAAACCTAGCACAAAGTGCTTGATGTGAATTACTTGTATCATCACCTCCTCTCTTTGAAATGCTTGATCACAAGGGTAAGTTTTGAAAGCATTAAGAAAGATAAAAAAAAAAACACCCGAGTAGCTTTTGACAACGGTAAATCTCTCCATTGTATTAAAACTTTTGTATCTACTAAATTGCCTCTCTTAAACATTTTTTATCCAATATGAAAAGGGGTTTAATCGGTGTGGAGTCAGTAAACTCTAGTAGTGGTGCGTAAGCATGGTGTCTATTACTTGGTGGGGAAAAGTTGTGATACATGGAATGTTGGGTGCACAGATGATGACGATGGCAAATCTAAGGTATAAGCTGCTTTCCCTATCTTGTCAATAATACGACATGATTCATAATACTTTAGAATCAACTTGTGATCTTACTATTTTAAACTTTTTCTGCTTGTAAGGTTAAAGCTTCACCTAAACTTTTTCACCAATCACAAATTCTGTATCCATTCTCTTCCAATTAGCAAAGTGAACTATTCCATCTTAGGCTCTCTTGAAAGGATACTTTAGATTGTGTAAAGCATCTTTCCTCTCAGCCAACACTTTGTCAATCTTTGTATTACTAAAATCTCCAAAAACATAAAGGAGATAAATCGGAGGTGGATAACCATACAAAACTTCAAAGGATGTTTGGTTAATAGTTGTGTGAAAGCTTGTTTTATACTACCATTCAGCCAGCAAAAGATAGTATGCCCATTTCATTGGGTAATCCCCTATCATATACCTTAAGTAAGTCTTTAAGCACTTGTTAACAACCTTTGTTTGTTTATCTATTTGGGGGTGGTATGGCATAAATCTCCATAGATCCACACCCTGTAATTTGAAGAAACTTGTCCAAAATGAGCTTAAGAAAATTAGATCACAATCATTGGTAATTGAGTTAAGCAGTCCATGTAACTTAAAGACATAATCCACGTAATATTGAGCCACCTAGGGAGTTGAAAAAGGATTTGTTAACCCAACAAAATGTGCATGTTTGCTAAACTGGTCCACCACCACCATTATAGAGTCTTTCCCTAGAGATTTGGTTAGCCCATCTATAAAATCCATTGTGACATTTATCTAAATGCCTTATGGAATGGCCAAAGCTCACAAAAACCCAAGACTAGCTAGATTCTCATATTCAAACCTCTAACAAGTTTCACAATGTCTCACGTAGTTTACAAATATCCTTTTCTAACCCCTCTTAATAAAAAATTGAACTCATTCTCTTATAAGTGGCACTAACACCAACATGTCCTCCCATTGCTCCATCATGATAAATTTGTAAGATGTGTCGTCACAATTCTCGGTTAAGTCCCACCACAATTTTTCCCTTTCATTTCAAAATGTGATGATCTAATTGAAAAATCCCTACCTCTTCTCCTTATGACAACCTGTCCAGCGTAGTGGGTAAATGTAAATCTAGTTTCCAACTCTCACTAATCTCATCCAACAAATCATGAGGTGTAACACACACATTATAATTGCATCAATTTTACTTCTAGCACTTATGAGAGAGCATCTATAGCAATATTCTCAACCTCACTTTTTAATTGTATTTCAAATTCAAGTCCCATTAACTTGGTTAACCATTTATGTTGAAAATGATTAGTTACTCATTGCTCCAATGAATACTTTAAACTCTAATGATCCGTCCTAACAATAAATGCTACCTATAAGATAATGCTTCCATTTGTCCATTGCATAAATCAAAGCTAGTAATTCCTTTTTATAGACAAAAAAAAGTTTGTTGTTTCAACAAAAGTTCTTTGCATAAATAAGTGATTATATGTAAATCTTACATGAGAACTACACCAATTCCTTTTCCATTTTCATTAGTTTCTACCACAAAAGTTTTGTCATACTTAGGGAGACTCAAAACTAGAGAGTTGGTGAAGGCAGTCTTTAATGTTTCAAAAGCTTTAATTGCTTCCTCTAACTATAAAAACTTATCTTTCTTTAACAAGTAAGTCAAAAGTTAACTAATCTCACCATATCCTCTATTAAACTGATAATAATACCTAGCTAAGCCCATAAATCCCCTTAATTGACACAAGGTTTTTGGAATAGGTCACTCAACAATGGTTGTGACCTTTTTTAGGTCTATAGCAACCCTATGTTTTTAGATAACATGTCCTAAATATTCCACAAACATGCTGCCAAAGAGACATTTGCTGTGCTTTTTATACAATTGGTCCCATTGTAGCACCTTAAACACCTCTTCTAAGTGCTACAAATGTTCATCTATTGTCTTACTATATATGACTATATTAGCAAAGAATATCAACGTAAATTTTCTCAAGAAATTCCGAAAATATTATTCATTAGACTCTAAAAAGTGAACGGTGCATTAATTAGCCTAAAAGGTATGATTAATAACTCATAGTGCCCATCATAAATCCTAAAAGTGATTTTGTAAACATTAGATGAATGCATCTAAATTTGCTGCTACGCAAAATGCAAGTCTAGTTTACTAAACATACGAGCACCACATAGCTCATCTAATAAATCTTCCGAAATGGGAAAAGGAAACCGATCATTGATGGTTTGTTGGTTTAGTTCTCAATAATTGACACACATTCGCTATGAATTATCTCTCTCTCTCTCTCTACTAAAATGGCCAAGGATGCAAAAGGACTCTTACTATCTCCTATAATTCCTTGCCTAAACATCCCTTTAATCATGTCTTCGAGTATAATCTTTTGATAAGCTAAATATCTATAAGGTCTCATGTTCACTAGTTTAAAACCATCTTCAAAAAATATCTAGTGGTCATGGCTATAAGCAAATGGCATACTCACAACTTCTTCACATAAATAATGGTAAGCTTCCAATAAGTCCTTGGTTTTATGGTGTAACTTAACAAGATTGGTTATTGTCTCATTATCAACTTTACGTACCTCAATTAACTAACATTGAACAATCGGAAAAATTAGATCATTTTTTAGCAGCTTAGTAAGTTGATTACCTTTAATGGTTTGTAACCCCATTTGTTCCAGGCCTTGCAATTTGCACGGCTATTTGTCCACTTCAAACTTCATCTTTAAATTCTTGAATAACTAACTAATGTCCCCCAATTGACTTAACCATGGTAGTCTCACTGTTAGTTCATTGCTTCCTAAAGGCAACAAATATACTTCATCTCGGAACTTAGGACCCTACATTTCCCGCCCAAAGCAAGGAATAACAAATGCATTAGTTAAATGTGTACCATCTGCAACCGTTACTCTAAAAGGTTGAACTAATTTTAGGTTACAGTTGAAACTTTTGATTAACTTTTCATCAATAAAGTTAAATGAACTACCCATGTCAACCAGTACTTTAATCCTCCTCTTCTTATAATTCCTAATCATCTACATGTGGGCATTAAGCTAGCTATGGGCATTTCCCTTTAACGAGTACAACATTAATTTGGCAAGCTCCACTTCTAATTATAATTCAATTTCATCCCCAAATGTCTCTCCATTTTCATCATCAACATTAGTCACTAACGATGCATTAAGTTTCTTATATTTACACCTATGTTTTGGCCCAAAGGCTTCATCACCCCAAAAATTTCTCTTCAAGTTTGGTTGGAATCATTCGCCAGAATGGTCAATTTTTGGTTTGATTTTGAGGTTTCTAGCTAGTGTGGGGAGTAGGTGGTGCTAGCAATGATAAGGGGGAATTAGTTTGAGTTGTAAAGGGAAGCTACACATATATTTTTTGAGCATAAGGAAGGCTAAATTAAAATGAAGAAGGTATGTGGAACTCATGGGGTAGTGTTGTGATTGAGGGAATTATTATTAGCATCTTTTATTTTGGCAAGGGTGTAGAATTGGTGGAGAGAATTAGTTGAAACATACGGATTGGGTTTTGAATTTTTGGTTTGAGATTGCTTAAAAAGCAACTAATCAAATGGTTTTTCGACAATTGAACTTAAGGAACTAAATACTCAAAGTTTTCCATGTATTCTTGCAAGGATCTAGTCTAGTACAACTCTTTAAGATCTTTCACTAGGTCTTCAAACACTTACTTTTCAAAGCAATCAATTAAAACAACCAATAATTCCTCCTACATCATAAGTTCCTGTGACTTCCAGTTACTCAAGCATATGTAATACCATTGTAGCACATTTTCTTCATTAAGCATTGAAGCTATCTAAACTTTAAATTTTAAAGGTGTTTTATCTAATGTGAAGTACCGCTTTGCTCTATACCTCCATGCTTTTAACCCTTCACTTAAAACTAGGGGAAAACTCGGTTGGGTAGATCTTGTTGGCATGTGATAACCTATTACTTCATTCTTTACAGGACTTTGAATTGGTGATGTATCATTACTCTGTTGTGTACTAGTGGAATCGTTCGTAGCTAGCATTCTCATATTATTTTGCAATTGTTGTTGCACCTCTACTATTTTCTTCTCTTGTTGGCTTACAACCGCTTGTTGAAGCTGCAAGCTATTAATGAAAACCTTAATCAATCTGTCTTACTTGTCTACCATTGCTAACTATTTCTCATTCTGTCCTTTTGGCAGGGTTTGGTATTTTTCATTTTGTTCTTTTACCAAAGTTTGTTCTAATTCCTCCATCTTTTTAAATTCTTTTGTGCCTTTAGCCATTGTGGTGCTCAAAAACTTTGCTTTGATATCACTTGATGTGTGTCAAAACTTAAATTCATGCATGCAACTTCCAAATACAAAAGAATGTAAACACATAGAAATTTATGGAATGATATTTTTTTCCCCTTTTTCATATATTTCTCACAAAGAAGACAATTTACAAAATAACAAAATATATGGCCTTCCCAAGCTAATAACCAAAAAAGAATATTTCTAATTGAAAGCACCACATCACCCATATGACAAGAACTCTATAATTTAAAAAAAAAAAGAAATATGCATTTTTCTCTAATCAATAAGAAGTTAATAAATGTAAAGATAACATGTGCATATTTTTTTTCTTTTTCATATTGTAAGTTGTTGATACAAAGTAGTCAAGCCTCAAGTTAGCCCAACCTAAATAACATACTTAAGCCCTCAACATTCACGTCCAACATATTTTTATTTCTTAAACTTACCCCTAACTTGTTATACACTATGACATCCTTATCTTTGTTATTCTCAACGTGTAATTGAGTTTATGTTTTTTCTTTTATCTTTTTTAATGCCAAACCCTACTTCCTCTGCAATTGGATTTGTAACCCTGGCATAAAGTGTTTAATATGAATTACTTGCATCACCTATAAATTATCTTAACTAATTAACCTTTTTTAAAGTACTTACTAATTATCTAAATGTACTTTTACATGAATTATTATTTTCTAAATTATTATTAGGAATAGTCTAGAAATTTTTATCATAATGGTTACTTTGTGTATATTTTTATTGTAGGAGCACTTATTCCAACGTTTACTTCTTTACAATAATTTATAGTATTACGTTGAAAACATAACATAAAATACAAATAAACTTTGTTTGGTGATTTTGAATGTATTTTACATAAGTTATTTAGCATTCTATCATAATATGATTAAAAAAAAATTAACATGTCGAAATCCCTTGTCCACTTTCTTTCCCTTTTTTTTAATTATTTAATGTGACACGTGCCATATCATCATATAGCATATTGCATTACAATATATTGTTCTACATGTTTTGTAATATTATGATATAATACATTGCTATATAAAAAAATATTATCAAGATATTTACATATAATAATAGGTTTAATATTTAAAATTTTATATAGTTAGCATAGTATCTATTACACATGTATACACACATTATACGTATACATGTGTTTTGCTATATTATATTATAATATAGTATTACAAAATATTGATTATATATGTTTTCTTATATTATAATATATATAATGTATATGTTTTGTTACATTTTAAGATAATATAATTTATAATCTTAGCATAATTATTATTACATATGTTTAGATATTTGGTTATATATATATACACGTGTGTATATGTGTGTGCATGCACGTGTGTATTTTGTTATATCATAATACATATATAGCATCATGTTTATATTGTTAAACGTGTTTTGTTATATTCTAACATGATATAATATTATGTATATATTGCTATATATGTTTTAGTTTATTATAATATAATATAACATAATACATATATGTATATGCTATATAGTATATAGTATTAAGTATCTATTGATGCATATATTGAAATGCTCCAGAAATTTCTTTTCAAAACAAAGGGCATTTTAGTAATCTCTCTTATTTTTCAATATGTTATTATTGAGGGGTTGATTTTCATTTAACACGTTTCAATGAGTACAACTACATTGTAAAATTATACACCCCACTAAAACTTTAAAAGTCTTAATTATAGAAGGAGAGAAAGAGGGATGACCTTTCTTTTTGCTTGTTGTGACATCTTAAAGGTAAGGAAGATTCTTTTCGTTATCCTCTTTCTTTTCTTATGTTTTTTTCAATGAGGAGGATTTTAACACTCATGGGTGTGGTGGTTTAAGGAGAAGTTTGTGGGTATTGCAAGAGATTTATGATGTTATCAAGGAGAATTTATGGAGATCGATACAATAGGGAAATATACAATCTCAAATCAAATTTAAAATTTTGAGGAAGTACAACCTAACGCATGATTTATTGGTGGATCAAGGAGATTGCCACTTTTGATGTTGTCATTTGGAAATGACATCTAATCATAAAAATTTGGAGCCTTGAAATTGGTAAAGGTGAGGAGTGATAGTAGTGTAATGTTATTTTTTTTTTCCTATTATTATACAAGGTTCTAATTTTTGGATCATCACAAGGAATTGTTATAGAATTTGTGATGTTGTTCCAAATGTGTAGTGACTCATTGTGGCTATGCAATTGTAGTTTAATTGATAATTCTAGTTTATGTAAAGTCATATTTATTATAGTTGTTTTGATTGTAGTATTGGAGATAAAAAAAATTGTGTATTAAGATTTTATAATTTTATTTATTGATATATGGTGATAGAGATTGTTAAGTTTCTAATGATTTTGGGTTCTAATAATTTATGAAGTTTAGAAATTTAGTTATTGTTAAACATGTTAATTTTTGACTTGGTGGATAATTTGTGAGATGGATGAAATGGATTGTTAAGATTTGTTAACAAATTCATTAAAGGATATGAGATTTGTGGGCAATCCATAAAATTTTGAAATTTGACTATGTCAACTTTATAAAATTTTGAAATTGTTGTTAACTCATTATATACTAAATTATTTGGTAATGAAATAAAAAAAAATATATGTTTTCTTAAAGAAGCAATTTGGTAATTGGACATGTTGTAAATTTAATTGGTTGTTTGTATGATGAAATTAAGATATATGTGGCCAATGAATTTTATTAAGAGTGTTAGGAAATTTTGTGATCTCAAAGATGCAAATTTTAGAAGTATTGATATTGGATTATGTAAGGCAATTGTTGATTTGTTCACAACTAAATTATGTGTAGAATTTGAAAATATGAGTTAATATAATATGTTATGAAACGTACGATGTTAAAATATTAGAAAAGAGTAAAATATTATAATCGACCCTAAACTTATTACATAATTGACTTAAAGATTATTAGATGAAAATATTTTAATAAGTAAATGTAACAGAAAAAAATACAAGATTGGTAATACATTTAGTATAAGTATGTATTAATATGTAAAATGCTTTTAATGTTGACTCCATAAGAATTATTAAAAATCTCTTAAATACATCATGGTCAAATTTAAAAGAATTTTAAAAAATGACATTAATACATTAAACTAAAAAAAAAAACTGTTGATTCTTAAGTCATAAATTACTCTTTAATTACAATAAAAATAGATGACCATTATAACATTTAAAGAACAATAACTTAATGACTATAAATACTCGCTAATTGTGGTAACATTATACTATTAATAACAAATAAGGTAAATGAAATAATGATCAATTTTATTACCAATAATAAGAAACAACATAACAACTTAATTACAAATACTAACAATAATAATAATAATAAATGAAGTAAAGACTAGTTATAAATACTCACAATAATAAATAAAGAAATAGTTCAATCATAAATACTAATGATGACAAATGACATAATAACGTAACTAATAGTAATAATAGATGAAGCAAGAACTATTTATAAACACTAATAATAATAAAGAAAGAAATAGCTCAATCATAAATACTAATGATGATGAATGACATAATAACGTAACTATGAATAATAATAATAATAAATGGAGTAAAAGACAATAAATAAATGATATAGTCATAAATACTAATAATAATAATAATAAATGAAGTGAACTATTTACAAATACTAATAATAAATAATGAAACAACACAATCATAAATTCTAATGATAATAATGATGTAACAACTTAATTATAAATATTAATAATGATAAATGAAATAGAAACTTGGTTAAAAATATAATGATAATTGATGTAATAACTTAACTATAAATACCAATCATGATAATTAAAGTAATAACTTAATTATACTTACTAATGGTCATAAACGAAGTAATTGATAATAAATATTATCAATAATAAACTAAGTAACAATACAACTATAGGTACAAATAATAATTAATGAAGTAAAAATTCAATCACAAAATACCAATAATGAATACATTAATAATAATTAACAAAGTAACAATTTAATCACAAAATACTGGTAATGAATACATTAATAACTATGTGGTAATAATAATAAGTAAATAAATAATATATATAAATACAAGTAATAGATAAAAGAAGTGATGGTAGAAATAGTAATGTGTTCATATAAGTTAGCTAATAATTTTGGTAGGTTAGCATAAGTAACCTTTCCCTTAAAATTTCATACCATAATTATTAATATATGATTATAGACTTAGGTTAAAGTTAGGATCACTAAGTTTAAACAATGGTATTTATCTTATGTTTTATATTTAGGATGTGGTGAAAATTATTTTTCAACAACCGAAAACTGTTTGAATACAGGTACGCAATTACTGTGTGTTGAGTGAGCTTGTTAGGATATAAAATAAACCAACTAAATGAAAAGTGGAACCTAATTAAATTTGTGTTGCTTGTGCTTGGGAAAGCTAAAAAAAGATATGAGTTGATGTCGGTGATTTGGGACACTATACTCGATGATTGGTACGATTTGTTTAGCCATTGTGCAGCCTCGTATTGATAGGATTCGATCAGTTAGGTGTTGACTTTCATGTCAGTGGGTCATTGACCTGGACAAGGTCGTATAACGAGTTAACATATCAAGATGAAGCCATAAGCAGGTTGTACTTGCGAAATGAGGACACTTGTATGGATGCTTCCATGTGGACTGGTAGGCTTGATGGCAGCCTAACTTTACCTTGAGAACAACGTGATTTTTTGGCATCGATTTCGATTATTTATAATTATATATATATATTGTGTGTTGGAATCATGAATTACTCCAAGTTTGAGGTTAGTTTAGAATAACTTCCAACTGTGTTGCTTGAATAGATAAAGTAAAAGATAATAAATTGGTGGTTGTTGCATTAATTTAAGATTATGTATGTGATTTGCACATATATGTTCATGCTTATGTGTTTGTATGACCGTGTATTGGACATTAGCTTACCCCTTTGTGAACTTTATTTTCTTTTTCAGGTACAGGAAAAATTTATATGTAATGATTTTGACATCAAAGTATGGGATCAAGTGCATCACCGGTATCTTGATAGGAAGGATTTTGCTTAAGATGTAATAGTTTAATTATATGTGTTTTGATTTTTTTTTTATTAAATTTTGAAGGTAAAAAAAATGTAAATAAATTTGAAGTTTTAAATTTTTTTATATGAGTTTTTGCAAATATTAAATATTTATGGATTTTAGTTGTTTTAAGCCTTAACATACTCATACTACAGTATGAGTATGTGGTGGACTATTCACGTCCCTTAGTTTAGGGATGTGTGACATATATATTATTGTATTGCAATGCAATATATTGCTCTATATAAAAATTTAAAAGTTAATTATTTTATATATGGTTAATTTTTTCTAATTCGTGATTGTATTAAGGGCATAATTGTCATGTTGCATTAACTTTCTATTTTTTGTGGAGAGAGAAAAAAAATAGCATTTGATAAAAGCCAATGAGTGCTTCTATAAAGAGGGAATAAAATAATTACCTGAAATAGAAATTTTGCAGCTAAATTTCATGTAAACAAGGGAATAGTGAGTGTTTCGAGAATCATTATTTTATTCTTTTTTCATTATCTTGTGTAAACATAGCATAATTCTTAATGGATCAAGGGAAGATGTAGAATTATGCAAGTAGAGAGAGGGGACTTAACTTATGTAAAGCCAAAACTAGAATTTATTCATTAAAAAAAAAAATCCATTTGATAAGCAAATGGCAACTCAAGAAAACTTATTTATTTAATTATAATTTTGTGATGAATGAAATTTAATGTTATTAGTTATTATGAAGAAAAAGTTAAAAGAAAAAGGTTAAAATGAAAATGTTATTTTAAAAACTTATAAATATTCTTAGAAAAACAAAAGTTGGTCTTTATGAAATTTGAGCCTATAACTATATACTTTAAGTACAAACACCTAACCATGCAATTTTTATGCTCTTTTCTATTATTGATCATAACCTCTTACATATCACTCTCCACACTCTTTTTACATGAATTTTTATGTTAATTGCATTAAAAACAAACCAAATCATTCATCATCTCATTGCATCATCTTACTGCTCTTATCACAATAAAGCATATAAAAATATATGATCTCTTCAATTATAACAAAACAAATAATTTCTCATAGTATTTGCATTATTCTATAAATTATACAATAAAATACAAGGTAAGTGTTACTATCTTACATCATTTTCCCAATCTTTTTACTTTTCCATTTTACTTCCTCCTTTTTGTCACTTGCATCTTTTACATCATATTGCTATGGCTCCATTAATTAGATCTCTTTGTACTAATTTCTTTTTTTTTTCTTTTTTTATTTGTTAAGTCCAAATGGATGGTTATACTTGGTATTTCTTTCTCCATCTTAGCATGGAGATAGAGGCACAATCACAAGCCTTTGAGTTAAAGGGGTAATACATATTTTTAAAGGTTAAATCAAAAGTACAAGATCAAAGAAACTTTTAAAAATTTAAAACAAAACAACCTAAGATGTTGTAGCTTTTGCCTCATCAAAATGACATAATGGAATGGAGCATCAAAAAACATACAGGAAAATATCCAGTTGGAATCAATATGGTTTAGTTTACTTTAAAATTTTCTATGAATCGTAAAAACTTTGAATCCCTCATTTTCCATTGTACAAGTGAATATTTCAATGAATGAATCAAACCACACCCATTCTTTAGTAAACAAGATAAAATGAAACAAATTTGAATCATAGTAAAGAGAAAATAGATGGAGTCATAACCTTTTTATGCTTGAAAATTACATGGATAAAGAACTTTGGAGAAAGATCAAAATTTGTTTAGATTCAATTTGTTGCTTTACCACATTATTAAGCTGAGCGAACATAGGTGAATAGGGTATAATGCACTACATGTATCATATTTTGTAGGTACAAGTTCTTAAGTTTTAAAATCAAAATCTATCTTATAACTTTTTAAAAGTACCTTAGAATTTGTATCGAATAAACACCATAGGTTATGAGTTATCTTGTAGAACCTATAAAATACAAAAGTATCTTCATTGAAAAAATATATGTGAAACTTAAAGTTTCAATTTGTAAGGGAGGTGAATTAAAATACAATGACAAAAGTTCTGATTCTATGAGAAGTTATGTGCGTATGTTTAAAAAGAAAAGTAAGGAAGAAACATGATAAGCAAAATTGAAAATAGAAACATACAATTGAAACAAGAAAGTAGTAGAAAACAAAATGCTTTAGATTTAGGGTTTCTCATAAATGACAAGTTTAGGCTATAATCGATGTGTTTATTCGTTTTTCGATAGAATTTAGAACATCTATGGTAGAAATATAATATTGTTTTATCTTATTTATTATTATTATTATTATTCAATAATTTTTAGGTATCTCAAAACGTATTATACCTTAGAATACAAGTTCATTGATGAGTACAAACTATAAAAAATCATACCATACCTTATGTCAAAGTAAATTCTTGAAAATTGTACTTAGAACTAATTTATAACTTTACTTATCCGAAAACTATATAATTGAACATAGTATTGTATAATACAAGGTACAACAAGGTTGTCCGCTTACTCTAATCCTCTACACACTATGTTGTGAAGTTTAACTAGTTATGCTAAGTGCTAATAAAATCTAATAGAATATGTTTGTTGTGTAGAAATCCAAATATTCTTTTAACATTGATTATGATTAGTAGTTGTTTAAATTTATGCTAAAATTTAATTAAATTTTATTATTTAAATTCTCTATATTTATGTGAAAGTTAAATTAAATCTCATATGTTTATTAAAATAAGCCATTTAAATCTTCTTCTCTTTCTCTCTTTCACAACGTAAATTTCCATTAGTATGACCGTGAACAAAAAGGAACGTGAGAGTACTAAAATAGGAATTTAAATAACTCACTTAAAACATATTAAACTCAATTAAATATTAACATAAATACATATCACTTAATTAAAATTTAGTACAAGCGTATTATACTTTTGATGTAGTTATCCTTATAAAGTTCGTAGCTATTCTAACAATAATTTCGACAACGGGTGTCTTTAGGGTTTGATAATTGTTAAAATAGATTATAGTAAATGTTAAAAAAATTCAAAAATTAGCTACGGCCAGTATCTTTTGAAACCATAAATAAGCCCGTTGAACTTCTGATCGAATGAAGGCCACATTGGCCCATAGGCTTTCTCAACAGGCCTTACTTTGCTTGCTAGGAATGGGCACCATGGTGGACTTAGCCATAGGTAAAGCCTCACAAAGAATCTAAAGTTCCATTTTAGGTCGATTGTTAACTGGTAAGTCCTCTTAATCTCCTTTCAATGGACACTGCTAAAAGCTTGTTCGTTTTATCAGTTTTTATTTTTTTTTTCCCAATAACTAATCTATATATATTCACAACTTTTTATGTATCTACTATGCATGTTTTTTATATATTATATATCAACTAAATATCCGGTTTCAAACTAATGCCTGAAAATATTTGAGTTAAACACAGTTAAAATTGTAATTTTGCCTTTTTGTCTTTCGGTGTTTTGTGCATTGCTTGTGAATGGGGATTCTTCTGATGTCACATTACTCGAAACTGAAACAATTCATTACTTTGAGACACTCCATCCTTATCACAATATCCATCGACTTACAAGGGTACAAGGTTTTTTTT
Organism: Laguncularia racemosa; assembly: GCA_037954665.1. Taxonomy (NCBI): domain Eukaryota; kingdom Viridiplantae; phylum Streptophyta; class Magnoliopsida; order Myrtales; family Combretaceae; genus Laguncularia; species Laguncularia racemosa. The sequence continues at coordinate 147,755 of JBBMOL010000085.1, read as the reverse complement.
TTTTTTTTTGTGCCTCTGGCTTTGAGTAAACATTACTTATTGGATCTAGTTTTTATCTTGCTGGTGACTGGTCTATCATGAAGATCTTGTACTTGTCCATTAGACACGAGACCATCTTCCCGTAATGTTGGGGAAGAGGATTATCTGGTCTGGTTCGTCAGGATATGGCCACACAAAGTGTCCTAGAGCAGGAACTTACCATGAAACTTCTCTCTCTTTTGGGGGTTGCAAAGGATGACATTACGTGCACCACAAGCACATGATATAATTATTACACTGCAACACGATGATATAAAGCACATGATACGCATTCCAATAGAACACGGGAGCAACACGTTCAGAAGAAACATGAGAGTACTGCTCTTGAGGAGGCGAGTCAACAAGAACATAAAAATTGAAACAGCATCTCAATCGTGGCGGGCTATCAAGTCTGCACAACCATTGCCTTCTCCGCTGATTTAATAAATGCCTGCCTGCCGCTTTAAAGGAACATGAAATTTCTCGGTGTGAATTTGCTCTTTGGATAGTTCACAATTATATATTATAAAATGCAAAACGTTTAACTCCGTATATATATATATATATATATATATATGTACCTAGAAACTTAGCTGGTCGAATCAATGCATCTTTCACACTTTATATATACATCGATGAATGTAAATGACAATCTATTGGGGCAACATCAATTCAATCCATTGAACCTACCTACCTACTAATTAAACATAGCCATGCTAACATATTCGCAAAAATCAACGTAAGAATATCTGGAACAGTATCTTCTTCTTACAAACATGGAAATCCTTTGGGAAGACCCAACCCAATGAAGCATATTGAAAACCAACATCTTGTCGACAAGCAACTCCAAGGACCAAAGTGAAATAAAAAATCAAGGTTGTTTTGATTTTCGAATAATATAGGCAGTGACCACGTCTCTCACGAGATTATCACGTGTACACCTGTCTACATTGTACCGTCAATGAATCGTGTTCATGTACAGAGCACATGGAAGAGGCAAATTAATTCCTTGGGACAAATAGCTGCCGCATTTATTATGTGATTATCGTGGACACACCATGCCGGTGAGTAATCTCAAACATGTTTAAAAATTTGACGTAAAATTAATATTATTTATGGAATATGATATGATTGAATTGATCTAATACTAGCAAAAAAAAAAAACTTCAGGTATAGTGGAAGATTAAGGCGTGTGCAAAGTTTGGAAGTGGTGTCGATTCATAGATTGTGAAAAGTTGGAGCGATATAATATCATAATCCCATGAAAATTATAAGATTAACATAGGAAATTTACACACTTGTCTATATGCGTAGATAATTTGGTCGGTATGGGATTGCTGTAGCGAAAGCCTTCGCATTCAATTGTCATCCTTATTTGTTTGTTTGAGCCCAACCACAAACTTATAGTGGAGGAAATAATACTCGTTTGAAAATGTGCTAGTGAACTTTGTTTGTTAATGAATTTGTGGGCTCCAACCAAGCATGTGTTTGATATGATTGAATAACTTATACCATATTTCATTTATTGCAATATGAAAAAAATAAGTCATGCTGCCCTAGTGGGACTTGTGATGTTGAACATCTTTTTATGGTGTATTATATATATATATACATTGTATATATGTATTTTTATTCTTGTGCCCATTAATTTTAAATATAAGTTGCGCAATTACAAGGAATAATGAAAGGAAAATAAATTGGGACAACTTGGATGAGTTCAAATGGGGTTATAATACTAACGTGTTCATAATAGATGATTTAGATTTGTATGAATTATATAAGTAATTATATATACATAGTCTAAAGCTATTGTCGATTCTACATCTAATTGTGATATAAAATTTTTAGTGCCATGCAAGATGGACACACTTATATACCTAAATGAAGGGAAATGTATATTTTTAATTTTTAATATTTGTTCACTTTTTAATTTGAATCTCAACTTTTTATTTTTTTTATTCGAGTTTTAACATTTTTCCAACTTTTTGAAACTACAACTTCTATTTACTCTATTAAGTTTTTATCTACCATTGATACGTGATGGCAACTAATTGGTTAATAATAATTTATTTTAATAAATAATATTATTAAATATTAATCAATTAAATAAAACAATAAAATAAAGTTAAAAAAAAAGTGATAGAAAGATTTTTTTTTTTTAAAAAAGGACGCTGGTATTGTTGAACTAAACTTAATTCACACATTTTTTCACAATTGCGAGCATGCTGTTCAACTATTTTTGTAAAATTATCCTAACCTTTTGGTCGAACTAAGAGAGATTCATACATGTTTGACTATTCCGACACAAACCCTGGACTTAGTTGGCTAAATTGTCGTTTAGAATCAGTGCAAACGCAGAACATGACATTTACTAGTTGCAGTGAAATTCTAGCGGTACCTTGTAGAAATCCACAGTTTTAGATGCATGATTTAACAGTGAAGATGATGGTGATGATTAAGCAAAAACAAGTCATATCTTGTTAAAAGCAGGGCTGGTAGATTTCCTCACGGCAATACGATTATAATGTAAATTAGTTATTTATAATTTATTTAATTTTATATATCGATATGAATATAATATGAAATAAAATATAAATTTAATCTGATATTGTGAATTGGGATCCCTCGAAAAAGATATTATCTTGTAGAATATAAAAAATATGAAGTGTGATTGCACGTTCTCTCTCCGCGATGCAAATGATTCTGACTTGGGAGGATTAAGAGACAAGACATGTAGGATTGTGTTATGATTTGCGTAATTAGTACGCGATCAACTTAATATACTTTAATATGGTTGGTTTCAAATGTGCCATGCAGATTCTACTACAACTATCCTAAATATTCTTAATCATATGGTCGCTCCCTAAACGTATTTCCATACAAAATTCTCCCCCTTTGGACGTTTTCATTAAAAAGGTGACTTGATTCAAATAAGGCTAATAAAAGACGTACGTAATTCGTACTTATCGGTTTTAATTTAACCACAAAAGATATTTTGGTATGACATTGCTTGTACACAGACAAGAAAAAATGGACTTTCTTAGCGGGTTAAATATTTGGACGACAAGGCATTAAGTAAATTCATTTTCTAATAATTTTTTAAAACATATATACAATCCCAAACCCATATGAAAGTTTTAAAACAGTTACTATTTGTAATTCTTTCAACCATAGTTTTAAGATTCTAGCAACTATTTATAATTATTATATATTTTTATGAGAAATTAAAATAGCATTTAAGAGTTTTAGGAGGTGTACTTACACCCGACTAATTGTTTAAAAGTCAATCACAATTATTCCTAAATATCATTTAATCTATTAGGCATTGTTTTTCTATGGTTATCCATTAACAAATTTCAACTTCTTGTAGATCTATGTAGCCTCCATGTACATCTATACTATTAAGAAAACGGAAGGTGACTCATTATTTAGGAGGCTGTTGTTTCCCTTTTAATTCCATAACTAATCATGTCTTACACATAGAAAACTACTAGCCGATAGTGAATTGCCTTTATATTAGTAAGAATCACTTATTAATTAAATTGTTTAAAAATAAAAAAAATTATTATGACACATTGTAGTTAAGTTCTACATTTTTTTGTATATGATTACATTAGTGGGGTAGTAGAAAGAGTTGGTTGAGAAAAAGTGGGAAATCATAAATCAATAGGATATAAATTAGTTCTAGAAGTAAAAGTTTATTATATAAAATGAAAAGTGGAAAAAAAGAGAGTAACACTTAAAGACACAAAAAGCAGGCTCGTCCACTTTAATAATGTAGACGTATAAGGTTACAATGGAGATTTCAATATTAATCCCTCTTTTAAGTTAGAAATTCTCTTATCTTTTGTTCTCTTTACATTCTTCCACTAACCCAAGAGAGAAAAAGTTGAAGAAAATTAAAATGGAAATATAAAATTGGAATTACCTTATTGTAAGAATTAGTGTACCTGATGCAGAGCAAAGGCCAAGAAACAATCCAAGATGGAGCACTCGTACAAGGAAGAGAGTGGGGAAGCATAAAGGCTTGCATGGTGGCCAACATGCCCTCAAACACAGATGTGTTAGTGGTCATGTTAAGTGACACGATGGCTAGCACAGTCGTGTTAATGGCTATATCAGTGGGACGTGTTCACGAATGTGTCCAAAATGAAGGAAAATGTCCACAAAATGATACATAGGTTTCTACACGCTCGTGTTGAAGACTGTTTTAGGGTTTTTATAGTATTTTTTGTTTTTAGTTGGATCTTATCATATCTTATCACATTATTACAAACTTAAGAGGTATTTAAGAGAAAGAACTTTGTCACTTTTTACAATTTCTTAAAACAATCATCAATTGATCTTGTGCAAATAGACTAACTCGTTGCATCAATTGGTATCAAAGTAGAAAATTCTTGCCATTATGTCAAGAGACAAAGGTTTAGTAGGTGGTTACATTTTGGATGTTGCTTAGGATGTGGAAGCCCTGCGAACCAAAGTGCAAGATCAAAGGGCGATGTTAAATAACATGGATAAGAGATTTTGACGTTTAGAGCAGCACCTTAATGATCTAATTAAGCATTTCGATGTGATGGGATTTGATGCCAACATAGATAGACATGGTGGTGGGATTTGACCAAAGGCAGAGCATGCATGCGGTGATCCTGTTGTCAGCCTTGTAGCTATAAATCATAGGTTACAAATGTATGATGATGATTTCGAGGAAGAAAGCAAGTGTTGTTTAGGGAAGAACGGCCACGTATGAGAGGTGGTGATGGTGGTAGACATTGGAGAAATGATTGTAGGTTTAACTTTGGAGACATTGGAGAATTCAAGCTAAAGGTCGACATTTCCAACTTTAATGGTAATTTAAATATTGAAGATTTTATTGATTGGATTGCTGAAATAGATAGATTCTTTGAAAATATGGAAATTCTTGAGGGAAGGAGAGTGAACTTAGTAGCCTATAGATTGAGAAGGGGTGCTTCATCCTGGTGGAAGGGGCTTTAAAGTAGTTGGTATCGTGAGAGTAAACAACCTGTGAGGACATGGTATAAAATGAAGCAATTGTTCCAGTGGGACTTCTTACTTCTAAATTATGAGTAGATCCTTTTTCAGCAGTATTAGAGGTTTCATCAAGGGCAGAGGACTGTACATGAGTATACTTCGAAATTCATGCAATTAGTAGAGAGGAATGACTTGAGGGAGAGTGAGGGTTAACAAGTGGCTAGACATTTAGATGGTTTAAAACTGCAAATTCAGGATAAATTTGGAGTACATGTTTCGTGTACTTTGAATGAGGCTAAAAACATGGCTCTTAGAGCTGAATTGATGCTGCAAGAGAAGAGTAGTAGGTTTAATGGTGGAAGTAGGAGGTGTGAAGCAGAAGGTTTGAGTAAACCTGTAGTTGAGAAGAATAGACCTACATCTGAGTTGCTAGGAGTAGTTATAGAAAAGAAAGAACAGAGAGCCACAAGCAAGAAGCCAATCGAAACAAAGGACACGTAAAGACAGAACAATTTGTAAGCAAAGCCAATACTGGGGAAATGTTACCATTGTAATCAACCTGGGCATCGATCCAATGAATCTCCCAATAAAAGAACAGTTAATATCATAGAGAGAGATGAGGAAGATGGGCATAATTGCGAATCCGATGGGGTTGATGAGTATTACAAATATGAAGATGAATATAATGAGTAGGCCTATGTGATCAAGAAGTTGATCCTGGCATCAAAGCGGGAAGAATAGACTCAACAACATCAATTGTTTAGCACTAGGTGTAAAATTGATGGAAGAATATTTGAATTGATAATGGATAGTGGTAGTTACAAGAATATCATAAGCAAGGAAGCAATACAAGCATTGAAATTATCAACAGAAAAGCATCCCAGTCCATATACCATTGGATGGATCAAGGAAGTAGAGAAGATTGAGGTTAGAGAGCATTGCAAAGTACCCTTCTCCATCGGTAAATATCGATATGATGTTTATTGTGATATAGTATATCTGAATGCTTGTTACTTACTTGGTAGGCCTTAACAATAAGATGCTAATTCCCAGTATAGGGATAGGGAGAATGTATATAGAGTGGAGAAAGATAGAGTGAAGTTTACATTCTTGCCTTAAAGGTAGAAGGACATTCTTTCCTCACAATCAAGCGGTAAAAAATTGTACATACGCGAGTGTAAGGCAAGTACTAACAGTAGGGGTACGAGAAAAGATAAGGTAAATAGATGTTAAGGACAAAGTAGTAGTACATAAACATCACAAGAAGAACTTGTTCTCATTGGGTGATCAAGTGATGGTGTTCTTGAGAAAGGGGAGGTTTCCAGTGGGGAAGTACAACAGGCTGTAATCGAAGAAGTATAGCCTATATCAGATAATGCAGAGAATTAATGACAATGTCTATGTAGTTGAATTGCCTAATAGTTTGGGCATTTCAAATATGTTAAATGTGGTAGATTTCTTTCCATTTTACCCAAATGACGTTCCTTTATATCTAGAAGAGAACTCGAGGTTGAGTTCTTCTCAGGTGGGAGAGAATGATGCGGAGCAAAAGCTAAGAAACAATCTAAGATGGAGCACTTGCACAAGGAGGAGAGTGGGGAAGTGTGGAGGCTTGCGTGGTGGCTAACACGCTCATGTTAGTGGGCGTGTTGAGTGACACAGAGGCTAACACGATTGTGCTAGTGGGCATGTCAGCATGGCATGTTTACAAACATGTCCAAGACAAAGGAAAATATCTATAGAATGATACATGGGCTCCTATACGCTCGTGTTGAATTGTTTTTTAAGGTTTTTATAATATTCTTTTTGTTTTTAGTTAGCTCTTATCATATCTTATCACATTATTACAAACTTGAGACGTATTTGAGAGAAAAAACTTTGTCACTTTTTGTAATTTCTTGGATCAATCGTCAATTGATTTTATGTAAGCATGCTAACTCGCTACATCAGTATTGCAATAGATTATTAATATCATTTTTTTGTATAGTTATTAACAAAAAAAAAAAATTGAAATGCTAAAACTTTCTCAAAGAATTGATAAGTTTTATTTTTAATACATTTATTAAAAAAAAAGATTGCATATGTCAACATACTAGTAGGTATCCCATACAAAGAACATAGCTGTCAACTACAAGGCTCCTATTTTTTGTTTTATACCATATATTTGCACATTTACTTATCTTATATTAAAATTTCCCTTAACATATTTCTTGATAAGATGTTTTATTTGTATATTTTCTTGCATTACTACTTATATTTTAGTATGAATCGATTTGCAACCAAGGTTAGGTAATGGAGTTCCATCTAGTAGAAATATCTAAAAACACATATCTGTTATAAGTTATTCTTTCATGCTCATGCATGGTTAGAAATGTTGAGGTCCAGTAGATGAATTTCTCACATATCTTACATAACTTCTCATTCGATTTAAATCTTAGTCAACCCATCTTTTAAAATCAAATTCAATATATGAGTAGCTCATTTCACTTAAAAGAACTTATTTAGTATGAGCAAACCATCGTGTTTATATCTTTCTTTTATGTATATCGAGGCTGTTTCATTTAAAGAAGAATTGTCAATAGTAATGATAGAAATATTATCTTTTAACCCCCATTCATGTATTCATTTATCCACCATCTTGTTAATATTCTTACTTTTATGACTAGGTGTGACAACAAAATTAATAATCCTTTTATGCAATGAAACTAAGAGAGGTAAAAAGTAGAAACTAAGAGCTCTAAAAGACTACTAAGGTTTCTAATGGATATATGGGCTTGGCTTATATTTCTTTTTCCCCTTTTCATGGTGTGACTATAAGGTACTATAGAATCTATACTCCATATATTTTAAAGTATAGGTTCTAAGGTAAATATGTTTTGAAAAATTATATCTACAATCTATTTTGTGATATGTAAAACACATTTAGAACATACTCAATCAAGCATAGTAGAATAAGGTGTAGCTTCCAACATGGTTTCTCACTCATCCAAGTACTTAAGCTATTCTTTTATGCTTATAATTATATCTAGATTAAATAAATGAGGATAAATTGCAAATATTTACTTTATATATGCTTAACTTATTATATTTAAAATTGAGTATTTAAACTTACAATTTTTACAAAAATATTTCTTTGTCCTATTTTAATATTTTTTCTTTCAATAAAATAATTAAAAGTAATTAAAATTATAAAATTATATATAATCATAAAAGAGAGAGCTCATATATATTTTTTTATTTCCAGTTTTTGAACATTTTGCTATACTTAATGTATTTCCTTTTTCTTTTATTTTTAAGGTTTGAAAGTAAGTTTTTCTAAATATTAAATTCTAAAGATTAAAAATTAAATTGACATGAAACAAACAAAAAAAAAAGAAAAAGAAAAAAAAGGTGTTTTTAAAGCAGATACAATCAACAGCTTTTATAGAAATGCCAATGTAAATGCAGCTTTCGAGTTAGAATTTCGTATCTTCGTAGCAAATGGTCTGACAAAGTAGGATAAAATTTTCTCTCACTCAAAGATCACGTGTCTCCATTTTGACTGATCTTCTGTTCTTTTCTTTTAATGATGTGTGGTGGATGGAAAGACACTTGTTGTTTTGTTTGATCAAATGGATCGGTCTTCCTGATACATACAACTGGCCCCGATGCTTGAATGTCCAAAAAAATCACTCCATCTTGCTCTGCCGCTTGGCTGCAAAGGCAGTGTTCCAGATGACAATACTCAGATTTCACATTTCCGTGCTCATCGAAACTCCAATAATGCAATAAAAAATAGTAACATATGTTTTATACGCTGATGTACTTGTCAAGCAGTAAAATAGAAGATGAATAAAAAATAATAGAGGGACGTCTATTTATATTATTGTCATCATCTTATGTAAATGTTTTTAAAGCTATTTTTTTTTTTAGGAAATAGCTTTTAGAGTATGTTTTTTAGAAGAAAAATTGGATGATTGATATATTTCATATATTGTATATGTAAAGATTAATAAGATTTTGATATATGTAAATAGTATAAAATATAAATGATAATTATTTTAAAAATTATTATTTTATCATCATATATATCTATATTTTATTAATATTTATATACTATGTATATATAAGATATAGTGAATATTAATTAATAAATCTTTTTTTATTCTTCAAAAAATTAGATTATTGTTTTTGATTCATAATAACTAGTTTGGGTGCTTTCTTATTTTATAGTTATACTCAAATCAAATGAGCCTTAGAATTTAGATCATTTAGACTTATAACAATATCTTTTCTATACTTATGTACTGTTTAGAAGTAAAATTAAAAAATAAAATTTCTCTTCATTTCATGCATTTACATTTTATTCAATTATATAATTAATGTTAATATATATATATATATATATTTTACCAACAATTAAACACGTGCTTTATTAATAAGACCCATTTGTAAACATTTGTTGTGGTTTGACACTGAATCTATTGGCAATCATACCGAAATAGAAGGGTTACTAGGACGTGGAAGTCTAGTCAACTACTCATTCTTGTATACATACACAAACTAGTTAAAGGACAATCTTCAGATTTATTAGAATTATAAAAAGAAAAGCATAGATGAGGAGCGGCACATATTTTCAACATCTTTAGGGTAAATACAATCTACGTATATATATACTAGGACATATAATCTCATACACATTTTTGAACCCTTTGGTGTGGTTTCAGTTGTCTGATCTGTCTTTTATTTGATACGTACGGTTCTGGTCTATTTTCTAATTTTATTGAAGTAGCTTTTTTTTTTTTAATATTTTGTATATTTAATTAAGCATTAGAAAGGGACACACGCCATGGTATGTGTAAAAAAAAAAAAAAAGACTGAAAAAAAAGGTGTTGGAAAAATGAAGTAAAAAGAGTTTTTGGGTTGCTGGCATATATTATTTTTAACATTCAACTAAAGTAAGCTATATGTATGCAAAGTATAAAGAATAATATAGATCAGATATACAAGAAGGGAAAGAAAAGGGTGAAAATACGATATTTCTTTTAATCCTAATTAATAATGCGATTGTGTACATTAAATTGACTGCAAGACCAAACATTTGCGTACTTAAGTGACACTGCATTAGTCATCATTATTATTATTGTTATGCACGCACAAAAGAAACATTTGTGTCCAAATATCTAAGCAACTGTTTCCTACTGCCTTTCATATCCACACTCCATTATTAGGTTAGACCAATATTATCTAGGTAAATTTGATGCCAAATTTACAACGTAAATGCTGTGGCAGAGAATGACGTGGCACAGACAGGCAGAGAGAGAGAGAGGGGGGGGGGAGGGAGAGTCTCTGAAATGTGGGTTGGGGGGCCTAGTTATGGTCATTTCCTTTGGAGCAAAGGGACCACAGTCCACCACATAGCTTCTCCAATAAGTACCCCCTCTTACTCCTCTCTTATTCCCACCATAAGCAGAAATATCGATACATACATACACACCCACACCTGGCTTCTCATTTGTAGTTTCCAAGACTTGAGAAAGCTCACTCTCAGTTTCTCAAGAAACCCTATAAAAGAAGAAGAAGATATGAGGACTGCAAGTGTAGGGGAGTCAAAAAGAAAGGCATCTTGTAGGAAACTTGGAGGGTATTTAAAACAACAAAAAGGGAGGCTTTACATTATCAAGAGATGTGTAGTCATGCTTATTTGTTGGCATGACTAAAATTGCATCTTATATAGTCACACATTGTTCATTTCCCCCCTTTTTTTCTGAGGCCGGACAGGACGACAGGCAGTGGCTCGTGGCGAATCAAAGGCAGCAAGATTTAATTTCGGCTGGGAGATTTATACAACTGTTCTTGTTATAACTAGCTAGTTAATTTTGTTCTTCACAATTGTAAATAGTGATGAGGCTATTAATAATATTATTACTGGAGCTAGGCTGCTATCTTCATATTTTCCTACATGGACGGGTCCAAAAATTTTGTCCATATGTGAACAAAGATTAACATGTTGTGCTTGGTATTTGCTAGGAGGATAAGTCATATTCAAATGAGAAAAGAAGTGCTTATTGCCTATCTTTTATTTTATTTTTCTCATCTTCTCTTGTTTATGTGATTTTTTTTTATAAATTTAATTAATTCATATATCAACTTCGATGGAAGGAAAATAGTTCAAATCGTTATAGGCATACTAAAAGATATATTTCGGCTTTATGGTGGCTTTGTATATTAGGCTTGTTCGGTTTCTACTCTTGAAATCAAATTTTTATAGTTCGGTCTGAATAAAACCATATTTTGCTGAATAAATTGACGTGAACTTTGAAGTTATTTAAATGAGAGAGAAAGAATCACATAATGAGAAAAAAAATGGAGATCGTTGGGGTGGGGGGATGAGGGGTGCCGCCGGGTGGAAGAGGTAGAGAGGTGCTAGCGAAGACTATGAGGGAGATCATTATTTCTAATTATAAAAGGTAAGGAATGAGAATTGTAATAATGAACTATGCTAAGGAATGAGATTCGATATTTTTAAGGGGGTATAATTTCATGATGAATGTAATTGCTAACTTAGTTTTATCATTAAGCTGTAGAATTAGAATCCAAGGAATTAAAATCCTATTATTAGCATGCATATCACATACTTTTGATTGAGATGATCTAAATCCAAGGATATAAGAATTGACACTGTTTTTAACATAAAAGCAACATAGTGTAATTATCTTCCCTTTTATGTTAAAAAACACGCAATAAAGGGATTATATGCTTAATTAGAAAATAAGTAAAAATGGTTTGAACACAATGTATCATGATTTGAGTGCATAAAAAGATATCAATGTAGAGAGATGATTTTCATCCTGATTTCACAAAATGAGCTTGAATTATTGATTAAATGTATTAATCTTATTATTGAAACTTCTTTTATCGTTTCTTATTACATGGCCAAAAAAAAAAAAAAGGAGCAATATGAACACTTAGAGCAAAAGATTAAAGAGTAGGACGATGAACGACAGGGGTGTTACCCTTAATCGGGATAAGTGCGGTTACATGCAATTTCATGTAACGTTCCATTTTAATAATGGATTGTTGTCTTTTTATTAGCATGCCTTGCTTTTCCAATGGTCTTGTCAAGTCAGAGATATGAACCTAACTTTATACAGTTGGAGTTATATCACATGGGTTGTACCCGGTAATGTGGGATACTTCTGCCATGGGTGGTTGTATTTAAAGTTCTACCTCAACCGCTGAGTCTTCTAGCTCATGCCACCTACCTAATTTTATTGATATTTATTCATGTAAAATATAATACGAAGTTACTTCCCTCAGAAAGTTCTACTATGCTAATTTATTTCCTGGACAATATTTTCAGTGTCTTTCTAAAGGGCACATGTAAGATTATAAATAAGTGAAATGAGATGATATAGTATTAGGGTTGAATTCGAGTTCGACTCAAAATGATATTGAATAATTTGAGTTTAATTTGATTAAGTTTATTTAAATTTAATTTATATAAAAAAATAATTTTTAATAATAATAATATTATTATTATTATTATTATTATTATTATTATTTTAACTAACGAGTTAATTGAATTAAATATTATGAAGCTAGACTTGAGTTGATTAACTACTTAAGTAAATCGTATGAGCTTGACTTAGCTATTTTCAAGTTAAACTTGAATAAATATTGAGTCATTCTTGAATAACTTATGAGTAGTTTAACTCGTTTAAATCTCTTGGCATATGCTTCTTTTGTATTCTTCTTAATTAAACATTGAAATAAATAAATAAAATAGAAAATAGGATCTACTTTAAATACTTTCTACAAATAATAGTATGTGATTATTGCTAAAAATACTAAATATGGTTAGGAAAAACACAATATATGACAAATGGAAATGGATTGTTAAACCATATGCCACATGGAAAATTTGTCCTAATAATTTATTGATGAGTCTAGGAGTGTAAAGGAAAATTTCCAAATTATGTAAATACAACCGAAGCAATTAGGGTTGACAAGTTGGTGCAAGTATGTTGCTTCAAGATAACAAAATTATAAACAAGTTTTTGTTAAAAAAATTAAACACAATTAATGCATAGGATGGGCCCCTGTGAATGCGTTAATAAATGTGTCTAGGTCCAAATTTAGCATTCGGACATGTTTATAGAATCGTAAAACCCATTTAAGATAAGGAATCTTTTTAAACATTTCATTTAAATTTTAAGTCTAAGTTACAACTTAACTCCTAATTGATAATTGAAAATCTTGTCTTGGCAATCCTTTTCTACATTGATTATTCTACAATCTCTCTATAAGAGTTAATAAAGGATATTGTGAATTTGGATATTGATAATGATTCCTCAATTTATTATAACAGTGTGGTGTAGTAAATGGATGTGTTACTTTGATATGTTTTATTAGACTTTACTTTAATTATGAGGATGACTTTTATGTCATTGTAATTTGTTGTATTTTAAGGTTTAATTAATTTGTTTTGTAGACTTTAATTTTATGAAGAAATTTAATCGTTTGTAATTTTTTATTTGATCTTGATAATTATGTTAGAAATTGTTCTAGGTTTTTTATTTGATAAAAGGTCCAACTTTAGTATAAAACATGTTTATTAGATGAGTGTAGTTATAAGTTTATGCTTTCATACACTATTAATCCATTGCAAATACAAAGGAGACGGGTACCTAAACTGCCCCCTACTCTGAATTTCTTTCAATATTATTGTCAAAATCCTAATAGTTTCTTTGAGAAATATTTGGTTTACAGTCTTGCGCTAGCTAAAATAAAATTTGCTGCTCGTCTTCCCTCGAGTGAAATTTTGGATACTGCACGGGTTATATTGTTGAGTGAAGAAAGTAAGCGTAATACAGTGATATTTTAGTTCAAGTTGAAGTTCCAAAACCATTCTTTAATATTTAGACGTTTCTTATAACGGGTGCTTGCTGATCAAATTTGTATTATTATTATTGTTAATTTTTTTTTTCAAATTACACCCTAAATCTAGCTTTCATATACGATTCATATCACATAAAGGAAAAATATATACTGGAAAAAAAAAACACATAAAATGAACTAGTTGGTCGTCATATTTTCCCACAGAAAGAAAAAAATAGAAGCGTGAATTTCATTCAAAATTTCACTTATGGTTGTAATTCGAGGAGAAGTTGCATACCCCATTTCGTCATTGAAGTTCTCAACCCAAACCTAGTCCTGACAGTGTGAAAGCTGGACAGCAATTCCACATGACTATATTGGGACTTAATATATAGGTAAATGGGGCCATTTCCATTTTTCTTCATTGCTAGAAAATCAAACAAAACAAATTAGATGGAAATCTAGATATCTATTACACTTTATCTTAATGATTGAATTATTGTGTTGAATAGTTGAAATAATTAAAGTTGATCCCATAAGGAGTTGATTAATGAGAATTTATTCTTTTATAATTTTTTTTTTATGAATATAAATGTATTATCTCTAACTCTCATATACGGCAACCCCGACGAGGAAAGAAAAAGAAAAAAGAAAAAGACAATTATGCACGTGCCACGCGTGCTATGCACAGGGACAAGTCGGAATCCAACAGTGTTTTTACCTACGGTCTGCTTTGGTCCCAAAAAAAAAGAGTAAAAAGAAGGAGAGGGGAAAGCGGGACTTGCATGTTTTGTTTCAGGTGGGGTCCACCTTGAAAGTAAAATTATAAAGAGCACGCTGTCTTGAATTCTCTAGCAACCAATGAAAACGTCATACGGCGATAGCACGATCTGACAAGGGTTGATCAGTCAAAGGCAACTTTTACCATGTCCACGTGCGCATCCCAATCATATAGGCCCCATCTGCTGTCGACATTAATGACTCAGAATTCATGCCTGTCTGTCTCTCTTCATCCGTTTTCAATCAGAGAGAAGAAAGAAGTGCATGAATCCGAGAGAAAATTGTTGGGAAAACCTATAATCCATTTACAAATCGCATTATCTTCATTTTTTTTTTTCAATTTAGAGAGAGTTACCCATTTCTCACATAATTAAGATAAAAAGATAGATATAGTCGATTTTGCTTGTTTTTAAATACACCATTTATATATAATAATGTAAGGTTTCATGATTTATATATAAAATAAGATTATAAGTGAATTTTAATTTTTTTATATGTAAAAAAATCAATAGAAGGTGCATATAATTTTACACATAGCCCATTTTACCTACTTTTTTGGATAAGTGACATGGTATGACAAAATTTCAAAAAAAAAAAATTAATTACAGTAATTTATGATTAATAGTGATTAAGCTACTAACCTTAAGAAATGTTGCTTAAATTAATCTTTTCTATCTATAAGAAAATTAAAATTCCACGATAGGATTTTAGGATCCATATATGAAAAAAAAAAGGGCAGCAAGCATATTCAATTTTTTTATATATTAAAAAATAAAAAATAATTAAATTTTATGTACCTTTTCTTTTTATCAGTAAGTTGATAGAAGATAATAAAATTAAAAAAAAAACAAAAAGATAAAATAAAATAAGTTATAAAATTCAAGAGTAAGAGTGACCCGTTGAAAATTCTGGCCACTGGCCCAAGAAATGTCAAATAAATTTGATGATTGTATATATATGAGAATATGAGACCCCACGATTTGGTATTCCTTATCATTCACACATGAGTGATAGCATCCCATCCCGATCGATGTTTTGTCGACAATATATAATAACAAACTTTGTGCATTGCATCATTTGATGATTCCAGCTGTAATATCTGTGTTAGTCAATTCTATCCATTATATTTCAGCAAAAAGAGTATCATCAATCATGTTAATATCCTGTTCATTTGAATGGTAGGTATGCTCAAATATATGTATCAATTCTAACATAACATAGGACAAACTCCCCCAAAATCCTTAAACTCTCAAAAGTTTAATTTTACTGCCCAACCTATAATTATTTAAGAATAAACGTGAAAGAAAACAAGCAGAGAAGGGAAAAATATTTTAAAAGATGAAGTATAATATTATTCATTAGTAACTTCACGAATAAATACATGAGGTTGTGCCATTGTTCCCGGAATCAGTCTAATCAAATCTGATTAGATAAGGAAACAAATAAAAAAAATCTAAGATTTGTACGTATTTGACCAGCAGTTTTAAGAATGAATTTGCCATTCGATGTATTCTCACTAACCACTCGATAAAATAATTTGGTTTGCAAGGAACAGAGCGATGTTGGTTATGAACGCAAGATATTTAACACATAAGGTTGTAAAACCTGTAGACAAGCCGACAACAGATAATAATAAATAAACAACCATGAACAAGCGAGGGTCAAGAATCAATAGAAAGAAGGCACACTTTTATTGATTATCGGAAAAATGGACTCTAGTGAAGTGAGCGCGCACGGGGAGATGAGTGGGTTTAAGTTGACTGGGTATGGTCACCGAGTGGGGAAATAGTCGGGGATCCACGAGAGAGTACTTACCCATCGGAAAAAAGTTCTATTTATATTTATGCTTTTTGTAGTAGAAGATACTCAGCTAGTAAATCAGTGCCATCACAAAAGTAAGAAAATCAGTGCCAAACACACTGCATAAATGGCTACGTATAAGATTTTGATTAGGCGAGGGTACTGATTGCCATAATTGATAAATGAATGAGAAGTTACATGAAAATAGAGATGAGAGAATTTCAATGAATATATCTTATTCATATATCTTGAGATTACAACAGGAGAGCAATATATAACAAGAAGAGCAATGGGAAACCTACACTAAAAAAGGTAACAGATCACCAATTCCTTGCTACAAATCAGGAACGTAATTGGTTCCAAAAATAGGAAGAACAAAAATAGGAAGAAAATATTTACAATGGTAAAGAATATGTAAAGAATATTTCTACACACCCCCTCAAGTTGGTGCATAGATATCATGTATGCCCAACTTGTCAATCCATCTCAGAAAATCACGACTAGTTACTGCCTTAGTTAAAACATCTGCCAATTGGTCTTCTGATCGTATCTGAGGTAACTCCAAAGTTTTATTATCCAGCTTCTCCTTGATAAAGAATCTATCAACTTCAACATGTTTAGTTCTATCATGCTGGACTGGATTGTGAGCTATATCACGAGCAGCCTTATTATCACAGTACAATTGAATTGGACGCTGTAAAGGATAACCCATGTCTTGTAGTAACAATTTCAGCCATATAGCTTCACATAATCCAAGTGCAATTCCTCTATATTCAGCTTCTGCACTTGAGCGAGAAACCACATGTTGTTTCTTGCTCCTCCAGGTAACAAGATTACCTCCTACGAATGTAAAGTAACCAGATGTAGATCTCCTATCTACTAATGCTCCAGCCCAATCAGCATCCGTATATACAACAATATCTTCTATAGTTGCATTTTTCTTGAACAAAATACCTCTTCCAGGTGAAAACTTCAAGTATCTCAATATTCTCATGACTGCCTCCATATGTTTCTCTCCAGGATTATGCATGAATTGGCTGACAATACTCAAGGCATATGCTAGATCAGGTCTTGTGTGAGCCAAATACATTAGTCTCCCAACAAGCCTTTGATATCTTCCTTTATCAACAGGAATTTGACCTTCTTCTATGCATAGTTTCAATCCTTCTTCAACTGGTGTATTAACAAGTTGACAACCTGACATTCCTGTTTCCTTCAATAAATCTAGAATATACTTTCTTTGAGATAAGAAAATTCCTTCCTTTGATCTTGAGACTTCTATTCCAAGGAAATATTTCAAATAGCCCAAATCCTTCATCTCAAATTCTTTTGACAAGTATTCTCTTAGAGCTTTTACCTCATCAGGGTCATTACCAGTTATAACCATATCATCAACATATACAATGAGAGCTGTGACTTTATCCTCCACTCTTTTCAGAAATAATGTATGGTCTGAATTACTTTGACGGTATCCAAAAACAATCATTGACTTTGTGAATCTTCCAAACCATGCTCTTGGGGACTGCTTTAATCCATATAACGCCCTTTTTAATTTGCACACTTTTCCAGTCATTCTTTCATGCATCGCACATCCTGGTGGAAGCTCCATATAAATCTCCTCATTTAGTTCACCATGCAAAAAAGCATTCTTCACATCAAACTGATGCAGAGGCCAATCCAAATTTGCTGCTAGCGACAACACTATTCGTACTGTGTTGATTTTGGCAACAGGAGCAAAAGTCTCTTTATAATCAACTCCATAGGTTTGAGTATATCCTTTAGCAACCAATCGTGCTTTAAAGCGTTCAATTGTACCATCAGCTCGATATTTGACAGTGAATACCCAACGACATCCTACTGGTTTCTTTCTTAGTGGACAATCAACAAATTCCCACGTTCCATTTTTTTTTAGTGACTCCATTTCTTCATTTATTGCTGCTTTCCACCTCGGATCAGCTAACGCTTCCTGTTCATTGTTAGGAATAACTACAGAAGATAATTGATTTATAAATGCCTTATTTGATTCTGACAAATTATGAGTTGAAACATAGTTATTCATGGGGTATTTAACTTTACTGGAAAGAGAAGGTTCATAAGTTGGTTTAGGAATACCTCTAGTGGAACGTTCAGGCAATTGTTTCCGGATAGGTTCAACTTGCATGTTAGAAGCATCCAAAATAGACGATTAGTGTGGTACATCCGGGACATCATTTTCTCCAATTGCTTCTCTACCCAGATCTTCATGTGGCAATTCTGTAGTAGTCAAGTCTCCAGTCACGTCTTCAGACTGTTGTTCAACAAATTCTTCAGGTTGTGCAGTAGATTTTTCAGGTTCATTTATAGGATCAATCCTGTAGTATTCCTGAAGTTCATAATCAAGTGTCATGATGTCCTCCTGGTAATTCTTCCCCTGAAATTCAGGTTGAGCAAAATACATTTTTTCCTCATGAAAAACTGCATCTACTGTAACAAACATCTGTTTAGTGGGAGGATGATAGCATTTGTATCCTTTTTGTTGTATAGCATTTCCAAGGAACACACATCTCAAAGCTCGAGGAGCTAGTTTATGGCGTTGTTGCTTATGAATATGTACAAAGACAACACATCCAAACACTCGAAGAGGAAGACTTGATATAGGTGGATAGCTCACAGTCATGCACAAAGTGTGTAATGGTGTTTGAAAATCAAGAACTCGTGAGGGAGTCCTATTAATTAAGTAAACTGCAGCACACAAAGCTTCTCCCCAATAAGACAAAGGCATATGAGCTTGGATTAATAGAGCACGAACCACTTCAAGAAGATGTCGATTTTTTCGCTCTGCTACGCCATTCTGTTGGGGCGTATCAACACATGTGGTTTGATGCAAGATGCCTTGTGTGTCTAAATAATTTTTTATCTCCAAGTTTTTATACTCACCACCATTATCACTACGGAGGATCTGAACTTGTGCATTATATTGAGTCTTGATTATTCTGCAAAACCTTTGAAATAAGATATTCACCTCACTCTTAGATTTCATTAACCACAGCCATGTCATTCTACTGCAATCATCTATAAAAGTAACAAACCAACGAGACCCCCCTAATGTATGAATTTTAGATGGTCCCCATACATCGGAGTGAATAATCATAAATGGAGATGGACTTTTATTCAATACTGGTAAAAAAAGAGGTTCTATGACTCTTTGCAAGTTCACATACATCACAATGCATACTGGAAATATCAATCTTCTCAAACAAACTAGGAAATAGTTTCTTCAAGTATCTAAAAGAAGCATGTCCCAATCTTCGGTGTTGTAACCAGATTTCATTTTGACTGCTAGCAGAATTGCCTCCATTCACTGCAAGAGCTTGACGTAATTTATCTGAAATTGTTGTTTTCAAATCCAGGTAGTATAAATTCCCGTGCTTAGTACCACAACCAATCGTCTGTTTTGTTTGGATGTCCTTAAACAAACAAAAGGTAGGCCAAAAAACAATAATGCAAGATAAGGCCGTTGTAATTTGAGAAACAGACAAGAGGTTATATCCAATGGAAGGAACAATAAGAACAGAATCTAAATTTAAAAATTCTGTAACTTTTAAAGATCCTTCACCAACAATAGGAACTTCATCACCATTAGCAGTTGTAACAAAATTTTGTGAGGAGGGTTTAATTTTATCAATTTGGTTAGAATCAAATGTCATATGATTGGTGGCACCAGAATCAATTATCCATGTGTTATTACTAACAGGTGAAGAAGCATAAAAGGACTTACCACCATTACCTGCCTCGGCTATCATCACTGAATGCATTTGTTCACTTTCATTAGTTGCTTTCGCTTCAACAGCTGCAGCAGTAGGTTGACCTTTATTTATGTTCTTCTTTCGAGATTTGTTATGATCCCACCAATCTGGATACCCCACCAACTCATAGCAACGTTCTTTTGTATGTCCAGATTCATTGCAGTGTGTACATTTGTATGCTGATTTATTAGTGCTTCGATTACCTCTTTGTTTATTTCTGGCAATCATAGCTACAGTTTCCATAGTTTCAGAATCTCCTTTGAATGTGATTTTCCGATTAGCCTCCCGTCGGATCAAGGCATAACATTCTTCAAGACTGGGAATGGACTCCTTTCGCAAAATATCTCCACGGACTTGTTCAAAGAGGTCATCAAGTCCAGCAAAAAATATGTGCACCCTCAATCTTTCAATGGATTTTCTGTATATTTCAACATCATCAGGATCTTTCATGAAAACTTTGTCTCGATGATCGAGTTCTTGAAAAATCTCAGTGAGTTCAGCATAATATTATGAAAGTGACCTTTCATTCTGCTTAGCTCCAAAGGCCTTTTGATTCAATGCAAAAATCTGCAATTCATCATTCCCATCATAGAACGCTTTCGCCAACGCTGTCCAAATTGCATAAGCAGTAGGCAACCGAACATAGCGTTTCATAATATCAGGAGTCATTGATATTAGCAACCATCTCTTAACTTTCTGGTTTTCCGCATACCACTTCTCGTATCCTTCTTCAGAGTCTTTGGGTGGTGGTGGTTTCCCACGTATATAAGAGAGCTTTTCTCTTTCCGCAATGTGCATCTCCATTAACTGTGACCAAACATCATAATTTGATTCAGTCAAAGTAATGCCAGCGTTAAACGCCCCTTCAGATTTCACTATAACCGGAACATAATTGTTCTTTGAAGATTCAGATTTATCATCCATTTATTCGCAATAGCGTTTCAAATCAATGATTTAGATCAACCACGCTCTGATACCAACATGAAAATAGAGATGAGAGAATTTCAATGAATATATCTTATTCATATATCTTGAGATTACAACAGGAGAGCAATATATAAAAAGAAGAGCAATGGGAAACCTACACTAAAAAAGGTAATAGATCACCAATTCCTTGCTACAAATCAGGAACATAATTGGTTCCAAAAATAGGAAGAAAATATTTACAATGGTAAAGAATATGTAAAGAATATTTCTACAAAGTTACTAAGTTATATGCCAAAAGATGAAGGGAGCCCAATGCTACGGCTTAGTGGGTATTAGGGGGGAAGGGAATTGGAATTTGAATAGTAAGGGACCCCTTGAATCTTAGGATGAGTTGATTTAAAGGCTGAGGCAATTTGGAAGTAAAGGTGATCCAAGCCTAAAACATATATGGCCATCTGAGTTTCTTCAGCAAGTAGGCAGAGTGTCATATTTTGTAGCTTTACCTTTGAATTTGTTGAATTATCATGGTGTGTTTCACGTATTAATGCTAGGGTAGCTTGTAAATGATCCCCAAAGGATGACAAAATTGAAACTAATTGTAGGAGATAATACACTAACTTTAAACAAGACTTAGTTGAGGAAATTAGAAGTCATACTTAAGTGTAAATAAAACTTCTCTTATGGGAGTTACAGTACAAAATTTGAGGAAATTACGTTTTTGATGTTCACACTAGAACAAGAATGATGGGAAAATTTTTCATATTTCACCCAACTTTACTACAATGAACTAGAAGTTAATAGATCAACGCTAGAGAAATTAATTTTCCTAAATTGGACAATTTACATATGATTTTGCATGTAAGCTTAAGTTTATACAATTTAACCTTAATTGCTCCAAAATTTCCTAAAGGAGATCTAATTAGTAACAAAATGTTTGTTTGTGCTTAAATCATTTATAAGATTCTAAATATTAGCAAAACAAGAGAAAATTGCACTTGAGCAATTACCCAAAATCAAACCCCAACCACCTTGATTATCATCTAATCAACTCAAATTGAACTATCAAACTCTCTTTAAAATTTAGGAAAGCTCCCCAAAACTCTAACCTTCAACTATTCATCTTCTTCTTTGGACCTAATTATCATCTAATCAACTCAAATTGAACTTTATACCCATGTGTTGCTGGTTCAATCAACTCCTTTTTAGTCTTAAAGTTTGTCTAGCATAATCAACACTTCAATTTTAGTATTTTGAAGTTAAGCTTGATTTTTTTTTTTGTATTTTTAATTAAATCCTACATCAATCGATGTAATTATGCATGAGTAAGAAATTGACTTTAATTTCTACACGTAAGTAAACATTCGCTATTGATTAAGTTTTAATTACATAAAAGTAAAGAGGGTCTAGACTTTGTTAAATTGAGCTTGAGTTCTCAATCTCTTTCTCTAGTTATTTTCCTCTATAATTTATTCGTATCATTGATTATTCTTGTTTTATTTATTAAGTTTGACATTTCATAATTATGATCACAATGATAGATAATTTGAGTTTTTTTAGACATCCATACCAAAAGTCAGTACGTTTTGAGCTTTCAAAGATATTTTAGTCATTTTACCTACAACTAAGCACAATGCCATAAGTATGACAAGGTGGCTTATTAGCTAAGTTTTGTAACATATGTAATCTCAAAATTTTTTGATGACGTGCTTTAAGTCTGCCTAAATTGGAAAAGCTCTAATTCTTCAAGTGAATAAAGCAACATAATCTATTTCTATATTAATATTTAATAAAATACTATTTTCTTATGGTATATTCTTAGTTATAAGTGTATGTATATGTGTAAAAATTAGGTATATAATCAATATAAAGTGCATATAGTATACATGTATACTTAATAAAATAAATGTTATCAATGCAAAATAAAACAATAATATTTCCATTAATAAAATAATCTTATTTATCCGGTGAAAAAGTCTTAGGTGCATTATTAAAATAATCCTTTAACTAAAGAAAATAATAGTTTAAGGTTAAGATGTTATAAAAGTTAAACTATAACCTTAAAGATCTTGAAATATTATAAAAAATCCATAAAGTGATTAAAAAAATCTTAAAGTTATCTTAAAAATATTCTTTATTTTCTAAGTATTATACTATCTAAAAGGGATGGGATAATAGGATACAACTTAGTGTTATCTTTGTTATTAGTTCTAGACATTCATTGTATGTTAATAGGTTTTCCAAAACAACATAGATACATTCTTTGATGATTAGTTTAAATGAGTAGGAGACAAGGTAAATTTATATGTATATATTTAAGAAGTGCATAATGGGTTCATGTGATGAGTATAGTGGAGATGATGAAAGCCTACACTTTCATGTAGTTGTAACTAGTTGTGTTTTATGCCTATGCACTATATGTAGTTGAACTTGATTACTAAAAGAGCACCTTTTAGAAAATGTTGTTTGGAGTGTATCACTTTGCATATATTTTCACATTATTGCTAAATGTCTATAAATCATATTGTCACCTATACTTGAACTTAGTTGTTTTTCACTAAAATTCTAGACTAGATATGCATTGTCTCATTTAGATTGCATTACTTGATGCATCAGGGATTCGATGACTACAAAGAGGACTAAACCATGTATGTGAACTTGGCTCAAATTAAGTGACTAAAGGAGTTCGCAATGAGGTTAAGGATAAGCCCCAACAATGCTTTGGGTAGATGTAGCCTCCATGGAAAGAGGAGGTTCTCAATGGCTATTTGTTGCATTACTCAAGTTTGGTTGCCAGATCACAATAGCACAACCCCTCAAACGTATGCTAAAGTAGGGTGATATCCATTTGCTTCATTACGATGTGCAAATGTTATGCTCTTGATCATGCATAGCACAACACTGTATGATAATCTTGATGCTATATTATGAATCTCCTTTGGCTTATTGGGTCTTGTTGCTTTCATTCACTTTCTTATAGATTTACTCGTTGGTGTAAATAGTTGAGATATTGAGGATAAGACTTCCTTCGATATGTTTGCAACTAGTTTTACGAGCTCATATGGATTATGAGTTCAAGGTTCTACTAGTTTATGCTATCATTATGATGTATGGGTTTATTTGTGAGCATAGTTGTTAAACTAGCGATTTTACGTAAAATCATGAAAGGGTTCGTAAAATCGAAACGTAGAAACGTAAGTTTTTATAACTTTTGTAAAATAACATATAAATATTATAAATTTACTTACAGTAGTCATAATATGTGTATGTATATATATATATATATATATATATATATATATATATATATTTGGTTATAAGTCCCAATAAAAGTCATAATTTAATTGCTATCTAATATTTTCAATAGCTAAAAGATTATCTTTTTCCTCCCCTTGGGTTTATGATTATGAACATAACTAATAAAGTCTACACATACATTAAAGCAAGGATAAAGCAAAAACTAAACCCTTAAAAGATTTTAGTCACAAAAATAGTTAGGAAAATGTCAAATGCTTAACATAAAAACTATATATATATATATATGTATATATATGGGTTAGTGTGGGGGTGTGACTCATACTCCCTTATGATGGGAAAACACGTGGGTCTCGTTCTACGTTGAGCAAGCGGGGGTTTCAAGGGAGTAACGCCTCTAGGATACTAAAGGCTTTTAGCATTTGAGCCTATATTTTTTTATTAGCAATTTAGGCTTGGGCTCATGAATAACTATTACTATATATTCTTTTTTTTGCTTGTAATTGAGTGATGTAATAAGATATACGAGGTGCTAAATATAGTGGAATCCTCTAATTTTGTTGTCACCTTCCATGTTGTGTCACTCCAGCCAGGTGTATCATTGTATCTAAAATGATAAGAAGGTCACACTTGATGATCGTATAGGTGCAGTAGCAATAGCAACACACAAACGTGATTCCAAACTCAAACAGTGCCAAAATTGGTAGAAATGGCTCCAAACTCACAATTTCACTGAGTTGACTCGCGATTTTATACGATTTTGCTCTAAATTGAGTTAACTAGGGATAGTGAAGTAAGAACATAAACTTGGACGATTCCATGTTTTGACTTACAATTTTGACAACATTGTTTGTGAGTACATGTTATTGGCATCAATTAGGCTATTTTTGTATTTTGACAGGAGGATCAGCTTAGGAGATCTAGTTAGTTTATTGGATTTAAGTAAATTTTGAAGTTTTGAATTTTATATATGTATATACATGTTCGTTATATTATGTTTCATTGGTTGATTTATTCATTATATTACAATGTATAAACCATTTACGTGAGAATATCTATTATAATATATAATTACAAAAAAATTTGTCAATTATACTTGTTCATTTAACATCAATACATCTCATTACTACTTAAGATATACGTCATTCAATAGAAAATATCAAGAGTTGCAACCTTTACATGTAATATGAAATGACATAATTCTAGATAATTTTGAAGAGTTATAACTCTTTTAAATGACATAGGCTTTCATCATATCAACATATAGAAAAACCACCATTGATCATATAAAAACAATAATTTAAAAACACCCTTATTATATATAAGCCTACTAGAGAGTAGATGGCACAAAACTTTTAGATCAAAATAAAATAAAAAGAAATAGTTAAGATCCAAGAAAATGATTGACCATCCACACAACCGATGGTTAACCACCTATCATGACACTTAACCACTTAATCTTTTGGCATGAAGCAATCAACCACTTATCATCTTAGTCAATCGCCTAAGCATTGCAACATCTAAAATCCATCATACATTAGGAATTACCATCAGTGTTAAACTCATATGAAAAATCACACTCAACTCTCGCCTTTCCATGTCAACTTGCTCAAAAAGTCGACAAGCAACTCACCTTACGTGTAAAGTAAAAAAAAATAAAATAAAAATAAAAAGTAAGAAAACCTCTAATATGAAGGTAAAAGAAATAATAATAATAAAGCCATCAACACTTAAAACAATTTAGCTCAGGTTCTTATTGGTCCACTTTAAAATAATTTAATGTCGAAGTTATTATCCATGTCAAAATTCTTTTCTTCATTTTAGAAGCCTTTAAAGCAACTTTTTTCAGTAAGCAATAAGGTCTAAGTCTAGTCATCTTCAATCACTAGCTTGAAAATACTCTTGTTTGCAATGTATTATGCCTAAATTTACATGAAATATGTAATTTTTGCCTAAATGTAGTGTTTGCCAACATTAATTTTTTGGTTATACGTAGTTGGAAATCATACAATCTAGCAGAAGTTCAATAAAGATAGATCCAAATTAGCATTTTGCAGAAATTAGGCGCTATGCCAATAATACTAAAGAATTATGTGACAGCCAAATTTAGAATTTATTTATTTATATTTTATTTTCAGCACACGCCAAAAATAAATAGAGTTGAGCATGCATTGAAACCTTAGTAGGCCAGCAGTTTTATCACTCACGTAAGTGGACTCATGAAGTTTGCTGGTGGTAATTGTTTGGAGTATTTAGAACTAGGGACATAATCAATTAAATTGATCTTAAGTTACTCGAGTTTAACTTCGTTGCAATATTCAGCTCCATTTAGCTTACAACTTTAATAAAGTTTAAATATTAATCAATTTTAAATTGAGTTTGGATTCCATTATTGTCTTAAGTCAATAAAAACTATATTTTAAAAATAATCATGCATAAATAACTTTACGTGAGTGGGTTTAAGCTTATTGATTGCTATTTCAAATCAAATTTGAACTCGAAACTCAAAACTTTGTGAAGATTGAGCTCAAGTTTTGAAATTTTGAGTTGAGGAGGAATTAAAATTCAGCACCATATTATATTGACACCACTCATTTACAATCGTAATTATAACACCAGTAGAAAGTTAGGTTTTAGTCCTATTTTCAATGGGATGTGTCAAATATAGTGTAGAGAGATTAGAATAAAGGTGAAAAAGGGTGAAAATTTTTCAAAAGATAGTAAATATGTTTAAATATTTTATTATTTTATTAACCTAAAATTAAATCTCTATCCAGATAAAAGAAAATATAATAAAATAAAAGGAGAATTCATAGAAACAATATTTATATAATGGCTGGATGCAATATGCAAATAAATAGATTACATTGCTAGAATCAATAATGATTTTGAGTACTTATTGATGGGAATCCAAGTAGAGCTAATTGAAAAAAAAAAAAAAGAATTTGCACTCATAACTACTTCTTAAAGTAACTTATAATTTAAATTAGAATTTTATTAATGTAGTTATCAATTTCTATTTTTTGTTTTGTGTTTTTCCCTTTCAATCATGATAACGAGTGGGTGATACAAAATAAGTAGAGCGAGATCGAGTAAGTAATTTTTAAAACACATTTGTTGCAATAACTATATTGGAATGGAAAGAAAAATCATTAAATAAGGCAATTAGGAGGAGTAAAAAAGGATAAGATGATTAGTATTGGTTTTGACAAATAATAGTATGTACACACAGACATAAATATAAACCAGAATATATTATATGCATATAATTAAAGTCTAAATGGTCACAGCATAGCCAAGAATAATAATAATAATAATAATAATAATAATAATAATAATAATAATAATAATAATAATAATAATTTATTTTAACTACGGCAACGCGGGGTATAAATTTTAGTTATTGTAAATGAGAAGTGTGGTTGGGATTGGTATCTCCATTGGCAGCCCAACATTTGAGAAGACAGCCCACGAGTGGTGGAAGACAGCCCGCCCAACATTTATGTAATGGTGTTAAATAGATCACATTATAGCTCAATGTCGGGATTTTCTCATTCATCATGAATTATAGATGCGTGGTAATGTTTGGATTATGAACTCCACCTTTTAAATTTCCTCTTCCTTCTCATTCCTTAGTTAAATTTATTAGGTTTTGTCTTAGGCTCTGGTTAATATTGCTCTAAGGTTTTATGAAATTTATATGATACGATTAATTGTGAAAGCCTAATTTTATCAATCGAACATATGGGTTATATATTTACGTTAGAATGTAGTCTTCTTTGTTTATAAAGATTTAATTATTTTTTGGGACATATTTGAAGGGACTAAACCTTTTGTGGTCAATTTAAAACCAAAAACATGGTTGTTTTACTTGAACTAAAATTGGTGAAACTTTTCAGAACTGTCAATTATCATAAATATACCACCTTCTCCATGCCTTTTCCCCTAGAGACCCTTGTGTGTTTATTTTTTACCAAAAAAATATTTTTCATAAAAAAGTGTGAAAGGGAAAGCATGCTTTCCTTGTAATCCCAAACCAAATTTATTTTTTTTGTTCTCAAAAAGAGTTTTATTGATCGAATAGCTTTATGAAAGGCAAGGATCTCTTCTCATTCAAGCACTTTAAGCTATTACGATAACTAGGTAGTCTAATGTGATGTCTTGTGAATGTTCAATTATAAGAAAAGTGTTTAGAATCACGTTGTTTCGTATGTTGTTCATAGAAGAGTCAACTTCGAAGGTTTGATTGTATGAGCTCTTGTCAAGAGTGAGTGGCATGTTTGGTCTGTTGAGAGAGTCTGAGAAACGTATGGAGACTCAACAGAGACGCATCCTTGTACGCCACTACAATTATAAGTATGCTTTAAGTGCAATCTAGGTTTGGCAAATGCTATAAACATTTTTAAAGAACGTGAAATCTTGATGATTGGAGTCGTGGGTATTGGAATGGAGGATTGAATCCAAAGAGGAGATTTAGATATCCAAATTTAGGTAGTATTTGGCTGATAAATCAGGACAGTATAAGAAGAATTAGACAGTACTGTACAAGAAGAATGGTACAATATATATTTTTTATACCATATTTAGTTTGTATAGTACAATACAAAACATAACTTTTTGTAATCATATTAAGTTATTTTCCACATTAATATGAGAATCTACTAAGGAAGTTTTGGTATTAATTCAATAGTAAAAAAATGATAATAATATAATGTTATGTTTTGAGTTTTGAGGTTGTGCATATTTTTTTCATTGAAATAAATGTTTGTGCCATCAAATATATAGTATAAACTTTTTGGTTTTTGTCTAATACTATAGGGTCTTATTTTTATAGTGATTTGATTCACCATACAAACCAAACCAAACAAAGGATTAAGAATTTTGTTCAATCTAGTATTATAAAACAATGACAACCAAACGCTAATGTTTCACCGCTTACCTTTTATTTTGTACATTCTTATGCATATATGAATACATAAAATTGGATAGGTATGGACAAAATTCCTTTTAAAATGTGACTTTTCAAGATGTGCAAATAGCCTGCAATAAAAACTCAAAAGTAATAGGGGTGTAGTGATGATTTAGGATTATACCATATTTTCAAAAGTTATAAAAAGTTAAAATTACACTTTAAAAGTTCAAACAATCTATTAGTTCTTAACTAATAGCTTATGTATTATGTGCAATATATTGGTTAATCAAATGGAATATCCACTTGCTCAAGATCTACCATATGAAGGAAACATAAAATAGAGAGATATTTTAAATACCACTTCATCCCCTCTTTTAGTTGCTTAATTACAATTTTCAATTCAGTTCTAAGCCAAAGACTTTTAGTATAGTTAGTTAGGTTAGTATTTACTCGATTAATTTCTTGTAATATCTTTTAGCAAAATTATGTTTGGTTGCTATATAAAGAATTTGAAGACTAACTAGTTTTATGTTTAATTGTATTGATTTGTTTATTTTTAGTTAGGATTTTATTTGATTAATTTCTTGTGATATTTTTTAGCATAACCAATGTTTAGTTGCTACCTATAGAATTTAAGGATTAATCAATTTTCTGTTTTCTTTTGTTAATTTGTTTATTTTTAGTTTTAATGTTAGGTAGATTTAATTAAAGCCACAATTCAACTAGTGCATTACCATATTAATTAACATGATGTTTATGCGCTATGTATTTTATTTAATTATTGTAAATTGTACATTTTGTGTCATCTATATAGGTTAACAAAGTAGCTTGTCATTCGAATCCATCAATTAGAGATGAAATTAAGCAATAATCCCTTAACTAAGTACTACACTATAATATGGAGAAGACAAGAATATTGATTCAGATTCTACAATTGTTAATCTATAAGATTTTTACAATACAATCAAAGACCATTGATAGATATGATGTTAAGATTAAACAAATTTTCTTGCATTGCTCGAGATATTGTAAGGTAAAATAAAAACAACCTTCTTTAATCAACTTGTATCCAAGAAAAAAAGAACGACTTATAGGCACTAAATAATTTGGTTAGTTTACATGCTAGTTATTTAGATAATTTAGTTTATGGGAATTTTGATTAATTTTTTGTATTATCCCACCTTTTTTTTTAGTTTTGAATCCCAGTTGTTGTTGCAAAATTCTTGGTTGATTTAGGTAGGCTTAAGGACAGATCTTCATTCTTTAAAATGAAGGATTTGTAAAAGAAATAGAGAGTTTTGGGGTGTCAGAGGTGTCTCCAGCGTAGGAACTCCAACATCTAAGTCAATAAAAGAAAGGGATCATCAAGAATAGAATAACTAAGATATCAAGTGTGTTGGGTTTTGTCTCCTTAACCTAGTGTGCTCAAGAAGTATTTATAAAACGAGGAGGGATGGAAATAATAATTGTGCGATCTTCTCATAATTCTCTTGATTCTTGCATATCTCTAGCGTTATTTGTTGTAGGTGTAAGGATTCAAATGTAAGGGTCATGTATATGTTGATTGGGTACATGCTACACGCGCCCAAAGGAAAGTGACATAAGATGGTATATGAGGGATGATTAAGAGAAGTGATAGGGTGAAGGTGTAAGTAATCTCAATAGGCTCCAATGCACTTGTGTTAGGTAGAGGAGCTAAATAGTATCAAATTCCACTATCAATGACTAAAAGGGATTATTTTCTTTACTAAAATCTTGTTTAATCCTTTGAGTTAAGAGTTTGGCAACACAAAAATGTTTATGTCAAACTTTGTTCATCTACAAATGAGAAGAGACTTGAGATATTTATAGAATTTGATTGTCAACATCATTCGTTGAATCATGATGATAATTGACAGCTGATGTCAATCCTTTTATATAAGGACTCTTTTAATGGGCCTTTTATGAACTTGGGTCCATTAAAGCCTCTTACAGTATACGATCTCAATAAGAAAGGTTGATATGAGATAGACTAACTCAATGGGTCCTGCTTGAAGTTTACACTATAAAATTTCACTTGATTATCTCAAATTCATAGGGTTGATTCTTTGGGCTTTTTCACTTTATTTCAAAAAGTTACATTCATTTATTTACTTGATTTAAAGCTCAAGAATTAAATTTATCCCTCTACAATTACATATAGGGAATCATGAAATTAAGGACAATTGTTATGACAACTGCCAATTGCCATCCTTCTTTCCATATCTTCATTTGATGTCTTCAATATATCAAGCTTGGGCTTAGAAGATCAACCACCAACACCAATAAAATCAAATAGAAGCGAAAAATGTTGGACACAATTCCTGATGGACTTAATATTTCAGGCATCTGAAAACCTTATTTTATTTCCTAGAACAACTTACATGTGTTCGTATGATTTCCTACACATGAGCTTACTTCAATACCATGTAGTTCATCCACATTTTTGTTAATGTAATAATAGAAAAAAAGCTGCGTACCACGGAGCGATTGAGATGCCACCTATCTCCATATAACTAACATAGAAGGCAGCTCGGGTGCTCCCTTCTACTCATTAATTTTTTCTTTTTCTTTTTTTTTTATGCTTTTGTATTTTAAAATTTGAAACTAAAGTATTCAAATGTATATATATTCTATATAAGGAAAAAAGGTTTTATAATACCATTTTTTATTTTTTAAACTTTCCCAAGCATGGCAACCATATATATCAAGAATTCAGATGGAAAGCAAGATGATAGCAACTGATGTTAGTGGTGATGTTTATCAATCATGAAAAATATTAACGAAAATACAAAAAACTATTTTCTATTTTTGAAAATGAAAATGATTTTTTTTCATATTCCATTTCCATCTTTCAATTATTAATTACCACCATCAGCCTTAGGACATTCAAGCAACCTTTTTCATGGAGCAAACATGCTTTAAGATTCATTGAGAAGAAGTTGAAAATAAAAAGTAAAATAAAATATGAGAAATGGTAAGGGTTAGAAGCGTATGAGAGAGAGAGAGAGAGAGAGGCTTAAAGTTTGGGACGATGAATTCGGGAAAAAAAATGGAGTCATTTTGGAGGTTTGCATGTTGACAGTATCTCACATGCAATGGTGGACTAATTTTTGGCTAATGGAACAAAACTTGAACTGCAAAAGCCGAAATGAATTAAACAAAAAAAAAAAAAAAAGAAGAAAGAAAGAAAGAAAGAAAGAGGAGGAGGAGGTTAGCAAAGTAAAAAATAAGATAAAATAAAATTTGTATATGTTTTTGTAATTTGTCCTAACTTGGTGCGGTATCTAGGGGTGTCAAACATAATCGATGCTAAACTTTATTTATAATCTTTCATGATTGCTCATGAGGAATATCAACTCAAGGAAATTTGAAAAAGAAGAAGAAATACATCAAGATATTCACAGTTTAAACTTAAAGTATAAGAAAAAAAAAATATTCAAATTTGATTTGAATATATTTAAATTAAATTTGAGTTTAAATCAAATGCAGTTCGAATTTTATAATATTTATTAAATAATTTTATGAGCTTAAATTGAGATTAGATTGAATTTTACAGTGAATTTAGACATTAATGTTATTTTAACTTTTTTTTTTCCTTTTCCAAAATGAGATGAAACTAAATGTGCTTACTCGATTCAAACTTACACTTATATAGACAACACTGAAAGTCGAAATTAAAATCATTACTCTAAACCCTAGACTCCAGGGAATTCAAATTTAGTTTTGCGACAAGGTGGAATTCAGTGCTATACAATCATTACTTAACTTGTCTAATACTCCTAAATGTGGCTGCTCCAAATTGTTCTCATTGTTATTTTTCAAAAAGGGCAAGCGGGTCACCCCATCGACGGTGCAACATCTATGGATTGGGATGATAAACTAACACTAGAGGGAAAAAAAAATTATAATAAACTGACAATATTATACTTTTTTAGGTAAATTAGACGGATTATTCCTACAAATGCTGCAAAACATCATATGTCCATCAAAGGATTTTTTTTTTCTTTTTTCTTTTCCTTCCTTTAATACACTTATTTTAGGTTTTATAACCATTTTCACAATGACATGAATAATAATTTCATATAATCTATGTTTCTATAATCTAATAACGTAAATACTTATTTATCATTAAAATAGAACAAATTTGAATTTTTTTTCTCAAAGAACTCACTAGAAAAAAAAAAAACCATGCTCAGCAGAAAATTACCATCTAATTATTATGCAAAATTTGCTTTAAAGGGAAATCAATCGATCATTATAAAAGTCGTACCACATTATTTAATCAGGTAATTCTCTGAAAAATTTAGGTTATATATGTAAATTTACCGTCTTGCTAGAGACAGAAATCATGTCTGTAAGGATAAGCCCCCCCCCCCCCCCCCCCCCACAAACTGCGAGGGACATATACTTGTATAATTGTTGTAAGAAGAGAAAAACTAAATCCCAGGACATATAGAAAAAAAGAAAAGAGAGAGAGAGAGAGAGAATATACCTAATTCCATGTACGATTCTATTTTATTTTTACAGGGTTGGTATACAGCATGCATTATTATTCGCACCATTATTAACGAACCATGCCATTCCCAACAGGACTGGCTGTCAAAGGAGGTAGGGACAGAGACCCAGTTGCTATAACATGTCTAAGCAATGATTCGTGGTGGGAAGAACATGACAAGAAGATTTCCAATCGCAATATTAGATGGCATGTCAAAATAGGTGAAGCCAAAGTGCAGTAATTGTAAGAAAAACTCATGGGGACCTGCCAATCCTGCCCCCACCACCAGTAAGATCACATTACTACATTGTACGATATCCCTAGAAAACCATGTTAAAAAAACACACATCCTTTTCGCTATCAAACGAAAACGTCTCTTTCACTTGGACAAGATAACTTACCTAAACCAAAGTAGAAATCAGGCATCATTATTCTAATATCTTATGCATTTATCATTAACTTATTAATATATATTTTAAGGAAACGGCCAGCTCCTAAATTTATTATAAATAAGAAACGGCAAAACAAGAACGAGTGGGACATTAGTAGAACCCTAACTTTACTAAAACATATATGAGGTTCATTCATACAAACATCTTCTCTTGGTTTATGACTCGAAATTTAGATATGGGGACTTCGGTTTGCTATATTATTTCTAGTGTTTTGATATGATTATCATCTATTGCCTCGGGTTGTTGGACTTCACCGTATCATTTCACCATCAAAGTTTCTTTGGTAGAAATACTCACATAAGGAAGCGCTTTAAAATTGAAAATGAAATAATCCAATGAAGAACATAACAAACAGACCGATTCCCTCTAATAATTGTCGCAGGAGTCTCGATAATAATATTAGTATAAGACAAGGGAGCTTGCCTTTTTTATAAGAATACTAACAAGTAATAATAATCTAATCACACGCAAATATATATTTCTAGAAGTTTTTCCTGAGATAAGAAAGAAAACTCTGTTAGAATTCCTGCTGAGTGTCGATGGATTCATGGAGTACTAAAATAACACACGAGTCATCACATATACGTAGGCCTTCAAAGCAAGTGGTATATATGTATGTCCGATGTACTCTTTTTTCGTGGATTCCTAAGAAAATCTATTCGCTTTTCCAGGGAAGAAGAAGGAAGAAAGGAAATAAAGCTACTATAGTGAATGAAATCTAAAGAACTATTTAACACTGTTGAGGGCAATTGTTGTTTGGGCTTATGAAGTCACCTCTTCTAGTACCATTCAAAGTTCTTGTCCTTTAGAAAAGATCTGAGAGATAACACCTCCGGATCCCATGGAGTGTTGTTGTGCATGTGCAAATAGAAAAAAACTTTAGGAGGTGGCTTTTTTATTGTTTGCTAGGACATGTCAATCAGACACACTAGCCCACAGGCTATACAATTCCTCTTGTCATCGGCGAGAAACATGGGCATATGAATGTTATGTCTCTGGACGTCACTAAAGTTGGTTAGTGGCGAAGGAGAATTTTTGTTTCAGTAACATTGCGTTTAATTTACTGAAATTGAATCATTGCGGTAGAGTAGCGATTGATTTGATTTGAAAAAAAGTTATATCATAAAAAATATCCATTATTCTTATATTTTTTAACATTACTATTTTTCATAAAAGGTTACCCTTATTCTAATAAAAAAAAAACTTTCATCATAAAACAAAATAACATTAGAGAAAATACTATTTTATTCCATTTTATTTTCTTTCAATAAATCAAACATAAAGTGAGATTATTAGGGTTGATCTGGATCAAAAGAATGATAGCAAGCTCTAGAGAGTATGAAATCCTATCTATTGGGTGCTATCAATTGTTAGGGAAAATAACCAAAAAAAAAAAAAAAGAGCATGTGATTTACTTATTTTATTTATGGTTTCTTTTTTTATAGATGGACAAACCATGCTTTTCTTTATTAATAGTCTTTAGTTCATAATTAAAAATAATACGTAACACGCATGTGTCCTCATCAGGATTCTAAATCAAATGCATATCTCCTTAAATCAACAAGGCCAGCACAATCTCTTTACTGATGAGTACTAAATGGAGAAGTCTTAACACACTTTTGTCTCTCTTGATTTAGGATTCAATTGGCAGTACACATGCATGTTTAGTGTTATTTTTAACCGTTGACTAATGTTACTAACTGAAAATAACATAGTGAAGAAGTGTGGAAACATGGATGGTAATTTGGTAATATTCTCTTTTTTATTTTAATTTTCTTATATTTAGATGTGAGATTCCCACTTTACAGTTGCTTTCCTTTTCCTTTTGGCCGAGCTTTACGTTGCTTTTCCAATAAATTAATGCATCTACTTTCAATTATTTCACTGTTATGGTCTCATTTTAATTTTGTTTTAAATTCAGCTTTCTCTAATTGAGAAGACAAACCAAATGAGTTACACATAAGAACCAACCGTGCCAACGATAATAGAAAAGCCAAATAATCCTGTAAGGAAAACAAAAGATGCAATTAAACCTGTAGACTTTAAAATCCATGAATGAACCCTTAAACTTCGCGAAAACAGTTCAAGAGGCCTCTTCTTAGATATCATTAGCGAGAAAGTTCTTTATAAAACTCA
Source organism: Laguncularia racemosa (assembly GCA_037954665.1). NCBI lineage: Eukaryota > Viridiplantae > Streptophyta > Magnoliopsida > Myrtales > Combretaceae > Laguncularia > Laguncularia racemosa. The sequence goes on along the minus strand of JBBMOL010000085.1, from coordinate 111,329 downwards.
AAATTAATAACTAATTTCGCTACTCAAAACATGAAAAACTACGTGAATCCACAATATCATCTCAAAATTTCCAATGCAGCTTAAATCATTTTTATAAAGTTGAAAGGTTCCATTTACACACCTGAAAACTTATCAGAGTGATTACATTTTCTTGAAATCTTGTATTTCACCTAATAATAACCAGTACAAAATCGTCTAGTTCATCATTTGGTTATTGAAATTTTTATTGCATTGACTCTTACGATTATTCTAACGGTCAGTTGACGAACTAAACGATTCTATCCTATAAGTCTTCTAAAATGACGTAACAAAGACAGATAATTGCAATTAGAAGAATAATGTATACTTACATTGCCGCATTGACATCCTTGCAACTTCGTGTTTGACCATTTCTATACCTTTCTCGCCCTTGAGGATAACATAAAGTATTTGGGCACTTTGTGTACGTCGGGATCGACGTGTGCATTTCATTAACCGCGGGGCAAACAAACGAAAATGCAATTCGTTAACCATATATGTATACTGACAAAAGTATCTTAGTGTCACCTATGCCTGATTGACATAGCATTGTATATATACACGCGCATTGGTGCCTTGTATACTTTCTGTGCTATGGATGAAATATTTAGAAACTGTAATTCATAGAATGTAAAAGGAAAAAAACGGAGTGATTGTCTTCCCAAAGTTTTGTCAGAGCTTTTTGATATACAATTTAGAATAAATTAAATTTCAGGAATGATTGCAAATACATTCCCAAAATTGTGGTTATATTTTTGCAATAATTCTTCAAAATATACAAATAGCTTCAAACCATCATTGAATTCCTAAGATTACTGATAAAAGTATCATAAATAGCAATAGTGGGGTTTTTAGTAATGGTTTGTGGTGTATATATATATATATAATTCTTAAATTTATAGGGAGAAAACACATGAATATATGAAGCTTTGCAATAAAAAAAGAAATCATGAAAATGGAATGTAAAACGAAGAGCGTTGAAAATGGTTGGTACTAGATTGAAGAGTAAAGAGTAAAGTAAGGAAGCAATTAAAAAAAGAGGAACAGGGTCGAAAAGAAAGGTCCTGAAAGGAGGAGAGAGAGAGCTTGACCATCATGTGGAGTCATGGACTGAAAAACACGAACAACATGGTAAGGTGGTCGAGGGCAGTAAGTTCGTGTGTAAGTTTTCACTTGAAGCACTTTTCATAGGAAGAAGAATCTTTGCATACCTTATGATGTGTGAGACATGTAAACATCATTTGACGTTTTGTGCTGGAAAGCTGAAACTTAGAAAACATAGAACTCCAATAATATGGGAAATCTAGAGATAAGGGCTCTTCCTTGTATCCATGTGCATATTAATTAAGTTTGTATTAATATTATTATTGTTAGAAAAAAAATATTTTTTAGATAACTCAAATTTAAATGAGTTTAATTAAACCGATTTTAACTTTTAAAATTTTAAGTTGAGTTTAAGCTCAAGTTTAACATTTTAAATTTGACGCAGCGCGGAAAGCGTAAAACATGAGATCAATTCTAAGATTGGACCTCACGAATAAACAAAGAATAATCTGAGTTTATTCCTTGAAAATTTCAATTGCGCACAATCGAGGAAACAGAGAAAATTCTTCTCTTAGTGTATATAATTTGACAAAAGATTAAAAGTTAACCCTAAAATGACCTAAAAGGCTATTTATAGTCTTCTGGAATACAATTAAAAAGGATATATATATATACACGTGGGAATAAATATATATATACATGTCCGTCATCTGGCGAATACACGGCCGTGTATGTTTCTATGGATATTCCTAACACAATACACAACCGTGCCTTCTTGCTGTGTATAAGGCTGTGTATGTTTATGTGGATCTTTCAAACGCAACACACAGCCGTGTCTTCTTGCCATGTATGTTTCTGTGGAGAACTAGACTCACTATACGACCGTGCCTTGTAAAAGACAAGTCCCGTCAACCCGTATTAGCTATGATGTCCACATCAAAATTTGATTAACACGAAGTCCATAGATAGATCCTCCTAGATATTCTCAGGTACTGGTAGCAGGGTGTACAACCCAGTATTCTGAGAATGTCCTTTAGATGTAACACCTTTGCACAATTCTCCCTACATCTCTTCTCAGCTGAGGCTAATGATATCTTGCAGCCACTGCCGCCAGAGTCTTATCTCGCCCCAGATGTCGGGCTAGTCCACCTCCATGTAGGTCCCTAATTAACTTTTCCCTCAAGGATGATTCAGGAATACAGAGTTGATTTCCTTTCATTAAGTAACCCTTCAGGATATAGTAACTGTCATAGGATTCCTGGTTGATACATTTTTTCCATATAGTCCCGAAATCCACATCTTCCTCATACAGTTCCTTCAACTGCTCAAAACCTACCACCTCAGCCCTCATGGTGATCAACAAATCAGCTCTCCTACTTAATGCATCTGCCACCTTATTTTGAACCCCGGATTTGTGCATCAAACGGAATGGAAACTTCTGCATAAATTGGATCCATCTGGCATGCATGTCTTTACAAATATAGGTCTAACTACTCAGATGTTTTAGAGCGACACAATCCGAGTATAGGATAAATTCTTTACCTACCAAGTAGTGCTCCCACATCCTCAAAGCTCTGACCACGGAATAGAACTCTTTATCATAAGTGGACCAACTCTTCCTAGCTTCACAGAGCTTCTCACTATGGAAGGCCACGGGTCTCTTCTCCTAAGATAACACAGCTCCAATGCCCACACCATCGGCATCACAGTCCACTTCAAATAATTTGTCAAAGTTTGGTAACACTAACACCGGCGCGCTACACAATCTTTCTTTTAGCATAGCAAACCCAGACTCAGCTTCTTTGCCCCATCGAAACTTCCCCTTCTTCAGGCACTAAGTTAATGGGGCAGTGACAGTACTGAAATGCCGTATAAAGCGCCTATAAAACCCGGCTAACCTTAGAAAGCTCCTCAACTCATTGATCGTTTTGGGAGTAGGCCAATCTCTAATAGCCCTTACTTTGTCCTCGTCCACTGTTATGCCCTCACCGCTCACTACAAAACCCAAGAACAGCAATTTCTTTGACATGAATATGCACTTCTTGAGATTGGCATAAAGCTTATTCTCTTTTAGCACGGTTAATACACTTCTCAAATGCACTAAGTGTTCATCCTCAGTCTTGCTATATATTAAGATATTATCAAAGTATACTACCACAAACCTACCAATGAAAGGTTTAAGTACCTGATTCATTACGCGCATGAAGGTACTAGGTGCATTGCTGAGGCCGAATGGCATAACCAACCATTCGTATAACTTTTCCTTCGTTTTGAAAGCGGTTTTCCATTCATCCCCAGGTCTAACTCGAATCTGATGATATCCACTCCTGAGATCCACCTTCGAAAATATCACCGCTCCACTCAGCCTATCCAACATGTCTTCAATGCGAGGAATTGGGAATTTATACCCAATTGTGATCTTGTTGATCGCACGACTGTCTACACACATCCTCCAACTACCATCCTTCTTGGGCGTCAATAGCGCCGGAACAGCACATGGGCTCATGCTATCCTTAATGAATCCTTTATCCAGTAACTCCTAGACTTTCTCCTATAGGATTTCCGTCTCTTTAGGGCTCATCCTATAATGAGGGAGATTAGGAAGGCTAGCCTCAAGCACCAAGTCAATGTGGTGTTGGATGTCGCGTAATGGGGGCAATCCCTCTGGTAAATCCTCTGGCACTACCTCTTTGAACTCTTCTAATACCCCCTTTACTCCTTCCAGAACCTCTTCGCTACTCACTTCTCCTCCCGCATTTTTCACAACAAGAGCATGCATTACTCGGGATTGTTTTATGTCTTCGGTCATCTCCTTCTCTGACTGAGTGATTGTCAAAAAGGATTTACCTACCGCCCTTTGTGTTTTGGGTCGTTTATCCGACAATGGCAGCAATGTATATTTCACGCCCTCCTTTCTCCAACCTATACTTATTTTCTTTCCCGGCATGTTGGGCATCTACATCAAACTACCATAGCTGTCCGAACAACAAGTGACAGGAATCCATGTCGACGATATCGCAATAGACTTCGTCTCGATATTTGCCTATCGAGAAAGGAACCCGACACCTCTCCTTCACCTCAATTCGCTCTGCCGCCTTAATCCACCCTATGGTGTAAGGGTTGACAATCTCTCTCCCGATTATATTCTCACAACTCCCACTGTCGACAATCAGGTCGAACACTCTCCCACTAATTGTGCACCCAGTGCGGAACAACTGGTGTCGTTGCGAGCTACCCTCCTGTTTCGGTGCCAGCATCATTCTTCTAATCACATAGCTCGGCTCCACTCCATCATCAACCTCATCATAATATTCATCCTCACCATCCGGTTCACAGTACACATTCCCCAAGACACAAAGGGCTGTAGGTAAATCCTTTTTGACAATCACTCAGTCAGAGAATGTATATTTCACGCCCTCCTTTCTCCAACCTATACTTATTTTCTTTCCCGGCATGTTGGGCATCTACGTCAAACTGCCATGGCTGTCCAAACAACAAGTGACAGGAATCCATGTCGACGATATCGCAATAGACTTCGTCTCGATATTTGCCTATCGAGAAAGGAACCCGACACCTCTCCTTCACCTCAATTCGCTCTGCCGCCTTAATCCACCCTATGGTGTAAGGGTTCGAATGTTTTTCTATCGGTAGCTGGAGTTGTTTCACAATCTCTCTCCCGATTATATTCTCACAACTCCCACTGTCAACAATCAGGTCGAACACTCTCCCACCAATTGTTCACCTAGTGCGGAACAACTGGTGTCGTTGCGAGCTACCCTCCTGTTTCGGTGCCAGCATCATTCTTCTGATCACATAGCTCGGCTCCACTCCATCATCAACCTCATCATAATATTCATCCTCACCATCCGGTTCACAGTACACTTCCTCCTCTTCCTCCCTTTCAACAATGTTTATAGTCCGTCGATTTGGGCATTCGTTAGATCGGTGCCCCGGTTGATTACACCTATAGCACTTTCCCGGAATTGGTTTAGCATACGGATTACTTTGCCTTGGGGTCTCTTTGATCTCAAGAGGCTTCTTTCCCTCAGCCTTGTCTTCCTTCTTCTCTATACCTCCAGCGGGCTTCTCGACTACTCCTCTAACCCTTTCACCAACCACCCGGCTGCCACTGCCAATACTATCGTACACATAATTCCTTTTGCCCCCACCAAGCTTCGCACTTTGTTCTTGAATCATCATCTCAGCTCTAAGGGCTAAATTCTTTGCCTCATTGACAGTTCTAAACACTATCACCCTGATTTTATCCCTAATCTAGGGCTTCAACCCGTCCACAAATCGCGCTACTTGCTGACCCTCGGTCTCCCTCAGATCATTCCTCTCCGCTAGCCTCATGAATTCGACGGTATATTCATGCACCGTCCTTTGTCCTTGATGGCATCATTGGTACTGCTGGAAGAGGATCTACTCATAGTCGAGTGGTAGAAAATCCCTCTGCAACAGGTTCTTCATGCGGTACCATGTCCTTATAGGTTGCCTTCCCTCTCTCTACCTCCTGTTCTGCAAACGATCTCACCATGCAGATGCTCCTCCTTTCAGCCTACATGCAACCAACCTTACTCTCCTATCCTCGGGTACCTCCATATAGTCGAAAAATCTATCGACTTCTACCAGCCAATCCAGGAAATCTTCTATATTAAGATTACCATTAAAGGATGGAATATCTACCTTGAGACGGAAATCACCACCATCTGTCTGATCGTATCCCTGGTGGTTTCTTCGATATTCGCCACCATACTCCTGCTCAACTCGGTTGTCGATTCCGCGGTATCTGCCACCACCAACACCGCCTCTCCTCGATTGTTGCCCTCTCCTCTATAGGAAATCACCCTCTTCTTTAGAAGAACTCTCATCTAACCGTTGGTTCCATTGGTTTGCGGCTGCAGGTTGATTGATAGGACCGCCACGAGCGATTGCTACCCTTGGTCGATCTCCACCAACGTCCCTGTTTCCGTTGTGGCTTATCATCATGGCGTCGAAACGCATAATCAGATCCTCTAAGCGCTACTCTACGCGCCTGAGCCTTTGTTCCATGGCATCGACCATTGTTCTTGGATCCCATTGATTGACTTCTTGGACTTCCGCATCCCGATTTAGGTCAAGAACGCGACCGCCGTCAACACCGTCGTTAGCCGACATCTCCGCAGGAAATTGCCTTGCTCTAATACCAACTAACGCAGCGCGGAAAGCGTAAAGCACGAGACCAATTATAGGATTGGACCTCACGAATAAATAAAGAATAATCTGAGTTTATTCCTTGAAAATCTCAATTGCGCACAATCAAGGATACTGAAAAAACTCTTCTCTCAGTGTATATAATTTGACAAAAGATTAAAAGTTAACCCTAAAATGACCTAAAAGGCTATTTATAGTCTTCTGGAATACAATTAAAAAGAAAATATATATGTACACGTGGGAATAAATATATGTATACACGTCCGTCATCTGGTGGATACACGGCCGTGTATAGGGCCATGTATGTTCCTGTGGATATTCCTGACACAATACACGGTCGTGCCTTCTTGCTGTGTATAAGGCCGTGTATGTTTCTGTGGGTCTTTCAAACACAACACACAGTCGTGTCTTCTTACCGTGTATGCGGCCGTGTATGTTTCTATGGAGAACCAGACTCACTACACAGCCGTGCCTTGTAAAAGACATGTCCCGTCAACCCGTATCACCTATGATATCCATATCAAAATTTGATTAACTTTGAACTTAAACTCAATACTGTACCATCTCGTTTGTTTATACTCTTAATAGATCTCTATAATAGAGATTCGTTTGACCTAAAATGAGAGAGATTAGGATAGACTAACATCTTATAAGGGTGGATATAATAAGAGTAGATGAGATTGTACAAGAGATTATATAGGGATAACTTGATTAGGTTGTGGTCTTGCACTATTATATTAAAAAAGAAAATTAAAAAAAAGGACCTATTGTAGCATAGATAGTGGGGGAATTTACTTTTGTTTGCAAACATAATTTTTTTAAATTTTGTTTTAATGTATGGTGTGAAAAGTTTTGTTGAACGATATTTGTTGAAAGTGGACCGGTCCCCTGTGGAAGTTAAAAGGTGGCTAATAGCAATCCTAATTTTTAAGGATTAGATATTGCACTTGTATCTACCAAACAGGAAAGCATTATTTTTATTTTTTTCCCCCTCGATAGTAAATGATCATGAAGTGGATCAGGACTTTATTAATTCGGAAAATTTATCACATGCATGCAAAGGTCAACAAGCCTACTTATGGTTGTATTAGCGAATGAAGACTAGTGGATCTCGGGTGACGATGTTCACAGCCGTAACATTTGGTATTTTAGTACAAAGAAGTTGCTAGAAGCTGCCTTCGATTTTTTAATAGAAATAACGATATGTTAAATTTTAGTTCAAGCTCAACATGGAGATGATCGAGAATCCTGGAGTAACTTGATCTTTGAGTGATCTGATAAGTTTGAAAGTTAATAAATTAACAGCATATTTGGTTCACTTCAAAGGAAGTAAAAGATGTAAGAGTTATTTTCTTTTATAAAGATGTTGTCATGCTTGCTTCATCAAATAATAATTTTGTTAAATTCTATATTTATCTAGTAATGAGTATCGATTCATCATAAGATATAAGTGATACATATTCGTAGGTCATTTTCCCATCATTTCCTCTGTCCTTTGAAACTCTAATCATTTACATAGCCACTAGCCACTTAGCCCCAATTATCATAAGCTCAACCTAAAAACCTATCATGACCAAGCCCTTGGAATCACCAAACCTACATGGATATTGCACCACCTACCCACACGATCACAAACCACTAAATTTAGTGGACTCAATTTCATTGCACCCACATGAAAGAGCCAATGTTGAACCGCCAAATTAGCTCACATTAAAACACTATACCATGTGAACTTGCCCATAATGAACCACCACACCCATGAAACAAGCCAATAATGAACCACCATATCGACTTGAGCTAACCTATGTTAAACCACCATTAAATGAGCCAAGTGATCCATGCAACCAAACCCATGGGTTACTTACGCAACCTAAGTCTATTTACAACTCACAAATAACGTGGATTTAGTTGCATGCTCGAGTAGGGTGAGTTGGGTTTGGTGCTTAAGCTTGTGGGTTGGATCCTATGGTCGAGTTGGGTATTGGCTAGGGTTGTGGTTGGTTATGACTAGTGTTTCCAAGAGTAATTGAGTAATTTCAACTCCTTTTCTCTTGTTCCTATATTAATTTGAATTCTATTCTTAATTTATTACTTGAGGTCAATTTTATGTCTTATCAAATAGAAGAATAACTATTATGTCTCTTTTACTTTGATGGAATAGTAGGTTATTCCTATCTTATCCATACAACAAACAAAGGTGTTTTTTTTTTTTTGGAAGGGAATTGTGATAGTCATAAGCAATAGTCAATCCTTTTGATCTAGTAATTACTTGTGCTCTTGATACTAGTAATAGTAGAATTCATCTTTTATCACCTTTTTCCTTATTTGAGATTTTCAAATTTTAAAATTATGTACTAGTTGTCTTATTTATTTTCTTAAGTTGAATTGTAAATATATTATTTTATATTTCTATATGCTTTTAACTTCTTGTTAGTGAACTTAAATGTTTAGATCCTTCAATTTAAAAAACCAACTTTTAAATTCCTATATAACCATTTTATTTTGAAAATTAATGAAAAGTTAAAAAAGTAAAAGAAAACACTAATTATAATAGAATTTTCTATAAAAATATTCTTCTCATTTTTCTAATTTCATAAATAATTTAATTTAATATTTTTAATCATTCCAATGATAAAATATGAAAGTATGTTTTATAAAGATTTAACAATTTAAACACTTAGTCTTAGAATACGGGAAATTAGACGCACATAAAGAAAAATATAAAGAGCATACTTGTAATTTAGTGTTTTTTAATCAAATTTTGACATAGGTGTAAGTAGGGATATGCAAAAAAATGACCAAACTGTGAATCAAACTAGATTGAACTAAACCATAAATTAAGTTTGGACTGTTTTTTTAGGTTTGAAAAAAATTACAAAACTGAATATGACCTTAAAAAGTAAAAAAAAGAAATGAAGGTCAAAATTTATAAATGTGTTACTAAAAAAGAGGATTTCATATTATATTTAATTTCTCATTTTATTTGGTTTTCATTAAGTAATTTACAATTCTTTTGATTTTTTATTTTTTTTCTTATTAACTAATATATAAATCATAATTACCTTTAAATAAAATAATAAAATCTCCTTAAATTTATCAAATGGGTATTGAAGATAATGAGTGATATCGGAGAATTGACCATAAATTAAATATTTTTTATATTAAGAATATTTTTTCATAACTTATTGATTTGTATATAGAAAAACATAATAACATGTGTAAAAATAGTTCAATTCGTAAATTAAACTGGATCAAACCTTTTTTTAAGTTTAAAAAAAATTATAAATTGAACTATATAGTTATATTTAATTTAGAAAAAAAATAATATAATATATAATTTGATTCAATTTGATGAACAAACTAAACCACAATCACCCTAATTATAAGTGTTCAATTGAGAAGGCAATCACCAAACGAAAAATACTGGAAATTATGAGTGCTAGGGGTATTTGCACTAAGACAATAATGGCCTATTTACTTAGGCATAATAGGGATTCCATTCAGCATCAATTCCATGCGAAATAGCTATTTCCGCATTTACTTCACTAGGTGCGTGGAATAGCTATTCAAGTCGGAATAGTTATTTTTTATTTAACCGAATTGCAATTCCTTCACGAAAAGGCTATATAGGCATTCCTTATTGTTGTCATTTGCGTGTTCAAGGAAGGGGAAAGGAAATAATAATAATAATAAAATAAAAAAAAGAAAGGAATAAAAAATTAAAATAAAGACCAAAATGAAATAAATTAATTAAGTGAAAGAAATAAAAAATAATATAAAAGGAAAAAAATAAATAAAAATAGAAAAAAAATAAATAGAATATAAATAAAATAAAATAAAAAAGAAAAAATGTAAAATAAAATAAAGAAAAAAATAAAATAAAATAAAAAGAAGAAAATAAATAAATAAAATGAAAAAAAAATAAAAAATATATAGTAAAAACTAAAAACAAAAAATAAAATAAAGACAAAATATAAATAAAAAAAAACTAAAGACAAAAGAATAATCAAAATAAAAATAAATAATAAATAAATAAAATAAAAGAAATAAAAAATCAAAATCAAAATAAATAACTAAGAATACTTTAAGCAGATTCAAACATGATGGGGGAAGGTATAGTTTTGAGTGTTGCATGGGAACTGGGAACAGGGAACTGTGAAGCCGCAGTTGGATTAAAGGGTGAGTACAGTTTGAGTGGAAATGGCAGCCCCGTACTGCCAGAGACAGTATAGAACCTAGTACTGTATTAGATATGCCTATGTTCTGTTCAATTATAAAATCCCAACAATCTCCAAACTAGAGGCAAATATGGAAATAAGAATATAGTTGTTAATACAAAGATCTCGGTTTCTTTAATTGATTTATTGGAAAAAGCAAGCCGATTCTCACAGTTTCACCCAGAATATATATACATGTTGACTCCCACTAAAGCAATTATGAAGATAATAAAACGTTGTGCGCAAGATGTTTATATTTTAGCGGTTTGCTTATGTAGATGATTTTAGTCATTTGCAAAGAAAATTATACTGCCCTAATAATAATAATAATAATAATAATAATCAATAAGTACTAGACTAAACTCCTTGCAAAGTATTATTATATTTGATTAACAGAATAGCTATTCTCCAAAATTCCTATTACTATTAAATAAAGAATTATGATTTTTTTTCAAAATCAAAGAAATAGCTAATTTTTAATATATTTTTCCTTTTATAATAAGATATTTTATCCTTAAGATTTTAACTTATAATCAAATTATGGTCTACGAGATTATATTGATACCTTTAAATATATTCCTAATCTACTATAAATATCATTTTAAGTAAAACTAAATAAAGTGATAAAACTATTTGTCACACATGTGCTGTATATGTATGCGCTATACGTGGCTAAAGAAAAATAATGTGGGATGGTACACAAAGGATGAATAGGAGAAGAAGTGGTGAGGATGAAGAGTAGGTGATCCCAATGAGCTCAAAGCACACATGATAGGTAGAGGAATTTAATAACATCAAACCTCATTGATGTGTTATGAAAAAGCCTTGCGTTGTCTTCTATACTATTCATTGATTTAATCATTCATGGCAAGAATCTAGTAGCATAACTACCTTTTTTTAGACTTGATGTGAGAAATGAAGAGAGGTTTTAGTGTTTATAAAGATTAGGCTGTGAACATTATTCGTTGGATCGCCAATGATGATCAATGATTAAGATGAGCTTATTTTACAAATCAATCCCTTTATGAGCTATTCATGGACTTAAGCCTATCAAAGCTCATTGAGAAATGCTGGTATCAATTAGATTGATCTAATAGGTTCCACTCTAAGCACACAATACCAAATTTTATTTAATCATCACAGTTTCGTGGGTTTAACTCTTTGAACCCTATCACTTTAGGTCAAAGAGTTAAATTTATTTAATTACTAGGCCTAGAGCTCAAAAATTAGATTTAATCCTCTATATTTACCAATTGTAATTTTATTCTTTGTTTCGTTTCATAAGCAAATGTGACGTCAAGGGAAAATAACCAATGGATTATTTCTCTCTCTTGGAATAGTCATTCATAGTATAAAATGCAAAATAAGATGCTAAAAAAATAGTTATTCTTTCATTATTCCTCGTATTGAATGCAATTAAAATGTGCTCAAGTAATACCTATTATATAAGTATTTAAGGCGAAGGAAATAATCGTCTTTCTACTAATATACTAGGAAAGACATCCTAATTTACACATTATTGTTAAATGTGTTATCTAAGCTATATTGTTACTTAAAGATTATATATTAATCTTAATTCAATTTTTTGAATTTGTCAATAAAAAAATTATTTTTTTATGATTATAATAAAAAAAAATCAAACCTAATCCATTTAATTTAAAAATTAGCATTAATATCATTAGACTAAACCTTTAAAAAAATAGCAAAAGTTTATCCTATTATGTAAGTTGAATTGTGCCGAAAATCATGTCATAAAAGTTGACCTACTCCAATGACAAATATGCTGATGTGGATGGAGTTGGTCTGATTCTTTCCGTGTCATCCAAGGAGGGTCAGACAGGTCACTCTTCGCCCTTGTACCTCGCCTTTTTACAAGCGTCCCTATTGACTATGAGTTTAAATTTCTAAATTGCAGGGAGTACATGTGCCATTGCTGCAGCAATCAGCTTTTCAAGAATTCAGATTGCCTAAATTGCAAGTAGATTCCTTTGTCCGCACTCAACGTTTTTATCTTTGAAACTTACACTATAATTAAAGGCTTTGGAGTTTAGGTACCTTAATTTTAAAGATAAAGGGTCTAAACTTAAATTAAGCAAATATAAGGAGGTGTGTTTATGATTTATTTTGAAAGCAATACAAAAGTAACAAAAACCACTTTCAATTATGATTTTTTGCCAATACAGAGTTAAGCTTAAACATTTTGTAAATTTTTATATCCTTCAAAAAAAAAAAAAGATTATCCGTTTGATTTTGGATCTAGCATTTTTCATAATTTAATATGTGCCATACTACATGTAAGATGGAAACGGAAGGCACAATAGGTCTCTCGAAGGACGGAGGATACGTTGGGCTATGTTCCACATCAACTAAAATGCATCCTAAATGCAGGAAGGGTATATCTATGTGAATATAATTTCCTCGTTTGTCGGGAAAAAAATACATCCTAAATAATATATGCCAACATGAATGAAAATGTTTGGCAAAAAAAAAAAAAAAAAGTAAAATGGTTCTCGCCTAAACATAAGCAGCAACTAATTTTAAGAACATATTTGTCAAAACAAGAGATTTCATTAGCCAAGCAAGAAAAGGCATTGAATTAACATATGATTTATCGTTGCATGGCTCCTATTTTGAATTTTATTAGGGTTTAGTATCAAGCGTATCATAACAAGACTATGGGACTCCTCGATTAAGGAATGTTTAAGAAGAGTCAGTAAGAGGTTCATAAAATTTAAAATAAAAAATTCAGTAATTTTGATCGATCACAAGCCCTGATGCTCGAATGGAGGATGGTTAGCAGTCGACTACTAATGACCAATCTTATGGCAGTCCACCAAGCCATTTGATATAGTACATTTTGTTTTTTTGTACTGTGAATGTGTTTTACTAGGTTTACACAAAGCCTATAAATAGATTTGTATAGGGCTTATGCACATGCAAGAGGTTATTTTTATACCATAAACATTTCTATTATATAGCAATTTACTAGGGGTATTCATGCTTCGGCTCGATTCGATTTAGTGATCGAATCGAACCGTTTCAACTGTATTTGAAATGATTCGATTTAAACCCTTAATGAATTGAACCACTTATAATACGATTCGGTTTAAATTACTTTTTAAAATATCTTATTTTAGTTAATAATATTAATTACATTACATTACATTTTGATTGATAGTAAAAGTATACTAATCTGCTTGAGATATGAGGCATAAAGATAGGAAAAGTAATTGATTGAGAATATTGAGAGTGGAATGAAAGTTGATAAAAAAGAATTAATAAATAGAGGTATGCAAAAATGTTAATAGGGTTTAAAATAAAAAAAATATTACATAATTTTATTTTTAATAAGAAACAATTTGATTTGTTTTGACTTCTTGAATCAAACTACGAACTATTTAGACCATTTCTAAATTGAATCATAAACCAAACAGAAAAATAAAGGAATCACATTTAAGGGTTAGATTTGGTTTTTGGTTTGGTTTAAGTTGGTTGAATGAATAGCCTTACAATTTACTACTTCATTCTTTAATGCAGAATTAGTTATTTTCAAATAAACCATTATGTTGGTTTTTTTTTTTCTATCATTATTGGTTTGTGATAACCTTATTCATTCACATTGGCACTTAATTGATGATCATGGATACTAACATAATAGAATTATAATATTGAGGATGTAATTATATAAATTGTCAAACATATTCCTTCTAAAAGCTTTGATCACTTTCCTTTTATGTTAATCATATACTCAAACCCTTATCTGTTCATCTTATTTTTATTGAACTAATAACATTGATCAAATTGAGATAATAAGTGGCATCTAATTTGAAAATTAGTTACAATTTCTATCCTGAAAACATTATAGTGAAGGAAAAACAATTCTTCCTCAAAACCTTGTGCAATTATATAAGAAAAGCATGGTGATCCAAACCCCAAACAAGACCTCTGCTTATTAGTATTTGAAGGGAGGACATGTATCATTATCCCATTCCGTTCTAAGAATAAGACGACCGATAAAGCAACTGAATGGACCCATGCACAACTTAGCCAAAAAGATATAAGGAATTTTATTTTTCTATTTAGGCGATTGTCGTATTCATCATCACCTCGTCTCATAATTAATATGGAAATTTTTCCATTTATCTTATAATTAAACTAATGCTGACATAGTAATATTACTTGGTATAAAAAAAAAAAAAAGAGAGAGAGAGAAAGGAAAGAAAATCTATCGATTTTTTTTTTTATTTTATTCTATCTTGACTAAAGATCGATATTTTAAATTTTTTATTTTTCATGTATCTTATTTTATTTATGTCTTGCTTAGATTAAAAAAAAATTGGACGCGTGAAACGTAAATAGGATATTCACGTAAAGAAAAAAGAATAAATAAAATAAAATGATAGGTATAAAGGATTCAGAAATGTCCGTATATGTATTTAACATGGAAGAGATGAATAAGCTAAAATTTTTGCTAGACCTAATCAATAAAACCCTATCCAGCGGTCAGTTCAATGACTTTTCTGTGATCAGACCGGTCTAAAAGCTAACGGGGGCTCATCATTTGCATCTTTTTATTTAATTACTTGGCTACTGTCTCCTGCCCCCTACCACATCTAAATCCTAAAAACATGGTTTTGAAAATATTATTGGAATAAGTGACTAATAGATGGCTTAAAAAAAAATTTAAATCTAAATTCTTATTTCATTGTTAGATTTTTTTATTTAAAATTTGTTTTATTAAATCCTGATGATTTGAAAATTTTAAGTTACCATATACTGACTTATTGCAATAATTTTCTATGGTGTTGCTAATGAAAATGAACGCTGTCCTGAACCATTTAAACGTTAATTCCCAAACTTTTGACTTAAAAACAAATATATTCTTTTGGCTTCTTTATGTTCCACTTTCTGGTTTCGGTAGCCTCGCATTTGGTCAGTATGAGCGGCCGATTATTGCTAGGGTCGCTTTATCCCATTTATTTAGAAATTAAATCAAAACTTGCTATTGGACTCCGTACATTATAATACATCTTTTTAAAAACAAAATTATAAAATACATTTGTGCAGCAGATCGATAGAGGTAATGGTAATTTTCTTGTAACTATATATATATTTCTCAAGCAAGTGCATTAAAATAATCTATACATAACACTTTCACAAAGTTAAATTAATCATATGGTGTGTAGATCTTTTTAATACCTCATGAAATGATTTTTCAAAAGAAACTATTTTCATTAATCGAAATTTGTATTTATGTGTGATGGACTGTAAATGATGAAAATACAAATAAGTGTGCGGTACAAGTTACCCAAATCCATAAGGAGATGCAGTTGAAATGGCTAAAATAACAATATTTTTCACTTGGGATTTGTAGTTGGCAGTGATGAGAGTTGGCACTAATCGATCAGAAAAGAAGTGACCATATTTTTAGTAGTGATGCATTTTATCCTAGGGGATCCCCAAACATTTTCATAATCCATAAGAAATCTCAGCTTCAACATGACTCCGATGCGACAAGGATTCAGTGGCAAATAAAAGCTTAACACATGTTGGTTTTCGATATATAACTTATGGAAGTTTTCCAAAACCCATCCACTACTATTATCATGTGAAATTATTCATTAAAAGAATTATTTAAAGCACAATTTATCCGGTTATAAGTGTTTTAGTTACTCATTATCATTTTCTCTCGAGTTTTCACTTATTTATATTATATAAAAGTCTTTTAGTGTATTTTTTAATAAAGTACCTTTGTATGCATAAAATTACCATAAGTATTAATAATAGGTAGACACTGTTTTTATGAATAATTCTATATTGGCTAGAAAGTGAATTCATCCCCTTCTCCTCTTCCTTCCCCAATTTGATGATTTACATTCATCACTACACATTATCTAAATATATCATAATTTCACCTATATATATGAGTTTTCACTTTTTAATAATTCAATTGTGATTTCAAATATTGCATTTTCGCTTGAATTTTTAGTATGCCCCACATTATAAATTATAGCATCTTGACCTAAATGTGAGAGGGACTATTGAAACATAAATAGATTTCGTTAATGGATATCTTAAGCATGGTGTAGGATTTAAAAAAGAAAATTCATGCACCCTCAACATTAATCATTCATTTTTAGTAAAAGTAAGTGTATCTAGTCAACAAAAGAAAAAAAGAAGAAAAAGAAAAAAAAAAGAAAACTTTGTTTGGTTATCTTAAACTAAATAAAATAAATGATCAATAAATCTAATCTTATGGAGATTCGTTTGGTGTTTAGTTTAGCAAAAGCAATTCATACTACTTATGCCTTCAACTTTTTCCTTTTTCTTTCTTTTTTTTTTCTAATCTTAATTTAGAAAGTACACGACTAAAAATGGTATGAATATCATACTAAAATAATGGAATTTTTTTTTAAAAGAAAAAAGCCATAAAATTTTCTAAAAATGCCAAGCTGGATAAATCAATTATCAATTAATCCACATAAATCATCCACCAAAAGTGAGATGACGAGACAAGGCGAATACTTGGAAAACTATCCTTTTTGCCATCTCAAGCATCCTTGAATCACCAACTAATTAGGGGTGACTGCAATTAAGTTTTCTCATCATTCAAATCCAAATAATTCTGTTCAGTTCAAGAATATGTTGGATATATATTTTGGTTCATGACGTGAACTAAAATCAATCGTATAAGAGGTCTTCGGTTACTATTTTTTTATGCAAGAAAGGAATAATACTACCTAATTATGTATGAGGCACCATACCGGCTAAAATTTTGAATTAACCTACGCACAACCCAAATAAGTAACTCGATAAACGTAAATCTAAAATTCTTTTTATTAATATAACAATGAAAGACTATTTTAATATAGGTACAAAATTACTTTGTTTTAGAAAATGATTTGATTCAGGTTACCTATGCAAATCGAATTTCCTATTGGGTTCACGGATATTTTAGAATCAAGTGATAAAATGAAACCATATTTGCAGCTACATTTTGTTGGGTTCACAATTTCACTTAATTTTACGCCTGACCCTGAATCAACAATTGCAATGGTAAGGGCAATTGTTCAAGCCAAAGACTTAATGGAGAATTGATTTCAAGTTTTCGGGAAAAAAAGAAAAAGAAAAGAAAGAAAAAATCATTAAAAAGAGAGAAATGTAACTTTAGTTGTGAATTAATTAATGAATGTCCTGTGTACCGAATGAACTATATTAGAAGCATTTAAATGGTTATAATGACTTAATGTAGCATTTAAGAAGGTTTAGGTGAAGTGATATATATTTTGTTGTTATTGTGATCATGAAATGATGTTAACTAAACAATGACACTTCTTTTTTTAACGAAGTACTTTTCTACTCTCCAAAGTAAGCAGTATGGAAATTTTTATTTAAAAAAATTATACTGCAAATTTTTATTACAGCCCACACAAATAACGTCCCATCATCAACTGTCCGTACCTTAAAATGCCACCCACCATCATCCATTATTACATTTCATCCTCTTTCGGAGATGTGAAATTGGAACGCCATAAAATGGGTGGAAGCACTTCTATCAACACCTCATTCTGTCTCTCCAATTGGTGCTAACTACTCTACACATGATGTTTCCTAGTTAGTCTAAAAAACAAAAAAGGACCACCACAGCTATATCTAGGGTTTCTTTGTGCTCATTCTTCAATTTCTAAGTGATCCAACCTAAAACTTTAAGACTACCACACTTTTAATTTAGTACTTCCCACAAAAATGTTATCTTCCTTTAGCAACAACAATAACAATAACAACAACGTTGCCAACAACACTTTCAATGTCCCCCATGTTCAATTAATCCCTTATTCATCTTTCCACAACTCTCATCCTCTCCCTCTCATCAGCCAAAACATCTTCCTCCACCAACTCTACCAAGATCAACAACCCACCCACCAGCTCATCGACCCCTCATTGCTATGCCGTGCCACCTCCGCGGCCGCCCTGGATAGTAACAATAATCCTCTTCCCGAGGAAATCGCCGTGGCATCGGCTAACACCGGTTCGGCATCGTCCATTCTCTCGGAGAAACCCCGCGGGGCTCCTCCCATGAGAAAAGACCGGCATAGCAAGATTTACACGGCTCAAGGGCTTAGAGATCGGAGGGTGAGATTGTCTATTGACATCTCACGCCAATTCTTTAACCTTCAGGACATGTTGGGTTTCGACAAAGCAAGCCAAACCCTAGGATGGCTGCTTAAGAACTCCAAAAAAGCCATCAAGGAGCTTGCTAGGTCTAAGAACAAGAGTTCATCTTCTTCGGCTTCATCTTCGGGCGAAGAAGAAGAAGATGGTGATGAGTTGAACAACATGTGTGGTGAGAGCAACAGTAATGAAGAAAACAATGAAATGGCCTCCTCAAAGAGTAGTACTACTAAAGATTCTAGGTCAAAAGCAAGAGCAAAAGCAAGAGAGAGGACTAGAGTGAAAAACTCAAACACCACCGACCCATTGAGGGTACAACCACAACGGCAGCAAAACCAAGCTGTCTCTCATAATTTACAAGTGGTGGAGAACAACAACAACAGCAATGGTACTCGTACTACTCAAGCAGCAGCATCAAACAACAATGAAGTTGAAGGATTCTTGGTTGATCAACAATCCTATGTTATGAGATCAAAGAAGATGGCGATGAATCATCACCCAATGGCTTCAATTTTGGGTTATCATCAACAAAACCTAGCAGCTTTCTCTACCAATAAAGACTTTACCAGCAGCTACAATACTCCTGAACATGTTCTTCCCAGTATGCCCCAAAACTGGGATACCAATGCAGCAATTCATCTGTGTACAGGTGTATCTGTCTGTTATTATTATTATTTTTTATTTTGCAATTTATTTATTTTTTCAACCGTTGCAGCTATTTTTCGTCATAAAAATATCACTTTCATCATTTCTTCACCGGATTTTTCTCATACTTGTTAGAACACTTTTTCCAAAATTTCCAGTACACCCCATCTTGCTGTATTTACTTTTTCACTTTTCTTGACATATACTAAATACATATAGATTTACAATTTTCCTCCTAAATTTTTAGTATTTTCCGAATATGTGCTAATTCATATGTTCTTTTCAGGAACCCATTATCAAGTTTATGGAAAACCATGGGACACCCAGGGCAACAGTTATCATTGCCTACCTTTAGGGGGTTCCTGAACACAAAATGTAAGATGCAGTTAATTATTAAATCTTTTCCCTTTTTTTTTATTATTGTTGTTACTTTTTTTTTATTATTGTTGTTACTTTTTTTTCTTTTTTTAGTTTTTGCTATGAGTGCTTTAATTAAACTATCTTCCATTAATTCTGGGGATTTCCATGTATTATTAGTATTTCAACTAGTCAAGTACTACATGTTGTCATTGGACATCGAACCTTTGGGTATATTTAATATAAATAGCTCTCTTTTATTTGGCTATTTGATTGGTCTTTGCTTTATGTATTTCTTATTTATTATAATGCACCGTGTAATTTTTACTAATCTCTTCCTATATCATGTAATTCTAGGATAATCATTTCATATAAGGGCCTCTTAATAATCATATAAGCAGGGAACTCATGTTTGATTTAGAAGACATTGCTTCAAGTATCTGAGAATCATTGATAACTAAGGAAAACATATCTTGACGTGCCTACATGTGTATTGTTGTTCTAGAGGTTTAGTTTACTAATCCAAAATCTGTGTGCTTAGATAACTTCAATTCAATTATTGTTTCTTGAACATCAAATGCAATGGTGTGTTCTTTTATAAGTTTCATACCTTTATGCTTGGTTTGTAATGTCACCAAGTGTTTGTTCCTGCTTGATCCCTTACATTCACCAAGAGGTCTTGTTCTCCACTCCAGAAATCCTTGCTGTCCTGCAAAAACAAAGGGTTCCTTCTCTTGAGAAGAGATTGAACATAGGTTTGGTCTTAAAACACTCTCTTATGAACCTGCGCAATCAATGAATCTATGTGGAGTGCATCATAATGCAACCATATGTATACCATGGTGAGATTTTAATGAACTTTACACCACTGTTTAAAAGAACAATTAAATCAGCTGGTGATAGTGTTGTTTCTTATTTTGTCAACCTCGAATGGTGGTAGAACTAGGTTTATGTAAGTGCAAATTTATTTCATACCAATGTTTTTAACCTTTAATGAAATCAAACTTTGCAATTGTCAACTATTACTGTAACGATTTGAAGAAATTGGGGACACTAATACCTTTTAGCAATAAGTGGTGGTAGACAACAAGATAGTCATTTGTTTTTTTCCCTTTTTCTGTTTATATAAATGAATTTCCATATTTTCTATGGATATTTTTTATGATAGTTAATTGTTATCACTAGACAGTGGCTACTACTTTGGCATCCCACTATCGCTTGCTGCTAGAAGTCATTAGAAGCAAAACCTCTCCAAATTATGAGAGTGATACTTGTCAATTTTTAAACCATTAATTTAAATATATATTAAAAAAAAAACCGAGGAAATAAAATTTGGAAAACCTTTTGCGCTAGTAAAACACACACCCATTAGCTCCACATCTATGTGGGTTGCTTGCTCACTTGATCCTTATCCTCTTTTCTGATCAACTATTGAATTGTCCAACTGGGAAGTTTTGACTGAGGACACAAGTATGCAGGCATATATAGTCAAGCCCCAATGATTGATGATCAATTTATACTTGTTGAGCTGTATATCATCAGATCGCATGGTCAGATAGCATGCGAGAACTTTGCTGGTACAGAATTCATTCTGACCATGATGTATGCCGCGTGACACACATGACAAATCATGGTATGGCATTATGAAATTTCATTAGGCTTATTCCATATCAAAAGCGTAATGTCAGGTCCCAAGAGCATGCATTTCATTTCAACTAATGCTTATATGAAGATGTGAAAAAGGAATTTTCATGGAAAATTTCCAGCCTACAATACTCCATCAAGTGCATCTCTAGCATTTATATCATTGCATACTATTAGTTAAACACTAAATCCCGCTACTTTTATGTCACCATGAAAGTAGAATTGTAAAAAGTGGATATTGACTTTCGGTTGACTAAAATTTTGAGTGTGTTCAACATTTTAGAATGGAATTCTGCAGTCTTAGTTCTAAACATTTTGACAAATGTTCATCTATTTAGTTAAAATTCTATTTTTATAAAAGGAACATCTGAATGCCTATATTTGTTTCATAATTCAATAGAATCTTCTCTATTGTCAATGCATTCTAAGTCTCAGAGAAAATTTAATCAAGTTGTCTATGTTTTAAGTGAATAATTTAAAATTCTCTATACCTGCATCATTACAATAAGAATATCATCTAAAAAATCAAGAAACATTTTTGGTATCTTAGCCTTCATAAAACTTGTTTTACTTTTAATTTTATTAACTAAGCCTTATATGGCAAAGAAAACAACTGAACTAAACAGCTATTATAAAATTTTACCAATAATTACCTTAACCCCATTAAAACTCTCTCTTCATATTTTTTTTTTCCCATATCTTAATATGCTTATCATATTAATATTTTATTTTTTTAAGCACACACATCATAGGCTCATGGACACACTAGTATTTTTTTTTTTTTTAAGGATTATTCTATGTTCTTGTTAGCGGAACCATTCAATTCATTGTCTTTCCATTGAAAATTTTATTACATTAACTCTTATAGCTATCTAAATGGTTAGATGATGGACTCAATAGTTTTACTGATGGAATTGTATAAGTCTTCTTTTTTATGGTCATAAACCATGGACTAATTGAGTGACCTAGTTGATACAAAAATAGAAACGTAAACATTTTATAGAATAAGACTTGATTGAGTTATAGAATAAGCATACGTATATATAACCTAATTGAATTCTAGCAAAAATATAAATAACTCTAATATATTCATTCCAAGTTTTTTTTACCCTAAAAAAAGATATGTAGAAAAATGGACCAAATCACTAACTCTTAAGGTTGTTAGATTTCAATTTACCATTGAGAAAGGGTAACATTAAGAGAAATATGATTTCAAAATGTGAAGACTAAAATGTCATCACTGAAAGAAAAAAAGAAAAAGAAAAATAATAACAACAACTAAATTGAGCAAAAGGATCAAGATTCTCAAACATAACAACTCAGAAGATGAGAGCATTGAAGAGAAAGGAGAGGTTTCAGATTGAAATATTTAAACGAGAAATACTCGAGCATGGAAACACTTCTATGCAGGATGACATTAGCCCAAAGAATAACCATTTCATATCTACAAAGCCTTACATTTCATCTAAAATATGAATTCCCACCACAAGACTAGAAGTGCATGGATCCACATATAATTCATAAAATTTTAAAAGGAAACATCATAGGAATATGTTCCTTTCTTCGGTTTCAACAATTTGTTGAATGATACATTCGGAGTTGCTACACTCAAGGCGTTCTGCATTTACTCCTGAATTTAGAAATTGTTAATTAAACTCCCCTAAAACTTCACCTTCGTTGCAGCTATTAAGGATTTCACTCATAATCTCATGAATTGTTTACATACGATTCTCTAGTGCGTGCCGTGCCCTCCAGAACTTTAAAATGTGTAATTCATGCTTCCTGGAACTTTTATTTGATCGATCCCCTAAAAAACTTCCAAAGTTTAACATGATTCAACTTTAGAGATCACAAATTAACAAGGTTTTAGAAGTTGGCACAAAGGGTCATTATATTTTGTTTGATTACATGGGGGTGAAATAGGGTAAAGTGGTGTGAGATTATTATTTTAGTCTTATCGATAATAAAGTCAATCACAAAAAGTATCAAAGACAGGTGGGATTGGATAATTATCTATATTACTTCCATTCTTTTCCCCTACATTTGTATTAATTAAACATGGAAATATTTCTAAAAAGTTTAACACACATCGGGTTAATTTGCGAGGTGAAGTTGCGCTAATTAACCCTAAACACTCGGACTTGGTGGCTTCTATGGATGGATCTTAATCAAGTTACAAGAATCTTGAAAAATTATCCTGAAAACGTAGTATTGGGAGGTATGGCCGGTAGTGGTGATTAAATTATCCTGACAATGTTTATAAAAATATGATAGCCCTTTTAAGAAACAAAATCATTATCATTATTTCCAATACATATTTTCTACTTTAGTTAATCACCATAACCACAGTTACTGTAACAATCATATTTCACTAAAGTAAACATTATAGGTATTTTTATAATAAAAATGAATTTCATTAAATGGAAAGAAAAAAAAATTATATCAATCAAACCACAAACAAAAAATTAGAGACACAAAAATTCAAGCGAACAAAAGACACATCTATTCAAAAGTCAGTAAGCCCCACATTGAGGATATTATTATTTCTCTAACTAAACAAAATTCACCTAACTAGTTAGTGCAATAAATCTTACCAAGGTATTGCATAAAGATACATAAAGAAACTGCTTATTTTAAATGCTACTAAGAAAGCAATATCAGTTCGATTGTTACAATTTTTAAACTAACCAAATATGAAGTAGAAATATTGATGAATCGATAATGATAGTAAAGATAGAAAAATAACATATTCGATATTAGTGCCGGTGGATTTATAAATTTTGGGTAGTAAAGTAAAGGAAAAGATTTCAAAAAGAGGAGTGGTGGTATAACTACCTATAGTATTAGGATTTGTGAAGAAGTCTAGAGTGTGAAACGTGCAAACATTGTGTTGATTGCATAGGGAAACTGGAGCCTGATCCTGCTCTACATCATATGTACTGAAATCAATTAGGTCAACGGGCCTTTGCAAACTACTTTCGTGTGGCATCATAATAATTAAAGACTATAGGTATAATGCTGGATGTTAGCAGATATTGAAAAGATAACAGAGCGCATATTCCACATGCGTGATGCGTCCTTTACAATAAAGTGTAAAAAAATAGGCGCGCTAAGCAAAGAGAACCTAACTTCCTTTTAAAATTATCAAAGTTAAAGGACTGTTTATTTCTAGAGCTTGACTTTGGAAAAATTGTAATTACTCAATCTATAATTTGGTTTACTGGATGAAATTGAAATTTAGTGTTTTTAAATAAACATTGGTTGTTGTTATGTGTGAATAAGACATATGGTTGTATACTCACAACCATACAATGCATTTCTTGGAGCCATTGTCAAACTTCAAATAAGGCTTCTCTCTAATTTGATAAGAAAAAAATTTCTCCAACCAATTACAATAAAATATTTATGATTTCGAAAAATCGAATTGAACGAATATATATAAACTTAAGTTTTTCCAAAAGCACAATATCAAATCGTGAATCAAGTCTCTATAGAATTAATATTATGTTGTAGCTTGAATATTAGTTATCTACAAATTAGCATTTAGAGCAGATAAGTGATAAAATACATATTTACAGTATAACAGCATTTGGCATCTCAACTTTTAGTCAATTTGAAATTAACTATTTAAGCTCATTAAATATCATATTTATTCTTTCGTATTTTTGAAACCTAGCCACTACTATTTCATATACCATATGCCTCTAACACCTCCATCTTCTTCTACTTTATGCCTCCGTTAATCCTCGCGCCGCATCTTCTTCTACCTCGATGCCTCCATTTTTTTTTTTTTCCTAATCAAGGGACACGCATTGGTCTATTGGCTCTTGCGTTATGGATTCATTATTCATATATTTGGTGCTGGTGCTACTGCATAGGTATAGTGTGTATAACTGCTGTTCTAGTGCATGGATTTGGTGGTTCATGGATTTAGTGCGTCCATTAGTGGTTACAGTGTGAGTCATGGATTGCAAGTTGATAGTGAGAGTTAAGGTTCAATGAGGGTAAGAGTTGTCGTCTAGTGCAAGTCGTGGGTCTAGAAGGATTCCTAGCCAAGGATTTAGTTGCATCAATGTTGGCTAGGTAATATGACGACAAAGACCATAATAGCAATTCATAAGGTCTATCTCTACTCTAACTATTCATTGTTTGGTGAGATTTTCTTACCCTGCCATGTAACTTTTCAATAAAGCAAACACAATAATAAAAATGTTTTAAGGAATAGAAGGGGAGCAGCCATTCGTTTTTCCTCTATTCAAGGAAGTGAATGAGTAGTAAGATTGTTAGGAGAGGCATGTAACTGGCAATCAAACTTCAATTAGGTAGTAAATGTGGCACATGCAAAATTTAGGTAGTCAATAACAAATTCACCAAAAGTTGAGATACCATATGACACCATCTCGAATTTAGACTTCACTTTGCCAACTTGGCCTTAAAAAAGTGACAAAATATTGCTAAACTGAAAATATATGACTTAATATAATAAAAAATTAAATGACAGAACAACAAAAATCTTTCTTCCTCTCTCTCACGCAATTATCATTGCAGTGCCATTACCATTGCACTAACATCACTAACCCATCAATGCTACAACCACTCCACCACAACCATCCTCAAAACTGCAACACCACCACGAATGTACTTCACTATACCTCCGCCCTTCCCTCTAAAACATCATCATCCTCACCACCAATGCCGTTGTTGCTATTATCAAAACCACTGCAACAATCACCACGAATTAATGGTGGCTCCAAGTTAGTTATCATCGTTGTTGCAATATGGTGGGGGTTATGGTGTCAACAACAATGGCAGTTGCAACAATTGTAGTGCAATTGTGGTGTTGGAACTTTAGTAGCACTAGTGATGCTACAAGATAGTTAATGGTGTAGTTATGGTGGTGTTGCAATGGTAATGATAGCCTTAAGGTTGGTAATAGTGATGAGTTGTTGGTGTAAGTAGTCGTAGCGAGGGTAATAGCAAAGGTATTAGTGCCAGTAAAATGCCCATTCTAAGAGTTCCATAGTATGGTTCATTAATTTAATACCTCTATATTCCCTCTATGCCATCCTTACTAATTTCATAGAATAACTCCAATTGGACTTTGATAGAATAAAATTGCCAGTTCAAAATACATTGCTATGGATTTCATAGAATAACTCCAATTGTACTTTCACAAAATACAATTGCGATTTTGGATCATCTGTAATTCCAGTCCTTTCATTAGTTTTATGGCACAGAAAACAATGGGGTGAATACGTAAGGCTTACGCACGGATCCCATTACCTTAAATGCTATAAATTCATTAGAATAACCAATTATAAATAGGTAGTCCCGGAACAATTTGACCTCAATTACCCTCTCTTTTTTCATTTATTAGATATAAAGTTGTCCCAAGAAAGATAATGAATCGGATTATAGGAAGTTTAAAAACTGTAGAACCAAAATTTGTGATTCTCGTCACTGACTTTTTTAAGAGTTATAATAAACATGATTATATGTGTAGATTCCACTAATGCAATCTAAAAGCAATAGAAAATTGAATTTTAGCTCCTTAGAATCAAATGGTATTTCTTTAATTATCCGTTATGAATATAAAGACAGAAGATAAAAATGGGAGAATTATGGCTCAAAATTCTTTGGTATACCTCCTAGAAAATATATCCTTTTACGGTCACATTAATTTAGATATTCGTCAGATTCTTATTGAAAATAAGAACAAATTAAATTACATAATACTCCATTAAATAAACAAAAAGAATTACATTTATGAAGTAGGATCCTAGGGAACAACGAACAAAGATAAGATTGGTACACACGAAGAGTCCTACAAATGTTTGCAGGAGCAAATTGGGAAGGACAATTAGGGCTCGACTGCTGTCTTTATGGTCGAGTCGTGAGTACTTAAGAATTTAATGATGTGGGACTTCCTAGAGAACCAGGAACCACAAGAGATCATCCTAGAACTAAATGCAATCTCTTTAGCATTATCCCAAACAGAAGTTGGGTATCCCTAACAACTCATGTGCTTCTTTCTTTTGTAAATGTAGGGATGCCCTTCAGCTGTTTAAAGAAGATTGGCATGTTTTTCGAGAGGTTACAACGTTTGCGCTGACATCTTAGCAAATTAAATCAGGCATGATGATGAGTTTTGGAGCTTGGGACATTTGATTTACCGCTACTTTAGAGATGCTTTGGTTTTTAGAATTTCTCTTTCATTTATGATGTTCAACACTAATCCATTCATATCTGTTGTTTCTACAGGGGGCAATATTGAAATGATGTCATAATTTCATGACTACTGAGACAGTGTACACTGTGTTGTTGACAATGAGAATTGATATTGTTAGAGTTTTTAGCATCATAAGAGATCTTTAGAGGTAACTGGGATAGATTTGAGATAAGTTCTATAAAATCTTAACTCTTCCTTATAGGGTTTAGTGTTTTTCAAAATTTTATAGGCTTTTACTTCTATTACCAAAACCCGACTTTATAAGGTTATAAATCTTATAGAAGCGAATCCGGTTTTTATAAAATAGGAAGAAAGTATAGTAGAAAATAGTTAAAATTATATTTATTAACTTACATATAAATAAAACTTGAAAATTAAATATGTTGTACAATATAAATATAATGTAGAGCATGCATGTCACATAAATTAAGAATAAATATTATTATTAATATATTCTTTTTACTGGGTTGGATTTATTATAGAATTTTTTTGAAGTCTCGAAACCTAACCCTAAACCATATAGGGTTTTGAATATTTTTATAGAGGGGATTGAATACTTTATAACAATTTGTCCAATTATATTCCCATTTTTTCATATCATCTTTTAATTAATTGGTAGCATATATATTTCTGCTTACTTGAGGCATAACTATGTGATATGGTCATTTTTCTTCCATTGAAATCAAGTAGGATCGATTCTGTTCTATGAAATAATTTGTTTTCAACCGATAGACTAAGTTGGTAAATAAAATATAAATGGATTCGCTACGTTGAGAGATAATGGTCAAAGAATAATTCACGAAAACCTAGGAATAGATGTCTTAAAAATTCCATATCTTTATATCCATATCTCTATTTGAGTCGTTTAAATTTGATTATAAACCTTTTTGAAATATGCATTTTTACATCCTTTCTTTTTTATTATGATCATGACATATTATGTGCTATGTTCATACAGTCATATCAGTAAAGGAAAAAAAAAAAGGCTTTCATCCTTTACTGATACTTTAAACCATCAAAGATTATGTATAGGTAACCCTCTTCCATTAAATTCTTGTTGAGTTTTTTTTAAATAGGATTACACCTAATCTTGGTTAGACGCAATTATTATGCGAGTTTAGACGGGACTAAACCTACCTTTGCTTAGGCCCGTATACTTTGAACCTGCCAGAGTTCCCAGCTATCGAGCCTAACATCTTTTACCAAGCCTATCCATGGCGGGTCTAATCGGAAAAAATTCCTCTTATATATATATATTAGAAACTATAGTTTAATTTTTTCCTTTTCTTCTAACTATATTATATAAATATTGGCAATAAAAACTATGGACTTCTGTTATTTATTGATATAGTCAAAGAAACCTATCTACATATTTCGTTTACCTTTCGTTAGAGTAGAAATTTTCATAAAGTTGCTCTAGATAAGCAAGTTGCATGAAACTAATTAAGTTGTATTTTTTATTGCTATTGCTAATATCGTTGTTAGTATGCAGTTTGTGTTTTACTATTACTTGTCTTTCCAATTCGTGCTACTCTTTTATAATATATGGCATGTTTATTTTATCCCTTTTTCTGCGTATTTATTTCCTAAGTACATCTACAATGTTTATTCCACATCTACTATGTATCTTATATATATATTTATTCTTTTATTTTATATGTATATATTTGTATCTATTTTATATCTATTATATGTATCCTATAAATATTTATCCTTTTATTTTAAATATATATTTTTGTTATCTAGACGTACGAGGATAAAACATACAAAGAAGATATTAAAACGAAGGCAAAACCACCAACCAGAAAAGGGCATATACCTACTGCTTGATAGTTGCTTGTCCTACTGTCTACTGGCTGCTATTCCTTGCCGTCCAATCACATTTTCGTGCTCCTCCCTCCTGCTTGTATGAAGGGAAAAAAAAAAAAATAGCGTACCTTTAGGAGATGTTTTATATATCTTAAAATAGTACCGTATTTTTTCCATGTGTAGCCTAAGAGACATTCAGTTGATCATGAACAACAACACACAAATTTTTTCTATTTCTTTTTTAAAAAAAAAAAACTAAAAATAATGGGCACAAAATTATTAGCTGTATTGCGTTTCATTAGATACTGTCAACAATAACATTTAAATAACGATGGTACTTCCAACCTAGTATACAAGCTATGGTTGTGGCTTTGGTCCAAAGAAAAGTTAGGAGTAGAGAAGTATGGTGTATTAGCTTGCCCAAGTAATAGGGTTGACCCGATTGGATTTTTGTAGACTTAGTTATTATGAATTATATAATATATGCCATGTGTTAAATATGCGATAAAACATTGTCATCAGTGATGTTACACTTATCATATACCGGATCTGTTGTAATCGGATCTAAACCCAATCTAAACAGCTTCTACCCCTTGTTCAAGAGAATGCTTCGGCTTTAAAAGCTCAGTAGAAAATAGCAGGATTACCTAATTCAGTACTATAAATTCCCATCAATTATTGCCTCTCTAACAATACGTTCCATTTGCTATTTTCATTTCATAACATATATATATATATATATTAAAGAGGGACCGGTGATATGCATATATAATTTCAATCTGTAATGCCAACCTCTCTATATTAAACTCATGCATGCCAAATATTACAATAATAACTCTTACCAACAAAGTTGGATCCCCACTTGATAAATTTACAGAGCATTACTTTCAGATTATTTACACTTTCTGTTCATGAAATTTGGACTTGGAAAATTTTTAGCGGCCACTTTTTTCACGGCAGTTTTCCTTTTATTACTAAAAGTTTAACCCATATTCTCTTATCACATAACTTTGCATTTTATCCAAAAGCACAAACTCCATCATATAGCTATTCGATTTTCTTTGGTAGATATATCGTGAATGTTTGATCTTTATATATAAACGTGAGGGTGGGTATATATATATATAAAAGTGTGTGTGTGTGTATTAGCCATTTGAGAGCCATAACGCAATAAGATGTCAACTTTGTATTCCAAGACATTATATGATAGCATCAACTAAAATAAAGAGAGAATAACAACAAACAACTAAAAAGAAAAGAGAACATCATTTACACAATCGTCAAAAACAAGTTTGGCAAGTGTTCCATGGAGCCTAACTCGCAATGACCCTCCCACATATAGTATGAGGTTGTACTAATTCCATTTGATAATGCACTTATTTTTGTTTATGAGGATACAGTGATAGCATGCCTTAATTTTTCTTTGCAAAGAAAGAGGAATCAAAAGAAGGATAAAGATCTATCGACTCAGTTAATTTTATTGTATTTTTTCTGTTTTTGTTAAGCATCGAGACGACAAAGTATGAAAAATCTTGATCTTGCATATCATACCTGTGTGTGGATCATTAATGTCCGTCAGCAGCCATAGCCACCTATAAAACCCCCACCATCTACATTCCATACATTCAAGGAATCAGTGAACTCTTATCCATGAGAACAGGAAACAAAAAATGTACTAATTTCAGGTATATGGAAAGTTCAAACAGATAATCATGCACTCGAGATTTTAGTTATCATATAAATATACGCACTCACCTGCATGAGACTCAAAATAAAGTAAATCTACGCAAAAAATGTAATGTGCATGTATTTATTTGCAAGACATCCCAAGTGTTTGTTGATACTAAAATACGAAAGTTGTTATTACCATCCACTAAACCTCTCACATTCTTATTCTCTACATTATATTTCTCTTCAAAAAAGGGTGGAATAGGATGCCTTTATAGGATATATTATTTCTGAATAGAGAATCAAAAAGGAAACAATAACGGTGTTCTTTAACCTACCCTTGGGATTAAAATTCTTCTTTGGTTTCCTTTTTGATCAATTTCTCCAGCACTATCACCCACATTGAGAAGCTAACACAAAAACAGTTGCATCAAACAGTGAAAAACCTTATATGTACGTAAAAACTTACCTTAAATGAAAATAATAAACGATACCAAAGACATATACATATATCTACGAATTGTTGTGACCGAAGAGATGGTATATTTTACGAGAAAATCTGAACAAATGACTAAGAACAGCAACACCGTGAGAAAGAAAGAGAGAGAGAGAGTGGTCCATTATGTTCCATGGAAATTGAATCACAAAGGTAATTATGCAACAACGTAGAGCCTAGGAGTAGCACTATGTTACCTAAAACCCACACTGGGGTTGCGTGACGAATTTGGATGGCATAGTACAAAAACCTGCAGGAGGTCGTTCTATTTCGATTCCGTATCTAATAAAAAATTCAGAGCCGTCAAGCTCGTCAGCTTCGTGTCCGGCGTTTGTATGATTTTGTATTATAAAATTACTTCTCCTTACATGTTTAGTAATTTTTTATACACCAAGTACCTAACCTATATATATATACTTTTGTACCTTCCTTTCAGTTTCAACATTTTTTAATGTATGATTTATCTGTTTGATTCGTACATTTTCGAGTAAATTAGAAAAAGCACCCTCCCCGTCTTTACACTTTCACAACTTACCAGTCCGTTTTCTTTTTCTTTTTTTCTTTTTAATATGTATTGTTGTGAATTAAGCATTCACCTATTGCAAGTTAAAAATGATACTCTCTTTAATAAAATCTTAAATTTTAAAGTGTATTGTTTCATTTATGAGCATATTAACTGAAGGGGCGCGACTGTTTGTTGGGGTTGTACAACTGATGAGACATTTTGAGTTCGACTTCAGCAATAAATATTGATTTGATCCGAGAGAAAGAATCGTCGTGGGTACGTGTTGATTTTCGAGGGTGGAGAGAGAATGGAGTCGATTGAAAACAATTGATGTTGATATCACGCAATTAAAATTTGCGAAAGAATGTCATACCCAATTAATTACAAGAGTGATGAATTTAAAGGCGTTGTATTATCAAAATAATGTCGGGAATATGGATGGAAGATGAAAAAAAAACCGTTGTTGGGAGTATGGGATGGAGACGAGCCATTATTAACTCGTTCAAGGCACCTATTTAATGCATCTTCATTTAGAAGTTCAGCACTTTCTCTGTTTTGCTGATTCATAAAATCTTAGGATAGGTTTGCTGGAATAAGATAAAAGTAAAATTATATTTTTTAAATGAATGGGATAAATAAAGTATATTTATATTTATGAATATTTTTTTTATACATCATATTCTCAATAAATAGTTGTTAAATTTAAATGATCCAATAAAATCCAACTATTTTCTTCAATACACAAATTTATAATTATAAGAATTTAATCTATTTTATATTATCACTGTCAGGCAACATCCTTATTAGCCTAAAAATTATATAATTTGGTTCTTCTATTAACTTTCTAATAACGAGATTCATTTAGACTATTTTTCTCGGTCTCACTAAGTCAAGTACTCCTCTTGCTAGACACCATAGTTTATCGCTACGATGCTTAAAAAAAAAAAAAAGATTTATGAATACTAATATATCTCTTGTTAGACTTTTCAAGTCTAGCTTTGTGTGCTTCTATTTTGCTTATAATTTTTTGTCCCTTTTTTTTTTTTTAAGTTGAGCAACCCATTATTGTTAGAATATAATAATTCTATAATTGCCATTGTCGGTTTTTTGTTTTTTTGTTTTTTAACTGCAGTGGCTATTAGCCATTGATGGTGGCACCCAAAGGTGGCGGCAGATAGAGAGCAGTGGCGTTGATGCTCGTATTACAAGTATCAAAGTTGGAGGAAAATGATCTTCCAAAACCCCAAAAGAAAAGAAAAAATCCCATTTATATTTGTAATGGTGCAACTTCGAAATGTCATTAATTTCCCATGGATTCAAGTTCAGGCGTATTTTCTATTTATTTAACCCTGGAAAATGCTCTCTTGACGAGCAAACTCAGCACTTTATTCCCACTTTCTCCAAGACCACACTATACTCTACATCTGAATTCTGACAAGGATTCCTTCATACCTATTAGCCGAAAGGAAGAGTTGTGCCAGCTCTTCTTTTAAAATTGTCGAAGGACCTCTAAGGCTCTAACCATAGCTTATCGGCCTAAACTTGACCTATTTGCTTTTGTATGCCTAGCCAAACCATCGTTTTCTCGTTCCCCAGTCATGGCTACAAACACACTCAATTATAGTTTCACCCCTGGAGAACCACATGTCCAGCCTAGCAAGTATTAAGAACAGTTATCTTAAAACAATAACAGTCCTAGTACTTCTCCCTCGCTTTCGGCATTTTGCTATATCGAAAATGAGCAAATCTAGATGCAAAAAAAAAAATAAAAAATAAAACCCTGAAAACAGCACATCGGACAGATAGCAGTAAGAAGGGAAAGTAATTGAAAGAAGAGTAAGACTGAAGCTGCACTCGAGTTCTGTAACAGAGTCATCTAATCTCAAAAATGGCCTCTAAAGGAACATTATTACGATTTATTATAATTTTTTCCCCCTTCGGAAGCAACCTGTAACGCATCAAAAGAACATTTAGTTCGTACTTGTTCAATGTTAAGAATAGAACCTGTAAATGACGATCAAGAAGAGAAACACATCTCATGGACAGCAGCAAGTGGCAAATAATGCAGTATGCTCACTTGTCTAAGTATCTAATCGGCAGGATTTCTCTGGACTTCAGCCTTCTTGTTAGGAGCGCTAATTATCGCGAGGGTAACCAACCCACCCAATACAACCACTAAGATCCCCAAGGAGTTGACAAGCAAGGCCTCTGAAGAGTACCGTGAAATTACATGGTTTGTCTGAAGGAAAGTCGCCTTTTCTAGGAAACCAGTAGTAGCAGTAGCAACAGCAAGTGCATATATGTATATCCCGAAAAATAGGTGCCATGGAAGCAAAGCCAGTCTGCTTTTTCCTGAACCCCCTGGGTACCAAAAGATTGCAAATCCAAGCCCCCACTGTGAAGAACATTGAAAATAACAATAAAATGATAGTTGCTAAAGTGGGCTAGTTAGCATAAGGCACAGTTAAACTAGAGAGCATAATTGAAAAGGACCTGGATGCCAAATAATATAAGACAGGCTAGCCCCAACCAGGAATGCAAGCTGTAAAAATTGTCGATGCCTTTATCAATGTGGAACTTCCATGCAGCCCAGATGCCAATGGTGCTAATACAAAGGGCAAGGAACTGTAGCATCAGATGAACTAATTTTTTGAAGCTTTTTGTACCAGAGACTGTCTTGTATGCAAGCATCGCTGTAAAAGGTGATATAAAATGCCTCAGGAACTGAATCGTAACAAAATGAAGAAAGCAGATAGTGAACTCCCACTTATCCCATACAGGAAATTAACAGATTTTAGTTTTCATAAAGCTGAGATTTATTCTAGGTGATCTAGTTGACTTTTCCTTTCAACGCTTATCATGGAGAATGATATTTACCTTCACCATTGAGAACTATGAGGCCAATCACCATCAGAACGGGATGTACCTAACATAGAGAGGATATGCAATCAATAGATTTGCCATAAAAGAAATTGTTAAAAGTAAACTTGCAGAGAAGAGGATGTGTAATCATCACAATACAACTGAATTCTCATTCCCCAAGCAAAAGAGCTTTACTCATATGATGCAGTCACAGATATCTGAACCCTCCATAGAATGCAGCTCTTACAGCCTTACTAGCAGACAGCAATACACACAATGACTACAAACCAAAGCATGACACTGTAGTGGACGCAAAGCACTAAGATGTTGTATGGGAGTGCTAACCAGACCATCAGTGTGGATAAAACTGAAAAGATTGAAAATGAGACCCAATTATCTCCACCAAGATTGGACATTCTTTAAATTCCTCATTTCATCTCCTGACAAATAGAAAGGAGGTTCCAAACCCCAAGTCTACCAAACAGAAGTTATACAGCAACCATATAGCCACTTAACCTCCATCCTCCTAGCCCTATTTATAAAAGCATCTGCATCTTTAGGTCATTCATTTTGTAATCACACCAAACTTTCATGTTTAATTTTAGTTTCCCATTCAACTCACCAAAAGTGTCTGTTCGGGATCATATTTTGTGTCAAAAAGCTGCAAAAATAAGGTGGAGAGACTACGCTTCAAGTATCTCTAAATCTCTATGAATCTATCTAAGTTCAAGCCATGAATTATGATGATCGTTCATCTCTATATGACACCAAAACATCTAGCAACCTTTTCCATCAGGCATATTTCATTTCCTATGGTTACAATTAAATGACCAACACTGGATGATGGCAGGCATGATTATATATTCTTTGTAGGAGAATCAAAACGAAGTCATGGGCAATGGGGTATATACTAGCAAGCAACTCCTGATCCGTGTCATGCTTGCAGGACAGGACCAAATTCTATCACAGTCAATCAATTTGCAGAAGAAATTAATTTGAGTGGAATTATACAAATTAAGCTTTCACATGGGAACTATTGTGTGTAATTACATCAAAATCAAGCACAAAACGAGCAGTTTCAGATTACAGGGATGAATGAAATATCTTTTCCTCTAACACAACTACATATAAAAATGGATGTACAAGATTTTATTGATCAAATTTGCACAAATTCTCTAAATTAATATGAAGCGCATATCGTCTACTAATACCACATATAGATTTGCTAATCTATAATAGCAGCCAGACATGGAAACTGTAGATCAAATGTTCAAAACATCTCTTGAATTGTTTTTGGCATCCACGTACTCAGAACCCTCTAAGTCCCCGGTCTTTCTAAGACTGATATTGTTCAATTGAAACAAACAGGAACAAACAGGACACCCTTCCCCTAACAAATTGTGATTTCACCAACTTACCATTGTAACATTTTCGGGAGTAGTAATCTAAAGCTATAAGCTTTCTCTATCAAAAACATTGAGGTTCCAATTCTTGATATAACACGACAATACGGTTCAAACCCAATCTTAATTCGAAAATAGGATTTTACAAAAATTTTGATAGAGACACAATGCATTCCTCTACTAAGAATTGATATATTTATAGAATCAATTAAATCATTTGCAAATTATAACCAATTTTCTATACTTTTTTTTTGACAATCCTCTCAACGAGTGTCCAAACACTAGTTAAAACACAAAAAGAAACTTTTCACCTATGAACCATTATACATTCGAGAAAAGCAAATACAGAACGTTTTATATCCCATAATGAATTCCAGGCACCGATTAATATTCTCCTTTACATAATGGCATGAATGCAACAGCTATCAAACCCTTTACACAACAGGACAACATGAATTGCTTAAAAAGGAAATCAGTAAACACACAGTAATTAAAGCATCCAACCACTACTCCAATACAAAACATAAGCAGAGTCAAAGCATAATAACAAAAACACCCATCAAATCAAATCTAAAGAGAGAATGGTAAATTACATTAAAGATGAGATCTTTGTTATCTGAAACAAGAGCAAGTCCTCCTCTGTAGTTTCTTGTCCAAATCAGCACAAGAATAGTAACTGCAAAAGCCAATAATCTAAGAACAGGAAAGAGTGGGAAACGAACTACAGGCACAGCCATTTTGGATTATGAGCTGAAAACACACAGAGGAGACCAAAAGGAGTGATCTTTGAAGAAAGTAGATAGTGGGTATTGCCCTTTTATCCTTGTCTTGATGAAAAGAAAATGAAGTGGAGTAGTTTTGCCCTTGTTTACGGTTCAAGAAAGGTATCAGGGAAAGAGCTGTTCTTGCTCAAGGATTCCTCGTGTTTTCTTTCTTTTCTTTTTTTTCCTCGTTGGCGAATGAGAATAGTAATTTTTGTTTTGGAGAGACTGAGGAAGAGCTCATGAAGTCAACGGTTGCATGGACATTTGGGATTCCATGCGATGCTGTGACCATCGAAAAAAAAACTATTTCTTAATTGCAACAATCAAAATAATATACATTGTGGGATAATTATAATAAAAAGGACATATGCTTATTAAATATGTAAAAGTTAAATAATGCAAATTGAGATAAAACACATACATATAACCTACATCTATTTTCAAAGTTAAAATAAAGATACATACCGTAATAAATTGTAATGAAGGGATATTTATTTATTTACAAGTATAAATAGAGATGTATTGATAAGAAAATTAATATAATTATAACATATAATTAATGATATCTTAATATATCTCACATATTATCATTAAAATTTATGATTACTTTGTACCACTTAAAATTATTATTACTTTATTTGCACTTGAAAGTAAATGTACACCTCCTCTGCTATAATTATCTCATTGATCTCATTTTTAAAACAGATTAGGATTTGACAAAAACAAAGAGTTAGACTTCATTGAAAAATTCAAAACGTTCACGACTTCAAATAAAGTTTACGCTAAGGTACAAATTTAATCCTCTAATTTTTGTTGCTTCTATAATGTCGACAAGAGCAACCTGTACCAATCGAAAGGGTAAATTATGTTGTAATGTTGTAGCACGAGATAGTGTACTTACTTCTCACCTTCTATCGTTTTGGGGAAATAAAAAATACTTCAATACTACTAACATTATATCGATAAATTAGTAATTAATGAGTATTAATAAAATTTTAATATATAAAACTAAAAATATTTTTTTTTAAATTACTAATGTATATTTAAATATATTAATATTTATTCATTATTTATTTAAATATATAATGTACTACTATCACTCCTTTTTCCTCACTTACTTGCACTTAGGATGTCTAGCAAGGGTGAAGAAGGTTCGGTGGGTTGATAATCATTGCATGATAAAAATCGTGCGGCTAAAATTAGATGTTACATTTAGTTACTCTCCATGGCATTTAAAGCGTAATATAACTATTTTTGACAAAAATAGTTAAACTCGTAATTTAATATGATATGGTAGCTTTAGCTTACAATATAATCAATATATTATTTTGCTACGTATGAAAATGTGTAGGTATAATGCATAAAAAGAATCAAAGTTTAAAAAGTGGACTAAACAAATTAATTCATTTCGATCTATATTAACCCTTTAGTCAACGGGTACCGATTCATTTTAAAAGTGGATTGTAGACCTAACCCACTCCATGCGGGTTCACAAATTAAGGATTTATGAGTTAAGTGGGTTAGCATGTTAACCTGCAATAATTTAAAAAAATAAAATAAAAATTTTCAAGATAATAATATATCTTTAGTTCTTTATAATATATGTGCCATGTAATAATTAGATAAAACCAACAACTAAAAAATATACATTTAAACAATTTTTTAATTTAATTGTAATTCATTACAATTACTCTACTCTACATAAAAAATTGTATCCTCAAAAATGTTAAATGATAAAAGCAACGTAATGTTCCCAATTAATAAAAGAAAGAAAAAAGGGGGAAAAAAGAAAACAAGTAATTTACATGTTCTTCTATAACTTCGATTTACCATGCTCATTTGAATTTAGTCTATATATAAAAAAAAAATAGCTATAAGTTGATGATAGAAATATCAACTTTAAAACCTTTTTGTTATTCCCATGGATAATACCATTATATATCTTGAAGAACAAAAAGACTTGAATCTTAAATGACATAAAACAAAACAACCCGAAACCATAATCAAGCAAATGTATCAATTACTACTAAGTTTTTTTCACTAATCACACAAGAAAGCAAAATCGATAAAAAAAGAAAAAAGAAAAAAAGAAGCTACTAAAGCACCCATCATTCCTTCTCATTCTCTATATATCCCTCAATCATCATCATCGTCATCAACTAAATTCGAATCATCCTTTGTTGAAGTTTTCCTAGTTTTTTGTTCTTCATATATAATTTATCAAATCAAACATATAATTAGATACAAATATTAAAAGTTTAAAATTATACATTAAAAGATAATTTTACCAAAAAATAAATAAACTACATCTATAAGCAAATTCTTGTAATCAATTACGTGCACAAATTAAAACTTTCATATTTGTAGAGAGCATATAACTGTAATAGTTATTAAGAACATGGACACCATACTAAAAGCCGACTCGAATGCTACAGTAGCAATTAAAATGCTGAGCACATTAGAGGTCATGATATACAAATCAAGATACATCTGACTTTAAGTCTTCCAATATTGTAATATATCTAAGTCTGAGTAGAAATTTATATCCATTACTAGTTCATTCAGATAAAAATCTAAAGAAAACTTACCAATAGTCTCTACTTCTACTTGGCAATACTCCTATATTATTAAGGAAAAAATTAATTAAATATTGATACATAATATAAAAGAAATATCATTAAAAAAATAAATAAAGTTATTATTTAACTTACATCTAAAATAGCAAAATCAATACCCAAACCTCTTGCAAAGCTCAAGTTCTGTGTTGTTGCTTCTTGACCTCCACTTCTAAGTGTATCTTGACCTTAAGAAGATGATTTAATTTGAAGACTTCTAGATATATTATCTATCTTGCTCTTATCATATTCTCCAAAGAGTTTATATAATTTACTCTTTATTAGCTAACTTCTCTTCACAAATGAAAAGATCAATTTTATTAAAGCAAAACCTTAAAAAGTTAAACTTCATCCAATGATTAAAGACTACTCCAAGTGGTAAGGACAATACTATATTCCTTCCAATATTTATCAAAATTTTGTTTTATTTTAATGCACATCTCTCATATGACAAGATCTTTACTACTTAAGTTCTCAGTCAACAAACATTCAATTCTCTATACTTGCAAAAAAAAATATAGGTTTGAAGTTGGATATGAAGAATCAAACATCAAATTGGTGATAATATATATATATATATATATAAAAAGCTTAAAAACTTGTGCATCTTCTCTACTCTTCCCCACTCATTTATTGATAGACAATACTTATAATGAGAATCATTCAATTAAAGAAAACAAAAAGCACGTTAATACTTTAGTACACTATCAAGCATAAAGTAAATGGAATTCTATCTAATAGTTATATCTAAGCATAAACGAACATTAGTATCAATGTTGTTAACTTATTCAACACACTACTAGAAATGTTTCATTCTACCCTCTAGCCCTTAAGATACTTCATAGTTTCCTTTATTCTATACAAAACTTGATTAGCTACCATCAACCCCTTTTTAACAATTAAATAAAGAATATGGAAAAACTCACAACTACATAACAAATTATTTTATAAGTTAAGATGCTCTTTTAAGTAATCTTGCATATAGTCCTTCGTAGATACATTATCTAATATAAGAGAGAATATGTTTTCATCTATGCCCTAATTTTTCAAAAATTTGAATACTTTCTTAGATAATTCAAAACTTGGTGAGGAAGGGGCATTTTACAAAAAGAAAGAAGTTTATTATTGAGTTTCATTTCTCATCCACAAAACAACCAATCAAATAAATATAATCTTCACTTGTGAAAATAGTCCATACATCAAATTTCAAATAAACTCTCTCATGAATTTTCTGTAAAATTTATTTCAAATTATCCTTTTAAACTAAATATAAATTCTAAATATCTGATTTAGTAGTTGTTCTAGAAGTGGGCTTATAATCAAGATTGTATAACCTCATAAATTGTGTGATCATCTTCTACTCAACAAATGAAAATATGATATCATGTTTAATGATAGCCATTGGCATAATCTCACAAGTAATTTTTAGATATGGTTTTCTTGACTTTAGCTTCCTAGCATGATTAATTATTATATTGCATACATTGTTATACTTAGGAACTTGACTTAAATGACACTTTCTAAGATGTTGAAGTAAGGTTAAAGTTCCATACGAATGTCCACTAATAACATATTCAATCTCATATCCTTTAAATTTAGCTCTATTTTTATCATCTTTCTGAACACCTATTTTTGTAAATTTTTCCCAAAGTTCAAAAGTACTTGATTAAGACTTCTTACATAGGGGTTTTTCAAATTCAGAAGATTTTGCATGTACATTAGCATTAGGCTCACTAACTCCCGACTCATCTTTTACATTAATATATTGTATTGTATTTGTAGTATCATGACTTATAGAATTCATTCAAAAAATACACAATAAAAAAAAATATAGGATTATAAATCTACAACATATGTTTATATTTGATCATCCTGCTTAACTTAAATGCTTTTGTTGGGTTAGTATATTAGGCATTAATACCTAATCAAATTAATTATCTACTCTAATTGATTTATTAAATTATATGAAGTATATTATCTTCCACATTCCATCACTTCTTATCTAAATGCAAAAGTACTAAGTGTGTTGCTGATTTGATTAAAAGTAGTTTAATGCAAATACTAATGTTCCGTAAAAAAAATAAAATCTTCTACTATAATTATATCATAGTTTACTTCATACCACAACCAGATCTAATACATTATATTAGAGAATACATAAGTTGTCCTTGATTTTTTTTTTTAACCTTCTCTTTGTTCTTTTATTTTTTTTCGCTTCTTTTCTTCTTCTCTAGTAGTCAATTCATCATTTGTACATATTTCTTTATAGCCCAAGATTCCTATGGTTATAGTTACATCAAAACATAAATAAAACAACAGAAAAAGCCATCACTAAAAAGACATCTACACTTTATAAACATCTCACATAAGCCACTGCTGCACCTTTACCATAGCTAGAGTTATGTAATCATTAATTAAAAAGAAGAAGAACAAGGGAAGTAGAAGTACCAAGAAAGAGACGAAGATAGAGACATGTTGCGAGAGAGAGCCAAGATTGATAGAAAGAGAGAGCAGAGAGACTGAGAGTCTAAGACCCATGAGGTCGTGACTGTATGGTGTATAATACATCGCGTACTGTGTATTGTTCAGATCATATGAAACTAGGGAGAGTTTTTAGATGAGAATCAGAGATAGAGAGAAAGAGGACGAGGTTAGTAGGAGAATGAGAAAAAGGACAAGACAAAGAGTGTGTGTGTTCCGTGAGATTTGTGTAGGGGCCAAAGGCATATGGGGTTTGAAATTTCAAAGAGTTTTTTTTTCTTTTTTTCTTTTTAAAAAAAAGTGGGTTAGTGGGTTAACCTAACTATTTCAGGTTAGCCCGCATTATCCTACGGGTTAAGTGAGACGAGCCAAAAAGCCCACAATTTAAGTAGGCCAAAATTTTCTAGCCCAACTCATATTTTTTTTTACCAGTTAAATGAATCAAGCCACTTGGCCTACCCTACATGCACAACTCTATAAGGGTATTGAATGGCTTTAGTAGGTATTACACATATATACACATGGTGGATAAATATTAATAATGTTTTAACATGTGGTTGAGGTAATGGATAGTTTTTAAGAAAATCAGCATATCACTATATATTCAAATTATATATATAGTTACCCACCATTAATATGTACATGTAGCGGGTAATATCCATTAAATCATTTTTAAGGGGGAAAGGTCACATAGAGACTAAGTTGTTGAAAATGATTATTAAAAAAATATTCAATACTACATTATACTTAACATAATATGTTGAAAGAGTTTCTCAATTACAACCGAGTTATTAAATCTAACGAGTTGGTAACACTAATGCTTTCGATGATATTTAGCTAGACATATTTATGTTTATAACTCTCATATTCACGATGCATGACACTTTGTTGTGGCACATTTGAAGAAGTTGTTACATTGGTGCAAGCATTGTGAAAGATGGCAGGTTGAGCCTAATGTTGTTGTTTTCACATGATCTATAATTATTAACTACAATCATAGTAAAATAATAATGGCCTTTAAAGGTAAAATATTGATTATTTAACATAATACAATGGATTAGCATCAAATTTCCAAGATTGAGCCAGATCTAAAACGGAAAAATGGGTCTCAACGGCAAGGAAGATCCAAGCTTATTAAGCTCGATTTTGGGAGTCTATAAATAGGATTCAACCTCGCAAATGGAAAGGGGAGATCAAAGGAAGAAAAAAAGAGGAAGAAAAAAACACAAAAAAGTCTGCTGGAGCTCTCTCTCTCTCTCTAGATCTCGTTGTTCTAATCACCTGAACCGCCACTTAGGGTAGTTTTCGACAAAAACCAACACCACCATTTAGTTCTTCACCCTTGAAAACTTAGGAATCTACCCACCGATCACCATTAGCAACCACCAGAACGTCGTCGTCGAGGAGCTCCGACAGATCCAATTCGACCTACGTCCAAGTTAGCTTAATTTCACTATTTATTTATTTATTTTTATTTTTTTGTTTGTTTTGTTTATTTACTTATTATCTTAGTATTAGTTTTTAATAAAGGATAATAATAATAAAAATAATAAAAAATTAATAAAAACTAATAAATAAATAAATTTTAGCACTTAGAATTTTTTTTTTAATAAATGAGTGATAATTAGTGATTTAAAAAAAATTATTAAAGGTTTTTGATAAATCAATAAATAAAACTTAGGCTTAGATTTTTTTTCTAATAAATTTAAATGGTAATAAACATAAACTTGACATGTTTTCATAATTAAGATTAAATAATCCACTAAAGTTTTATGAAAAGCGAATTACAGCCTGTTTGATTCTGAATAACGGGTACGTAGGCACCATTATGAGGCAGCTCTAAAAAATAAAAAAATATTTTCAAATCATTATTAGTATAATAGTTGTATCATTTTTTCTAGTATTTTCTTTTTATGCTAAAAAAGATATCATAACATAAGTATATAATTTAGATTTTAGAAAGATAAAGTGATAA
Source organism: Laguncularia racemosa (assembly GCA_037954665.1). Taxonomy (NCBI): domain Eukaryota; kingdom Viridiplantae; phylum Streptophyta; class Magnoliopsida; order Myrtales; family Combretaceae; genus Laguncularia; species Laguncularia racemosa. The sequence continues at coordinate 67,232 of JBBMOL010000085.1, read as the reverse complement.
CTTTAGAGTTTTAATAAAACTGCCCTCAAGTAGAGAATCTCTAGTTTTTCTTCCTTTTTTATATATATATAAAAAAGAGATTTCATCGACTAGTTGCCTAGATTAGAATTAATCCGCTCAATTAATTCTAATTTAATAATTTTTCCCAACCCTAGTTAGGTGGCGACTCTAAATAAATAATAAAATTCCTAGTTCAAGTTAAGGATTTATATTGGATGAGCATAAGATCTAATATGAATCAAATTAGGAAAATAATATAAAATTTTTAAATTAGACTCGACAAACATTATAACATTTTCATAGATGGAATAGTAAAGGAGGGACATTAGATGAGATAAACAAACATTTTATGTCTTTGCTTAAAATGGTTTTCACGTCCAACATCGATAGATATTATATAATATTGTATGGCTTATGTAAAAAGGTTACGGTAGTGATGTAAAAGAATTGTTCTAGTAAATGAAAATTTGCTCTTGTCAAGTAACATAAGTTATGTTGTGCTTGAAATTCTCTTGAGTGGAACCACCAACAAAAGAGAATAAGTAAGACTTAAAGGGACGCTAAGAGTGATTATGACGTGATTACTTCGATACCTAAGTCAGCATAAGTGTATTCACGAAACCAATAAGCTAGTAAGAGTGTAGAGCTTAAGACTTCAAACCTAAATCTAAGTGGTATCAACCCCTATAGTAATGGCATGGTAGGTAGATCTATCTCATGTTGTACGCCTATGCTATTTCCCCATGTGAACTATGTCTTTCTAAATCTCCTCATTTATCAAGCAAACATGGCTGACTTGAGCTCATGCTCGGGTTGAGCTATAAATTGGAGTTTGGTCTAAACTCCATATCTAGGATTGGGATCTAGGAGCTCGAATTTTGGTTTTAGAGCTCGACTGTAAGCTTAAGGCCTAGGCAAGTTAGATTGGACTTAAGAGGCCTAAGTCCAAAAAGCACTATGAACATGTTATAAGATATCCATCTAAGGATCTCTCCAAAAGCCAAGTGATTGTAGGTAAAAGTGGGAAAAATATGCTTTGTCGATCTTGAAAAGTTGAGTTTCTCATTTTCTAAAATTGTAAATATATTTACTATAGTCATAAAAAATATGAAACATATGATTAAAATAAAGAAATTCAATATAAATTTTACTCATATCTCACAATGAAAGTTATATACTTATAGTATAAATAAATTAACATAAGTTGTTATGCTAATGTATAAAACTACAATATAAATGATAATATCAATGTGAAATGTATTACAATATAAATCATACTAATAAAATATAAAACTAAAAAAATATCAACCTCATTTTCATTATTAAAAGTCAAAATTATTCCCGCTCTCTCTTTACCATTAAGATTTTTGTTGTTATCTTTATTGTTAATGCTAACCTTATCATTGGTACTACTATCAATGTTATCCTTATGTTCTGATTCAAAGTCTTTTAAAGAACTAGAAATATTCATTATTGTTACTGAGATTTCTCCTAGGTGGAAACACCTACAAAAGAATAAATGTAAGCTCAAAGGGACAACAAGGGTGGTTCTAGCATAATCACTCCGATACTTATGTTAGCATAACAAGTAATATGAAATCAATAAGCTTTATGGAAAAATGAGGGGCTTAGATTTCGAACCTTGGTCCAAGTGATGTCAACCTCTATTTATAGGTGCTAAGGATGGGACTATCCAGCAAATGGAGTTAAGGTGTAGTAAGTAGATCCATCTTGTGCTTCATGTCTTCGCTATTTCCCCATGTAAGCTATGCTTTCCCAGAGTCTCGTATGTATCGGGTAAGTGTAGTAGATTTAAGCTCTATTTTGGTTCGCACTACTCAACTTAGCTTAAACCAATCTTCAATTCTAAGACTAGGACTTGCACACCCCAACCCACCCCCACCCCCTCCTTCTCTCTCTCTCTCTCTAAGTTAGTAGGAGGAGCTTGAGATGAATTAGGCTTATAGGCTTCCAAAGTCTTCAAAGCAACTTGACAACTGAGACGAGCTTTTGGTTGAGGTCGTTGACTTAGCTTCTAACTTAGCATGTTGTTACTTAGGTATGTGTAAAGTGACCGAATAGGTGGGTGAGCAAACTTGGTTATACCCATGCTAATGGAACTGACAAGGAGGAGTTTAGTCTTTAGCTAGTGTCCAAGGGCAAATAAATGATTTGCTAAGCTATCATGATTTGCCCATCGAGTCGAGTTAACCTAGCAAATGCCATTATAAAATCTCTAAGCAAGCAGGCAGTTAGTTTGAGCTCTACTTGTGTTGGTAACTTGGGGAGAGAATCTCTTCGTGATAACATGGAGAGGGTTAAAGTTAAGCAAGTGGTATACTAAGTTATATTGTCCTTTCCCCCCTCCAAGACAAGCAGAGCTAAGTAAGGCACTTCCTTGGGTTATGTACTCTGAGGATCTTCTGACGGCATTTGATCTGAGGTCATAGTGACTTATTGAGGAAGACTTAATTGAATGTGTTTTGCATATGTAAATTTTAACATATTTAATGGCAGTGAAAACTATCATGCTCATGTTGGGTGAGGTCTGCGCGCCTTAAGCATGAATGCAGGATCTTTGCTATTCATTTGAACTATGAGACACATGTTGAGAGTAAGTCAAAAGGCATCGTGTCGTATCACTTAAGTTAGCTGTCTCTTCGTTTCCTATGCTACTACTTTAATAGTTAGTGACTTCATTTTGACACTTTCGAGTTTTGCAATCGCTTCTCATTATCTTGCTTCTAAATTGCTTTTAATTTTCCTACTCTTTAGGTTCTTTTTACTCAATTCACATAGGTATGGTAATCATTTTATCCTCTTCTTCTTCTCAAATTGGGAGAGTAATAGGGGTACTCCCCACTCCCTAGTGATGGAGGAACTCTCACAGCATTTGTTTGGCATGGTTAGGGAATTAAACGATGGTGATGTAGGGAGAGAGATCAATGTGGCAACCAAATTACCTCGATCCCTCACGACATCTACCTTGACAATGACCAAGATAGGAGGTCTTTGTAGATTATACCACGATAGAAGACGTGAATACTCCTAATGGTGTCACAAGCACTCTTACTTATGAGGAGTTCATGAACACTAGGAAGTACTTTCGCATTTGTCTGCAAGGTTGGAAATTGGAATGTCCTGAGGAAAACGATAGAGTCGCTTTTACTGTAAGGTGCCACTTCCATTTGTATGTAAAGCACTTGGAGTTCAAATTGTGGTCTTCGTTTTTCAAGTATTAAGAGGCCTTTTTCATGAACTAAAGCGTTTCAACAACATAGCTCGCACCTAACATATGTAAGCTACTAATTGTGTTTAAGGAACTGTGCAAGCATTTTGTGTTGCATGCTACCCCTCAACTGCTTAGATATTTCTAAGGGCTAAAGAGGTCAACAAATGGGTGGTATTATCAGACAAGTTGTCCAAGTCAGAAGCTATTCATCGAGTTAGACTCCTTCATGCATAATTAGAAGAGTAAATTTTTTTGTGGTATCCATTAAAGAGGAGTTGAATTTATAGACAAAAAGGTAGACTTGATTAGAATGACAATGATTAGGTACTTGGGCCTTAGTGACAAATCTGTTGCTAATCGGATCCTTGTCGAGTTGGAGTAGAGGTTAGGTAATTTTTGGAATGCCCTGAAAGTTGTGGTTGAATACCTCTATAATGGCAAGTTGATTGAGAGTGTAGTCATCACAAGTGAAGAAGGTACATTTGCTATAATTGCCATGTCGAGGCAAGTTTGCTGTAGAGAAGTCACTTATCTAGTCTACTAGGGAATGGGGTCTCCTTAAAGGCTTATGCTTGGCACAATAACTTTCAATCTATCTCTTATCTTATCTTTTCCTAACTCGTTCTTTGCTTTGTACAAACATGTAACTTAAGGAGAGTACTGCTACTAATATGCTAGCTAAGCGCAAAGCTATTGCCATTACAAAGAAGGGTAGGAAGGTCACTATTTCGTTTGTGTAAAAGAGGGTACCCCACCTCCCTTGAAGTCATGGGATGCTCCTTTGTCCATAAGGGACGTGGAAGTTCGTGTGCCTATTAAGCAACCAACTCCACAACCTCAAACAAATGCTCCAACTAGGTTGAAGCTAAAAAGCAAAGCTATTGAGGGTACTTGCAAAAAGAGATCTCAAGAGGAGGTCATCTATCTGAATGAAGGTGACTCCCTTTAATGCCGATCCTAGAGGAGGGAAGTTGGTAAGGCTATTATGTTAAGAGAAGGGGAGATGGGTCAACTACACTGGCTTTCGGAGTGATTGAAGCTATTAAGGTTAAGTACAATACCTTCCAACCTGTGCAAGAGGTCTCCAACTTAGATTATGTGCTTGGGGAAGGTAAAAAAATTGGGAAATTTTGAGGGGATTCATGTTGCCTCAAGACGTGATCACTATAGAGGAAAGCTCCTATAAGATGATCAAAAAGTCCATGGAGAGGCTGATTTGTGTTAAGCTCTACAACGTATCATGTATTATGTTTGTTTCTTTACTTTGATAAAGTTGGTTCTTCATTTTGGTTTTATTTCTACTTCCTTACTATTCTCATCCCGCTTGATAAAGTCCTTCAATGTTTAGGGTTCGGACCTCCAGTAAGTAAGAGAGCTTCATAAAGAGCACGAACTTTTTATGTAGAAGAACCAAAGGCTCTACGAAGGTTATGTGAAATTTGCTAAGCAATCATCTGACCTTGTGTAGAAAATGAAGGCCACTAAAGTAAAGGTCTAGAGAGTCCAAGTTGAGGCTTAGCGAAGAGTTTCCATGGTTGACAATCTCCAAATGAGGGCTAAAGCCGAAGTGGAGACCCTCAAAGCTTGGGTAGAAAGCGAGGCTCAAATGAACATAGACTTCAATGGAAAATTTCGCTAGCTTGAGGAGTGCAATCAACAGCTCTCTAGTCAGTTGGTTGAGGTACGGAGGCAATTGCTAGCTTGGAAGGTAAGCCATGCTACTACAAAGAGAAACCTCTAAAAGGAGAATGGAGATTGAGCGACTTTAAGCCAAGGTTGGTTAGGCTAAGGCTACAGATGAACAAGACATGGAAGTCTTAAAAGGGGAGATCTTTGACAAGATCATGGCAAGTGATGAGTAGGCAGCCCTTTAAGACCAAAAGTTTATAGAAGGCATTAGGATAGTAAGATTATAGGTGTTGAACGTGCATCCATAGTATGATTTAAGTTGTTTGGACTACTATAACAATGACGAGGTCTTAGCTTTCAAGGTGACTAATGGTGAAGAAGCTGCTAGGGATATCGAAAAAAGAGGAGGTGTTGCCTATTGGCCTAGGTTAAGGCATGGTCGAAGACGTTCCTATTGAAGAGCAAGGCCAAATTGTAGTGGAGCAAGGCTAAATTGTTACAGGGCACAAGCTACTGAAGGATCAAGCTTAGTCATTGAAGAGTAAGGCCAAAACCTAGATGTTGAAGACCTTCCTCCCCTATTGTTGAGTTTTTATTGTCCACTTCCTACCAAGCCAACTCCTATTAAGCAGGTTATTACTTGAATGTGGATGAGGTTTTTCAGCACTTAATGGAGGTTAAGTTAGATAACTAGGGGGTCTCGTGTTTTTTTCTTTCTTCTTCTTCTTCTTCTTCTTCTCTTTTTAGTGGTCAAGATGCTGGCTTAATCAGATGTATCATATAATTGCCCTCTCATTAATGGAAAAATTTCTCTAAATATTTGTTGTTCTCGCTTTCCTCCATTCTCTTATGTATTTCTATCATCTTTACTTCCCATTCTTTCTTTATGTGTCCTTAGTGGGTAGCTTGGACGTTTGGACTCAAGTCCTATTGATGAGCTTCAAACATAGTTAAAGGGTATCCCTCCTTAGATGTAACCTAAAGAGATTGGGTGCTCAAACTCTTGGGTAGTTAAAGAGCATAGGGTCGAGGGTACTTGGAAATTTAGACTTAAGTTTTGTCAATGAGTTACCAATATAGTCAGAGGGTGTTGGTCTTCCAATGTGACCTAAAGAGGTCAAGTGCTCAACCTCTAAGGTAGTCATATAGTATAGAGTCCAATCACTTTTATAGAATTGTGGTCTCGGAAAAATTTAGAAGTCCATTTTCCAAGGTACTAGAGTAGACTTAGAGGTCTGTTTGCTAGAGTGTAGGTGTGAACTTGGTTGCATCAAAAGTCTGTTAGCCAAGGCATTGGTGTAGACGTAAGGGCTTGTTAACTAGAGTACAAGCATAGACTTGATATGCTTTGATTGTTAAGGGTCTGTTTACCTTAGGTGGAGGCTAGGACTTAAGTAAAAATTTTAAATAAATGTAGTAAAGCTTGTAATGAAAAGAAAAACTTTTCATTATAATTGGCTATATACATTAACTCATTTTACACTTAATTTAAATATGGTATAAGATTATCAATGTTCTATGTTCAGGGTATAAGCTGACTATTAAGCCTCTTTAACCTATATACCCCCATTGCCTAAGTCTTTTACAACTTTGACTAAGTATTCCCGGTATGGTGTAAACTCCCCTTACCCCTACTAAGATCCAGTGGCTTTTAATTTTTTGTAAACTAGGTTTCTTAGTTGAAAGACCTTGTGTTTGACTTTCTCATCATAGGAGCAAGTGGCTCAATGTTGGTACACCTCTACCTAAACTTTAGCGTTGTCTTAAATCTCTTTTATTATGTCGAGATTAGCTTAGAGTTTGATTTGGTTGTCCATTAAGTCTAAGTTCCGAATCCTAATGTTGGGAAGCTCTATTTTGATAGGGAGAAAAACCTTTGAGCCAAATGAGAGCCTAAACAGAGTTTCCCTTTGTGGATGTTCGATGTATCGTTCTATATCCCCAAAAAATTGTTAAAAGCTCATTTGCCCACTTGCTTTTGGCTTAGTCTACCTTTTTCTTAAGGTTGTTAAGCATTTTCTTGTTTACAGCCTCAACCTGGCCATTAGATTGGGGGTGTACTATCAGGGTATAATGTAACTTAATGTTGTGCTCGTTATAGAACTCTCTGAATTTATGATTGTTGAACTAAGTCTTGTTGTCTGTTATAAGCATGTAGGGGACACCATATCTACTCATGATGTTGTTGAAGATGAAGGCTTGGATGTTCTTCTTAGTTATCTTTGCTGTAGCTTCAACCTCTACTCACTTTATAAAATAATTGATAACTACAATGATGTATTATTGCTAACCATTGCTCGGGGGAAAAGTCCTAAGATGTCGATTCCCCATTAGGTGAAGGGCCATAGGCTTGTAAGGGACTATAGGTGGTTGCTTGGTATGTGCTCTAGCAATGCATGTTTTTGACATTGCACGCATCTCCGAATAAGCTACTTAGAGTCCTCTCACATAGTAGGCTAATAGTAACTAAGTCGAAGAGGCCAGACATAGAGTGTTCAGCTTTTGATGTGATTGCTACACACCCCTTAATGGAGCTTTGAAAGTATCTGCTAACCCTCTTCAAGTTGGACACATCGAAGGAGAGGAAAGCTTAAACCTTGCTTGCAAAGGAGGTCATTGATTACAATGTAATTTGTTGCTTTATACATGAGCTTCCTTGCTTCCTTCCTATCTGTTGTGATAATGGCATTCTTTAGATAATCAAGTATTGGATCTATCCAACATGGTTCGATTGGTGTAATTTGTATTTCAATGACTTGAGCTTATTTCTTGTTAATGCTTTTGTTGGGGAGGTACTTGATGAAGGCCTTCTTGTTTCACTTGTCTAGGTCGAGAATGCTAGTGGATATAAGGTTTGAAAGTTTATTTACTTTGGAGTTTTCAACTCAAGGAACTTTGGTAATGTTCTAAGAGAGAAAATTCAAGGTGATGGTACGCACGACCTTAAGGTATTTGTTCATACCCTCATCTTTCACCATGTATTCTCCTTTCATTTGTTGGACTACAAGCTAAGAATCTAAGAAGATCCTAAGCTTTTTTTGCACCAATGTCTTTTGCAAGTTGAAGGTTGGTTATTAAGTCTTCGTATTTTGCTTTGTTTATGTTTGTTAGGAATCTGAACTTTAAGGGCATATGATACTTCAATCCTGTGTGGTCTATGTAGGATAAATTCTGCTCTACTCCCCCCTTGAGTGGATGAACCATCCACGTAGAAAGTCCACATTGGTTTGTCATTATCATCCAGTGGTTCCTTTTTTGCTATGTTTTCAGTGATGAAGTCTGTGAGGACTTGAGCCTTGATCACTTCATGTGGTCGGTATTAGACTCCTTATGTGCGGAGTTCAAGTGCATGTATTTTCCAATTTTTAGCTTAATTGACTTAAATAGATAAAACTAGTAAACTTGATTATAAAACAAGTTCTACTAATTTTATATGTAAACTCGTTATTCCACCACGGGTATATATGAAAACGATATTATACACAAGTTAACTTAGAAAAATATCTTAAAATCGTAAACTCGTACAATCATATGAGTAGAAATAAAATTTTGTTACATAAACATATATATGCTAATATATCAAATATTATGTGTAATTACACTTGAAGTGATCATGATCACTTTTCTCAAACCATGATACCTACAAATTATATAGATCCTTAATCAAAAGTTTCATGCATTGATAGGTTGTTTATAGCCTCAAAATGAATGGGAATCTTCTTAAACATTATAGCCTTAAATACATTCATAAATGGAATATTCAATAGAGGGACATTAGGTGAAAGCATTCATTTTTTTTACCAAATATGTATAGCCTATATAATGAGGATGACATTATTAATGCACATAGTTTATTTTAAATGAAAGTGAACATTTCTCTGGATGACACTAGTTAAGAGATCCTCATTGAAAGGTTTCTCCAGAAAGGAAAAAAGAAAGGTGGCATAATAGCCTATGGTATATAAGATAAATTACTATCTCTTGATAACAAATACTTAGGTCCCTAGTAAATGTTACAAAATTTTTCACTTTTTCACAAATCTATCAAGTACTGTGTACCAATACACTTAGTTGTGATTTGCAAGTCAAACTGTCCATAAGTCAATAATTTGATGAGGCTAATAAAATACTTATAACCATAAAATAGGGTGGATTCTCATGAAACCTTTGAATACCTCCATAGATGCAATATTTAAGAGAGGGATGCTAGACAAAACAAACAAACTTTCCAAATCTTTGCTTTATATGGGTTTCATGCCTAATATTAAATTGTATTACATTATGTCGTGCAAATTACATAAAAAGAGCAGAATAATTGATGTATATGAATTGCTTTATCAAGGGATATATTATATTAATTACTCATATAAAATTTTAAAAATTATGTTGATATCCTTAATTGCTTAAATAGCATATTTTTACTCTCTTATACATACGAGTTCCATTGAGTTTACTTATATAGATAATTACAAGGTAAAATATATAGTTGACACGTTAAAAGTCACATCACGTATTTGTGTTTTAAAAATATCATGTCATCAAGATTTTTATAATTTAGTAGTATAAAAGTTCATCTCTCAATGGATAGACCAATTCGGATCCAAATTTTAGTAAAGGTTGAAAAAGTAAAAAAGAAAAAGAAAAAAGAGAGACAAGATTAAGAAAGAAGCTAAAGGGAATCCCTTTCTGTATAATTCCATCAATGGGTCTAACTTTTTTTTTTAGTGAAACAAGGTTATATTATAACAGTAGCACATTTGTAAGGGACTTGAAATTATATATTGTAGATGCCCCATTTTTGTTCCCATATAGATTTTTTAAATAAAAATGATAAAACATAATAGTAATAATAATAAAAGTCTAATTTATGAGATAGTAAAAATTAAATGACAAATAATAATGAAAAATAACAAAAAATAATAATAATAATTTTTTAACAAAATTAAGGAAATATAGTCCTCTAAATCAAGCTTAGAAACCTCAAATCAATAAAAACTAATTAAGGACGTTGGTTTATATGCAAATTGATTGCATATAATGAACAAAAAAAGGGTCAGCCCAGCTGGTCCATGCCCGTGCTCGAGTAACCAAGGAAAGCAAGTGGGTTATGGGATTAAGTCACATGCGGAGCCCTGCCCGTTGGTTTTTTTTTTTTTTTCTTTTTCTTCCCTTCAGTTGGATTACGTATGGTGCGCGTGATTGTCTTCCCCAGTAAACCAATGACCGTAAACGGAAAAGAGAGGAAACCATGAGCAAATCTAGGAGAACCAAAACATTTTTTTTTTTTTCAAATCTTTTCAAATTATCATCAATTTGTAACAAAAAAGAACCTAATAAATCACAAAAATGAATTTAATCTAATGGATCTGTATCAATTTTTTGAGATTAATTCAAATCTTAAATGAATAAAAATGGGTCTCAACTTTGGGTCTGACCCGAGCTTATTAAGCTAATCTTCGCAAGCCTATAAATAGAGCTCGGCTTTGTAAACTCAGAGGATCATGAGAATCATTGAAAACATGCCTAGAAACACCCTTAAATCACTAGACCCGCAACCACCCACGACCACCATTACTCCATTCACCAACCACCGAAATTCCCTTTGTGTGATTGCTGTGGAGCTCTCATCATCACAAGCTCATACACACACTCAGGTAAAGCTCGGCGACTACTGTTTCTTAAAGTTCAAATCGGTTCGTATACTAGAACCTACACCAAAAAACCCAATCTCAGAGTTGAAGGCTCACATGGACATCGTTAGAGCTGGAGCAGAGTTCCAATGTCAAGATATGGAAAGGAGGGTAGCAAATTGGAAGGAGAAATTTGAAGCTTCACAAGATTATGTGAAGATTTTAGAGAATTAACTGAGAATGTCAAAGAAAAGAGTCTGAGACCTGCTAATGAGGCAAGCCAGTACCCGCCCTAGTAAGATCCGAAGACTATTTTAAATAGATTTTGTTTTTTAGAACTAGCTGTTAAAATTTCAATTATTTTAAATAATTAAACTAGTGGTCTATAGCCTTAGAATTTCAACAAATCTGCAGTTAGATTACATCCGTGTAAGCGTCTTCTCTGCATATTTGCTAAAATATAATAATAATAAAGAAAAGAAAAAGCTAAGAAAATTGAAGAATTGCTAACAGTAAGAGATCCTTTTAAGGTCCTAAAAGTTTTTTTTTAAGCAGGTTATCTCAACCCAAGGCTCACAATCACTTACTCCGAACATCTAAAGACTGCTATAGCTTGCTCTAAACTTGAAAAACCTTAAACATAAAAATCTATTCACTTCAAAATGTCTTCTCATATGTTGTTTTAGTCTCAAAACATAAAGCTTTCCAACCCCCTCCAATCCTAGTGGCCACACTTGAACTTTCTCTCCATCAATAGTTATCTAAACCAGACACAGAGACAACTAATTTTAGAGCACACTTTCGAAGTAGCTATAGTTAATTACCAACGAGGGCATAAAGAAGACTATCTTAACTAACTAAGTCTTGGACAACTAAATTCCCAAGAGAGACAAGTTAAGACTAAATCACTTATTCAAGTTGATAAAGGCACATAAGTCCCAAAGACATCATGAGACTTGGTGAATATGGGCAAATTTGGTAAAATGGAAAGATATCTTATTGGTTCAAGTGGTTTAGGATGACAAGAGGCAAATCACATCCCAGACACTAACCCTTAAAAACTCGAAAGCTTAGTGTTATTAATGTGAGGTTTTGGACTTATTCCTTAAATGAGGTCTATTTTGAATTTAATACATTAATCAAAATAATATTAGGCATTCACTTTTACTATCCTAAACACAATAATCCTTTGCTAACCCTATTTGAGCTTATATAAGAAGAGTTTCAAAGTTTAGCCCTATCAAAAACCACCCTACAATGAGATAATTAAGAGGATAAGGACAATAATCAAGAAAAAAGGAGTTAACTAAATAGTGCTCGCTCTAGTTGCAACAATTCAAGGGTAATTTTTGCTGTGGATAATTTATTTCTTTTGAGATGAAGAAAAGTCCATGTTTTGAAAAACCACACATGACCCATAAGAGATAATCACCATTGGGCCCAAAAGAGAAAAAAAAAAAGAGAAAAGCCTAAGAATATAGCCCAACAACACTTGAAAACACTAGAGGCAAATAAAAGAGCCCACACATTACAGTTCAAAGACATACCACCCTTCTTTGAAGACTTCTTCAGATCATTAAAAAATGATTTATCTTAAGTAAAAATTGCTAGGGCAAATACTATTCTAGTTTTTCTCAAGGTTTCTTAACTTGTAAACTTAAGTTGAAATGATGATTCTTTAACATTAGTACTTTTTTTGAAACACATAACCAAAAGCCTATTGCATTACAAGTCCCAAAAAGACCTAATAGATTGATCAAAGTGTATTACTTACAAGAAAGACCATAATTTTTAAAATAAAAGTCAAGAGTGACGTCTAAACCGAGACATTGTGAGGAAGTCTTCTTAGATTAAATCAATTAAGAATGAGATATCTATGTCCAAATGGAATGAGGGAATCTAAAGTTATCCCTCATTGGCATTGTCTACCCCAAATTTTAATATTGATGCCCCTAAGAAGAAGATATAAGTCTTAATTGCAAGAAACCCCTCAAAAGATGATTGATTGAGCCAAGCAAAATGAGGCAAAAAAGTAAGTGATTATTAGGTAATAGGGTGGGCTTACCCTTTATTTGTATTTTTGGGAGCCCTGTTAGATTCTTTACTTATTAGAAATGTTTAAAAAATAAAAAATAATTCTTTTAGATTTTTTGAGAAGAAAGAGAAAATTTTCAAAGTTTACTAGAAAATACTTTAATACCTTGTCACCTTATCCTTAAGTTTAGAAGAGCATTGGTCTTTAAATTTTTTAGAAAAGTTTTAGTTTTCATTAGTTCAAAAGTCTTAAGTCATCCTAAATTTAGAAACTCTTGATCGTTATTAGAAAAACAAGATTCTCACTTAGGAATTCATTATCGATTAGTTAACCTATAATGGGGCACTTTCCTAAATATCCTCCTATTACGGTTGCTAGTCCAAAAAGATGCTTTCTATTGTCTGTTAATCAGTCTATATGGCCACTTTCCTTAACTTTTTCTCTTAGGGTTGCTAGTCTAAAAGGACGCTTCACACTATTAGTTAGTTAACTCACAATGAGGCACTTTCCTTAACTTTCTCTCTTAGGGTTACAAGTATAAAAAGATGCTTCCTACTATCAGTTGGTTAACTCACAATGGGGCACTTTCCTAGAATTTCTCTTTTAGGGTTGCAAGTCTAAAAAGACGCTTCCCATTAACAATTAGTTAGCCTACAATGGGGCACTTTCCTAGACTTTCTCTATCAGGGTTGCAAGTCTAAAAAGATGCTTCCTACTATTAGTTAGTTAGCTCACAATGGGACACTTTCCTAGATATCCTCATTTTATGGTTATTAGTTTAAAGTGATGCTTCCCACTGTTAGTTAGTAAGTCTATAATGGGGTACTTTCCTAAACAATATCTTCTTTAGAGTTGCTAGTCTAGTAAGACGATTCTCATCATCAATTAGTCAGCTTATAAGAGCACTTTTCTAAATAATCTCTTCTTTAGGATTGCTAGTCTAATGAGACGTTTCCTATTATTGATTAGTCATCTCATAAGAACACTTTTTTAAATAATATCTTCTTTAAAGTTGCTAGTTTAGTGAGGCGCTTCCTATCATCGATTAGTTAGCTCATAAGAATACTTTTTTAGATAATTTCTTCTTAAAGGTTACTAGTTTAGTAAGATGCTTCTTGTCTAAGACACTCCTTAAGGAATATTAGTCATCATAAAGCAACTGTCTTCTTTTGCAACATAAGATTGCTAGCTCGTAGAGCATTTTCCTTACTTGATCTTTTGGTCGGATAACTTCCTAGTGGATCTAAGTTCGGATAGCTAGCTGAATATAACATTATCCGTCTTTTCTCCTAAGCAAAAATGGTGTCTTTTTTATCTTTGTAGCCAAGTTTTCCCAAACTTTATGATGGGAATTAGCTTGTACCAACTCTTTCCAATAATCCATTGGAAGGAATTGGAAGACCAATGACAAGAGTAAGAATAAAACGCATAGAGCAAGCTTTAAATGGACTTGTTCAAGATCATCTAGACCAAGCATTGCGGTTGAGTAATCCAAGAGATGAAGAGACCATTTTCCATTTATCAAGCATCTCCAATAATAATAACGAAGATCAAAGCTTGGAGCAACACTAGCAAATGGAAATTTTGAGCTTGAAGGTTGTCATTTCTTAGAAGATGTTGAAGGTCACTTGGGAGTTGAAGAAGGCTGCTGACTTTGCCTTTAAAGGTCGCCGATGTTATAGATGTAGGCCGCTGGCCTACTTAGCTAGTTTAGAAAGTAGGTCATCGACTTTGGGGTCGGCTTTGAAAGCCAACTTTTATTTTTTATTTTTTGTCTTAGGATTTCTCTTATTATTTGTTTCTTTATTTGTGAAGACTATAAATAGTCTTTTAGGGTTCGAATGGAGGGACACAATTCATATGAAATTACAAAAATTCTTCTTTATTTTTTAACAAGAATTGAATCTGATCTTATCAAGGCAACTTGTGGTGATCAAAATCCCATTATAACTCTGGTTATAATTTGAGATTATGAATTAGGGTCAAGTTTCGTTTGCTTGTTTTCAAGAAGATCCTAAAGTTTCTTGTCCATCTGATTGGGTTCTAGGGGTCGCATCACTTTACTACAAAGAGGGACAGCTGTAGACACCTCATTTTTGCCCCTCTATATAGATTTTTTAAATAAAAATGTTAAAGAATAATAGTAATAATAAAAAAGCCTGGTTTATAAGATAGTAAAAATTAAATGAAAAATAATAAAAAATAATAATAATAAAATTTTCAACAAAACTAAAGAAATACCGGCCTCTAAATTAAGCTCGAGAACCTCAAATTAATAAAATCTAATTAAAGACGTTAGCTTACATGCAAATTGATTACATATAATGAATAAGAAAAGGGCTAGCTCAGCATGGTTCATGCCCATGCTTGAGTAACCAAGGAAAGCTAGTAGGTTGTGGGATCGAGTCACATGTGGAGCCTTACCTGTTGGTTTTTTTTTTTTCTTTTTCTTCCCTTCAGCGGGGTCATGTACGACACACATAATTGTCTTCCTCAACAAACCAACGACCATGAACGGAAAAGAGAGGAAATCATGAGCAAATCCAAGAGAATCAAAACATTTTTTTTTTCAAATCTTTTCAAATTATCATCAATTTGTAACAAAAAAGAACTTGATAAATCACAAAAATGAATTTAATTTAATGGATTTGTATCAATTTTCGAGATTAATTCAAATCTTAAACGTATAAAAATGGGTCTTAACTACGGGTTTGACCCGAGCTTATCAAGCTAATCTTTGTGAGCCTATAAATAGAGCTTGGCTTTATAAACTTGGAGGATGATGAGAATCATTGAAAACACACCTAAAAACACCCTTAAATCACTAGATCCACAACCACCCATGACCACCATTACTCCATTCACTAGCCACCGAAAATCCCTTTACATCATTGTTGCGGAGCTCTCATCGTCACAGGATCATACATACACTCGGGGGAAGCTCGACGAATGCTATTTCTTAAAGTTCAAATCGGTCCATGCCTCCTTAATCTGGTTCACGGTGTGCACCACAATGGCCACCTCTACTTTCCTTCGTTGACACCACAAACCCAACTGGACTCGACTTGCATCTACGTCTGCATATGCCTAGGAAGCATTCCGATCGCCCACCTTACGCCACCACTTACCGGAGCACCCTGAGCCGACCAGACTAGTGACTAAATCTGACTCGTGACTAAACTCGTGATGATATCCACCTGTGACCAGATACCTTTTTTTGTCAATATTAATTATTTGTTAAAATAAATATTAGATAACAAAATCATTTTTTATAAAAAAATAAATATGATTAATAAAATTGGTATTTAGGGTAGATTTTAGGCTAGGAACAATAACCTAAATATGATTAGATTAATAACATTAGCTTAATCTATTTAGTTAATTTAGAGTACATTAGAAAAATTAGTAAAATAAGTAATTAAGAGGGAACTATTGCGTAGGCTTTAAGTGTTGCGGTATAACTATCGCTTGGGGACGATTAGGTTCCCAATTAGTTTTCTTTTTAAATAGTTAGTAATACTTAGTCTATAAATATAAAGATATAAAAATTAAAAAATAAAAAAAAAGAAATTAAAAATGATTTATTATCTTGGATATGGTTTTATTATGAAAAATATATAAAATATTTTCTTATCTCGAAAAATGATTTTCATGAAATAAAATTTTGATTTGATGTTTTCAAAACTAGAGGGTTTTAGTTCTTTTTTTTTTTTTTCAAAATTGAGGAATAAAGTTTAGGTTTAGAATTTTTCTTTCAAAAAAAATTAAAATGATAATAAACGTAAACCCGATCTGTTTTTATAATTAAGATTAATTAATCCACTAAAGTTTTATGAAAACAGAACTACACTGGTTTAATCCTAATTAGCGAGTACATAGGCACATACATGGCAACCACATATGAAATTACAAAAAAAAATTTTTATTCTTTTCCAATTTCAATTTACTATATATAAAAATTTTATCCTTTTAAAATTTTAATTTATAATATAAAAACATAAAAATATTTTATCCTATTTTTTTAGTTCAATTTTAATTAAAGCGGAAATGCAAAAAAGTTTTATTCTCTTTTATTTCATTTTTAAATAAGAATAGAAAATTCATAAATAAAAAAATGATTAAAATTTTATTTCATGCTATTTTGATTTATTTCATGTTTTATATGAAAAATATTATATCTTGCACATGTCATGGTGTAAGGAATTCATAAGAAGCTTTTAATTTATTTTTTTGAAAAAAAATAATAACCGGTAACCATTTAGGTTTTAATAGGATAGCCCTTGAGTCTAAATTTTGTGGTTAATATTTTTCCAAAATTTTTTTTAAAAAATTCATAGACTAGTAGTTAGTTAAGATTGATCCATCTCATTAACATTAACTTATCTTATTTTCCATCTTAAGTTGGTGGTGACTCTCTTTTTTTTAAATAATTAAAAATATAATTTTTTCTTAATTTACTGTCGAATAACTTATATTAAGTGGGTTGGACTTAATATGAGTTAGTTAAGAAAAAATCCAAAATCAGGCTCGACATATACTACTACCCATTATCTATTACTTCCCTTATGTGTACCATAGAACTACTACCTTTATTATCTTCTTATTCTATTGTGTTGTTTTCGTATATAAGTTATGACTTGTGATCTTAATTTTCCTTTAATTTTTCTTTTAAATTATGGTGAGAAATCTAATAAGCATGACTAAAAAAATCTAGAGTAAACCACAACTTTCCTTTGCATGGGTATGTGTACTCTTGATGGTGGACTTTTTGTTTGAGATGCTAGATTCTCTTTTCTTGTTTTTTATGGGGGTGATTTATTTTATTTATTTATTTTCTCTTTCAATGGAAAGAGAAGGAGGTTATGGTTAATCGAGCTTGAGTGATAGAAATGGTTGGTGTTGAATATAGTGAGATGAGAAGAGAATGGTTTGCTTGACTGATAGATTCTAGGTTCACCCACTAAGTCTAGGCCTTTTTTCAAGGATCTAGGCACTAGCTTAACAATTTAACTAATATGAATTGGATCTTGTTCTAACTGGGTCTCAAAGTGTCCAATCGTGGTCTTTAGACCAACTATGATCTCTCTCTTTTCTTATTAAAAATTATGATATTTATATGCAAAAAAAAAATTTCAACATACTTAATAGAATATAATTACTGAAAAGTACCTTATTTAATAATGAATAACACGTTATGCATATCGACTTTTACTACAATAATTGCAACTTTCTTTCTCACGATATTAGGAGTGATAAAATCACTTAAAATTTAGGATAAATTGCAAATGACGTTTTTAAAGTTTGACCTAGGTACATATACACCCCTCAACTTTCAAATATTATAAATTACCCCCATAAACTTTAATAACTTAATAACATAAGGTTTTTTAGTTTAAAAAAAAGATACACTAAGTTAAAGTTTAGGAGGTACTAGAGTACATGTTGATAAGTTTAAGGGGATGTTTTACACTAAAGTCAAAATTTAATGAGGTTATTTACCAATTTATTAAAGCTAAAGGAGGGTAATTTGCATTGCTTGAATGTTTGAGGAGTATATTCGCATCTAAATCAAAGTTTAGGGTTTTTTTTTGCATTTTTCCAAAAAAATTATATAGAGAGAGAGTAAATATAACACATTCTATTGTTTTGGACATTCGGTGCTCCCATGATTCAATCCAGTTATGCTTCCACCTAACTTTGGGTTGAAATCCCTTGAGATGATTATCTTTGGAGCTGGAAGATATGTGAGTTGTACATCTTTTCCCAATTCTATTGACTTTAGTGGTCATAATACTATTCGTTTGCTATTTTAGAGGATGTTTTATTTTTTTTTCTTTTTAATTTTTTAGTGCTCATTATGTGTACATTAAATAGTGCAGTAATTAAATTGTTAAGTAGGCTCATTAGCCCTATACCTACCTTGCTTACATGTTTATTTTAACTTGACAATCTGCTAGGTCTTTACTCCTTAGTGCTTTATTTAATTTTACCATTTTGGAGTTCTTTTTTTAATAATTTGGGCTTAAAACATAAATATATGACATGGGACTTAAGATGTAAGATATTTTACCAATGAACATCCACGTTAGCAAAAATGGTGAGACCTAAATGTGTTAAACAGGGGAAAATGTGTAATTTTAAAAATTTGGAGATGTGAGACGTAATTTAAAAGTTCATAAATGCGGCTCATGTAATTTACTCATCATCAAATGAAAGAGGGCTCTTTTTTAATTGAGTCTTGGTTGTGTAATAATGGTTGAAGGATTTCTCTAGAGGATGAAAAACAGATGATATAGTAACGCATAGTGGAAAAGGTGAAGTACCTTTTGTTAGCCATGGAAACTTGAGCTTCTGTTGAATATTGTAAAATCACTAAGTATCAAAGTGGTGAACATGATACTTGGCCACCTGTAAATGCAACAGCCATTAGCATTGAACCATGTGACTGCCATGTTGACCAAGCAAATTGCCATCTTTATGTTCACATTCCATGCAAGCAGACCAGTGAACCAAGTGGAACATAAGTCAATAGCAATAGTTTGATTTATTCATGTTCCTCTATGTCGTCCGGTGGTCATAGTGGTTTAAAGCTCTAACGATTTGTGGTTAAAAGTTCATCCATGGCATCAAATGGTTCAAGGGTTTAGATTAGGTGATTTAAAGTCATGGTAGGGTGGTTTGAATTCCCAAGTCATGCGATCCATGGTATCTAAGATTGTAAACAAGGTTCTAGCTTATAGGCCAATGGTTTGTAGTCAAGGTTAATTGGATTGAGGTAAGTTTTAGTTCTCGTGGCAGGCGACTTAATGGACCATGATCCTTTTCTTGATTGTGGCGTTACGAGATGGTGGTGTAGTGGTTAAGGTTTAACCTAAGGTTTCAAGAATAGAGAAAGGAAAGAACTTAAGAATGGCTTTCTCACATCTTAAACAAAAAATTTGTTTTTCTATGATATTTATTGGTCTTGTTAATGCAATCAAAAGGGAGGGTAAATTGATTGCTTTTTGTAAACATCCCCTTTTGATCACCTTAACTTAGCTATGCGGAAAAAAAAAATTTAATATAACAACAGAAATAAATTGCCCCTAAATTAAAAAGAGAAAGAAGGAAGAACATCAAGCAGAAGATTTTATAATAATTTTACCTTATACATCAATCTACTCTTTCAACTTTTCTATGGGGAATTCAATTGTCTATGTCAGTCATTTTACTATATTAAATTCAAAAACTTCTAGATGTTTCAAAGTTTACGGTGGCTTCCAACTTTATCTATGCATCAAAGTAAAAATAACAATTGAAGAATACAAATATGGACCCTCAATGGCTTTTTGCACAAAGCAATAGAAAACAATAAAGAACTTATTTAGCACAAAAGAGTATGAAAGCTCCAGGAGAATTTCTTTTCCTTTTTTTTTTTTTTCGTGTTTTGTCCTGTCATCTAATTTTTGAATTGTTGAAGGTATAAATATGAAGGAACAGAGACTACTTTTTTAGAAATATCAATTGCGGATAATGGATGTTGACCTTTGAATTCTAAAAATATCTCTTAAATCATGGATGTAATCTGGTGGAGCTTGATATTCTTCAATCTTTAAATGTAAATCTTTGAAATATCTTAGTGTATCTCGGTAATTTTGAAATCTTGAAACTAATCCAATTGCTATTGATCTTGACTATACATCATTAGCAAATATTTAATAAGATACAACCATGTTGTCTGGGAGATCTAATTTCGATTAATATTGATGTTACCGTTGTTGAATTTAAAAACCATACCTTGATCCTTTCCATGAATCTTGTAAATCTCAGTGTGGATAAATATTTTACTAGTCTTAAATTTAAGATCTTGATGGATCAAATAACTAACATACCTTGTATTTGCATTACTTCCACAAAATTAGATACCGATGATATTAATAAGCTTTGTTATCAAATCTTCAGTCAAGGATATTCAAGCTTTATTTTAATAAATATCTTCGTTGAAATCTCTGAAAATTTGATTTTATCTTATTTAAATCATATCCAAGGTAGTCGCCATAAATACTTTTATTCATGAAGATATATCTCCAAAATAATTTCACTCCATAATATTAATCCAACTTAAATAGGACAAATCAAATATATTATCCAAATATATCCAACAAGTAGAGTTTGGTATTCAAATCTACCAATAAACCAACTTAAAGTATCAAATATTAGATCTATGGAATTTTTTTTCATGACAAATTAATCCTATATAATATCTTTTACTTGCTTTTTATACCTTAGAAGTACTTGACAAATAACCCTCTACAATATCCTCTTTTTACTTCAGTTTGACATACTATCAAAAAGTTTCTTTACAATATTCTTTACTTGGTTGTATTGATACTTTATTAGAATATTTTCTACGGTTTTCTCTACTTATTGTTATCCAAAACTATTGGACTAAGATACCTTCTCCTAAAGTCTCAACTTCATATCAATTGATATATTTCTTACTTACAAATTCTTCTACAAATCCCTCTACTTTACTCAGCTTTGCACAAATTATACAATTAATTTTTTTAATCATTTTGCATTTAACCTATATACTAAATAAATTCATTAAAAATATGATATATCCTTTTGTTATCATAAAGACCTTATTAGAGAGAACCTAAAAATGTTAAAGAGGATGGGGTGGTTTTAGTGTCCTCTAAATATATTAAAGTAACATTATAAATAAATGAAAGAATATAAAAAAAGCTATAATTAGAGAACTTATTTAACTAAGTGGTTTGGAAGAACTAGGGTATGGGAAATTATGCAAGAAGAGAAGTTCTTCAAGGTGGTTATACATAGGCATGTATTATTTTTTCCTTAATAAATGACAATTATCATATAAAGAAGGCAGCATTTTTTTTTTTAAAGGAGTTCATAAGTGATTTGTTCACTATGGTAGCGTTTGGTTGGCATTGAAATTCGGCACTTGACTCGACAAAATTTATTGTCCCTCGTTTGGTTGCCACACATGAAGGAAGTACTGGACTAAACACCAATTACGTACTGGACAAAATCAGAAATTTTAGTACCACATGTAATTCGGTACTAAAAATTAGGTACTGGACTAAATGTAATTTTTCTGAAATTCCGGATTTGCCCTTCATACTTACCTTGAAAGAAAATAAAAATAGTAAGTATAATAATAAATGATAAAAATGTAAAAATTCATAAAAAAATAATAAAAATAAAGATTTAGATTTTGAAATAGGATAGATAAAAATCTAGGAGAAAATTTTTCAATAAAAATTTAATAAAATTATAAAAATTTAATAAAAATTATGAAAATTAATAAAAGTTAATAAAAATTATAAAAATCATAATAAATTAAGTAAAAAATCAATAAAAATTTATAATAGTATAAATGAGTTGAAAAATAACAAAAATGAATTTTTATCACTTAGAAAAATCATTTTCTTAAATAAATCCAAAATTGGTGTTTTTCCTTAAAATTATCATTTAAAAAACAAAATCAAATTATGAAGCCTAGGTTTAGATTTTTTAGAAAAATCCTAAAATGTTAAAAACATAAATTAAAAGAAATTTCATAATTAAAATTCACAAACACACTAAAGTTTTTCAAGAAAAGCGAACTACAGTTTATTTGATCCTGAATAGCAGGTACGTAGGCACCCATTTGGAGCAACCCTAAAAAGGAATAAAAAATATTTTCCTAGCATAATTCACTTAAAAACACAATAAATGACGACAAAAATAAAATAAAAGATATTTTGAGATAAAGTAAATTTTAGGAGATTAGGTGGTAACCTTAGGGTTTTAATAGGTTAGCCTCTAAACTTAGAAACTCCGGTTTTCCCCTTTCCTCTTTTCACAAAAAAACGAGAAGAGGAAATCACGACGACTAATGGTCCAAATTAGGACTAATCCGCTCCATTAGTTTTAATTCAATCTTTCCCAACAATAGTTAGGTGGCGACTCCAAAAATAAAACGAAATTCTTTTTCCTATAATATTTAATATAATATATTAAACTTTCAAGTCATTTTTTTTATAATAATATCAAATATATATAAATAACTATGATATAAATAAAAGGAAAAAATTGTCAATTTTACTCTATCCAGTTCAGTACTTTGTAATTTCAAACACTACACAACACAAAAGCCTTCTCTAATAATTAAAAAGGGCAAAACTGTCAAATTTACTATGTCCAGTCCAGTACTTTGCAATCCAAACACTAGACAGCACAAAAATCCTTATCCAGTACTGAACAAACCAAACGTGGTACAAAAATATTTTTTGTCCAGTCCTTCTTTTTAGGTACTGTCCAGTACTCTTGTTCTGTCCAGTACCAGTAACCAAACGGTACCTTAGTTATTTATTATTTTTTAGCACGTAAAATAGATGTAATATTCTAGTGTATCTCCTAAGACGATATTCTTTTGTCTCTCGAAATAACCATTGCACTACTTATAACGTGAGAAAGATATCTAGAGGCAATTTATACCGTGGTCATATTTGTATAACTATGTGTCAACAGCATGATTAGTAAGTCAAAACATTGCATTTGACTCCACACTACATGCCTACAAAATTTTCAAAGGATAAAATCTAACAAAGTGGGTACGTTGAGAATATAGTGGAGGATGGTTATCTATATATTTTTTAATTAAATAAACATAAAATTATACTTTTGCATGTTTTATACTGACATCATAAATGATCGAGTATATGATTATTCTACTCTCGAACGACTAACTTAAATATATTTTATTTTATAATAAACGTATGGTGAGTGTAAGTGAGCCGGGTACGGGAGCGTGAGTCCAGAATGGTGGCTTAAGGAGCAAGCTCAAATGGTCACATCACATGGGGACAAAGAGAGATGCTTATCCACTTAACACACCCTCAATCGCCTCATTCCCAAGTAAACAGCACCTCTTCTTCCTTTTCTCTCACTGCCATACACGCTGTATTCTCGCTCCCCTACGATATTCCTAAACTACCCTCAACCCGCTCCAGTCCCGTATTACCTACCTCACAAGGACAACACCGTCCTTACGGTTTCGGACGCCGAAACTCCCACGTTCTCACGCCGAGAGATCCCATGTCAAATTCCGGAAACACCCTCAGTTCTCAAATCATCAAAATATTGATACCGTCTGGTTTAAAGGAAACCATTTGCTAATGTAAAGTGTTCTCCATTGAAATGATTTTTCTGAATGTAACATGATCTCATAAAAATAATAATAATATGTAAAGTGTCAGTCATTTATTTTGAAGTATATTAAGATTTTTTCTTTAATGGAAGAATATCTTAGAAAAAAGTTATCTACTTTAAATGATGTTTTTGGACTAATGAACAAAATAAAGTGGGAAAAAAATATTTTATGGAAAATATATTTCCTATAATAAGATTGCTAAAAAATTATCACTTTTTTTTCTAACTATTGATTTTTTTTTTTAATTTAAGTTTGTTGTTGTTGTTGTTGTTGCATGCATACTATTTAGCTACAATTTTCTATTCTTTAGGAATTTTGTATTATGGCCACATTTATCAATGAAGCATTTTGAATAAAATTCAAAAAGAAAAAAATAAATGAATATAAAATAGTATATTACTTATAAAATTATATATATAACTACATCACACAAAATTAGTATTTCCATTACATTTCAAAATAATAAGCAATATGTATGAATAGTTGCTTATTAATAAAATGCAAGTTTTATATCATAATAGGATGTGTTATCAAACATTGGAATAAAAAATCAAAATAGTAGGTTTCGGGGTATAATGGTAATATTAGTCATAGATTTGCTGTTGGACCATCTAATTTGAAAATTTGTATAGCAATCATGCTTTTGGTGGAATCGATCTATTTTTTAATTTTATTATTAATTTATATAATAATAATAATAAATAATATAAATTTAATATATATAATTAAATAATAAAATTAAAATTAAATTAATCCCATTAAAATAATACTCGAATGTAAAAAGATTTACTTTAATCAATCCAATTAAAAAGAGAGTGAGAGAGAAAAGAACCCCAGCGTGAGTGATTCGCTCGAAGCACTCAAAAAGGTGACTGGAAGAGGGTGTGAGAGAGAGAGACGGAGAGAGAAAGTCGTTTAGAGACGTTATCGGATTCCAAAATTCCATCTTGCCGGAATTTACAACATCCCTTTACGTCCGCTCAGTTTCGCACTTTGCTTCTTCACCCACTCTCTTTACAATAAAAGAAAAAAAAAAAATCTCTTTCTCTCTCTCTGTGTCGATTTTCATTTCAATTTCGAGAGACAAAGCGAATCGAAGCAATTTGAAATTAGGTCAATTGGGGAGCGTGAATTATTGATAGTTGGGTTTCAAAGTCGGAGATCGTACTAAGTTCTGGGGTTTCGAAGATTCGAAATTAGGGTTTCGTTAGGTTTAAAACTTAGGGGTTCTTTCTATGTTCTGTTGCTTATGAAGTTTGGTTGTCTTGGTGGGTGATTTCTGATGTTCACACCACAAAGGAAGGTTTGGTCCGGTTGGTCGCCTACGCGTCGAACTGGAGGAAACCCTAACCCTAACCCAAGTGATGGTAAAGGGAAAGGGAAAGGTCTGGCCCTTGTGGAGCCCGCAACACCGCAGTTGGGTTCTAATGGAGTTGCACTTGATCGAAATGGAGATGATTTGGCTGACAAAGTCTCGCAGCTCGAAAAGGAGGTCAGTGAGAAATTTCAAGTTTGGATTTTTATGATCCATTTATGTTTAAATTTCTCAAATCTAGTGTCTTTGTTGCTTTATTGTTGTTGGGTTTGGAAAAAAAAATCTGGAAGCTTTCAGGTAGTTTACAGCTGTTGGAAACTGTTGTATGCTAACGATTTTAATTATTGGTATTGTCAAGCTGTTGTAGTTTTTGTATGCTTAAGTCATTGTTTAGAATCCAATCGTTGGTGGAATCTACTGTTGGATTGTTTCGATGTGAATTTTGTGTTTGATTGGGCGTTATGCAGTGCAGTAATAATTGAAATATGCTGTTGTTAAATCGTGACTTGAAGTGGGATGTGACTAGTTTATCTTATAGATTTGGAGGGATTTTAAGTTTTGGTATTGGGAATATGGATGTGTTTTACTTACCCGGGAAAAAAGATACAGAAATGTTTTCAGTTTTGATTTAACTGATTATTAGATTGTTATTTCAATCTGTTGACACTGATGTCTATGTGATTTAGGGCTTTGTAGGAGTTAATTAGTTCTTGGGTGAGGGTCGAAATAAAATCAGGATGTAATCATTTAGCCCCCACAAAAAAAAGGATGTGATTTGGAGAGGCCAGCATGTGAAGCAGATGAATGTCATTGTCTTGTTGCTTGGAGTTTGTAGGAGCCCATCAAATTTGGTCCTCATTTGTGTGTTGTGTGCTGAGTTCTAGATGGAGCTTAGAGTAGTTGAAAATCCATTGAAGAACAACAAATTGTTTAGAGCAATGGCTAAAAATTAACATTAGTAAATCAGTAGATTGAAGATTTGGTAGGGATAAGAAGGTAAGAGGGAACATGCTTCTCCATCTTTAAGTTGTATGTACAGTAAAGTACAGTCCCTGGATATTGCAATTGCCAATTTAGATATATGTAGAGGCATTAGAAGATGGATGGTTGAAAATTAGGTTTATTGATTGTTTTGATTTTTTGTCAGCCTTAATTCTTGGTTGCAATATTATTTAAGACATCTTGAAGTACCAAGTGCTTTCAAATGCATTGTTGGTGAAGGTGGAGTGTCATGGGTTGAAATGATTTTGATGAATTCTTGATGCTCTTAGAGTAATATGCTGTATTAATTCTTTTCAAATGTTGCTTTGGGTTGCTCTGATATGTAGATCTTTTGGATCAATGCAAGGTTCCACTTTTATTTCTCGTCAATATTTATCTAATATTTGTTTGCCATATAATTTTGTATATACATGTGCAATGCTTTTCATTGATGAATCTTGTTTTCATGGTGGATAATCTTTAGCATGTCATTCACTACTTTTTTTTTTTTTTTCACATTGCAGCTATTTGATTACCAATACAACATGGGTCTTCTCCTAATTGAGAAGAAGGAATGGACTTCTAAGTATGAAGAGCTGAAGCAAACAGTATCTGAAACCAATGAAGCTCTAAAACGAGAACAAGCTGCTCATTTAATGGCCATGTCAGATATTGAAAAACGAGAAGATGAATTAAGAAGAGCTTTAGGTGTGGAAAAGCAGTGTGTGAAAGATGTAAGAATCTTTCTTTAATAACTTCCCATTATATTTTTAGTAAGCATATCCCTCCTTGGACTCTTACCTATTATCTTTACTTCTCATTATATTTTGTGGATATATTTTCTTGCATACTCCAGTCTTTTCCCCCTTTGACCAGAAAACTGGCTTTATTAGTGCAAATGTCATAGATTGAGTTGCTCACCCAAAAAAAAAAAAAAAATTCATAGATTGAGTTTTAGAGCATTGAAACAAAAACTCTTTTTTAAAGTTTCTAAATGCTAATAATGCTATCCTAATTACCTAAAATATTTTATTATGCCATGCCAAGTTCTCAGCCTTTACAGAACTAACTGGTTTATCATTTAAGGAAATAGAATAACAAGTTCTAATTAACTTTTTATATTGAGGTCATTTGAATTCAAAGTTAATGGTGCATTTTGTAAGATTAACTGGTAATTGTTGTTTGCTGCAGCTGGAAAAGGCCTTGCGAGAGATGCGTTCAGAACATGCAGAAATAAAATTTACAGCTGATTCAAAGCTGGCAGAATCAAATGCTTTGGTTGCCAGCATTGAGGAGAAATCCTTGGAAGTGGAAGCAAAATTGTGTGCTGCAGATGCCCGTTTGGCTGAGATAAGCAGAAAGAGTTCAGAAATTGAAAGGAAGTCTCAGGATGTTGAGGCCAGGGAAGCTGCTCTTCGAAG
Organism: Laguncularia racemosa; assembly: GCA_037954665.1. NCBI lineage: Eukaryota > Viridiplantae > Streptophyta > Magnoliopsida > Myrtales > Combretaceae > Laguncularia > Laguncularia racemosa. Next base: position 39,786 of record JBBMOL010000085.1, on the reverse strand, counting down.
GGAACGTTTATCATTAATCTCCGAGTATGATAAATTCATTATCTTTTATCATCTCATATATTTTATTTATCTGTTTCTTTAATTACTTGAAAATACTTGTTTCATCTCTTACTCAGATCTAAATTTCCAGCATCCCTTGATAACTGAGTTGGTACTACTTTTCTCAGGCGGGAGGGACGTGAAACAACATTGTCTAAGCAGAGGGAGGACTTGCAAGAATGGGAAAGAAAATTACGTGAAGGAGAGGAAAGGCTGGGTGATAGGCTAAGGGTTCTGAACCAAAGAGAGGAAAAGGCAAATGATAAAGATAGGATATGCAAGCAAAAAGAGAAGGATCTTGAGGAGATTCAAAAGATGATCGACGAAGCTAATTCTACTCTAAAAAAGAAAGAGGATGATATTGCAAGCAGGCTGAAAAATGTCATGATGAAAGAGAAGGTTAGAGCTTGGTTGCTATATTGTTTGTTTCTTGTTAGGAGGAAAAATGTTGTTCAATCTGAAGCTTTTCTTGGTTGTATGGCTCTGACAATACATGGGGTATTTTGATGGTATTTTTGGAATGCAGGAAAGCAAGAAATTTTATTTTATTTTATTTATTTATTTTGGGTATGCAAGAAATTGGTTTTAACATAATCCTGCTGATCAATTGTTCTCTGGACAAGATATATTTGAATGCATAGAAGTGTCCCATGGGTGAATACAAGTTTTCTTGACCTTGACCCACATTTTCCTTTGTTTTTAGATGGTTGTTTTCATATTGAATGCATCCTCTGCATGCAGGAGTATGAAACTCTGAGGAAAAATTTAGAAGCAAAAGAGAAAGAATTGCTTGCCATTGAAGAAAGGCTTAATGCTAGAGAAAGAGTAAGTTCTTCCTGTTTCTTGACTGAGATTGCATTTCTAATTGAATTTTGTGATGTCCTGCTGGCTAGCAAAATGTATTGGCTGCATGTTTAAAATGGCTGTCCTGCCTATTCAAGCTAAAGCTGGTGTGGACTTTTTAATAGTTTTATTTGGGGGAATGCATTGATTTGACTGGAGCGTGCATCTCTCTCTTCTCCTCCTTCCCCTAACCTCCCTCCCTTTTTATCTGGGTTTTTTCCCTTTCTGGTGCAGTATAAAGATATGGGCTTTTGGAGAGAATTTTTTTTTTTTAATCAATTAGGTTTGGATTTATAAAATTTGTAATTCGAAATCTGGTTTTATAGTGAAGGCAGTGGCATTGAATATTAATATGTAATTTATTTTTGAAAATTTCCTTCTCATTGGCATTTCAGGATGAGCTTCAGCGGATTGGTGATGAACATAATCATATTCTAGACTCAAAGAAGAAGGAATTAGAATTGGAGATTGAGCAGAAGAGGAAATCACTCCATGAGGAACTTGAAAGAAAGGGAGTTGATGTACAGAAGAGAGAGGTTGAAATTAACCATAAAGAAGAGAAAATTACAAAAAGGGAGCAGGCGTTAGAGAAAAGATCACAAAAGCTTAAGGAGAAAGAGGAAGATTTTCAGTTGAAGCTGAGAGATCTGAGAGAAAGGGAGAAGTCGTTCCAACATGAGGAGAAAAATCTTCATTCTCAGGAAAATCAATTAGTTGCTGAGAAAGAGGAATTGCTTAAATTCAAGGCTGGGCTTGAAAAGGCTTGCTCTGACAATGAGGAGCAGCTATTGCAGATACGCAAGGAGAAGGATCAGCTGAGGGTGACAGAGGAAGAAAGGTCGGAGTATTTGCGGCTGCAAGCAGAACTAAAACAAGAATTGGAGAAGTATAGGCATCAGAAAGAACTACTTTTGAAAGAGGCTGCGGACTTGAGGCAGCAGAAGGAAACTTTTGAGAAAGAGTGGGATGAACTTGATGAGAAGAGATCTGAGGTTCAAAGAGACTTTAGGGAGATTAGCCAAGAAAAGGATAAATTTGAAAGATTTAAGCGGTTGGAAGAGGAGAAACTTCAAAAAGAGAAGCTTGTGACTGAAGAATATATCAAAAGGGAATTGGAAGATCTCAAAATTGCAAAAGATTCTTTTACAGCCAGCATGGAGCTTGAGAAGTCTGTTTTAGCTGAAAGAGCTGAGAATGAGAGAAGCCAACACCTTTGTGATTTTGAGCTGCAAAAGAAACAACTTGAGAGTGAAATGCAGAACAAGTTGGAGGGTATGGAGAATGAATTACGTGATAGAATAAAGGCCTTTGAGGATGAAAAAGAAAAAGAACTAAGCAATATTAACTATCTGAGAGAGGTGGCTAGACGAGAAATGCAAGATATGAAACAGGAACGATTACGGATGGAGAGGGAAAAGCAAGAGTTTGCAGAAAATAAGAAGCACCTTGAAGATGAGCAGGTTGAAATTCGCAGAGACATTGATCAGCTCACAGCCCTTAGCTCTAAGCTGAAGGATCAGAGGGAGAGATTTATGAAGGAGAGAGAACGGTTCATTACGTTTGTTGAGAAACAGAGTGGCTGCAATAATTGTGGGGAACTTATTCGGGAATTTGTGGTCTCAGATCTACAAAGCCTCTCTGAAATGGAAAATTTAGAGCTCCCTCAGTCCAAGTTGGCTGAGCATTATTCAAAGGAAGGGGTCAATGTGAATCTGAGTGTTTCTGAAAGGCAAGACAATGATGCATCTCCACTGGTTGGTGGTTCAAGATCTCCATTCTCTGGTGGAACTATATCTTGGCTTAAGAAATGCACATCAAGGATTCTAAACTTGTCCCCTGGCAAGAGGGTTGGTCTCCTTCCCGACCCAAAGTTGGATAATGAGGGACCTATATCAGCTGAACTTGGTGCTGGGCCATCTTTTGATGTAGCTGATGTTTCTGTTGATGTCCATAAGATTCAATCAGGTGATGCTCTGCAGGATGATGTTGCTAGGCAAGATATTTCGGTAGACAGTCAGAGCATCATTGACAGCAGGGTACAAGAAGAGGCACTAGATTCGCAGCCATCTGAAACTAGGAGTGGTGTGCGTGAAACTTTGAAGAAGGGCAGGACAAGGGTTAGCAGAGCACGCACCATGAAGGCAGTTGTCAAGGATGCAAAGGCTATTCTTGGTGATGGATTTGAAGCTAATGAGAGTGGGCAGCAAAATGGAAATGCCGAGGATTCTGCTCATACGAATGTCGATAGCAGGGATGAATCCAGTCTTGCTGAGAAGGGAAGAACTAGAAATGCCAGAAAAAGAAATCGTGATCGAACCACAGGGAGCGAGCTTGAAGCTGAAGATACTGATGGACAGTCAGATAGTGTCGTGGGAGGTCAGCAGAAGAAGAGACGGCAAAAAAAGGCTCTGCGTGCTCAAGCACCTGCTGCAACACGATATAATCTCCGAAGACCTAGGGTGTAAGTTTTGTTTTGGTGCTCTAGTTTTTGGCAATATGCTTGATTCTTTGTTATTTCATTAAGGCTTGTTTGCATTCTTGAGGCCTTATTCTTCAAACTTTTTTTTTTTTGTTGGGGTAAATCTATTCTTCAAACTTTTTAATGAGCCTAACTTCAAAATATTCACTCATGCTTTGATGTCCCTCTGCTCCCTTGTTATATTATTATCTTTGTTCTTTGTAGATTTTCTTCTTTCAGCTGTTTTATGTTGTATACACCAAATCTTAAATTCTTTTGCTGGTCAAATTTTGTTTGAAATTTGGAAATTTAACTTGATGATCTTTGTTAAATGTTTCAGTGGCATCACTGTTAGCAAAGAGAATCCAAACAAGTCAAGTAGAGAAGGTGAAGAAGATGAAATGCTCTTTATTAAAGCTGCACCAGCACTTTCTGTTGCAGTTGCCAGTGAGAATGGTGGAAGCACACACCTCGTGCAGGTGAGTTTACTGTGTCATTATCTAATTGTTATACACTAGTTATCATAATAAAAAAAGAAAGAAGAAATAGATCCTGTGTTTTTTGTTCACTCATTAGGGTGTTTAATAACATATATATTTTTTGATGATTGGCACATGTGAGCTCTAATTTTTATATTTGGTTGATTTCTACTCTTGGCTTAATATGGTCTTTCATGGCCAGTTTTGGCTTGGTGTCTTGAGTTGTCTAAATTGCTCTATTTGGGTGAATTTATTGCTGTGCAGTATGCAGCTGGGGATAAGCAAGATGGTCATGCAGGAGAAGTGAAAGAGGTGGGCCAAAATACGGCTTTAAGTGAGGAGGTAACTGTTAATGGGACAACAGAAGGAGCTGGCGAATATGGTGATGCTGATGACTACAGAAGTGAATCTCATGGAGATGAGGCTACTGCAGTTGATGAGGGTGATGAAGACTACGATGATGAAGAATCCGAGCACCCTGGTGAAGTCTCAATGGGAAAGAAGCTTTGGAAGTTTCTTACCACGTAGCAAAGAAGATTCCTCTTAGAGTTAGGAAGTTCCGGCTGCTCAACTTATTTAGAAATGCTGCTGGAGCTCTTTGATGTGTAGTGTGCAAGAATTTATATTTTGACTAAGTAGAAATACTTGTGATCTTTACTCTTTGGTTGCTTTTTTTTTTTTGGGCGGCAGGGTCGAAGAAGTAATTGGTTCTTCTTTGACACTTTTATTAGTGTTTTTAGTATATTGGGTGGTTTTCCAGGTATTTTTAGTCCAGCAATAACTAGTGCATTATGCTTACACCGGTCCGGTACTTTAGTTTAGAGTTGTCTGTACCAAGTGCTTGTAATTTTATCTTTTCGTTTACTCTGATTATTTTGGGAGGGCAGAAGGACTATAAGTTTCATTTGATTCCGATCACATCTTGTGTTGTTCCCCACATGTTTCTGCTCCTCCATAGGTCTATATTCATGTTTTGCGATGTCATTTATGCAGGTCGACTGATTATTTGTTGCATGCTGTACTTATGTCCACTACTAAAAGTGGTAGTGGTAGGTTTCCTTCCCAAAGCTGGAATCATTTGTAAATGGTATTTTACTGATTCAAATGTATAGAACATATCTTGCTGATACAAATTGGCACCTTTATCATGTCTAACAGAGTAATGAATAAAGGGGTGTTATGGAAACATAGGAGATTATCGAAAATTTCTTTTGATGACTTTTCCCTGAATTCTTGATATCCTTGTACTATAAGTTTAAATACAAATCCCTACATTTTTAAAGCAGACTAACAATTTTAAGTAGGTTAATGCGATTGCGAAAGTGAATGACAAACCAAGTAGAATTATGAAATAATGTTATCGAAATCTAAGTTTATGAATTTTAGAATTCGTTAGATTTTGATGATGTGGTAATATTAGGATAAGATGAACGGGTTAATCCACAAACTATTCTCATTAATGTTTTCAATCCTAATGGAGATCCCCAAAGGTCAACATAAAAACCTAACTTTACATTGTACATGAGACATTCTCTATAGGTGTCTATAGTTGTGTGAGCTTTCATGATGCTTTCAATTCTAAGCATAAAAACATAACTTTGCATTGTACATAGGCATTATCTAGCTATTATATATGCATAGTATATGTTTTTCTATAGATCTTTGTAGAGGCTAAATTTGTAATGAGCTAAGTCTACTATTTATTAAGTTTGACTCTTTGGGTTAGTGACATGGCCTATGAAGTCTGATTCATAATTAGAATAACTTAAGGAGATTTGACTTGATGGGCTTGAATCAAGAATTGTTGAATTGGTCGTATCCACTCTTAACCTCTCTTAGGCAAGCTCATACTTAATAAGGTGAGCCACTGGTCTTGAACTCATTAGAAGTTCATCAGGATAACCTTGAATGATTAAACTTAATCTCGTTCATTAATCATCCATGTGATCTAATGAATGTCATTTGGCTTAAGAGTTTATAAATGCTCATATAGCTCCTCACTTGAGATGTCAAAAGTTTCAGAGATTAGAAAAATAGTACAATCTTGTGATAAAAAATTGAAGTATAGCTCAAATGGAGATCAAGTAAATACTCGATAAAAAATAATAAGGTTGATATTTAATAACTTCTTTACTTGTACATGTGTGTTTGAGTTATCGAGATTGCTTGTTCTCCCTCCTAATTATTAAATCCTAAGTCCTTCCTTCAAGTGTCATTCATGTGTCATTCCTCTAAGGTTTACATGGAGTAAGAGACTCATATAGACACCTGACAACGTCAACTAAAACCCCATATCTACAATCTTAACTTATATTTATTAGTTATATATTTATCGGATTAGCAGTGACAATGGCACATTGATTTGGTTTATTAGTTTTGATTACTCTTGAAATAAAATTAGACATATTTTTACTATATGACTTAATAAAAACTTCACATATATCTCATTAACTATCACTACATATTTGCATATTATATTTATACAATTATAAGTATATGATTATTATCATGTATAGGTTATGATAAAAACTTTTGGTGCTATATCTCATTTCGATTACATACAAACAACCATTTACACCCCATTGGTTTTACACCATTTGGTGTTTGAACTATAGGTTCAAAAACTTCACGTTTTGCAAGAGATTTCCATTCTACTTGGATTGTGTTTTTGTCTACACTATATAGAGGTAGGTTCAAGATCCTCATTTTCTTCCACAGTATTGAGTGCTACATTATATGCAAAAATATTGTAGATGTTTGTTTTACTTTGGTTCCATTGTATTCCCATGATGATGATTGTCTCTAAGAGATTTCGTTTTTCAGTTTTTTTCTTTTCCCCTTCTAATGTTGGAAAAATTGATTCATCAAAACGACATTGTTGTGAATAAATCTTCCATTGATGGTTTGAGATATTTGATTATAGATGGAGTTTTATATCCAACATATATTCCCAACCTCCTTTAAGGTCCCATCTTTGTGCGTTGTGATGGAGAAATTGGAAGGTATAGTGCTCACAAAAAATTCTTAGATAGTAAATGTTTGGTTCTAAACCATAAACCAATTATATACGGGAGTATTTATGATAACTTGTTTTCATTGAAATTATTATTACATTGTTTCGTTAGCATGTTATGTATTGTTTCTACTTCTCAAATTTGTAAAGTCGTAATTGTTAATCGTTGGAATTATGAAAAATCGTGGTAACATTTTTAGTTTTACTATTTCCTTTAATCGAGGATTCTTATATCATATCATCATTTATGAAAATAATATTAAGCAATTGCATAATTTGCGTCAATAAATTAAGTTTTTGAATATTATCAAGGGGTTTTGAACTTTCAATATTATCGTTGGTATATTATAATAATTTAAAAACCTTATTGATTTAAGTTTACATATGGGGATATGATTATTCTTATATACCAATCACACTTTTAAGTGGATTCATTTGCAAAATTTAAATCAGACGTCTATCTACAAATTTCTAGCTAAAGTAATTTTTACAATAAGATTTTAATTGTTTGTTCATTTGGAGGAAATAGTTATTCAATCCCCCCCATTCCATACAATTTGCTATTACGATATATACTTATATTTTAAATATTGCAATAGTTATTTTGTATGAATCTTTATTACACAAAATAATAAATAGCAATTCATGTCCCCACCCTCATAAATTGTTATTCAATAGTTTATTTATCATTTTCTTATAAATACTCTATATTGGAAATATCACCATCATACATCCATTGTATAATATAATCAATTTTATTATTATTGGGATATAATAGATATTTTAATTTTATGACTAATTAATTTCTTAATTATTTTCAATATCAACTAAATAATGTAATAGGCATTTAATAGTTATTACAACTCTATTACACTCTTATTAAATTATAATTCAATTCAATTCCTTATTTCATATGGCAAAGTGAATGGGCTATAAGTGTTTCATTTTTATTAAAAGTGTGTATATATATGTATATAAATATAAATAAACACATATCAAATTAGAATATTATTTCAATATGTATGCTAGCATCTTTTTAAGTAACGCCGATTATGTTCAAGGTCTATATGAATCATTAACATATGATTTACTTATACGCAGTTCTAGTTATGTACGTAGGTTAATAAATTATTGGTGAATTCGTAGGGACACGCTTAATTTGCAACGAACCAAATAGGTTTAATTTTAATTCTTATACTTTCCACATTGATTGTTGGGGAAATCCACTAAAACGATTTATTTTTTTTTTTGATAAAAAACCATAAAACAGAATACCCAAAAAAATAATTTGTAAAATAAGTAGGAAAAGCGTGAACTTAGAGCGCACTTTCAATTGAGCGAAAATTAGCTCAACTAAAGGCACATACTCAAAATGCGCTTTTAGTACAAATTGTACTAAAGGCACATTCTAGGTATATGCCTCTAGTACAACACCCTAGCATTGCATCTCAGATACATGTCCTCAGTACATATCGTGAAAAAATATTTTTTTTAATAAATTTTAAAGCAACATTTAAATTTTTTAAATTTATGAAAATTATTATTTTTTTGTTCTTATGTAAACTTTTAATTTTTTTAAAATAAAAAAATTAATTTGAGAAAATTTATTGTTGGAATTTTTTTTTATGAAAACAATTATTAAAAAAATGTAAAAGTATAGATATAAAAATACAAAAAAATAATTTATTAAAAGATGTTAATGTCCTATCCCTTATTGTTCCTTTTCCTTCTGAACCGTTGTGCAAGTCACATAAATGCATTTGTGTACTCTCTAGCTAACCTTGCATCTAGAACAGGAGGAGTTTGTGACTCCTGTGTTGGATGGTGTTGGGAGGCATTGTCGAAGTCACAAGAAGACACTACACTCTAATTTGTAGTAGGTCATGAAGATACCTTGATACATTGTTTGCTTATCAAGACATCTCTTTTGCGGAGCAGGTGGTGTAGGAAGGGGATCGCTAATGGAATGATGATGTGGTGTGACATAAGTGCTAAGCATTGGGGTCGAGCTGTCATCCATCTTATCAACATTCGGTGGGAGTTGTTGGACCTGTACTACATACTCTTATGCTTAAGCCTGGTTTCAGAGTTGTCTAAGTCTTGCAGTTTGATGATGTGTAGGAATCGACTGCTGCTGTTGCCAAATGTTAGCAAGTTGTGCCTTTGCCTCAACCTTTGCATCTTGATCCTAGTGAGCCTATGGATTTAGCGTCACCCCTTCACCCCTCGTGATCATCTATAAACTCAAGATCATGCTACAGCTATTGCTTTAGCTGATCAGCAAAAGCAATAGCTGTAGCATGATCTAAGGATAAGTGGATTTGCTATAATGTATCAGCTTGCATGTTAGAATGGACTGTAAATTAAATTAGTATCGGATACGGAATGCATCACGTAATTAGTGTTGACATTATACTCACCAGATGTCTAAGAACTACTCCTGTATGTCCGATATACAGATGGTTGATAGATCTATAACACCTCATGTATCCTTATTGCACCCCACGAAGGCCCCTGTAGGTGAACCAATTAGGTTAAACGCTCGTCCCATAAAGCTATGCAAGGTGTAGGCAACTCACCCCTAAGAAACCCATCAACTGTAGATATGACTCCATCTGGGGATCTACGGGAATCATGTTCTTGGCATGCCAAAGTGATTGCTCACAATGTCGAATGATGAGCTACAATTGATCCTAAAAGTTAAGAAGTGGAATATTGTAGAATTGGCAATGGAGCCTAAAGTCATCAATTTCACAAGTTGCATATGGTTTACCTCTTCATCACGGATGGCTTGTAAACAATGTCATTCTTGTTGAGTTAAAATGGATGGATCAAAAGATCCAAGTTCCATTTAATCTACACAATAGAAAGAAAATATGTTAGCCTTATACAAGTAATGATTTGACATCATAAATGTGCAAAACTAAGTTAGGGGTTAATTATCTATGCGTCTCATGATCCACCATTTCCAAATGCATATATAAAAAATTTGACATAATCACCTACTGTTATCCTATCCGCAACATAGATAAATAATCAACTAATCTACAATAACAACTAATATCGATTATTTAACCTTGACAATGCACAATAATGATCATTTTCTTCCCATATAACACAAAAACAATTTACTTTTTTAATTTTAAAATATTCAAAAAAATTTGTAAATATTTTTTTTTGCAAATTTACGTAAAAACAAACAAGAGATTAGTTTATAAAAAAAACTTTTTAATAAATTGAAAATTTCTTAATTTTGTTTTAGAAATAAAAAAAATTCTTAATTTTGTTGAAAAATAAAAAAAAACTCAAATTGAAAAGTTTTCAAATTATTAAATTCATACTTAGAATTTTTTTTTCAATTGAAAAATTAATATTAACATTTTCATGAATAGGTATTTTTTAATTAATTTTTTTAATGATTATTTAATTACAAATAATTTTTTATAACAATTTAAATAATAAATCAAAATTTTACATTTAAAATTAATGTGAAATTTTTAGTGAGCATAATGTTCATCTTTTTCACATGTTATGTACTACAAGATTTACATAAATCATGTCTAATATATTACAAACTAACAACAAATACTAATATTTAAAAAAAAAAAAGATTACAAAGAATCATAACAAAAGTTTTGTGAAATAGTGAAAACTAATATAATAAGAAAAAAATTTAGTTATTAATGATAATACATACCAAAATATAGCTTAATCGAGCTTTTTTCTAATGAAATGGGAAGATCCGAGTGAACTCATTGAATCTGGTTGATGATCTTTGACTCCTCATAGATTGACAAGCTTTTCTTCTTCTTGTGTAAGAGCAAGAAATTAAGGGAGTAAGGGAGTTTATAGGAGTGGTAGTGTAAATGAAATTAAATTGTTCTATTTTTGGGTTTGTGTTATTATTGTAGGTAAGCATGTAGTACTATAGTTGTCTATATAATAGGTTTGCAGGATATGTCCATATGTGCTTTTATAGGTTTGTATGCATGCTTTTATTTTTTATGTTTGCAAGTTGTAGGTTTGTAGACAATTATTAGACGGTGGATGTGAAATGAAATTATTGGACAATGGGGGACGCGGGATTAATTGTTTGTGCCTTCAGTTGAGCCAATTTTTGTTTAACTAGAGACGCATTTCGAGTCCGTGGCTTTACTACCTATTTTGAGAATTAGTTTCCTAGATATCCTATTTCGCAATTATTTAAAAAAAAATTACATTATTTTAGTGGATTTCTCTTAATTGTTGCCATGATTATTAAATAACCCTTTTTATCCAAACCTCCTATTTTGAATTTTCATTTTTATAAGAGAGTTTCGAAGATATTATATAGACACACGTATGTCTATATTGTAAAAACAACTTTAAGATTTTGTGTCTAACATGTTTTGAGAAAATGCAATATTCATATTTATATATTGTATTATGCTGATACTTACATTATATAATGACACTTTAAATTCTAATAGTTTAGTATTTAGAAATTAAAAATCCCTTTTTGTGATACAAACTATATTAATATATTAGCCCATTATTCTTATAGTGTTAGACCTTATAAGTTCAAAGTAATTACTAAGTATTAAGTTATAAGATTACCTATATCCTTTTTAAAGGTAAAAGGCACTTATATTTGTAACTTAAAGGCTTGTGAAATTCTAAAAACTTTAAGTGGAATGGACCAAGTTTGAATACCTATTTCTCTATTATAATAATTGAAGAAAAAAATCAATATATTTATGTATAATTGTCACAACCCGCAAGAGACCATAATTGTGACAACTCACTACGAATACTTAACCATGGTTAAGTACTCACAAAATGTCTACACTAATTACCAAAATAACAATAAAATATATAAATGATACTTTTATAAAGGGTTTGTATACATAAGTTTGAAAATATGAATATATGCATTTATCCAAAAAGAGTTAATCATTACAAACTGGGCCCATTTCCAAATGACATTCAACAGCAAAAGTATTTCAAAAATATTACATGTATCCAAAAACATCTTCCAAGTGGCTCTACTCTACTCACTCCACCTTCCCACTACTACTCTACCTAGAGGAGTTTGTGACCCTTGCTTTTGCCATTCTTCTAGCCATAAAATATCGTGAAATTCGACCCGCATGATCAACTACACTATAGGACAATGAGTAGACTATTGGTTAGTGAAATAAAAGTGCAATATTCTTATTATTATACAAGCATGAATAAGTTGTCAACTGTATACTATACATGAACAACCGTATGCAATGCAAATATCGTCGCGGTCTTCTAGTAACCAATGTAAAGTCTAAGGTTTACATCCTCCTTAACCTTAGGTTGGGAATTCTCATTTGCCATCAATGCCTAAGTCATGCAAACTTTTCATAACTATCAATGCCTAAGTCGTGCAAACTTCTCATACTTTACTTCCTCAAATTCAAGGTGCCTTCAATGCACTCCCGAAACACATATAGAGCCAAAATGATAGGTGATACCCTTCAATGGGCTTTATCAAATGTGCAACAATCTCCAAATCACTTAGTTCACAAATGGCGCCATAGTAGTTTTTCAATGATCACTTCTCGCTAGTCATATACCAGTGATGGTTTTCAAATTAACTTAATGTCTCGTGCAATGTATGATAAATTTTATATTAGACCATCCCTTTAATTAGTTTCTTTAGGGTGACCAACCAAGTCGATTTCACACAATCAATCAATGCACAAGATCAAGACATCTAAAATATATATCACAACCCATTGTGTCAGCCATCTAATCAATCAAATCATAGGATAGCAACCACTTATAGCAATGGCAATAACAAAACCATCCAATTTTTTGACCAATCAATCACCATAAACCAATCATAATTTACTCCATTCAATCCTAATTATAACTTGCAATGCATACTTGTTCGTTCTTCATTATTTGAAGTATCATCACAACTCATTTCTACTCAAGTATTACACTCAAATAGTTAACAATAACAAGCATTGTAATAATATCATCAAATTTCCAACTTACTTTGGTCTCATTGTTTATGGCTCAAAATAGTTGTCGAGAGGTTGTGAATAGTCAAACTCTTCATCTAGAATTAAAATATAGCAAGTTTACTAAGGACTGAACTAACTAAATTTATCAAGATTTCAATAGAATCAAACTTACAAATCATTCTTCGAATGAAACTTCTTAAACGTTTTTGCGTTTGCTTTGATCCAACTTGAACTTCAAGCTCATCATTTACCTTTTAAGCCTAGTTTTGTTGTGAAGTACTCTTTATGAGGATCACACTAGTACCTGTGGTTCTTGATTTGGCTGTAGTATGAAAAAAATTACAAGTTTTTGAAAATTGAGGGAGATTTCGTTATCATAAATCATTTACTGAAAGTTTTTTAGGTGATCAAATTATGAGAATGAGGGGAGAAAGATTATGGTTTTTATATGAGGAAGGACCTTTACCTTGAAGCAAATTGAAATGGTAACTGGAATTATCCAATTATGGGTTCAATTAACACGCATACTAACAATATTATTAAATTATCTAAACTATAATATTTTATATGAAAATTTACATATAAGTTAAATAAAATACGCTGAGCATAACTATATACTCAAAAAAATTATTTAACTATCTTAAACTTAATATTTTAATTTCATTTATGTATTTCTTATTGTTTACTTAGCGGTCCCATAATGTATTGTATTCTTAATTTTATTAGGATTCAAAATGAGTTTTTTTTTTTATCTTAGTTAATTAATATATTTGACAACTAGGCCTACTCTAAAGGATAAAATTAGAAAACCAAAATAAATTGTGGAGTTTATTAAAAAAAGAATATGTAAAATAAGGCAAAGTGGTCAACACGGGTGGGGAAGACCACCATGGACTTGAGATATGCTCTCTAACACGCCTTTAAAAGAACATGCTCATATAATTATTATGGAAAATGAGATTTCAACCTAAGAGGTACATGAGTCCCAAATAAACCCCGTGTAGTGTTGTCGCCCTGTTTTTCTATCTAAACACACCAAGAGTTACATGGGTTCAACATGCCCGTGTTCTTCATGTCTCTACTTGTGTATATACTAATTTCCTACTTAACATTCTTAATTAGTTCGTATTTACATAATAGGGCCAATGAGCATCTGATTCCTCTTAATAAAGCTAATAATTAACAAATTTTGCAGGGTTTCACAATAGCCTTAAGTATATATATAATCATCGTCATTGAAAATCCAGTTGCTTAGATAACCATTAGTATTCATCTTTATACTGGAATTGATTATGACCTATAATAGGATTTTGTTAGGTAATAGGCGCTGCAAAATATTTTATAACTCATAGTATAGTCTATTAAAAATTATCTTTTATTATCATATTATAATTTTACTTTTTATTAAAAAAGTTTATAATTCTTGTGATAGTATAAATGCTTATGTCTATATATTGTTGTTTTTAGTGGGGATTTTATTCCATATTAGGGTTTTAATGATTTTGAAAATTTTATAGAGTGATTTTATGAGATAATAAAAATACGGTAAGATTTTCTCAAATATATCTGTTAATATTTTTGGGGTTTTACAAGAGGAAAGTTACGTAATGTGACTTTTGAAATTTTCTCGTACAAGATTTTCTAGGAAGTTGTGATAGAAAATTTTAACTTTACTCAAAAACATAAAAGATGAAGTGTCACATGATAATAAAGGTTAAACAATAAAAAATGTTTCCAAATTTTAACCAATTACAGATACTATTATGAATTTTAAGCACATTTATGAATTTCGGCACTAAAGTAAAGCTATGAATTATTAATTAAGTAGCTAAGTCGTTATTATTTTTAGATTATTACTCATCCCGTAGATTTAAAATGGTGATTAGCCTTGCCTATATATCTTCATTGTGCAAAACACTCAATACAATCGTGTTATGGTGTTATTCAATATTTCAATAGCTAAAATGTTAAATTCAAATTATGATGCAGTAAATATAATAATACAGAAGCAAATGTTAACTTAACGTATTGATCTTTTGTTAACATATGTGATTAATTTGCAAAAACGTGCACTATTCTTTTTTTTTTTTTTCATTTACATAAATTTACTTTTCCCCTTAATTATTAAATAGGTAACTCAACCCTCATGAATCGTGACTCCCGAAAAAATGAGTTTTCCAAATTGCTGCTAAAAGGCTAAAAAATTTAGTGGGAATTGGAGGATTATCAAGTCCAAGTTTTGAGAGTTACGTAGAGCAAATAGTTCATCTATACTAAAATTCTAGGTCGAGACACAATGTATTCCATATTATATGATATGATATCTTATCATATATAATTTATTTCGCTCGTCTTAATATACAAGTTTTATAATCCACTATAACCTTATTTCACTTAACCTTTATAAATTAGAATAGACATGTTCTAAAAAAAATAAGCCTACATTATAACCTAATAGCCATCAAGCAAAACATAATTAATCTATAATATATATTTTATCGTTTTATTTTAAAGATTTACGAATCTTTAAAAAGAAATGGCGAAATCTATATATGATTTTAATTGAACATAATATAATATCATACCCTCTCTCTATATTATCGTATCAATTTGACATACTTGGTATTGAAAGAAGTGACCTTTATCGTCAAGCCGTAGTCCTTGAAAAATCACTACGTTTCATTAACGCGTGTTGTCCTTTGAATGATCCATCGTTTTCCATCTTTGTAGTACTTCAATTCTCCATTTCACACTAGTTCACTAACATAGTTCCTGCGTTGAACTAAACACAAAAGCCAAAAAGAAAACCCTAGATTTGGGAAAACACATGACGACTGAGATTGATTTCAACGACTCATTGCAATATCGTAGTGGCAGCGTTAGGGTTAGGGGTTGTCCTTCAAGAACTGTTTTGGGGCACTGGCGTGGTGATCCTAGGATCAACAGCTTTCGTGATTTGATAAGAAAGAAAATGTAAATTTTTGCAGTTATATATATATGCATGATCTCGAAGAATTAAATAAATCTCTATTCTGGCTAGTATAAAATCTAACTTAATTTAATCTCCCCCTTACACATATGCAGTGAGAAAGAAATAACTGGACAGAATAATCATGCGCTTGACTTTGCGGCACAGCTGGAAAGAGAGCTATTTTTGAAGGCCACTTCACTGGTATGAAGTTATACAGTTTCTATGATTCAAAAATTAATATTACTTTTAAGAAAAATTATATATGAGATGATGAATGATTGAGATCAAGTTCATATGAAACTTTTTAATAATTCAAATATAGAATAAAAGTTTACAATAATTCAAATAGAGGAAGAATATTATGTAAAGAAGTATAGATAATAGAATAACATTATGATTCTAATGTGATAGTATTTGATCCTGGCAGTGTGGTGCCTTAAATGTGCAAAACTTTCATGTGTATAGTTTTTATTTTTTATTTGAATATAACATCATTCTTTATTCAAATTACTTTAATATCGCCCATCTTTGATCTAATCCACTAATGTTCATCTTAAATCGCTAGGAAGTGTTATCCTTTGTTTGAATTTGATTTCAAACTCTCATTTTTTGGAGTGTAATTTTTCCATTATAAATAAGGATAGAAATCATATTCTCGCGAGTTATGTTCATGACTCACTCCATGTCAAATTCATATCAATGTAGATTAGTTCAAAATCACAAATGTTAGTTTATATCATAATTATATTTATTTATATCATAATCATACATTTTGTATCGTTTGTTATGACAATTTTCCATTTTCTCTTTATAATCGTTTAAAGTTCATCTTCTTATTTTCACATCATATCAGAAATCCTCAATCTTAATTGGTAATATCATGTGGTAAGGTAGAATTGAGAATTCACTACCATACCATTGTTAGAAGTATTAGTCATTAGTTACATTTAAAAATTTTATGTATCATGGTTCATTTTTAGGTTAAGTACATGAACTTAAGCAGCCTCAAGGATCGGGTAGCGAGGGCTATCGATAATCAAGCCCAGGGACTCAGCTGGCATGTTGCGATTAAAACTACTTCTCCTACCCCAAACACCTCAAATCTGGTTGAGCAGTCAGGTATTGCTGTCGAACTAATTTATGCGTGCGTTTGTTTCATCGAAAATGCGTTTCAAACTTTTTTTAAATACTTGTTACACTAAAAATCCTAAAGATTGTTATATATTGTCGTAATAGTCTCACGCAATTTTTGTTAATAATGGCTTCTAGTGGCAAGCAATCATGTAAGTAAAGGTTATAATCGATTACGGTATTCGTTAACCGATGGAAAATTGGAAAGAAAGAATTCCATTTTTAGAAAGAACGAAACTATGTTCTAAGGTTTCTATTAGCATTTTTCAACTTTCATAATTGTAACATGATATTGTCATAGTTTTCTACCATAACTTAGCCTAAAAACCACTATTACTTGAAACCTTATAAAATTATTATATAACATTTAAAGGTGATAAAACTTTGAGAATATACTAGATATCCAAAAAAGTATAGAAAACATGAAATAAACACACCTAAAGCTGTGACATCATCCTTCATAAGTTCGATAGCTTACGGAGCAAACAATAATCTTGTGTGCAGGATCAACGAAAGATGCACATCAGAAAAGAGCAAGTTACTTGAGATCAAGAACAAAATCAATGATTTCAACTAAGAAAAGACCTTGTGAGTTGCAAATGGCAAACCCTCCTAAATATAAGAAGATAGAGGATCGGCAACAACGTATAAGGAGAGAAGAATCACATATTTCTTTAAAGCCCAATGGAAACAATATCAAAGAAGAAAATTTAACATCCAAATCAAAATCAAAGGATGAGGTTGCAACGAACTCAAACATGCTCAACATCACCGGTGTCTCACTCATGAACTTTTTCACAGCACAAGATATAGAGAAACATCTATTTAGTTTGGGGAACCAAACATCGCAAGTGAGTGTTCCTACCTAGATTTCTTTCCTATTAAACTTGCATTATCACCTATTGATGTTAGTGACCAATAAAGTTTGCTCGTTACTATTGCTAAGTAATAAATAAAATAGCCAATACCATATTTGCTAGCTTAAGCTTTCAGAATGAATATAGTTATGGTGTTTACTTGGTATTAAAGCAGAAGGCTTTGGGTTTGAATTTTGCATAGTTATTTTATTTTCATCTGATTAAGTCGTTTAATTGATAGATTTTAATCAAAATTTCAGTTCACTAATAAAAAGAGTGTTAAGTAATGAATAAAAT
This sequence comes from Laguncularia racemosa, assembly GCA_037954665.1. Taxonomy (NCBI): domain Eukaryota; kingdom Viridiplantae; phylum Streptophyta; class Magnoliopsida; order Myrtales; family Combretaceae; genus Laguncularia; species Laguncularia racemosa. Next base: position 21,717 of record JBBMOL010000085.1, on the reverse strand, counting down.
AATTTGTATCCATATCTTCTACTTGGTATACGATTTACATTTTTACCAATCAATCACATATTGCTACATGGGATAAACATTCTTTAGCTCTAAATATTCAATATGTATGCCTTTTTGCAGGCACCGGATGATAAAAACGAAAACAAATGTGGGCTTTGTGGAAAGGAAAAACTTCATCTTTATCCGGATCCTAAATATTGTTGTCTTTGCGATAACAAAATCAAGAAAGGTGGAGTATACTACTCTACACCCAACAAGAATGACGATGATGAGGAGGAGGAGGAGGAGGAGTGCTGTTTCTGTGGACCATGTCGTACTAGTCTCTCGAACAAGATACAAGTAAAAGGGATTACAGTTTTGAAGTCGAGCTTACAGAAGAGGAATCACGATAAAGGAAACGAAGAGGCGGTAAATTTGATCGATACTCTATACCATTAATGATTACTCGTTCGTTTCGATTTCGAGTTCAAACCTGTTTTGATTTTCAAATGCAGTGGGTTCAATGTGACATTTGTGGAACATGGCAACACCAAATTTGTGCTCTCTATAATCCACAGAGAGATCATGGAGATAAATATAAATGCCCCTACTGTTGCCTGGTTGACATAGAAGCTGGCAAGAGAAAGCCTGTTGGTGCGATTCCAGCTGCTTTTACTGCTCAAGGCCTACGCCAGTCCTCTCTTAGCAAGCACCTGGAGCGAAGATTGTATAGAAGACTCGGACAAGAGAGGCGACAAAGGGCAAAGATGTTAGGAAAACAGTTTGACAAGGTAAAACCCAGTACTAAATTAATGTAGAGGCAGCTTTTAAATTACAAAAGTTCAAGATCCAGGTTTTCACTGGATTCAATTCAAGTGACCCAAGTCCATTTGAGTATTTCACTGCTGGAATTAGTTGGAAAAAACAAACGGTAGTTGATATGATGACATCAAATAGTATGTAAAAGTGATTATTCAAATGGGTCAATGGATAGCTTACCATTTCTTCTACCAAACCCTAATTAGTAAGACCCCATGGGCGACCGCTCTTTGCTGGTCTCCCCTCCCACAACTAACCTTCTCCATTTTTTACACCATTTCCTCCCTTTTATAATTCTACTTTTTATTTCTACATATATTACTGTTTATAATCCTCATCAAACCTAACAAGGCTCCCTCTTCACTTGAGACACACGCTTTAACTTGTCTCGGCCATCTATTCTCTTTACTAATTTCTCTTCATCACCTCTATCTCCACTCTCCCTTCAGTATACGTGAGGGTGATACGGGTTTTCTTGCTTTTATTTCATTAGTACAGTTTTCTACCCCCTAGTGTGGGTATAAAGTGGGTCAATCAATCAAATCTGGGTCTTCATCTCTAGGGTATTTATTCTAAAGCTAATTTCAGTTGCAAAATACAACAAATAGACTCAAATTTAATTTATAAATAGACATATGGTTATTCTAATTTCTATGAAAACCCTTTTTTTTTTTTTTTTTTTAACCCAGGAATTGAAAACCTTAAATGGGGATGCTTTTACCTACTTTGGGCTAAATGCTAACCTTTTTTTTTTTTTTTAATTTTTTGTAGGTTCCCACAGCAGAAAATCTATACATCAGAGAGGTCTCTTCTATTAAGAAAACATTAAAGGTGGATAAAGATCTATTAGACATAATTAACGACGCTGACTATCCTTCGGAATTTCCCTACAAATCCAAGGTGAGATTAAATTTTTTAAGTTCGATAAATGCTACATGGTTCGACCTTTATATACAATACAAAACAGGCATATAATATAGGTCTGATTTGGTCAATATGCTTTAAATTTTGGTTTAGATGATCCTATTGTTCCAAAGGGTAGACGGTGTGGACGTAGCCATTTTTGGAATGCATGTCCAAGAGTACGGCTCGGATTGTGGTCGACCGAATCACCGCACTGCATACATTTCTTACCTTGACTCCGTCAAGTATTTTACGCCAGCACTGGAAACTGAAGATGGGGAATCTCTTCGTTCCTTCGTTTATCATGAAATTTTGGTATGCATTTTACTTTGCCATCACAACATATATATGATATATTCTCTTTCTTTAGAGGTAATTTGCACTAAAGAAAAACCATTGCATATGAACATATCTGCTACACACACATATATATGTACATGGATATATAGTGATAAAACTTTAGAAACTTGGTTAAATACAGAATATTAACGGAACCCTATATTTATTAAACTCATATAGCAAATAATTGTATACAGTGCAATTTATATAATTGATAAATTAGAAAGAGGCATAGCTGCTCGGCCCAGCTTGACCCAGGGAAACCCACTGGGTCGCAGCTCATGGGACAGAGGGCCCATCATCGGCTCGTAGAGCCCATGGGTCCAGGTGAGTCTTGGACTATAGCTTGACCCTAGGGATGGATTATATGTTTTTTATTACATACACAATTATATGAGATGATAGGGAAGGCTATAAATTAAATTGGTGAAAATATTGGATCTTTTGGATTCGATAATTTTAATATTTTTAATTTGTTAGTTTGCAGATTTATATTTTAGTTGTATAGGTTTAACTAAAATTTTTTTTCGAACACTCTTTTCTTGTACTAGATTGGATACCTGGAAAACTTGAAACAACGAGGATTTTCAAGATGTTATCTATGGGCATGTCCCCCAACTAAAGGGAATGATTATCTTTTTTACTGCCGTCCTGAAACACAGAAAATCCCAAAGCCTCAGCAATTGAGAAGATGGTTGGTGTTGTTTGATTAGACTTTTCTTACTCTGTTTCCATGCTCACTTTTGAAATATACATGATAAATGATAATGATTGTTTCGGTTAAATTTACGTTAGAGAATAATTGTTTAGATAATGTACAGGTACTTGTCAATGATACATAAAGCACAAGATGAGAAGATTGTTGTTTCATCCACTAATTTGTACGAGCGCCATTTTGTTCCTATCAAAGGAGTGCCGTCAAAGAGAACAGCAGCTCGTTTGCCCTATTACGAGGGTACTTCATGGCTTAGTCCTGCTGATGAGCTGATTAAGAGCATTCAACAAAAAGATAATGATTCTCAAAAGGTTGGGAAGAACCATATGTCGAAGGGATCAATGGTGGCAATGAGACGAACGAATTATTCTTTCAAGGAAACAAAAGATGTTGAATTCATGGATAAGGTATGCATTTGTCACAACGTACTTCAACGTAGATCTTGGGACTTTCAAGTTTCAAGGAAACTCAAGGTTTACTGAATTTATCGCTTGTATTCGTTAGCTAACACTTGCTTGACTTGGCTTCCTTTTATAGCTTGGAGAACTCATTTTGCCGGACAAGGAGGATTTCATTGTCATCCAGTTGCAATTTGAGTGCAGTCACTGTGAGGAAGTGATATTGTCTGGGAAGCGATGGCATTACACTCAGTGCAAGAACTTCCACCTTTGTGAAAGGTAATATATGTTATGCGAAACCCGGAATTCGCCAGTTAATTGTACCCCTTATCATCTTCTATTACATTAGTGTGTTCCTAGAATCATCAGCATGCCGGAGAATATGATACTTGAGTAATCTGGAAATTGAATAACCATAGGCAAAAATTTCTCCTTAATTCTCTCATGGTCCTACACAATTAATCTCAAGTTGTTGACTTGGTTTTAAACTTGCAAAGTTGTTTACAGTTTGCCACTTTTGTGTTGCAGATGCCATGAGATTGAGAGTCTATTTGAAGAGCCCGGCGTGCATGTTGTAAATGATTATGAGACACATCAGCTCCTACAGGTTTGCTTCAACATTTTGACATTCGTGTAATTTTCTGTTTACTTGTTGCTTGGTAGCTCTACTTGTTATGACTATTCCTCAACCAATTTAAATAACTAATGAATTTTTTTTTTTCCCCTTCGAGGACGAGGTGAACAACGTGACCCTTGACACCGAGCATGCAAATATCACAATCGAGAATCCATCATTTGAAAATAGAAGCAGTTTATTGGATTTTTGCCAGAAAGATGGATTCCAATTCGACACTCTTCGCCGAGCCAAGCATTCCTCTATGATGATCTTGCACTATCTCAACAACGGGAATGATGGATTTGTTTAGACTTCTTGTAACATTTGGTGTACATAAATAAGTTCAAATTTTGAACTACATATTCAAATGAAAGAGCAAAAAACGTCTTGAAGAATTCTATAGCTTTCTTGTACATAACATAATTAATTTGTATAGATGTACAGTAAGTTATCTAGTTCTAATGCTTGTTGATTTGTCTAAAAGTTAGCTTAGACATGCATTTTGTAAACGTTGTTGTAGAGAATTGTTAGTGTAATTTATAGTCATTTTTTTTCCCCAACTTTTTCTGTCCTTAAGTTTGCTTTTAGATAACCTTTTAATTAAGAGTAACTGAAAACGTACTTTATGTTTCCTTAACTAACATCAATTTGTTGATGAAGAAGTCCGTGTCGTGAGAAGTGAAGAAGAGTCGCAAACAAATTACAAGGTTGTAAATATCTATCTGGGTGGGCAAAAATATATGTTGATTTAATTTTCATGGCATAGGTCTAATATCAAAATTATACTGATAGATTGAGTTTGGTTATTAAGAAAGCACAACGCAAGGAGTACAGAGATAGTGTAGTACAGTATAAGCTCTCTTGTATCAAATTGGTGCACAACTTTTTAGAAGAAAAGAAGAATATTACATTGTTTTCAAAAAGTTTCTATTGTATTCAGCAAGTAGAATTTTTTTAAGTTTTGTCATGTTCATTTTATCTGGTACTATATTTGATTTGTAAATCAAATAGGGTAGTATGAATTTTGTTTCATAGGATCCCTCAAAACTATATGAACCAAACACTACCAGGAGGAAGTTCTAATATACTCATAAGGGATTGCATAATCCATGATCATTTCTGACCGTTCGCTTTTTACTTATTTTATGTCCTATCGACGTTTCTTTTGGGGGACACTAACTTGCTTATTTGCAGCTTATTGGGGTTTCATGATCTTGGAGAGAGGCATAGAAAAGGGCATACGCCAATGTGGTGGAAATGCTTCCCTAGCTTCTCAGGAATCTATCTATGCATTTAGGTCACCAGAGTAGCAACTTAGTCCATTACCACAAGGTTCGAGTAGAGAAAGAAATAAAATGACAACAAATCTTTGGTATTGATTTAATATTGTTAAGTACAGGTGTTTTTCTTTAACTATTTGAAATACCCTTTAATTCATAGGTCTGAAATCCACGCCTAGAAATTGAAAGACACAATTAGTCGACCCTTCAATCGGTTAATAGAACTGATAGTCACTGGACACAATTCCAAAAGGATGCATTTGTAGAAGAAAAATGATGAAGAGGACCCAGAATGATTTCCTCTCAGTTGCAAGTCCACAGGTGGTTGCTTTATGGTGACCAATTCAAAAATGTTCAGAGCAATGTAGTTTAACCAAAAGTGAACTAGATCATCAACTTGTAAAAAAGCCCACTTGACCGATCGGGTATGGTGAAGGAGACATGCATGTTGTAAATGGTTTTATTAGTCTTCCATGATTTATGTTGTAAGTTGTTCTCTTTTCCATTCTATGTTTGATAAGCTTGCTTGTTATGTTAACTTAACCTTCTGAAGTAAAACCCCATAAACATTTCGGACAGCGAAGAAAATACCAACCTTTGGTGTTTTGCTTACATGTTTCAACTTTTTAGTGTTTCAAAACAGCCCGCCAAGAAATATCATTACTACCAATAAATATACCATAAATATTATAACCGAACCAAATTATAGCAAACTGCAAAATGCAATTTTATACTTTAATTCAATTTACGATTTAATTCAAAGATAGTTGAAATTCAAATGATTTACAGTTTTATTTAAAAAATCAAACTAAACTAAACTACTTAAATTTAAACTAGCTTATTATAAAAAAATAAAAATTAAAAAACATTTTTTAGTTTTAAAAGCTATTGACATTTTTATCTAACCTTATCAAGAATTCCTTTTTGTTTAATTCTCATTTTATTCTTAGTTTTCATAATTCACTCCTTTTTCATTGTTTCACATCTCTTAAGCAAATAAGTACACTTCACTATTACTTAAGATATACTATTATACAATATAATATTATATAACTTGCATTTTTATAGAATATTCTTCAATTTAAACATCAATATCTGATTAACTATTATTACTAAAGTTAAAAATAAAGTGTTTTTAAAAATGGTTCAAACTCAACCAAATTGAACCAACCCAACAATTCCGAATGGTTAAAAACAGTTTGATTTATTAAGAGTTTAAACCAAACTGATCCATAAATACCTCCTGAATGTCACTTTAATATAAAAACCAACTGTAAATAAATATGTATGTTGCCATTCAGGGCAGCCCCAGTAAGAAAATGGCAACGCAAACCGTAAGTTTTCGACACCAAATTAGTACGTACTGACTAAACTCGAGCAGGTTATAGAACCGTGCTCATCTAAAAAGCCTCATGAACCTTCTGAACTAGAACAAGATAAAGTTTTACACAAGTTAATTGACCTGTACATACTACATAAACTAGCACGAAACGAATACGTTCGGCCAAACAAGTCAAGCATTTTGAGGAAGGTTATATGACCAAATCACATGACAACAATATTGTACAGCAGTATGATGCCATCCTAAATAATTGAGTACACATGAATACATCATTTCTAAGCTATGGAATTCTATAACCCTGCTGGTTGTTGATGGGTAGATTTTGGTGGCGTCAGCAAAAGAAGCTGCAGGACCAAGTCAACGATGATTACCTCCTACCATAGTTACGATGGCCATAGCTATTTTCCCTACCTTCAAATGAGTAATCCAAGTCACGGTAACGTCTGCTCTCCATTGTATTCTCAAAACTAAATGAGCGATGATCTGGAGAGACACGCCGATGATAAGAGCCTTGACTTGCAAAATCCTCGTACACCAAAGGGCTCTTCCTACCTCTTTCGGAGTAGGACCTTCCGATTGTAGGACTTCTAGGACTATGAGAGCTGAAATGAGAGTCATGACCACTAGGCAATGAAGTACTAAGATCAGATTCACAACCAGGTGGCGGCCAGTCACCTCGCAAATGCCCAGACCATCTGTGCTCATGGTGATATGCTCTACTTATAGATTCTGTAGAAGAGTTAAATCTATGCTGCGATCGGTGCCTATAAGAGTCAGAGTTCGTTTGTCCAGCTTCCCAAAGTTCTTTATCAGCATTCTCTGGAATTGGTGCATTAATTCCAGGAAATCCAACACTCATCTTCTTCTTTAGTTGGTCATCGGTTTCCATAATTTCTCCATCTTCCTGATCAGCCCTTTCTTCTCCATCTGCATATATCGCAATCCCTGATGGCTGGTCCTCATCATCTGGATCTGCAGAATTGATGTCAATAGATAAAGTCAGGATTGCTTATTAGAAATTGAAAGCAATAAATTTCAAAGATTGTATTTTAAGAACCCCCCTATTTGTTGAAAGATAACTCCCTCAATACTCCCTTAGAGTTGTCAGGCTGTCCTCCATCAAATTTTTTCCCAGTCTAATCCAGATTTTATGAACAAGCTTAAAAAAAATGGGCCCTAGCTATGGACTCCACATTGTCAACTTCAGTTGAATCGCTAATAATCAATTTCCCATGTCAACCATGTCATGATTGCATATTTGTACTCTTGGCCAAGTTTGCATATGCAGATCACTGAAGCATAAAGTTAAAAACCAAGCTTGAAAAATGCAAACAATGGCCTATGCTTACCTAAATATCCTGGTGGATATCCAAGTTCCTTCATCCTGCATAGCCAAGGAGGGGGATCAAGCTCCTGTAACAGGGTAAAAAAGCAGGCTGGAATCAGAGAAATATTCCAAATTAAGCCGAAAAGTTTTGACTGACACCTAAGATCAGATATATGAACAGATCAAGGGATTTCTGAGGACCTGAAACACAAAATCTATGACAGATTTTCAATCAAAATGATACTAGAAAAGTCAGATAAAAACATACTGCCAAACAATATGAAAACATGATGAAATTAAGCTGATAAGTCAGCCAAAAACAATAATACTGCAACTTCTGGACTTCATGAAGCCAAAATCATATGTAATTTTAAGATCTAATCTATCATATCATGATTTTTCAAACTCCATTAAAAATGAAGACAATTGCAAGCATATTAAGCAATCCTGAAAACAAATTCCAAAAGACATTTCACCCAGAAAGATACTAGGAAAATCAAGCAAAAGAAGAGGAAAAAATTGACAGGACATCCATGAGTCAGTTAAACTTTCAAAAAAAGCACCCTAATTACAGGGCCACTCAGAATGTGCTCCATTGCATAAAATCTATTCCGTCTCCTAATTTCTGAGAGAACAAAGATTGCATGTATATTACATTAACACATTTTATTAGCTGCTCATTTCCAGATTCAGGTGCTTATAGAAATATTTCCTTCAAAAGAAAAACGTGAATACTTACCCCAAGACCCAAAAGTTTACATGTTTCAGCATTGAGAATGCCTGGTTTCAGACCATCATATTTTCCAGCAGGTGTATCCTGATAATATCGGACAGCACCGCGTAAATTAGCACTCTGACTTCTTTTTGACTTGTGTTGTTTCCGAGCATTACTGACAGCAACATTATCTCTCGGTTTTGGACATTCCTTTAGAGAATGATTGTAAGCACCACAGTTGAAACAACGAGCAGCAGCATCTACAATCTCCAGCCCCCTGCAAGTTTGAGATCAAGAAAAACAATGATATTAAAAAACTAGAGGCAAAATGCATAGAAGGAAAACAAGGAAGCTACATTAGATTCAATTAAAGAGGCCACTGGATGCCTAAAGAATTACTGAAGAGACAAAATATGCAGCATGATAATCATAGATCCAAAGGACATTGTAGAATACCGATATTCCAAGCCATAATTTTCATCACAACATATAAGGACTGACAAATTTGTTCCAACCATCAAATTGCAATATCTAGTAAGGAATTGAGCAAAATTTATTCTCACATGTAAAATGTGCTCCAGATTTCAGACTCATAAGTTAAATCAGAATAGTACTTACTCCTCCACTTTATTTGCACCATCTTCTAAGGTCAAACCCAATGAAAAACTTCGATCATAGAGAGGCACAGTGTTAACGTCCAGTGAGATGAACCCATTGTTCTGTAGACCCTTGGTTTGATGGTCGATCCAGAATGACTACACTTTTTGAAAGAGAGAGTAAGAAGAGCTGAGAAGTAACTATTAAGGTCATTAGCAAATGCAGCTTCTACTATAGCCCCAAAACATAAAAGAAATACATCCAATTCTTCAATAAATTATCATTTGAACTGAAAGGAAAAATGCCAGGTGTACAGCTATGATGTGGACGATGTTGCCAGTTGACAGCCTTTCCTTATTAACCATTGAAAGATAAATTATGCAGTACCATTAATAATTCACCTCTCAAGATACCACATTATGACTTATCCAAAAAAAAAAAGAAAGAAAGATACCAAATATTTTTTGGGTGCGTAGAAAGATAGTACATTATGAAAGTCTAAATCAGAAAGCCACAACGCCTTTGAGATTGTGACTACATGCTCCTAGTGATATGCATCTTCAAACTAGATTGCATAGTCATTTTCAAGTAATCAGAAAAATATTAATACTCCTAGGAACCTCGCACTTATTTCTCTGAGAGTCAAAACCACTCCTTTGAATTGTCACAAACTTGCTTGATAAAAATAAACAAGCATAAAACAAGCACTGAACCTGCATAAATTTCTCCGCACTGAATTTTTTCCACTCTTAAAATCAAAGTGAAATTAAGAAATTACCACTGCTGATGACTTCTCCATGCCAACCTTAAGAGCAGGAAAAAATGTCTCTTCACCATTTTCCAGAACTTCACTCGGATCCTGAGAAAAAAAAAAGTATAAGGCAGTGTTCAAGCCTCTTCTCATATGAAGAGAATCAATCAAACACTTAATTTGGAACACATATTTGATTATCATTTGTCTATTAATAGTAAAGAAACAAATTTGTTTCCAACTTCTAATAAGGAACTTATATTCTGAGGACAGCAAATTGTAACGACTAGAATGAACTTTGAAAAAAACAATCTAACAAACAATGTCATCATGCTATACCATATAAAGACTGACTAACTGACTAAATTACCAGGGCCCCAGGATGATTAACTAAGCTCTCTTTAATCACTCGCCATCCTTAGGAGGACTAAAATGAAGACAATCCCACATCAATAAGGTTTTTCAATGGTCTGCTTCTTGTCTAAAATAGAAACCAAAAAAAGGCCATAAAATATGATAAATAAAACATTTTTTTTCTGGATAATTAGCAAACATTTTTAAATATATAAGTAAGTAAACATAAGAAATATCAAGTACAATATAATTAATAGCATGTCCATTGAGGAACTACATATCTGAATAAGGGACTATGTTAACAAAGATATCAATGAGTAAAGTCACAAAGTATCTCATCAAAGATACCAACTGAACATTCTGCCTTAACATTTTTTTCCATGTAACAACAGATTATTACTTCAAACAAATAAGATGCCCTGTGGAAAAAGAAGCCAGCTTGACTGAAAATGGTTTAACAGTTAGTTTTAACTGAAATATGAAAGTGCATACAGAGGCAAAACTCACTTGAGAAGAACCCTGTTGTGCATGCCATTCAGACCATTGTTGCAATAACTCCTCAAGCTTTTGTCTACTTGCTCTGCCAAAATGAAATACTTTCACTGACTTTCAATTGTTTCAACAGTAGAAGAAACCAATATTTCTCTAAAGACAAGACAGATCTTCAGAATCACAAAACCACCTCTTAAGGAAACCTCAACACATAACACCCTGGCCTGACCTTTTTAGTGAATTATATATGACATGAACAGATGGTTGGTCTTCAATATCAGTTGTCCGTGCTCTTTTCACACGAGACACTGTTGAGGATCTTGATTTAAGGATAGCAAAACAATAAGGTCACACTCACATGTACTCCTCTAACGCTTAAACTCAAGGTGACAAGAGGAAAACATATTTGTTTCCCATAATAACACCCATCTGAATCATGAAACAAAAGGTGACAAGCCTCAGGTGCATTTTTTATGCCACAAGGGAAACTATCCCATCATTTCATCTTAATCAGCACAAAATATAACAAATCAAAGAGTTGCATCGTAAATCAACATATAAGGATACTCTTGCCATGTACACAATAATTATCATGAGGACGTTCCTCTTCAGGAGCAATAACAACACCATTCTCAGCTGGCACTCCTGTGCAACCGCAGTCCCCATCACCACTTCTCTCAGGGACTTGGATAGATGACTCTACTTCAACGCTCGTCCTGACAACAATAGAATCATCAACCAAATCGTTTTCCACTTCAGTCTTAACACTACAGAATTTTTCTTCCTTCAGAGAATCACCTCCACTTTGCCCCACCTCCTCTGCAACTATACCATTTTCCATATCTTCAGCTTCACAATTCAAATCGTCAATTTCACCAGGCTCCTTTTCATCGCCACAAACTTGAATATTCTCACTCTCCATACCGAAATCACTCCAAATGATTTTCTAGCCAAAACCTATAAAACATAAAAAATTCAACCTTAAATAGCATCAGCATATCAAAACTCAAAAAAAAAAAAAAAAAATTCGTCATAACTAAGTACTTCACACTACGTACAAAGTTTCTATCCAAACCCTAGCCAAATTCCAAAACTTGAATACTACGTAATACAACAAAATATTATACTACTGAATTACGCAAAACTAACAAATTTCTATTCCAAAACGAAAAAGACAATAATATTTCATCATAATTGAGCATATAAGACTAAAGAAAGAAAATTTCTCAGTTTGTTGCAAGCACTACAACAATGAATTTTCGAACAAAGAAACCTTTGAAGCTTTTAGATATCTACAGCATAAACATGAAAAGAAAAGCTGAAAATTAGGGTTTTCCAGATAAGAGTTAATTGGGGTTTCAAATTGAAGAATACCTGGGACAGTCGAATTGAATTAGGAATGAGATCTGGATTTTAGGCCTGTGCCCTAGCCCTAGGTAAGAGGAATATTTGGTAAATACGTTCAAACGTTGTATGGCTCTTGCTTGGTTTTGGTGTCGTTCCACTTCCCAAATCCGAAGCTAGGTATCAATCTAATTCAAATATTTAATTTAATCTTTTCGTTCATTTAGTAAGCCAAAATTTATATCTGCTTCGATGAAAAAACACTATGGATGTGCCTTAATAATAACAATAATAAAGTTGAATATAATATATATGTCAAAAATGTAAACTAACATAAAATCTCAATACCTTTCCGATTTTTACTAGTACATTGAAATTTAATTTTCTTACGTGAAAGTAAAAACGACCAAAATAAATAAATTTTATTGATTTATTTAAATTAAACTTTAATTGTTTGTAAGATAACATGTATACTTTCAATCTTATATATATATATATATATACATACATATAACACCATAATAATAATATGCAATAAATATTTTAAAGCTTGTACATTTATTATGCATAAATTACAATAATACCATTAAAATCAATTTGAAACCACAAAATTTCTCTTCCAATTTATGGACAAGTCAATAATTTATATTCAATATATAATTGTAAATAATTTTTAAGGCTACATGCATTAATTACTGAAATATCAAATTAATCAAGAAAAACCTAAGCTAAATTAGGAATCACCCTCAAATAATTATTCCAAATATATCTATATGAAATATTGGCACTATAGAAAAAAAAATTTAGAGTTCCATTATCTTTTAAAAGGTATGAACGTAATATTTTAGAAGTTTTGCTCATGTTAAGATTTTAATAGTCTTTAAGAAATATTATTGTAATTTACCTCGACATATAGTTTGGTTACTCAGTAAGTATCAATTCAGTTTATAGAGTTTAATTTAGACCAATTAGATTCGAAATTCTTTAAATAAAACAATTAGGTCCTCCCAAATTTATGAGCAGATCAAATAAGTTCATAAAATCATCTAAAATCAAATTATATTAAAAAAATTTATAGAGTTATGTCAATAAAATTTCATGCTTAATAAACAAACTATGATATATATGATATAATTTGACCAATTATATGAGTACGGACAAATTTTCTTCCAAGTGCCACTTTTGGTAGGACCTATTTGGTACGTTTCCTAAAGTTAATGATTTAATTGGTTTCCACAATTATTTATGAACCAAATTGTTCATATAAAAAGATTGACTTATTTTGTGTGGTGGGGGGGGATGAAAAGGGTTATGATGACAAACAATGGAAAAATGGATAAAGTTTTTCCATCCTCGTTCAGTGTTCCTTCCTTCCTGTACAAGTGAGAATAATCTACTTCTGTTCAGAAAACCGCAAAATACATGTTTCAAGACCTCCAAGCTGAGTTTTCTTTCTTTTTCATTAAAGCTGAAGGAAAACATAGTAGGAATGGGTTATCATTCCATTACACTCAATACTATCAGCCAAATGCTCTTTCCATCCTAGTTTGCTGAAGACAAAGCCCTCCTCTTCAACGATATACTCCTCCTTCCAAGAGGAGATTCTAGGATCTCACCGCAGTCTTTATCTTTATCTTCTTCTCTGGGATTTATTTCCAATCCTGTCACTCCTTTTGAACTTGTTTCTGGTTCTAATGGACTTGTTTTATAGCTATCCCAATGGCTCACATCTTCACTTGAACTTGAAAGCTCCTCTTCAATCGGTGCTTTCCCTCTGGATGCTGTATCTCTTCCACTGCTTCCTGAGGAAGATGTTTCACTGAGAGTGTGGAAGATTGTAATGCTCCTTTTCCTTGCATCTTGGAAAGAGTAGCTCTTTGATTTTCCACCACATAGTGGAAGGACAGGTTTCTTTGGCATGCAAGCTTGGTCCCGGCCTAAACTGTAGGTTGTTGAGAGCTTTCTCTCGACACTAGCGCGTTCTTTTACCAAATTGCCTAGTTCTTCAAGTACTTCATTGCCCACTGTTTCGTCGGAAGCCTTTTTCTCAAGCTCAGTAATTGTTCTATCAAATGCTTTCTTCTTAAGTCGTAGAGAACGCTGATAAGACCAAACATCAGACGACAATCTAACTGAAACTAAATATTACGATTGAAAAAGACAAACAGAGGAAAGGAGTGGTGACTCCTTCCTAGGCAGGAATAATATTTATGTAGAATGGCAAATACGGTGATAGACTTATAAGATGAGAACGACCATTTCATTTCCACCATATCAAGTGAACTAAAGGTGGAGGATGAGAACTTGAACTCACGCGTTTTTCAAGAAAGTTCCCTACACCTTCTCCTTGTAGCTTCTTCTTCCTCCAGAATATCCAACAAAATCTTACGAGTGCGGCTAGGACAATCAAAACTCCAGTTTCGAAAAACAGGAACCAGAGTATTGCCCTCTCATTGCCTGATAAGGGTTCCAAGCTTGGTAATCACAACTCACAAGGAATATCAAATATATCATCCTATCCATCCCAAGCATCCAAATTAACCACAATCTACCTGTGTATATGCTGAGATGCCTAGAGCTGGCTTGAGAACAGGTGGATGCGAGCTTCTGCCCTGAGGAAGAAACAATTACACACATTGGACATTGCAAAACAATGAAAACTTACTTGAAGGATTTCAATTTAGTCATGAGAATAATCACTTCTACTACGACAGGGCAATGGATTTCCAGTTTCTGCATCATTAGAAGAAAAGAAAAGTTTAGTAAATATGAAATGGTCAAATTAAAGACATAAATAGCAACGGAGGATCAAGTCTTCCAATGATTTGATATGTATGGCCACATGGGGTGCCACCTACGTGATAAGGAAACACTATAATGAGCTATGTTCTCAACTTTTTGTCAAACATAAAATGGAAAAATGAAGAAAATATAGGTTAGTTGCTACTTGCTAATCTGAACATTCCATTGCAAATTACCAATGACTTTCTGCTGTTTCAGCACACTTCATGAATAACAAGACAGAAAAAAAAAAAATCAAAGAGGGAGTTAAATTTAAAAAACACCATAAAACGATATTGGATAGAATCTTACTTGATGCAGATATGAAAGCAAGCAGGATTCGCTCATCCAGAAGAAAGTTGTGTAAATCGCTTTCACGGGGTTGAAATACATATCCGTCTGATGCAATCAAAATGCATTTTCAACAATTGGAGGTAAGTTTTACCATTAATATAATAACATGGTTGATAAAGGACTTCTTGTACCAGAATATCTTTCTGACCAATAAACAGACCCTGTTGCAGGAACCAAGACGGTTAGGATGGCACCGCTTGCTTTCATTGCTGAGATGTAAGTGAAATCACCCACTGTTTGGCTGACCTTTTCCTGCACCTGAGTCTGGGAAAAGTAAACTGCATACCCTGAACAATCTGGGAGTGGACTTACTTGGATAATTGATTCATCAGTATTAGCTTTTCGGAACTTCTTAAGAATGCCATCAGGTGAAATTGAATAAAGGTTTCCATCAAGTGAACCGATTGATATCCAACCTATTATCCCAATAAAGTTCACAAAACGAAGGATTTTGTTACTCATAATCTCTGATGTGATATACTGCTACGGCAGAGTTCTATGAAAAAAGTTTTCCAGGAATATCACTTCAACATATAAATTTTGCAAACATTAAATTGAAAAGTCACACTTGTTGTATGGAAAATTGTATTACCATTAGTATCAACAACTGGTTCACAATCTAATGAACTTAATGGTCCTAAGTTTTGCTGCCACAGAATATTTCCTGTAGAAGCATCAAGAGCCATTACAAGAGCCCTATCTGGTATAGAAATATAAACTCGGCCATTGCTGCCAGCAGTGATGGTGAAAAATTTGCCCATCAAAGCAAAATCTTGGATCCATTTGTAGTGAGGAGTTCGAAGTGACAAGGAATATAATTCTCCCTCTGAATTTGACATCTGCAATTTCAATAATGTAAATCCATTCAATCAAGCTTACTATTACAGTTAGTAGCAATTTGCTTCTAAAAGACAGTAGAAAACTTGAATCCATGAAATTCAAAATTGAAGAAAAGGTTCACGTTAGGATATGATTGAGATTCATAGTTTACTGTCTCAGGAAAGTTTTCAAGGAAGCATATAAACCAGGAAAAAGCGAAATTCACAGAATCAAACACTATCTGAAAGCAGTACATAGGGATGCTCTATCTAATAAGATTCTAACAAAAGATATTGGAGTAGATGGTGAAATACAGATGGATTCCCTAAACTTACACAAATTGCATTCAACTCCCTAAAACTTTTAAATAGATACACTTGCCTTCACAACCATCATAAAATCTCCCAACATGATTGTTGAAAAATCCATAAACAACTGACTATTTTGATGCTATTAGCATGGTTGGAGTAAATGCATATTTTCAAAAGTTATGGGAAGCTTATGATATATTTGATAGTTTAATGGCTCTATGTACACTAGATAAATAGTTTTGGGGTGTATTTACAAATTACAATTATAGCTCTTCCACATTGACCGTTGGCTATAAATCCTTCAATAGATGATGAAACATGCACTCTTGAACAATATGAAATCCCACTATTTTCTCATATAGAACAGAATGCTAAAGCAAATCATGAGTTCAAGAAAACTTTACGTATATGCTAGCCTCACAATAGTCAATCACAGGCACTGATGTGAAGTAGCAATCTCTAGGGTTTCTTCGGCAACCTTGACGGTATCCAAATTGATTATGAACAGGTCCAGTACTCCAGAGCAAATTTTCGTTCAGCGTATATGAAAAGAGTCCTCGATGTTTTATGTTGATGTACAGAGAAGAACTCAATGTGCTCACTGCTATACCAATAATTTCACCAAGGTCCTCTCCACCAGGTTGCTGTCCCAGAAATACCTCTGCAATAACATCAGATGCTCCATTGGAAGAAAAATCTACTTTGATCACTCTTCTTTCTGCTACAAGGAATATCTGCCAATATTAAGACCTACATGTATCATAAACCATGAACTTTATGATAACCAACAATGCATCAGAACCCAGTCCTACAGGCATTGATTAGTGTAAAGTGCGTTGTGGAAACTAGATGGATCAAAATTGTGTACAAAAGCCGTACTAATGACTATACATAACCCCAAAATCACCTAGGACCAATAGGAAGCAAAACAAGACAACTTAGGAGCCATCAGCCTACCACCACTGGCATTAGTCACCTACAAATGACTATATATAACCCCAAATCACCTAGGACCGATATACATAGGAAATAATAGAATAGGAAGCAAAACAAGACAACTTAGGAGCCATTGGCCAATCACCACGGCATTAGTCACCTACTGATAGATCTAGGTTCACTGCCCTTCAATCCTGGTGTGACTGTCACCTGCCTTCAACATACCTGGTCGACCAGCCAACTGCTGCTATCTCTAACTGTCTTTGTTGGACTGCACTTGACTTGAACTTCTAGATTTTTACTACATTTTGGATTTTACAATCTCCGACCTATCCCAAGCTGACACTGCTGTGATAAGAAGTAGAAACTCGGATTTTCTGAATTAAGAAACAAAAGACACACAGAAAATTCAACCTAGTAGTCATGCTACGTAGAGCTACATCTCCATTGTGCCATGTTCAATGTGTCCATGGTTTTCACTGTCTAATGAGTTATTAGTTTGACGTGCACAAACTGATTAAGAAAAACATATCAATTGAAATTGAAAAATTTGCAGCTTCAACAAATCAGCTTGTAACTATAAGCTTCTACTGTTAGAAGAATGAAAACTGCAGCTGAAGAAGTATTTCCACTAAGCTGTGCGACATAGTCACATAGGTTCAAGCTAATCCCAGCAGACAATAAAGTTTCATGGGGTCATTCGATTCAAGTGCAGATAGTTTTCTTTGCCATCATCACAGGCCACTTCAAAGCTAAACTGAGATATGACGACACCCGATTCCAGGTCTACTTCCACATAACTAGAGATCCATCACTTCTTCGTCCCAGCATTCTAAACTTCCCCGTGTACAAGTGACAAGGCCATTGAGCATCTTACAACACTGATTCCAGAGCAAATGAGTAAATTTTCCTTGTTACCACACGATCTGTCCAGGATTCTAATGTTCTGATTTCCATCAAATAGGCTCCCAATACTAATGTCAATGAATAAAAGATGACATTTCCACTACTCGAAATATGATAACATACCTTTCCTTTACCCCCATGGACAGGAGCAAAATTTCCATCACAAGTGTAATTTAAATTTACAGTCCAAGCAATGGTGCCATTGCTCTCGAACGCAAAGAAGTCCTGTTCGGAACAAGCATAAACCCTTCCATCACTTCCAACTAAAGGCTTTGACAGCCTTCGAGTAGTCTGCATAACATCACGCTCTCGAGGAGCTGAACCACACCATTATCAGATATGTAATACTTTTAGCATGTAAACAGCCAGAAACTATATAACAAACATAATATGGTAAACCAACTTTAAAAACAATGTGCACGAATAACATTGTGATGCATTTTGAAAGAAAATTACCCGCAAATAAGCGGTTTTCAGCCGGATATTTACGGAACTTTGTTGAATGGGATGAAATGAAAAGCGGTGAAATTAGGAGAATTAGAAGAAGGAAATCAAGGGTCGACATTTGATTAACTTGAGGGAATTTCTTCAGAATAAGAAACTGCCATGGATAAAATAAGTTGAAAACAAAAGCTCATATGACAGTTATCAGGTTGGCAGTTAGTTTTGCAAATTTAAACTGGCAGTGCCTAGCATTTTTATTTTTATTTCCCCCCCCCCCCCCTTTTTTTATGTCAAGATAATGGCAACAGTTGGAATATACTTTTATAATTATGCATTAATTTTTTATTAAAATATGTGTATATAATCGGTAGAAAAACACTTGACATAAAAATTAGAGATAATAAACATTTATCCTATTAGAAGATGGTAAAAATTGTAAATGAATCCAAAATAATGTAAAAAAAAATTAAATTTCATGCATACGATTTTATTAAAATTATATGGAGACAAAAGAGAAAATTGTCTAAATAGCGGAAGATAGTTGATAAATAACTAGCAAATAATGCATCATATTGTAGGTGTAAAAATAACTTTGATTTTTCATTTAAATTTTTAAATGGTTATAGTTACATTTTATGCATCTATGCAAATATAGCTACCATTACATAAAGTGAAGATGGCCTAACATATATATATAAAAAAAAACTATAAAAAGAAAATAGGAGAGATAATTTTGAATATATTTATTTTTTTGAAAGTTATATACCTAATAATGTATATATTATAACAAGTGAGTGAAATATATTTATTTTTTCGAAAGTTATATACCTAATAATGTATATATTATAACAAGTGAGTGAAATATATGATAGAGTATACATAATATGAAGTAACTGTCCCCCCCTATGTTTAGCATGCCACTAATGGATGAATTCTAATATTTTAGGTAACTACAAAAATTGTTAAAATAAATAAATTTACCAAAATAAGCTTAAAATAGATGTTTTACATGACTAAGTTAATACACGTAAGACACCAAAAGCAGTTAAAATTAGCTACTTAAATAATATAGATAAATACATAAGGATAAGAAACTATCATTAAACAATTCTTAAGGAGAAAATAAGATGAAAACAAAAAGTCATATGGCAGTTCATTATGTTAGTAGTGCTGGTTTTGCAAGATATTTAGACTAAAAGTGCATAACTTTTTTTTTTCTTTTTTCTTTGTTGAGATAATGCAGACATTTGGAATATATTTTTATAATTATGCATTAATTTTTATCTAAGTATATGCATATAATTAGTAGAAAAACACTCAAGATAAGAATTAGAGACAACAAGTATATAATTATATATCCTATTAAAGGGTGGCAAAATTGTAAAGGGATCCAAAATGATGCAACAAAATTTTAAATTTCATGCAAATGGTATGGATACCAAAAGTAAAAAAATTCTCTTAATAATAAGAGTGAGCAAGTACAAGATAAATAAGGTATGAAACCTTCTCTATAGTTTATCTTATGAGGTGTAGGTTTTTAAAATTTGAAAGTGGAACCTATTATATAACATCTTAGAACTAACATTTATTTTGTACCTTGTAAAGCCTATAAATTTTAATTTCTTTTTATAAATTTTAAGTTTATGTAATATTAAAAAAATAATTTATATAGGAAATTATAAATTTTTCATGTGCAATTTATGAAACATGTAACAAAATATATGAAATTAAAAAAAAAGAAGTAATTTTTGTACCTTAATTATTTCAAGTTTTGCGATCTTATTATATACAAATGAGAAAGAATAAGGTAAAAGAATAAAAGAGCTAAAGTTAAAGGAAAATTGGGAAGAAAAAGAAAAAAGAAAGAGATGTGGCATTAGATTTAAACATCTAGGATTATTAATTTACAAACTTAGGCTTTTTTTTTCTTTTTACCATAACATTTATTGCAAAATATATATATATATATATATATAATATGGTCATTTATTAATATTATTTGATAACATTTTATAAAGCAAGTACGAGGTATTTTGTAATCTATACTCTGTATATCTTAAAATATAGGTTTCACGGTGGGTGCAGGATAGGGAGACCTTATACTAGTACTTTACCCTATAAGAACAAATTTCGAAAAATCAGTTACCAGAATCTACCTTGCAACCTTAAATAGCCACTCGAAATCTACTTAGTAAAGCAAGATACGAGTATGTATCTTATACAACCACGTTACTTGCTCATCCCTAGTTGAAGTAGAAGATATATAATAAATAACTAGTGGATGATGCACTTGCATTGCGAATGTAAAATTAACTCTAAACATTTATTTAAATTTTCAAATGATTAAAGTTACATTTTATGCATTTAGACAAATGTAGTCATCATCATGTAAAGTGAAGTTGGCCTACCAATACATAGAGAAAAAAAAATTATAATGTAACTACATTCCTAAGTAAATAGGATAGATAATTTTGAATACACTTATTTTAAAAAAAAAAGATATATACATAATAATATAGATTATAACATAAATAATTTTTTTGAAAAGAGGGTATAAGCATCAAAATTTCTGCATCCTCTTTAATATCATAGATATATATATAAGTAAATAAAAACATATTTAATCACTATGTTAGGGTGCGCCATGGTTTTAACTCCAATGAATTATTTTTACGTTATTTAAACAACATTCTCTCTCTTTTTTTATTTTTTACAATAATTAATAATATTTAATTTCATTTATTACAAAATTATAGTTAACTAAATAAATTCTTTTAAGTTGCTATTTACTAATCAATAATACACCAAAAATAATAATTACACTATGAATTCTATAAATACTTCACTCTTTATCACATAAAGTATAATCATATAATAATAATCATATAACTTAATGTACTTTTCTTGCATTTATTATTATGTAAGTGAATATGGATTATTGAACAACCAAAGGTTGATAATTGTCGTAATATTATTAATGATACAATCTTTATAAAGTCAACATTAGAAAAATTGAAGTATATTTAGACTTATATCATTTTACTAGTAATGACCTATTTAAATATTTTGTGTGTTATACTATTTGTACAAGTTATATATATTAATTTAAAACTGATAGGTAAATTTTAATATTGATATATATGCTATAACAAAAATGCATGAAATTTATTCTTTTTAACCTCCTAAAAAGATAAG